>OX104063.1:174078447-174253447 GCA_944474145.2 Dicrocoelium dendriticum
AGGCATTCAAACACGGTGACATAACTCTTTGATAAATGAGCTTATAAAATAAGTTGGTTACGAACCAATCCACAATAGGTTCAAGACGTCAGAACATATATTTCAAGGAAATGCCACCAACGCGAAAATGTTATCAAACTTAACTGTAATTAGCTTCACAGATATGTGAATATTTATAGAAGATATTTCCGGTAGAAACTAATATGTGAAAGAAATGCACTGGAACAAAAGTGCAAACCTACCACCACCCTGAGTCGCTTTAGATAATCACCATGCAAGAACGCGGTTAGTAAATCTAATGCAGTGTACATAAAAACGTTGCGTTGATTCTGCCTACGTTATCTGCGGAACCCGTCGTCGCTTCGGCGGTAGTCCCGAGTAGCCCATTCTCACCCAAGTCACTGGGGTCTGCCACATGTGCATAAAATGCTGCATTCTTCTCCGACACCAATGCGCCAATCGTCGCATTGTTCTCATCAAACCAATCAAGCCGCTTACAGTTTGTGCGCCCGATGGTCTCTTCGGCAGCGGCTGTCACCTGGTAGCGAATGTGCTGCCACAGGCAGCCCACTGTGGCTATGCATTCCACATCACACAGGCGTGCAGCCATCCCCTTCTCTAGCTCAGTACGTTTTGCCCCAGTACCCAGAGAGAGAATGTTAAATTTACGCCGATTCACGATGGGAGTGCAATACATAGATTTACGAAAATATACGTACAGTTTGGTCCGCACCAACTTGTGAGCAGGGCCACACTCAGCTCCACGCAGTACACGTGTCATGCGCACTTCACGCATATCACGCTGACGTACGATGACATAGTCGAGCAGGTGAGTGTGACCACTCCGAGGGTGCGTCCAAGTTGCTATATCACTCGCACTCAGTGCAAAACGAGTGTTCGTGATCGTCAGGCCGTGAGTGGCACACAGTGAGAGCAGCCTGTCACCGTTCGCATTTGCTGAACCAATGCCATGCGGACCGATGACATCTGTCCACACCGATGCATCATGCCCAACGCGCGCGTTGAAATCACCCAGCAGAAATAGTCGGTCGCTCCTCGGCACAGACCGTATCACGGAGGATAGGTGAGTGTAGAATTGATCACGCGTGTCATCAGGAAAACACATGCTCATAAAAGTGGCAAACTTACCTCTTCCGAGTCGTAGGCGAACAGTCATCAGTCGCGTGCTGATGCCTGTTGGTTCACCCACGAGCTGGCCATGGAGGTGATTGGATATTGCAAATCCGACCCCATGATCACGTAGTGCTGAGGCGGCGTTGCTCACCCAGTAGAATGTGTAGCCAGCACCTACTTCATGCAACTTACCTTGCTCAGCGTGCCGGGTTTCAGTGAACGCCGCAATATCGATGTTGTAGCGTGCCAGTTCCATTGCGACCAGTGCAGTGCGGCGCTCGGGGCGCTCCCTCGAGTTCCGGTCCAGTAGTGTGCGCACGTTCCAGCACCCGATGCTGAGTGCTTTGCGCGCAGGCATACGATGGCATTGGTGGGCAATCGCACGAGAGGTGGTCGTTGTGCTTCGGAGGTTTGCTTGGGGGACTCCACCCGGAGCCTTTGGCTCAATAGCCTGACCCACTAGGCAGTGGGGAGCAGATCCAGCTCGGGAATGTGATTGCAAAGACAGATTTGGATCTGTTTGACGGCCGTCACACGCAGCCTTGGAGGTACTGGAATTATTCATATATGTTTTGCGACCGTAATAGGATACATCTGCGACCACGGCCAGACGCAGGTGGGTTTTGGCGGGTTTGCGCCAATTTGACCAGGAACTGCTTGGCTTGAGGCGGGCAGTAGCAAACCATTGAACACCCGAAGGTGTCCTCCCACCGTCAGAGACAATGCGTGGCGCTCTTGCTTTACGCCGATCGAGCTGTGAGCTTATAATCCGTAGACCTGTTGTCTCCCATGGCTAGGTTTTACGGGAAGAGGGCCATCGACCACTTCCTAACCTCCTAAGAGGATGGACTAGAATACTGGCAGGACGCCAACATGTGACAGGAGAACGATTCGGGTCCTCAGCCAAAGCCTTCGATTAAGTGAAGACCAGAAAAGCAGCGTGTCTAGCACATGATCAGTTCATTGGCTCATGCGGATTGGTGTCCTAGATCTTAGCAGGGAGAAGGGCGTAACCCAACTCCCACCCAGCGGTCGCCACGAGGAGGCGCCCAGGACATGAGCAAATGGCACAACAATAGCAGCAGTGGGTATACCGTCTGTCAGGATCTAGCCACCACCAGCCTCAGCGCACCATAGGCCTCCCGCGATATATATATATATATATATATATTATAGATATATATATATGCTAGGCAGGCTGTGCAGCGTGCTCATGTTCTGGATGTTTTTTTGTGGCGAATGCTGGGTGGGAGTTGGGTTAGTCTCTGCTTCTAGCTAAGAGTTGGGCCAAAGTTGCTTTTGGCCCACACGGTGTTTTGTTTACGTCACGACTCACATTGTCTATGGATACCTCGATTCACTTAGAGGTAAACGTCGGTCATTCCGATCGAGAGGACCGTATCCGGTTTGAAATATTCGGGTTTCGCTCCTTCCAACGCTGTCACTTTAAGACCGCGTTTTCGTCCTGGTTTGTACTCATCAGGTGGAGATAACCTGAGCTGGGGTGGAACTCAGAGCCTAGTTGTTCACAGCTTGTTCACTACTGATGAGTGCAAACCAAGACGAGGTATGCCCCTGTTGGGAGAAGCAACACCAAAATATTTCCATCCGGATACGGTTCTCGCGATCGGGATGACCGAGGTTAACCTCAAAGTGAGCCAAGGTCTAAACAGAGGTTGCGTGTCGCAACCCAGGCACACAGCGTATTCGCTAAATTCAACTTTGATTTGCTTTCCGCTGTTCCAAGCGTTGCTCGCGGATCTCAGGAGCATAGTGTTCAGGGCGTCAGCCGTGAACTACTAGGCTCTGGGTTCCACCCCAGCTCAGGCTATCTCCACCTGATGAGTCGAACCCAGGATGCAATTGCGGGCGTGGTAAAAGCCGGGACACTTCATTCGAGTTAGTCGGTGCACTACTTCAAATCTCTGGTCCCACAGCTTTTAGGTGTGTAAGTTTTTGTAGGCTTAGGCTGAAGACACGAGTCGTGTATATGCAAAAATATGCTACCCCTGACGCCTTCCTTCTTTCTTCTTCCACTGCACATGCTCTCCCCGTCCCCGTTTCACCTAACCCACTACGTCCTTCAATCCAGTTCGTTCCCACCAATACGATTGCCTGCCAACACGATTGTACTCCTCCGCGCAACGCGATCAGAATCGGGTGCTGGAAAGTGTGCACACTACTCGACTAGAACACGAGTGAGCGTCTCGAACGACGCGCTGTACTGCTGGCGATGGAGTTGGTGCGTTACGGCAACGTTATTGTTGCACTCAGCGAGACTCGGCTCGCTGACCAAGTCAAGCTGTATGAGGCTGGTGCTGGTTACACGTTCTACTGGGTACGGAACGCCACCACAACACCACGTGCACCTAGGGGTCGGATTTGTTCCGTCTGGTGGCAGAGCCGACTGGCATCAGCCCACGCTTGATGACACTTCGGCTGTGACTTGGGTGCAGCAAAGTTGCCACTTTCATTGACACATATGGTCTCACAATGTGAAATCCTAGCAAGACGGGAGATCAGTTTTACATTCTATTATCATCCGTGATAGGGTCTGTGCCGATGAGTGATCGACAATGCTTACTGGGCAACTTCAACGCGCGTTGGGCTTGATACAACAGTGTGGACAGATGTAATCCGGTCGTATTGTGTCGGCAAATCCAGTAGCAACGATAGCATGCTGCTATCCCTGTGCGTTACTCACAGTCTGACTATCATGAACACACAGTTGGTATTGCGTGTGAGTGATACAGCTACTTGAACACCCCCACCGAGTGGACACATTCACCTGCTCGACTATGTCGTCATGCGCCAGCGTGACGTGCGTATGCCACGTGCACTGTGTAGAGCTGTGTGTGGCAATGAGCACAACTTGGTACGGACCAAACCGTACATCTATTTTTGTGAAGCTTTGTACTGTTCACCTACAATGACGTGGCGAAAAGTTAATGTTCGTTCCTTAGATACCATTAACAAGAGAATGGAGTTGGAGAAGTTTGTGGATATCCGCCTTGGCAATGTTGAACCCATAGACTCCGCGAGCGAATTATGACACCACCTTCGTTAGCAGGTGACGGCTGCTACCGAGGAAACCATCGGGTGCGCAAACTATAAGCGACCCGATTAGTTTGGGGACAATAGTAAGATCACTGGCACTTTAGTGTCGGAGGAGAATGAAGCGTTCGCTACGCATGTGGTGGACCCTACTAACTGTGAGAAGGAGAGTCCTTTTCGCCAACATCGACGGTGATCGACTCTAGAGTTCGTGATATCACGAATGAGTGGGGGACATAGAAGGCGAAACAAATGCAACGCTACGTCGAGCAGCGCCCACATAGAGAATGCTGACTCCTTGAAGGCAGTGTATGGACGCAAGTTGCAGCCGCTGAGGACGCTGCTCAACGCTACTCCAGACACTGCCTGCACACAGGCTACAGAAATAATGCAGATCTAAAGAACACACTTTGACTATCTCTTGAAAAACCGTCCGTAGATTGACAGGCCAACGTTGCGCGGTCTGCAACAGTAAGAGATGAAGACCTGTCTTGCCGGCACGCCGATCCTGGAAAACAGGCAGAGATCATTTGCTCAACTGCGAAACGGCACATTTGTTGGCTCCCACGGGATTCCGCCTGAAGTATTAAAACACGGCGGGTAATAATAAAAAATAATTATTATTATTATTACGGCGGGTCCGCATTGGTAAGTGTGATACACGACTTGGCGCAACGCGTGTGGATTGTGTATCATTCTGGAGATTCCCCGATTTGCCTACGCAAAATTCTAACTACAATTAATATCTCAATATATGCTTAGACGACCGGTGCGGATTGTTAAACTGCATGTTGAGTCCGATTGTTTGAGTCGACTGCCGCCATACTTTGGCTCCTCCACTTGTCCGGTCTCCGCCTGACCTCCCAGTGTGCTGTGCCGTTGTTGTTCTCCCTAGCTAGCAGTGTCAACAATGTAGCTTTCATAGCTAGATGAACAAGGAACCCTACCTGTACCCGGTTATTGGATCCAAAAGGCAGATCGACTACCAGTGGAGAAGAAAAGCTGGTTACGGAAGCGACAGACGCCGATGGAGTCCACTCCATCGACACCAAGCGCATGGTGCTGTAGCAGACGCGATTGCGAGTGCCCGAGCCTAGAGGGCTTGGTAGGCCCACAGCGTGGCCAGGTGGGCCAGCATCCAAAAGACGACGAGTCTACTGATTGCCTAAGCATAAGCAGCGCAACTATTGGCAGGTGCCTTGCGTCCGCATTAATTCGACTTACTAATCTAGACACTTAAGGCGGCTGATGTGCTACGTGTGCTCCATCACCGTTGCAGTTGGTCTGAAAGTGTGTCTGCGTGTTGAGTTTATTGCGTTTCAGGCGTTAGGCGTTGATTTATATCACCGGTTTGGATGCGCTTGATATGACAGTTGAAAAGGTGTGTGCTTGTCTATCACCCATCACCTCGCCTATACTAGCTCCAGGAGACAGTTGATGGCTGCTGGAGGGGTCGGAGTGTACGGTCCTAGTGGCCGTATTAGGCTCAAACATTGGTTCCGCGCGTCCAGGGTAGAACGCGCTACGGCCCATCCGCCACCTTGTGTACGTCTGGTACGCATGATTTCCTGAGTAGGCATGAATGCATTAGCTATGTTTGCTGAAGGAGTGGGCCGGCTCCGTTGATAATACATGGCTCCCACTCACGCCTTACGTCTTATTCCATCGGATTTACACTGGATATGGGTGGTATGGATGGAGCTGTATGTGGTGAGGCGCAAGACACCCCGTGGTCCCTCTGTGGGCACAGACGTCGTATGGCTATCCTAGGGAGGTCTAAATGACAGGCAGATCTGGAACCGGAGATCGTCAACCATATAATGGACTACCTGGGATGAGCTGAACGCTAGCGTTCGACAAATCTACAACTGCATTTGGGAAGATGTTCTCAAGGAAAATTTTGCTGAGGTACGGGGAGATAGGGTACCATTGTCGAACCAAACAGCTGACAACAAGGGAAGTCGAAAGCTTGCCATAACCCTTAACTATGCCCGAGGTAAGATTGCACATGGCAAGCAGTATGCAACTGAACTTCCCGTGGACGTAATTTCCCAACAGACCATGCCACAATACAGTCCTGTAGACAGAATGGAAGACAACACAACTGTTCGGCAACACAACAATCGGCGGCTTTTGATACACATGGTGGAGTGTGAAAATTTGCTCAATGAAGCTGCCACCAGGGCGGAACCCAGCCTTTTCTTCCCGCCGTAGCGATTCGCGAGTTAGGGAAAGCCTTCGAACCATGATAGACACCATAATCTTGCGAACTACGGGAACCAAGCTTCTACCCCTGTTGTTGGTGAACATTGTGCGCAGGCCTTTGTTAAGAGGCGGAGGACTATCGACTCACCCCAAAACGACGGCAAATCCTCTCAACCAGACTTCGGAGAGCAAAGCAGTGAGTTCCCAAACTAGCGAATAACGCCCTCTTTAAATAGAGCGAAAAGTAAGCCATCATGGTTGGGTGTTCATAGTGCTTCAAAAGGCGGAGTTTAAGCCAGATTTCCCGATGAGCGGGAGGAGCTGCGAGAATAGAACACTCAGCAACAGATGGAGCTGGCGACCAGCGAATCTGCGAAGCAAATGTTTTAGCCCATCGTTTCAAATATGGTTGAAGATTAGTGGTTGGTTAGCCATCCTCCTCGCAGATTGTTTTGCATACATTAGATCGATGACTCGGATGATATGGAAGAATTTTCCAGTGTTATCAGAGACTAGCGAGTTCCATTTCTATAGCATGTTCACACCACAACGTTTCCGTTTATTTGTAAACCCGTGCGCAATTAGCGACCCAGGGATCGGCTTAATTCACTACAACTTGTGTCGGCTGGGACTGAGCGGCTTATGTCAGTCAGTGACAAGCAGACTGCAGAGTTCCGTCTCTTCCGTCGGTAATGAGTAAGTTCATAACTGTCAATGCTGACAGAAACCAGGGGAGGTTTTGATGTGCACCCAGTGTGAATTCAGATCATCGCAAAAGCTGAGGCAAACAAGGTTAATAGCCAGGCCTTATAATTGACTCGCTTCGTAGCGTCTTGTAGATTATCGACATTCGGTCGGCACTGCATACACATGTGTGATACTCCCAGACGCATGCAAATATTGGCGTAAAGCTATACTTGTTTGGTGTCCAGGCTAGTTGACCAGTACAGCAGGCTGTCTGTTACGTTTCTACGCCATCTGTAGCTTATTGCTATGTGGTCAAACTCTTGCATTTGAGAAGGCTGGCGCCGCGTCGCAGTCTGTCTCCCCATGCGTCGAAAAGTGGAGCTCGAAAGAAACAAGCGGTGATCAGAACAAAGAGCTAGCAGTCTGTCTCCATTGTCTGACGGATTGATATCAATATCAAAACTAATCACAAGGCGGTGCTCACTAGGTGACAGGCTGCCTACTCGGGCGGTATAATCTCGGTCAGGATAGCAATACCAGATTTTTCTGGAGGATCGCAAGTCATGTACTTGTTAACAAAAGCAGTCTGTGACTGCATCAGGGCTGTACTCTGTAGGAACGTGGGCGGAGACGACAAATAAGGCGGCGTAACATCTCGAAGCTTACTTAACTTACATGAACCTCGTAGTCCAACCATAAATAGGCGACTTTTGACGGGAATCCAGTCAAGCAGCGCGGCCTCAGCTTTGACACTTATTAAAACTCCGACTCTGGCTTAGCCGGAAACGGCAGTATCTGGGTCCCTGCAAAGGCGCAACCAGTATTTGATGTCAAGATTTGCCAGAGGTCATTCTGATGGCGGTACTGATACCTTGCACACTGTTTTGTGTAGGGCAGCATATGTGTACCGTGAGCGTCTTAAGGGTGCCAGCCAAGCAAGTTTGCAACCCGAGCTGCGTCATAGTGCCAACAATGAACACTACAGGGCCGAACGGAGAACCAGGTGGCAGAAGAAATGGGGCCCCGGTGAAGTGTGAGAAGGCTGTGATCGCCGGATGTCGAGCATCAAGAGTTTGTCTTTTACTTCCATCAAGCACCATCAGTGAACTGCTGTTGATGGTGACCAGTGAGAGCATGTTAAGTTGAAGAACAGGACGTGGGACAATCTGTGAGAGGAGGTTGAGAAATGAAGACAAAAGAGCCAGTAGACGTAATGAGAGTGAAAGTAGTAGTACAATACATCCATGCTTCGTCAGAGAGCTTAGTAATACCCGGTTGCCAAGGCCAAAGTGGAGAGTTGTCTCAGGGGGCCCTACCCGGAGCCTTTGATCAAGGATCTAACCCACAAAGCAACAGAGCGATAGGTGTGCGTCGCAACACTTTGGGAGCAGGTGGCAAAACAAATGGTTTATATGCCTTTACGTCCTGCAAAAAACCAGTGGCCCAACATACCTTGAATTACAACTACACTCGGAGAGAAATAAGGAGCAGAGAATTTATTCGGCGGTGAGTCACATCCGCCTCGTCACAGTGTTGTTAAACTGACACACGTGACGTTTTATGGGGCTAACCCTTGCCGAGCGGAAATTCCGCACATCCTGCAACGCTGCCGTCGAGCCATTTGCTGAAATGGGATAATCTCGAACCACTCAGTTGGCACTACGAGGAGGTTGTTCCACAGGTCAACCAACAGAACGAATGACATGTCTCTGAGTAGTGGATTACGATCTGCGAAAGATGGTAGAGGCACGCATTTCGGTTTGTCTCCTCAGTACCATTACCAATAACCGGTATGCAACTATTTGCTTAACTGTGGGTGTAACCAAATAAGCATGATGTGCCAAGTGAATGACGGAAGCTCCAACCCTGTGTCTACGGTGGCCTTAAGCTGACAATACGTCTTCCAACCCACCAGATGCGACCATACTCTGGATGTCAATTTTACTCTGGGCGTACCTGCTAATAATATCCCTTATTTAAATTTACTGGGAGCGATCATCGGATGGTCAAGTGTTGCTTAAGACTACGCTGGATTGTCGAACTACCTCCTCGTGGTGCCAGCTGGGTGGTTCGGGATTATCCCGTTCCAACGAAAGGTCCAGCGGAAGTGTTCCAGGATGTGCTGGGTTTTTGCCTAGCAAAAGTTCTTCCTATAAAAGGCTATATCTGTCCATTTAACAACACAGAGACGTGGCGGATGTGATTCGCCACTAAATAAAGTCACTGCGCCTTGCTTTACCTCGCTGGAGCATTGTAATCATTCAGTTTGACGCGGAATTACTGGGAGTATTTGGCCCCTGTTTAACAGCCAGCCAAACGAAAGGCGTATAACCCGATACATCGGTCACCGACTCCCGATGAACGCGATTCCCTGAATTCGCCCCGCTGCCTTGCGAGTCAGGATCCTATGACCAAAGGCTCTGGGGGGAGCCCCCTAAGTCAACCCCCTTCCTCGGCCTGGGCAACCGGGAAGCGGTATGCCCACACAACACATGAAATGGTGGATTTCAAACTCTCCACTCACGTCTCACGTTCTCCGAACTCTCTCTCTTTCGCAGGGGTGCTGGCGGCCGGGCATGCTAAACCACACTCTAACGCACCGCAAATTACGTTCTTCTTTCAACCCTTCTGTTCTTGGCAAGCCCCCTTCAATTACGAGTCCCTAAAGGTGCACTGAAAAGAAAACCTATACCTTCGGCCTCCAGTGAACTGCTCAAAACCGATCGCACACATTTCCATACCAACCGCAAGACTTTTATTGTACTCCGCTCGCACTTCAAGCTAGCTACGTTCGATGTTCGATTGCTCATGCAGTTTGGTTCACAAGCTGCTCTTGCGGGAACCTTAGAAACCCTCTCAATCTACCTTTGCTGCCTAACCGAAACTCGTTTACAAGACTCCAGCACAATGCTGCGATTTATTTTATCATCCCCACGTTCCAATTGCACATGCACCTTGCACTTATCTGGAGATGCGACAGTGACAGCCTCTGGTTGCGTCGGCGTAGGAGTTGCGTTAAGCGCGCGTGCTGAGGCTGCGCTCATTGACTGGTTCCCGGTCAACAGTCGTCTTTGTGCAGTCCGCTTGGAAAGCTCAGTGCGATTTTCCAGCCACGGAACCAGTAGGCGCTGCTTATTCACTGTGGCGGCGTACGCTCCAACGGACTACAGCCCGGACGAAGCTAAAGACGATTTCTACCGCCAACTCACCCACCTCCTCCGCAATCAACGCCTCACGGACATCGTGATACTCGCCGGTGACCTAAATACGCAGATCGATAGACTAGAGATTCATAAGCGCGAACTTGGGGGTCAACACAGCTACGGTACTCGTAGGGCAGACAACGGCAATCGACTCCTGCAACTGCGCGCCGACCACCGCTTGTTCCTCTCCAGCACCAATTTCCGACGTTTCTGGCGCCAACGAGCCACCTGACGACCTCCGGCGCCTGGTCAGTCTTGGAAGCAAATTGACCACATCGCTGTTAGTTACCGTTGGCCGAGCTGCATAACGAACTGCAAGTCAATATGGAACGCTTACTTGACTTCAGATCATGCGCTCGTGTGTGCTAAGTTCGTTATACGCTTTGGAGGCACCCAACAGTGTCGTCCGAAACGGTTGGACACAGACAAGCTGGCCGCTCCAAATGTTCTCGGAACATTTCAGAACATAGCCTCCAACGTATGTTCTCTATCCTCCAATGTTGAGACACACTGGGTACAGATTTAGAGCGCCTTACGAAAGTCTGCTACCCTGGCCCGTGGCTTCACTAGACGACTTGCTAGTCATTGAATCTCCGCACAGTCTCTCCAATTAATGGAAAGTCGTAGAACAATTCCAGCAGGAGTTGAGTATAACGCACTACGCAGAACCATAGGTGCTGAGCTCAGACAGCTCCTCAGGAAGTATCGCGAGGTTTAGTGAACACAGCGCTTCCTTGAGATTGAGCGAACAGCCTCCTCAGGAAACTCCCGCAAGCTCTTCCAACTTATTCGCTCCATGGGAGGCAGAAGACCAACAGTGAGTGAGGTTTTGCGTGAAAATGACGGTGAACTAATTCACAGTCATTACCGTCGTCTGATACGATGGGCAGAGCACTTTGAAGATCAATTCAACTGGTCAGCAACGCAACCGAGTCTATCTTCCGGGGTTCACAATGCTCCCTGGTGCGTTGATGTTTCTCCACCGACAGCGGCTGAGGTTTCCAATGAGCTTTGCCTACTAGCGCGCCATAAGTCACCTGGCCCAGATGGATTCACTCCTTCCGTCTTCAACTATGGAGGTCGTGCTCTCACTCGCGAACTGACATCTCTATTCCATCAGATTTGGACTACTGAAACCGTTCCATCCGACTGGAATATAGCGGGTGTTGTATTTGTTTACGAAAAAGGAGACCGGACCATTAGCTCCAACCATCGTCGCAACGGCCTCATTTGTGTCGCATCCCAACTGCTCACTGCCTTACGCTTACGGAGGCTCAGTTGCATACAGAAACAACACGTGCATGAACAACAAGCTGGATTTCGCCCGGATCGCGGTTGCGTCGATCACATCTTTGCGATCCGCGTGATATTTGAACATCGCCGTACGTTCAGTCGATCAACTATAGTAATATTCTTTGATATTCGGGCCGCTTCTGACTCTGTTGACAGAGTGGCTCTTTGAGACCGCTTACTGAAGAGGGGAGTACCTGAGAAATACATCAGCATTCTCCGTGCTATTTGCCATCAAAATTCTGGTCGCGTGCGAGCGTACGGTGAAATTTCGCCCCTTTTAAGTATCACTAGTAGTGTTAGACAAGGTTGCCCAGCTTCTCTGTTGTTGTTCGACTTCACCATGGACGAGATCCTGGAAACTGCACTGGATAACTCTGAGTCCTGCGGTGTTGGGCTGCTTCCTGGTGACCCCCTTCGGAGCTTAAAATACGCCGATGACATCGCTGTGATTTGCTAGTCCTTCCAAGCCGCCTAGCATGGGGTGCTCAGACTGGAGATATTTGCCGCTCAATTTGGCTTGAGCTTTGCCCCTTCCAAATGTAAAGATCAACTACAGGATTTTCCCAGCGCATGTCCTTCCATCACCCTTTCGGGCATCTGCTGGAAGTGGTCGACAAATTCATTTAGCTTGGGATTTGTCTTAGTATTGGCGGTTTGAGAGATGACATCTCCCCGCGTGTCTCCAAGCGCAGAGTCGCTTTCTCTAAACTTCGTCACCTGTGGCTCCGTCGTGATCTCAAGCTCGCTCACAAGGAACGAGTCTATAATTCTACAGTACGAGCGGTTCTGCTGCACGGCTCTGAGACTTGGCCCGTTCGCAAAAGCGATGTTCAGCGGCTATCAGTCTTCGATCACCGCTGCTTATGGAGCATTACTATTGTGCGTTGGCAGCATCACATAAGTAATGAGGAAATCCGTTGGCGAGTCTTCAGATCGAACGGACTCCGCCGATCGATTGATGGCATCATCTCACTGCGGAGGTTTCGCTGGGTTGGACACGTGCTTCGCATGCTTACCCAGCGGATACCACGACGAGCCCTATTTGCGAGGACAGGCGTGGCTTGGAACCGACGAAAAGGAGGGCAATGTAAAACTTGGATGCAATGTGTTAGGGAGCAAACGTTGAAGCTGTCTGTTACCGGGCTTTCCCGACTCCCGGGTTGGGGCCTATAGGACCCCGAGCAAACCGGGTTTCAAACGCTTGTGCATATGGCCAAGGACCGTACGCAATGGCGCACTTGCTGTGAGACCCGTCTACCATAACCGCAGTTTCCCCTTTCATGCTGTTCTTTTTTCTTATGTGTTGTGGCACTCAGCCAATTATATTGTAATTGGTATAGTGTTGAATATATATATATATATATATATATATATATATATATATATATATATATATATATATACGCAAAACAGACGTGCACTACATTATTATTTGTTCAGCCCCTTAAACTTTAACGCTTTCCAGGACTTTGTGCGTTTAATGAATTATGATAGTTTATTTCTCTCCTACTGTTATCTACGGCACAATACTGCGGCACAGTAGCTGATGTGTTTCCCACCTCTAGCTGACGTGTATAATGATGATGATGTTATCTACAACCAACGAACTTGTTTTATAAGTAATTTCCGCATTGATTCAGGGATGATGTTAAAATGTGCCCACCAACAAAACATATACCCAGTCGGAATCTGTTAAAACCGTACACACGTTACATATGATTCAGGTTAACCGCAGACTTTGAGCGAAATCTCCGTAGTCAAAGATTTCTGTAGAAAGCAGGCCTCAGACTGACAGAACACTCGTACTTGAAACTTTGAATGGCGTTAGTAACCTTACCAAACTATCTAAACTATTTTTTGCCTGCAATCCAAGTCACAACATCATCAAATCATTATACACGTTAGCTAGAAACGGGAAAAACCTCAGCTACTGTGCCGCAATGCATAGAAGAATAAAGTAGAAAAAATGCCACAGCTGCAAGCCAGAGGAACTACCGGTAACGGATGGGCATCGTTACGGTAAGCCACCAACCGGCTACTATGCAGCAAAAATATTACTATGCAGAAGTACATAAGGCCAAATAGTGAGATTGTGGTTGGAGGGGGAGGCTATGAGGGATGGGGTGGGACAAAGAAACTCACAGCACGAACGTCACTGAAGTCGGCTCCTAGCCAGATCAGCAAGAGTATCCAGCCAAACGTGTTCATCGTCTTTCGGACCCCAACTACTGAGCCGTGACGCTCCAACTGAGGCCAGCTTCGAAGTGAGGGCCTTCACTCCTCTCAACCAAGTCATCGCTTGGCCACTCCTCCTCTTATTACATCCATACCCCGGCGCACAAACAAGGCACGTCGCGGGAGTCTGTGGGCTGGCATGCGTAACACTTGGCCGTGCCATCGGAGCCTGGTGTGTGAAATAACGGTGCTAAGCGGTTCAGTTCCTTTTCCTGTGCCATAAACAAGACGTCAAATACGCTCGTTGCTAACTCGATGTTCCTACCAGATGTGAGCTAAATTCCGAAGGCACCGGTGGTCGAGTGTAACTAGCCTCTTTAGGTCCGTTGATCTAAGTGGCCAGGTTTCACAACCGTACGGTAGAGTCGAACGTACCGCTGCATTGTACACTCTACCCTTCAGGGGAACAGTGATGTCGCGCCGGCGCCATAAGTGGCGAAGGGTAGCAAAAGCGCCTCGAGATTTTGCTATACGGTTCGTGATCTCATCTTCAATCCCACGGGCGCTGATACAACTTCCCAGGTAGTTGAATTTTTGAACGACTTCTAGCTGATCCCTACCAACGGTCAGCGTAGGAGGCGGTTCAGGCCAATATTGGAGGAATGCTTTGCATTTCGATAGTGCAAAGCAAAGTCCGAAGTGACGGACAGCCAGTGCTAATCCGTTCAGTGCCGCTTGGCACGTCTGGGAGCTGTCACAGATTAGGGCAATCTCATCAGCATACTCAAAGTCAAGAAGTCGTGCTGCTGGGAGCAGATTCACACCTTCTAAATCGTGTCCTGTAAACGCGATTTTCATGACTTCATCAACAGCGAAGTTGGAGAGGAATGGTGACAGCGGGCATCGTTGTCTCACAGCGCTGGAGATATTAAAGGACGAGGACAGCTTACCATAAGCCCTCACTCTGTCTGATCTACGCGCGTATAATGCTCGGATAATATTTACATATTTCTCAGGTACAGCTTTCCTGACTAGACAATCCCAAAGTGCAAGTCTATCCACCGAATCGAATGCACCTTTGATATTGAGGAATACGACAACGGTGGACCGCGGATATATGTGACGGTGCTCCAACAACTGACGCAAAGTGGAGATGTGGTCAATGCAGCCACGACCTGGACGAAAGTCGGCTTGATCTTCACGAATATGATTTTCGCGAGTGCCATTCAGCCTATGAAGGATGACAGAGGCAAGCAATTTGGAGACGATGGAGATCAGACTCCTCTATGGTTGCCGTATTCCGATCGTGAGCCACCCTTGCAAATTAGGACTATGACGGAGCGGCTCCAGTCGGTTGGGACAGTTTCCTGCTCCCACAATTGCGCTAGGAATGCGTGTAAACCATCCAAAGGAGCAGGTTCCCCGAATTTGAAGAGGGCTGAAAGTAGATCATCTGGTCCCTCGGCTTTATTTAACTTCAACAGTCGGATCTCACGTTTGACTTCTGAGAGACAGGGTGGATCCAAAGCGACAGCCTACGGAGTGGAACGATCAGTGGCCGGTGAGGAATCTAACAATTCCGACTAATTAAATTGCCTTTCAAAGTGCCCAGCCAACGTACCAAGCTTTTTGACAAGTTGTGGACAGGCTGTCCACTGTCATCACGTATAGTTACACTAACACTAGGTTTCCTGCTTCTCGTTCCCCTTATCAGCCGGAATAAATTACTATGCTTACCATGGGCAACGGCCATTTCCATCTCTGAAGCTCGATGAGATCACAAGGATTCGCGGTCTGTCTTTAGGCTAGCCCAAACTTTTGCCCGAAACTCCATGCGAGTTCATTGTGTTCGCTCCCAACCGAAATATACCGGCGAGCATCGATAAGTTCCAGAGGCTGCGAAGAGACCCAATGTTCATGTTGGCGATTAGACATACCACATGAGGACTTTCCTGCTGCCAGTAAGGTCTGGTGAATATGAGACCACTGAGCTTCAGTTGCATCCAGTGAGCCCAAGTCAGAGCAGCACATTCAGTTCTATCATCAAGCCTGAGGGAACTTACTTCGATGCACCAGGTGATATCTATGAAATATTTATTGCTTTTGTTGCCAAGTCACTGGCAAATCACTGGTCATTGGGCACATCGTGGCCCGGAAGCAAGAACACTGATGTGAGCCACTGCATAGTGGAATTTACTACTGCGAAGGTCGCCTACCAAGTCTCCTTTTACATTTGTGGACTTATACGGGATCTGATGGAACCTTTCCTGGTTTATTAAAAAGTGATGGAAGACACTTGGTTTCGCCTTTGCCTAACCTCTTTACGCTTTCGTATACCAAGAAAATATAACTTACTCGGTAGATGACTTCTGTTATTATTTCGCTGCACGAAAACAGGGCCGCTCATGAAGTTAAAAGCTTTCGTCCCCTCAATCAGAGTACCGTATCTAAACTAATAGAAGGAATAGTTAAATATGAATCACTTATCTTCTAGAATTAGAGAACCACAGCAGCAAGTCATAGCACAGGTTTTTGCAAGGCCGTTATTGCACAGCATGCTAAACGGATCTCTTAAGACGCACAACGGCTGCCGTAGACAACGGAGACCGTGTTTATAATTCTGTTCTTTGATATGTAAAATGCTTTTGTTAGACTGCCTTATCGAAGCTTACACAAAAGTTGAAGGCAGGAGACACTAATGATCCAATGTTTTCTTGGTTGTTCACATATCTAATTGTTAGGCAGCCGGTGGTGCACGTTGGTAACCAATTTTCTAAACCGAAGGCAGTAGCCAGTGGAGTAATTCAGGTAGGTGTTTCAAGTCAACCAAGTCAACAATGTGCTTTATGCACCAACGAAGAGTGAATATTCAGCTACAGCACACATGCTACGGGCACTAATAAAATGAACTAAAAATATGACAGATGTATGTGGCGCGCCACTATTTAGAATAGGTCTCAGCGGTGATATCATCGCTTTAGTCTAGTAATAAGGTCTTGTTTGACTATATCTTAGTCCCCCAGAAAATGTGACAAATAAGGCACAACTGATGCACCGTAAGCCCGCGTGCGGGCATAAATAGCTTCGTACCTTTGTCTGGTCGAAGACGTTGATATATTCGGACAACACACAATGGAGAGGGGGACTGGCATCAGTGAGTATTATGGACGCCAGTTTTACGCAGCAGCGAAAATGATCGGACACAATGACGTCAATAGACACGAGCATGGAAATTCCGCCGTATCGAGCAAGCTGCTTCAGCGAGCTGTTGATCACTTTGGATTGCCTGTTTTAGAGTCCAGGAAATATCACTGATGAGCAATACTTCCAGTGCGATATTACGCAAGCGGTGACAAACCGTAAAATCATGTAACGAGGCACAGATGAAGACCTAATTCGGGAGACGTAGAACGTTAGTCTCCTGACTTTAGTGCATGTTTCATTCAGGTGATATGTAACTCCGAGATATTTCACTAATGTACAGATGTTTAGACTGATACTGTCAATACTAAGATGTAGGGTGTCCGTCAAGAGCTGTTGTTATCAATTTTTCTTGGACAGCCAGTAAATAACATCTTTACACGTTGATGCGTTGAGTGAAAGACAGCGGGATTTGGACCAGGAGGTCAGGTTGTCCAAGAAGCATTGCAAGTTGGCCGATGAATCTGTTGTGTGATTGTGTACGCCAAGGATCACTTCATCAGCATACTTCAGCGGGATGACTTCCTTTGGTGCGGGAACGGATTTAGTGTAGGTAGCAAATAGGAATGAGGACAAAATAGACTCTGAAAAACACCTGAATTTGTGATGAGTGAGGAAGAGCCTATTCCCCAACCTTTGTAAACTGCCTATGATTGGCAAATTAATCTGTAAGCAAAAGTACTAATTTAGGTTAAACTAGCAGGTAGTGTAACAGCAGCTCGCGGTTTACACAACTGTAAGCACTGCTGTAATCTAGGAAGCAGATCCGCTTGGGTTTGTTTTTACTATTAAGTGATGAAAGCACGGAGTGCACAAGACAGGCTAACGCATCCAAAGTAGATCTTGAACTGCGATAAAAGAACAGAATAGGATCACTTCAGTGGGTTTGGACAACCATTGGCTCAAGTATGATTGGTTCTAATGTATTCAAATCCACAGACGTACAAGCAATGGGCCGGTACTTCCAGGTTGCATTTTGGTACAGGTTTAATGCAGGTGCTTCGCCAGCAGTCGGCTGTCTTGTGTTGATGTAGACCCATGTTGTACAGTTCAGAAAAGGACTGTGCTAAGACATTAGCACGTTCCTTTAGGACTATAGGAGATAGTCCGTCCGGACCGGGCGCTTTGCACGAATGTATCCTTGTTAATTCCTTGTGAACTATTACGCTATCTATGGGGGGTGAAGGTTGAGGAGAGAGTTGCCACGTTAAAGATGACAGGTGCAATGCTGAATCATATATATCGCCACAGAAGTTGCGAGTTATCTCCTCCACATCGAAGGGAGTGTGTGTGACACTTATGACGACTCCACTCAGGTTCTTCATCGTGTTCCATATTTCTCAGCAATTATTCTTTCCAAGTATAGTTTGGACGTAAATATGGTTGAGGCGGCATATTTCCTTTTTAAATCGGTCGATACGGACTTTACTGAAGCGGCGCCTTAACGCTTGTAAGCTTTTTCTTTGAGTTCACGCAGGCACTGAGATGAATGTGTGTATGCGTGAATCAAAATGGTTTCATAGGACAACAAATATCGAAGCAAATGTTCTAGTAGCTGGTTTACTGATCACAGTACTTCAATACATCAGAGTTGCAAAATATATTGAAGTCTGTAGAGGCGACCGTTTCGCGTATTAGCTCAATGTTTCGGGGAAGACGTTGTCTTTGAGTTCACTTGAGATCTTTGCAGCGAATAATATTTTGGTCATTTGTTTAGCCATAGATTACAGGAGATAACTTTATGGTGTCATAACCTGAGCTTCCAAGCGGTGCCTTGTGTCATTTGTTTTTCTGATCTATATAAGCGATGTACTCCCGAGAATTGGGCATGGTGCTGCTTTTCTGTTTGCTGAAGACAATAATCGTCCACCTATAACAAGTGCAAATACTCAGGAAGCCTTACGTCTCATTCAGAATGAATTTTTACACTTGAACCCTGGTGCCACCTGTAGGAGATGCAGTGTGCCATAAACAAGTGTACTATCCTGTCGTGCAAATGCCAAGTACCACCAGACAGTCTACCGCTGCACTGCACATACATCTTGCAAAGCAGGTCAGTCGCGACTTAGGCGAACGACATTCTGTTACAATGGACTTTTGCGAACATTGTGGATTTCAAGTTTTGAATGTCATGAAGCCCATGGTTACCTATGTATTCATTTTTATCTCACTGATTCGCGAATCTGCCTTTACAAAACGTGTTTTACCAACTATGGCTTACCATTTTTCTGCCCAGTCTAATCTAAGAAAATCTGACCATTATGCTCTTGAAAGGGTCTAGCAATGCTCTACGAAGTTGCCATGTGTTTATCACTCTTAGATGGAATATATATACCGCTGCGAAAAGCATGGACTTGACCAAAGCTGGTTTCATGAAATGAAGCGGAACCTAGATTTTCTTAACAGGACTATAAACCATCATGTGCAATCTTCTGATAACGGGTTTCGCACGTGTTTTAACACTAAATACCCGACAACCAACATGGAGGTCATGATCATGATCCAGTTCACTAATAGATCGAAATTTTTAAATATTGAAGGATTTGGGATGGACTCCTGTTGCACCCAAGCGAAATCAGAACAGCTGTATGGTAGGGGACTTTAGTAGCAGGCATAAAGCTGTACACTCCATTCGGTACATGTCAGCACGTAAAAATGTCTGCGTTGAGAATCACAAGAAAGAATCAATACCATGCACAGATTGGTTGATACCCAAACACGCACGCACCGAAGTACATTCGCTCCCATGCAGCATTAGTAGGCCTTCCGGCTGAATGGCGGTGGATGGATTTGGCATTATATCAGAACCTACTATGCACTTCGTAAATACAACCTGGCGATTAATGGTCATTTGACTGCGCAAAACGCGGACAATATGCTTAGGACATGACGATCTCCGAATACCGTTCTTAAAGATAACAATACCACCTGAGATTTATCGGGACTAAATAAAGATATTTTGGCTCACAGCCTCCTTTTTTCATTATTTTTATTGGCCCGAAGATCTGGCTTGTGTTTATGAGGGACACTGTTCCATCTATATTTTGAAAAAATAATTCGGATTACTCATGTTGCTCATTTAAAAATGTGTTATGCTCATACTTTCAATTAACCATACGACAGCATAAAACCATCGTAGCACTTTTTGATGCGTCCCTTATAGGGACTAGTTCTTGAATCGTCGAGAAATATACAATCTGTTCGTTTAGTAGGTTAATATCGGGGCACTTCATTTTTATTTATGACTGTAGTGACAGTAAACTAATCCGTTTCATGATGTGAAAGCATTGTACAGCATTTTTATCACACTTTTTGAAGCATACATACTTTAGTTCAGCAAGACTATGAATTCCTCTGCTTTAAGTAAACTAGGTCTATGGCGGCCACCTGTTAAGTATGAACTCATTGCCATTAATAATGGCCTTTAGAGGTTAGAAATCTGGACATTATCTTGTCTTTTGTTTTCTTTAATCAGAACACCTACAACACTTGTCACGACGAATATTGTAAAGTACAAGGTACCACGGCTCGCGGCGATTGTGACAATGCTAGAGCTGCTTCCACGCATGGACACTCTACTACCATATCCATTCCTACCTCTATGTCATCTATGCTCAAGCTGGGCCGTGAGCGGAGGAATCAATGGCGTGCACATCATGAAGAGTTCAAAGTCATAATGAGACGGCTTCGTGGTGTTCAGACTGAACCCAACTCGACAGCAACTGAATCATGGATAGAGAGTTCAAACTCCAGTAAATACAAGTGGGATTGAGGGTTTGCATAGCGAATAGAATTGCACAATTGTGCAACCATAAAATAAGATTTCTCACGCAGCATTTATGTGCCTGCATTAACTTTGTGGCATTGCTTACAATTTAGCGAATTACTTCGTTTTAAAGAAAGCAAAGGAAGTAGGTTCTGTTTTTGATTCGAACACATTGCTCACTTCCTTACTCAAACGGCTAACACACCTTCACTTCTAGGTAATTCTTTCGCATACAATCGATAAGAGATTGTGGAGTGCTACTCAGATGCTATTCGCAAGCGGTGACGTGTAATAGGCGTACGGAGTACGGAAGTAAGGAGAACAGTTAAGTCGTCTGGACCCACTGTGTATTGACAAAACCTACAAAGGATGGAGTGCAGGTAAGCAGAGGCAAACAGTAGTATGAACAATGAATAATGATTTATCACGGGACAAAAGCAAGTGCTTGACACGTTCTGTAGGATGGTTGGGGTGAATATGATGAAATCAAAACATATCTGGGTCATCTACCCAACGTCTGCCGAGATGAATACTTCGATAAATTACATCAGTGTAAAATTAACAAAAATCGAGCGTAAACGTTCAGAAATACACTGGGGTGTAGTGATCGTTGATATAAGGCGTGAGAAAAGTAAAATATGGTCACTCACTTGGTTCCATTTGATATGGTATGTAGAGTGACTCACGAGATGAGCAAGTGCTCGGCATGTAACATGAGTTAAACAAATGAACGACCGGGAAGATATAAACGAGAATAAAATCCAATGTTTTAAAATATCGAAAGCGTGAATGAGTTATGTTCACTACAGGGGTTTCCACCTAGGAGGCTGAATGAGGGAAGCATTTGATATATGTCAGGTGGGTTAACTGGCTAGTCCACTCATTTCTTCCGATGCAGATTCGAAGGTGCGCTTGGGAGGTGTCACTGCCCTCATCACACCGCAGTCGACGACGATGATGATGCCTGTGTCACAAAGAATCCCAAGCGCCGTCTTTGGTGAACCGTTTCACAGAGCTCGGGACCCAGGCTAGTCTTTATTACATCCGGCGTTGGGAGTGGCGGTCGGTTGGAGCCAGGATGATGGAGGCTGAGGTTTCGGGTAAGTGGACCGCGGGATTCCGCGGTTTCTCAGGGGACTTGGGTTCTGGAATCGAAGACTCGGGAGGAGGAACGTGGTGGGAACTGGTAGCGTAACGCCGTATGGAAAAAGCGGCAAGTTTACGAAACAAAAGTTCGTCCACGTTTTGTTGAGAACCGTGAATCCGGCGCAAGGAGTGAGCAGAGACGACTACGAGTGTGTCGATGTACCTTGGAGCGTTAACAGCGAAGACAAGCTGAAGACCAGTTACTAACATTTTGGATGCGCTTCGCCAAACGCAAAGGCTCGGTAACCAGTTTTAAAGAAGCCTGAATACTAGGATGAAGCAATGAGTGCAGCGTGTCGAAGACGGTACTTCGGAAAGAGGCGGCCACGATGGGTTTATGACAACCTGTGGAAGTGTTGTAAAGGATAGTTCCTTCCGTAGTATACAGGGGAACGTGTTACGCGTGCAATGAAGTCGTCTACGGAGTGCGTTGGTGGTCTTCATTCTGGACCTGTGCCGATGCTATGGCGGCGAGCTCAACAGTAGGCAAAGAGTGAGGAGTGAGCTTAACGCGAGAGAGGGCGTTAGAGATGGGGTTAACGACACCCAGGACATAACGTATCTCAGCAGCAAACTGCGTAATAAATTCTACGTTTCTAGTGTACCGTGTTGAATATTTGTCATAAGACGTGTTGAAGGCTAAAACGAGAGGCTTGTGGTCAGTGCATACCTTGAAATCCAGGTCTTCTTATGTGCGTCGGAAGCGATGAATAGCTAAGCGGATGGCGAGCGGTTCTCTTCCAAAAGTGCTGCAGCAGGATTCCGCTGATTGCAGGTGTTTGTGGAGGAAACCGAGTAGTTGGCACTGCCCACCCACGTGTTGTTGGAGGACAGCTCCTGCAGCAACGTTCTAAGCGGTACCTGTTAAGGAAAGAGGAGCAGATGGTTTATTGTGAGCGATGAGAGCTATGTTGAAGATAGCATCCTTAAGCTCGGTCAAGGCCGTGTGTGCTGTATTGGGGACAACGAGTTTACGTCCGTTTCCATGCGTAGGTCAATCAGGGGTTGCATTATTTGAAGGCAGCTTGGAATAAAGCATTGATAGTAGTTGATTAACCTACGAATTTGACGGAGATGCTTAAACGTCGTCGAAGCTTAGAAATTTTAAATAGCCTGGGCCTTGTCCGCAAGGACCTTGATAACAGACGATGAGACGAGGTGACATAGGAATTCTAGCGTGCACTTGCTAAGTTTGCAATTAGTCGGCTTAGCGGTGGCGCCATGTTAGATCGGCCGTTGGAAGAGAGATTGCAGATGATCTAGATGCTCTTCTTCGGATGAACTATCTCCAAGAATGCCGTCAATTCAGGGTCAGCAAAGTCTACTCCACGAGTGACATCGTGGATGAAGAGTTGAAAAGAACGCATTGGTTCGAACAGTCAAACGACATTCTTAAAAATTCGATCAAGCCGAAGTAAGTACTGACGGCTGTTTTAGTTATGTCCGCTTCCTCGACAGGTATCTGGTGATAGTCACGGCCAAGATCGATTTTGTAAATAACCGCCTTACCTGTGAGATATGAAGTGAGGTCCTGCATGTGCGGTATTGGGTACCAATTGGAACCGTAAGTTTAGTTGGTGCCCGTTGGTCGCCGAAAGGACGTCAGTCTCCGGATTTCTTTGGGACCATCTGGGGTGGAGATGACCAGGGACTATCTGAAGGAGGAATTATTCTAAGTGCAAGCGTGTGCCCAAACTCCGCACTAGTTAGCTCTCGTTTCACCGACGAAAGACTGCATGGGCGTGCTGAAAGGAGTGTGCGGCTTGTCCGAATTTGATGGGTGCTTTGAGCTGTAACAAGTTTAGCTGCTTTCATTGGCCTAACGAGCTTAGGGTAATGGGCGGAATGTTCGTCATAATCAGGAGAGGTCTGTGAGGGAACGTAGATTGGGGGTGATGGGTGAGATGCCGAGGTTGGTACCAGCGACGCTGAGCGTTGTTGCGGGGTCGACCATGTTCATTTGTTTTACCTCGACTAGCGGGTATAAATATCTAAGGAATTTTATGCTGATGATGGCAGGCGGGACTGCGGCTATAATGAGCACTCGGCGAAATGTTCCACTGTGACTTAGATTAAAGATCAAATGGCGTTTGCTCTAAGTAGGGATGAGTGTGCCGTTGGCGGCGCGACCATCAACGACGACGACAACAACAACAACAACAACAGCAGCGGGAGTGCATCAGGCATTTGAACTGATGCCTCGCTGCCATCCATCCTCGAGGACCTATGGAATGAAGAATAAAATGGGGGAGTGGAAGTGGACTTAGCTGAGAAACTTAATACCCTAGCAAACATTCAGTGTCAAGGTGCCTGCACCTTGTGTTATCAACATACTCTCACAAACAGCTTGCTATCTTGCAAAGACAAGATGGCATCGGCGAGACAGCTTCTTTGCAGCTTTTACTGCTCCGCGTTATAATCAGCCATTACCTCGCAGATAACTCAGCACCTAACACACTTTAACCAGGCGATGGAACTAGTAGACGACAGCAGACGCGCCACTGGGATTGACTGCGAACCATGTCCTGTAAAGTCACTAGCTAAGTACAAGTCGGGTCACGTGGACTGTAGCCTGGGACGACACCCAGTTCGGTCGTCAGTGACTTCATTTGCCGCTGCCAAGCCAACTTGTGTCCACCTCGAGCCTTGAGCCACCCTACACACGGCAAGCTAAACAAGGCCCTCCTAGGTAAGCGGTGACTAGGCATACGTAGTACGTGCCAAAGCCAACGCAACTTATTCAGTGCTATCTGTTGTTCTATGGAACCAGCTTGATTACCACTGCCTATTACTCTTTGTGGACACTCTGTTGCCACCCAACACCAGCAATGCTTCGCAGACATTGATGATCGAATACTTGGAAGCGCTTCAGATCTTCAGACCGAAGGGGCCAAGTCTCACTCCCATAGAGCAGCTCGGCCATAACTGTGACCTTGTATACACGGCCAATAGGCGGAGGGCGTGCCCCTTATGTCGCCAAAGATGCTTCAGGTTCAAGTAGGCAGTTCTGGCTTCTGCAGTGCGTGAACTGACTTCAGTTTTTATGCGCCAATCGTTGATCATGTAGCTGCCAAGGTAAGTGAATCGATCAACCACCTCGAGTTCCGCGTTATCAAAGGTCAAGTGGTCATCAACTGACTGGTGGTCTTGCAGCAGCATTTTACACCTTGAAGGTGCGCAGCGCAGACCAAATAATGGGACTACTCTACACAGGTTATTCAGGGTTGACTGGTCGCTCAAACATCGTCAAAAAGCAAGACGATATCGTCCGCATAATCAAGATAAACTAACCTTTCACCAGACAGCATCTTAAAGGCTGCATCGTGAGAATCCACAAAGGAACACTCCATGATGCAGCCCACGACGAAATCGAACAAAAATGGGAAAATCAGACAACCCTGACAAACGCCACTTGTTGTCGGAAAGCTATCCGACCCTGAAGCGGCCTGTCGTGTTCGAGTATAGAGCATGTAAGATGTTCACATATTTCGTGGAAACACCTTTCCGCTCAAGTATTTCGAACAGAGTGGATCGATAGACAGAATCGAACGCACTCTTAGAAATCGAGGAACACATTTCTAGCAACTGCAACAAAGTGAATATGTGGTCTGTACATCCCCGTCCTGGGCGGAAAACTGCTTGCTCTTCCCTAATCCAGGTTTCGCATTCCGCAGTGTGGCGACGAACGAGAATCGAGGCCAGTACTTTTGTCACAACTGGCGTTAGGCTACTACCCCAGTGGTTTCACCTTCGGTGCGACTGGGACGCGAAAGCTGAGTATACTTTTAAGGCGCCTCCTTGGTAGACGAAGAGATACACTGACTTTAGCCCCGTTATCATCCAGGAGGGCGGTTCCAATTTCGTTGTCCTGAACCTAAAGTAGGCTATTGCCACAGCTTTGGCCGGTCTCATTGTTGGCTCGTGATTTGCGGTCTGTAAATTTTCTTGACAGGTTAAATGGGAAGGCGCAAGACGGAGTACATCACATCGAGGAAATATCTGCATATTTTTGCGTGGTTGGCTGCTGAGCTTATCTGACTTGCTCTTAAGTAACGGTGAGTTATCGAGTGTTGAAGGGGAATCGAGAGCGCTATGTAATAGTGCTGGTTCATTAAATACTACGCTTAGCTCGGAGGGATTAGTAGTAGGGGCTGCATGACTTCTGCATTTAGCAACTGTCTGCTGAGACGCGTTATGACTATACAGTGAATAAGTGGCGGGTAGCGTTGCGTAATCTACTTTCCTAGGAAGATAATCTATGATCGCATCAGCCAGTCACGCGGCTAGAGTGAGGGAAGTGATGTTGGCGGATATGACGATAGCTTGGAGTATCTCGGATAGCCATTGTTCCAGAAGGACGGATTCATGCATTGTGTACGAGCCGAGAAGTCTCTTCATCTGCCCCAATAGGTCGGATGGCCTAGTATCTCCTAGACGTAAACCATGGCATAGCTGTTTGATTAGCGTACTTGATGGCTGTTCCAGATGGGTCACGATCATCTGCTTAAGAGACTCATATAAATGCACGTACTGGACTAGAAGGGATGTCACTAACCTGTAAGCCGAAGTCGCTGGGAAGGCTACATAGCAAATAGCTATATTTAACTTGATTGGATATAATAAAAAGACGCTAAATATACTCTAACAAGACAAACCAAAAGGAAGGCTCATAATGTATGATAGGGGGACAAACAACGATGCAACACTGCTAAATGAGCCGAAAATATTAGTATCTGGTTGCTCCATAGAATGTCACAAATAATATATGCAAAAATGCAACGTTGGAAGCGAAAAGGAATAAGGTCACCAAAAATGATTTCGGCGTTGGCTCAATCGTGCACGTAGTCAGGGTCACTAATTGCGGGATGCTACTCAGATGCTAGTCACAAGTTTTTGCACGTGAGAGGCGTGCATAGTACGGAACTAGGGAGGGTAGTTTGATCGTCTGGACCAAAGGTGTATTGAGAAAAGCTCCAAAGAATGGAGGGCAGGTAAGCCAGATGTAGACGGCAGTATACAGCGTGACTGACTAGGTGAACAAGTGATCGCTATGTGCCATCAGTGTAATTTGCATCCGGTCGTGGGTTCAAAGGGCTTCTGTTTCCGGGGCGTAACTGAGTCGCGTTAAACCGAGGGGGACTGAAAGGCAAAGATACTTCGTAGGCAGCTGGAAAACCACCTAGTAAGTGTCAGAGCTGGATGAACGGTGTGCTTGTGTCACATCGCGTGGCTAGCTGGGCGGTACCGTCATAGATGCCGATAGAGGACCGAGCGCGAGGCTACTAGATGGATGGGGTGAAAGTGCGTGATAGGTGACTACTCCAACAACACCGAAGACGAAATGGGAAAGCAAAGCGAAGAGGAAACGGCGCTCACAATACAGGCTACGCTCGACGACAACTTACTTGTTGATTTGGTGCTGCGACATTGACACGCCACACTTAGCTACACAAATGGACGATCGGAAGATATAGACAAGAATGAAATGCAAAGTCTCAAAATATTGAAAGCCTGAATGACGTTTGTTCACTGCGAGCTGAAAGACGGATCTCCATTAGTTGAGAAGACGCTGAATTCGCAATTGCTGTTTGTTATAAATCTTTAGAAGAGCGCGAGCATCCTTACTGAGCGTATTCACCGTAGCCCTTGGGCGAGCATTTTAGCTATGCGCACATTTAGATGCGTCACGTGGGTGTTATGTTGGTCCTAATACTAGAGCTTAGAATTTACTGTCGGTTATACAAAAAGTTTCAAATATTGATGATCACAATTTTTATTATGCGGTATGTTAGAATAAATAGCACTTTAGCCCTGAATTCTTTGCACTACAGTGCACGTATTCGGGTGAGGATGTGTAGTGAACTTGAATCATTCAAGAATTCAGTATTTTGAGACCTTGGATTTTATTCTTGTTTATGTCTTATGATCGTCCATTTGTTTGACTGCTTGTACGAACCGATCACTTGCTTCCTGGTCAGCCACGCTGCGATACTGCTGTCTGCTTCCGCTTACTACCACTCCATTCTTTGCATCTTCTGTCAATACACGTTGGGTCCAGACGAGTTAACTGTTTTCCCTACTCCCATATTCGGAACGCCGCTTATGTGACACTTTTTTGCGATTAGCATCTGATTAGCACCCCACAAATATCACAATGCAAGTGTAGTTTAACGCTATGGACTATATTCGAAGGGCCACAAGAAGGCATCGCCTGATAAAGCGGGACAGAAGCTAACGTCACTGCAGTGACTCGTTCAGCAGCCGCGTGCGTGAAAATTTGGAGGGAGAGTGAGGAGAAGTATATCAAGAACGTGTAGAGTATGATCGATCCTCAACAAAGTTGTACTTAATAAGAGTTACTTTTTAAGGTGCTACCGTACCCGTTTTAATTCGTTAGATTGGACAGTTCCTATTAACACGTGCTGTATTCTGAGTGGAAATCTCAGTATTCTGTAGTCATTAGACAGTTTTAGCACTGCAGACTCCACCATTTAACCTTTATATTGGCACGATTACGTCAGGCGAGGTTTTATCGATTTGGGTGCCCACGTTCAAGCCTATAGGAGTAGTGAATACTAGTCTTCACTGTGTTATCCAGTGCCCTTTTCACATTAATATAGAGTCGCACACAGTGAACGATTTTCGAGAAGCTACTAGAAGTGTACATTAATGAAGTGGTAATGAGCGAACCTCATCTCAGAAACTCACTCAGATGAGTGCGAGGGGATTCGGAACAATGGAACAGTGGTTTTATCCGGACAAAAAGCTTGTAGATTAACAACTCGCGCAGGATGATCATGGTGAAAATTCAAAATATAGCAAAAATTGTCCGTAAATTAAGGTTCACACCAGTGGAATCACCGCGGTATAAGTCTCCTGTAAGTCAGGTTATGTTCGATAACACATGTATGTCTGTTGACACATCAATATAGATCCGTTTATACTGATTTCGTGAGGGCTGGAGAGCACGATATTTGTCCGCGACCTGTTGTCAATGAGTAAACATAGATCATGTCAGATAAACTCTTCACATTCCGGAGGCTGTTCACATGTCTGTACCGAAGCTTGTTGTAAACACAGAACCTTTCTGCTAGGCTCTATTGCTGAACTAATTTTTCCTCGCGTACAATTGTGATACAGTGATTATGGTGCACT
The DNA here is from genome assembly GCA_944474145.2 of Dicrocoelium dendriticum. Classification (NCBI taxonomy): domain Eukaryota; kingdom Metazoa; phylum Platyhelminthes; class Trematoda; order Plagiorchiida; family Dicrocoeliidae; genus Dicrocoelium; species Dicrocoelium dendriticum. Next base: position 174,107,467 of record OX104063.1, read on the forward strand.
AGATAATTGTTTCAGTTTTCAGGGTTAGGGTTTACCCTAGACACATGCCACACTGCGTCTCTTAACGCCATAGGTTTTCGGGTTCTGCTCCTAATGATTGATGATGCTGTTGTAAAACGTATGGGTCTGTTTACAGATGCAGTTGAACTGACCGCTGAACTTGCCAGAAAACTCCGTCCATGCAGTATCAATGGCGCATTTGTCCGGAAAACCCCAAATGGCACCCCCAACAAGTTCTGTGGGTATATCATAGTGTGTGATTGTTCGAATCAAGTCACAATGTTCTTGTAGATATACCGCATAACACACATAGTCATAAAGTATTGTTATGTGAGCACTTCGCCCCAGAGGGCTCTCTATCGTTGGTTTCTCGATCATGAGCTCGTCATTCGTGAGCACTAGATCAAATACAGATGGCTTGTTTCCCGTTCTGAATCTGGTGGGCGAACTGACATGACTAAAGAGCGGAATGCTTGCAATAATTCCTTGCACGTCTGCCTTGAATTGATCGTTGGGCGAAGCCGGAGCACTCGAATCGTGAACAGTGAAGTCGCCGGAGATGAGAACATGGCTGTATCGTTGTCAAAGTGCCCTCCCCAAAACTAATGTCAGGCGGGAGTCTATCTCTGGGGTGGACGTTGGGGGACGATAAACAACTGCCCAAAGGCAGATGCCGTTACGCCTTAGTGACAGACTACACCAGAGCGAGTCGCTTAACAGAGTTTTTGGATCGTCTACCGGTTTGCACTGGAGTTCATTAAGCTAGTATAAAATTACTCCACCGTTTTTTTAGCGGCGATCGTTTCGAATGAAGGACGTGCCACGTATCACGACTTCGACGTCGGTGATTTCTGAGTACAGCCAAGTTTCCGTTACGAATATGAAGTCCCAGGCGCGTGGTGCATGACGAAGCCACAGTTCCGCAAGTTTGCTCAGTAGACGTTGTGCACTGGTGTACAGGCAGGCAAGTTTTTTGTTCTTAGCAATTAGTTGTATGATGTGCTTTCTAGGTAGGATTTTGTGCCGACAGGCAAAAGGTCGGCAACTAATCCTTCTCTGGTTGGGATGACGAACTCATTTGTGTCAGGTCTGAAAATCCCACCATTACATCTACGCTCTTCACTTTATATTTAGTGTTTGGAGTGTGTGAACAGATGTTATCGGTGCGCATGGCATTGGTTCAGTGAATGCGAACGGTGACAGGCTGCTCTCACTGTGTGCCACTTACGGCCTGACGATCACGAACACTCGGTTTGCACTGAGTGCGAGTGATATAGCAACTTGGACGCACCCACGAAGTGGTCACGCTCACCTGCTCGACTATGTCATCGTACGTCAGCAATGAGGCTGGACCTTACCATGGTGCGATGGTTTGTGTGCCTCAGTGATCCATTGAGCTATACTGAGTGGTGCTTTTGCGCCTTCAGAGCCACTCATACCAGATTGGTCAATGGTTAGAGGCCAGACAAATTCAGCCTCCTGGTCCTCCAGGTTGGGGGTTGGAATGAGGGTGGCTCCTTATTCCTTAAAACGGACTCCCTGTAGTCCACTGCCAAACCCCCTGCCTTGCGGCCAGGTTTTTGAACCAAAGGCTTTGGTTGAGAACCCTAATCGTTCTCCTGTCTAGGCCTGGGCAACCTGACAGTATCCTGCCCACGCAATACAATGAATCCTTCCCCAAACAAATTTCTGATGCTCTGGCCACTGCAGAGGATAATCAACGGTGCCCTATCTGCTGCATCGAGCAGGGTGGATAGGGGTTTGGATGCTACTGCTCAAGCCTTCCCGTCTTCTTATTCCCCCTCTTACGCTTTTTCACTCTTACCGTCCCATTCCAACTTCACTTATATCCCCCCAGTTTTCAACCCCCCAATTCTCGGCCCTCCCCCACCTTGCTTCAATAGTCGCTTGTCTTTTAGTTTCAACTCACAGGCGAACGCAGAGCGTCATTCCTGCACTGTCAACAGGCCCATGTCCAAGCAAGCGGCCCATTCCAGTTCATCGGCTTCCATTTGGAGCCCTCGATCCTCCTTCAGACTGGCATGCCTCAATGTTCGCACATTGCTTCAGATTGGTCAACAGGCAGCACTTGCCCGAACATTAGAGACCCTCTCGATCGATATCTGCTGCTTATCGGAGACCCGCCTGCAAGACTCGAGCTCTGTACTCACTCTGCGATCCCCTTCAGGTGACACTAGCAGCACTTTTTCATTGCGCCTATCCGGTGACGATGCAGCTTCGAGCACCGGCCAAGCTGGTGTTGGTATTGCCCTGAGTCCCCGAGCTGAAACTGCTCTGGTTGATTGGATTCCAATCAATAGCCGGATGTGTGCGGTCCGATTGGCTGGCTCGTCCAAAACTTCGAAGTCGCGCGGGACTAACAGGTGTCTATTCGTTATCGCTGCCTATGCACCGACAAACTCTAGCGATGACTCGGTAAAGGAGGACTTCTATCGCCAACTGAACGAACTCCTTCGCCACAGAAGAAGCTCGGACACTGTAGTACTGGTTGGGGATCTGAACGCTCAAGTTGGAAAATTATCCGCAGATGAGCTGCATCTGGGCGGCCAACATGGTATAGGCTCCCGTAATGATAACGGTGAGCGGTTACTTCATTTGTGTGAGGATGCTCGCTTATTTCTTGCGAGCACTAATTTCCGACACATCACTTCCCGGAGGGTGACTTGGCGCCCACCAGCCTCGAACCAGCCATGGACGCAACTCGATCACATTGCTATCAGTTACCGCTGGAGAGGCTGCGTCCAGAACTGTCGCTCGATTTGAGGCACAGGTGTTGACACCGATCATGCACTTGTATGTGCTGACCTGCGGATGCGCTTTGGCGGACGCCCACGACGATGTTGTGAGCGCATTGACACCGGCAGACTGGTGAATCCAGCTGTTCTGAACGCCTATCAAATTACGCTGTCATCCGAGTTGGATAAACGCTCACTGGATGCAATTGAAGCTCACTGGTCTCATATGCAACAGGCCTTACTAGCAGCAGGCAAATCCTCATGTGGTATGTCTAATCGCCAACATGAACATTGGGTCTCTTCACAGTCTTTGGAACTTATCGATGCTCGCCGGCCTATTCCGGCTGGAAGCGAATACAATGCAACTCGCAAAGAGCTCCGGGCAAAACTCCGTGCTAGCCTGAAGACAGACCGCGAATCCTGGTGGTCTCGTCGTGCAACTGAGATGGAAATGGCCGCTGCCCTTGGTAACCATCGTGAGTTATTCCGTCTGATACGGGAAACGGGCAGCAGGAGACCTGGTGTTAGTGAAACTATACGTGACGAGAGTGGACAGCCCATCCACAATTTATCAAAACGCCTGGAACGTTGGGCTGAGCACTTTGAAAGGCAATTTAATCGGTCGGAATTGTTAGATTTCTCGCCGACCAATGATTGCCCTGCTCCGTGGGCTGTTCCTTTGGATGCACGCTCTCGCTCAAAGTCGAACGTGAGATCCGACTGTTGAAGTTAAATAATGCCGAGGGACCAGATGATCTACCTCCAGCCCACTTCAAATTCGGGGGACCTGCTCTTGTAGATGGTTTACACGCATTCCTAGTGCAATTGTGGGAGCAGGAAACTGTCCCAACCGATTGGAGCCGCTCCATCATAGTCCCAATTTTCAAGTGGAGCTCACGATCGGAATGCGGCAACCATAGAGGAATCAGTCTGATCTTCAGCGCATCCAAATTGCTTGCCTCTGTCATCCTTCACAGACTGACTGGCACTCGTGAAAGCCAGATTCGTGAAGAGCAAGCTGGATTTCGTCGAGGTCGTAGCTGCATTGACCACATCTTCACTTTGCGTCAGTTGTTGGAGCACCGTCAAATATATTGGCGGCCCACCGTTGTCGTGTTCCTCGGTATCAAAGGTGCATTCAATTCGGTAGATAGACTTGCACTTTGAGACTGTCTACTCAGGAAAGCTGTACCTGAGAAATATGTGAATATTATCCGAGCATTATACGCGCGTAGCTCGGACAGAGTGAGGGCTTACGGCAAGCTGTCGTTGCCCTTTAATATCTCCAGCGCTGTGAGACAAGGATGCCCGCTGTCACCCTTCCTCTTCAACTTCGCTGTTGACGAAGTCATGGAACTTGCGTTCACAGGACACGACTTGGAAGGTGTGGAGCTACTCCCAGGAGAACGACTTCTTGATTTAGAGTATGCTGATGATATTGTCCTCATCTGTGACAGCTCACAAATGTGCCAAGCGGCATTGAACAGATTAGCACTAGTTGTCCGTCACTTCGGGCTTTGCTTCGCCCCCTCGAAGTGCAAAGCGTTTCTCCAAGATTGGTCTGGACCGCCTCCTACGTTGACCCTTGGTGGGGATCAGCTAGAAGTCGTTCAAAAATTCAACTACCTGGGAAGTTGTATCAGCACCCGTGGGATTGAAGATGAGATCACGAACCGTATAGCAAAAGCTCGAGGCGCTTTTGCTAACCTTCGCCACTTATGGCGCCGGCGCGACATCACTCTTGCCCTGAAGGTTAGAGTGTACAATGCAGCGGTACGTTCGACCTTACTGTACGGTTGCGAAACCTGGCCCCTAAGATCGGCGGACATGAAGAGGCTAGTTACGTTCGACCACCGGTGCCTTCGTAGTTTAGCTCACATTTGGTGGGAACACCGCGTGAGTAACGAGCGTGTTCGACGCCTTGTTTATGGCACAGGAAAAGGAACTGAACCGCTCAGCACCGTTATTTCACGCACCAGACTCCGATGGCTCGGCCACATGTTACGCATGCCAGCCCACCGACTTCCGCGACGTGTGTTGTTTGCGCGCCGGGGGTGTGGATGGAAGAAGAGGAGGGGTGGCCAAGCGATGACATGGTCCAGAGGAATGAAGGCCTTCACTTCGAAGCTGGCCTCGGTTGGAGCGTCTCGGCTCCCTGGTTGGGGTCCGAAAGACGATGAACGCGTTTGGTTGGACACACTTGCTGATATGGCTAGGAGCCGACTTCAGTGGCGTTCGTGCTGTGAGTTTCTTTGTCCCACCCCATCCCTCTTAGCCTCCCCCTCCAACCACCATCTCATTACTTAGCCTTATATAATTTTGCATAATAATTTTTTTGGGTGCACAGTAGCCGGCTGGTAGCTTACCGGAAGGATGCCCATCCGTTACCGGTAGCTCAGCCAGCTTTCACCAGTTGTTTTTTTTCTGTTCTTTTTTTTCTTGGTATTGCGGCACAGTAGCTGAGGTGTTTTCCACCTCTAGCTAACGTGTATGAATAAAATGAATAATAATGAATACGTCAGCGTGATATGCGTGAAGTGCGCATGACACGTGTACTGCGTAGAGCTGAGTGTGGCACTGATCACAAGTTGGTGCGGACCAAACTGTGCATATATTTTTGTAAATCTATGTTTTGCACTCACGCCGTGCATCGGTGTAAATTTAACGTACTCTCCCTCGGTTCTGGAGCGAAACGTACTGAGCTGGAGAAGGCGATGGCTGCACGTCTGTGTGATGTGGACTGCATAGTCGCAGTGGGCTGCCTGTGACAGCACATTCGCTACCAGGTGACAGCTGCTGCCGAAGAGACCATCGGGCGTGCAAACTGTAAGCCGCCTGATTGGTTTGATGAGAACAATGCGACGATTGGCGCATTTGTGTCGGAGAAGAATGTAGTATTTGCTGTACATGTGGCAGACCCAGTGACTTGGAGAAGAATGGTCTGTTTCGCAAACTTCGACGGCGACTGACCCGAGAGCTCCGTTGCACTAAAAATGCATGGTGGACGGAGTAGGCGAGGCAATTGGAATGCTGCGCCGAATGCTGCCAACAAGGAGTTCTTTGATTCCTTGAAGGCGGTGTATGGACAGAGACTGGAGCCGCTAAGGACGATGATGGATGATAGTTCAGGCGCTACCTGCACACAGACTGCAGACATAATGCAGATCTAAAAAAGCACTTTGACTGTCTCTTGAAAGAGCTTGCAGAGATCGACTGCCCTACTTTGGATGGCCTCATGCAGCACGAGGTGAAGGTGAGTCTAGCAGACACGCCGTCACTTGATAAGACGCAGAGAGCACTTGCTTAGCTGCGAAACGACAAGTGTGCTGGGGCCGACAGAATCCCGCCTGAAGTATTGAAGCACGGCGGACCCGCGTTGGTGACTGCGCTGCACCACTTGGTGCAACGCGTATGGACGGATGAGGAGGTGCTTGCTGAGCTGAAGTATGCCCTTGTGCTACCACTGTATAAGATCAAAGAGAGCAAGCGATGTTTCACGAATTATCGTGGCATCAACTTGCTGAGTTGTGTGGTCAAAGTGACTACCCGAATTCTGCTCAACCGCCCCGTCATTTAGGTTGTGGAACCGAACGTGGCGGAAGAGCAATGTGGATTCCGTTCGGGTCGCAGCACTATAGATATGGCGTTTGCTGCTTGTCTGTTGCAGGAGAAGTGCAGAGAACGACACCAGCCATGGTACTCGCTTTTTGTTGATTTCACCAAGGCATTTGATCCGGTGAACCGCGAGGCATTGTGGCTGGTGTTAGGTAAATTTGGTAGCCGGCGTACGTTTGTTAGTTTAATTGTTCCCCAACCAGGCAGACGTATTTATTCAGTGGCAACAAGAGGTGAAGTCAACGTTTTCATATGCTGTCGCTTGGTGAACGGCTAACCAATGTGTAGTCTTTTCCAGCTAAGTTCTGAACGAGCGAAAAGGACGCAATATGGCAGGCGTCCAGCTGATGCAGCAAAACCAGTTTGTTGAAGGGGATACTCGCATTCCCTAAGCCACGACGTCTTACTTAACCGTTGCCGACATCTTGTTGCCACCATATACAAGCAATCCTACTCAAGTACCCATTATATCGAAGCCTGATATCTGGTGCATGTCATCTAAGCGAACTAGCCATGACTCTCTGCAACACCGCCCAAACGGAGGATTGTAAACGCGACCATTTATCAAGCGTGAGACATCTCGACGGCGCCACAAGTGTTGTAAGTTGACATCCCGACCAGGCTTTGGCGATGCGGAGAGAAATTTCCTTGCTGGCGACGCCAACAGCAGACACGCAGCTTCCTAGGTATACAAAGCTATCAACGTGTTCAGACTGTGCGCCTTCAAAAGTGAGCACAGGAGTGGGCGAGTACCAATCCTAAAGCTGCACTTTGGATTTTTACGGGGCGAAGCACATTCCTTACTTAGATGCTTCAATTGCTAAACAGTTTAGAATGGTTTGCATACTCTGCTGGCCATCACCAAATAGGGCGAGGTCATCAGCATAAGCTAAGTCGGTTGCTTGCTTCCCCGGAAGAGGCTGTAATCGAAAATGTTGTTAACCCTCCACTGCTTTCGACAGGACGTCTTCAGTTGCAAGATTGCAAATGAACGGGAACATAGGGCCGTCCTGTTGCTCACCGCTATTGACAGCGAATGACGACGAAAGCTTACCATAGACCCTTGCTTTGCCGGAGATGTGTAGGTAGAGGGCACGTAAGGTGTACTTTTTTGGGACCCCGTTCCTTTGCAAACAACGGCATGGTGCAAGTCGATCAACCTAGTTGAATGCTGCACGAATGTCTAAGGATGGAACGATGGTAGCCCTCTGGTAGAGGTGGTGGTGTTCGAGGATTTGGCAGAGCGTGAAGATTTGCTCCACACACTCACGGCCATGACGATACTCCGCTTGTTCATCCCGATGCTGCGATTCACGAATCGGGGCTAATCTGCGAAGCAGAATGGATACCAATAGCTTAGAGTCATCCGAAATGAGACTGATGCTATGGTGGTTGGCGCATGAAATGCGAGCATCCTTCCTAAAAATCGGGACAATAACTGATTCTCTCGAGGAAGAAGGCACCATTTCCTCACGCTGGCTGATAATAAGTGCGCCTCCATACTTGAACATCTCCGTAGGGAGTCCATCTTAGCTAGCAGACTTGAATCATTTTAAGTCTCCAATCGCAAGGCAAACTTCCGCCTCGCTGGGTGGATCAAGTGTAACGAACCATTGCGGGCAGCTTAGTTCGCAGGCATACAAGTGGACGGTGTGGGTCAATTAACCTGGGAATTGAAATGTTTGACCTATCGATCCAAGCGTCACCGTAGGTTGGCAATTGGCGAACCATCCGCCTCGCAAATAGTCACAATGACACCAAAAAATTTGTGGCCAGTGGATCGAATGAGCTAGAATTGTTTGCAAGTATTGCCAGTGAAGGCATCTGCCTCCATTTTGGAAGCACGCAGAGACCAACAGGCTTCACGAGCACTGCGTAAGCTTTGTTTGATTTGTTGACTAACAAAAAGGCACCCTTCATTATGGTTAGACTCCGCTGGGATATCTCTGCAGAGATTAAATAAATCCAAGGAGCACGTTGAGATCCAGGCCTCCATAGGATGCCAAGACCACAGACTGTCTGCCCAGCAGTGATCGTGGTCCTCTGTGTGAACGTCCAGTGTTCAATATCTTGCGGTGGGTAGCAGCTGAGTTCATCGGCCAGGCTAGATTGATAGCTTTGTTGAACCGAGAGGTTATATAGTTTATTCGTGTCTACCTTACGGTGCTTCGTTTTCGGGGACTCACGATATACCACAAGGCGATTCTAGTGTAACTATACAGTTGCACCCCTGAGCTGGATTTGCTCACTACTGTCCTGGAGTCAAGATAGTGATTCAAAGGCTGCTATTGGGGTATCTCAAGCAAACCTGCACTTTCCACATAATCTTGCGGGTCAACATATTAGGCCGAGGGATGGATGTAGGACATGCCGAGCACAATCCCCTGTCTGAATGAGCAACCGAGGAGTATCATCTGTCCTCATTACATCGCCACCAGTAATATTTTCTTCTCTAAGTTTTTCCTTCTTTTTTACCAGTCTCACATTTATCTACGAGGTACCACTGTTGACTTTATCAGCCATACTACCAGAGAATCGGCTTCAAACCTAGTGCACCACTGGTGGTCTGAGTGTTCGCTGATCTCGGCGGTTTGACTACAAACGTTTCGTCAACACCCGAGGTGACATCATCAGTGCGCGTTTATTTAGAAGCTGATGTTACATTCTTGATGCTTCTTCACCGCAGTTGGGCTAAACCAACTTGCACTTAAACTAGGTCTTTTTAAGCTCGATAAATGTCATTCCACTTTATATGCTCTGTTCTGCCTGCCTGGATAATCTTCTCTTAACTGGCCCAGTTGCTTAGGCTAATTGTGCTTATCTTCGCCAAATTTGTTGGGTTTGTAGCATTTTTAAGTTATTTGTGGACACTTTATTTTGCTGAACGCGGAGTCGTTGCTAACCAACTCCGTTCAGATGCTAATTTAACTAAGATCTATGTCACTAAATCTCTATGCATTAGTGGATTTATTTTATTTCATCTTGTCGTTTAAGCGATTGACTGTTGATTGATATCCACGGTGTGGCTGCGCTTGATGTGCATGTTGACAAGGTGCCTACCTGTCTATTACCCACTACCTCGTCCATACTGGCTCCAGGAGACAGTTGGTCGTTGCTGGAGCGGACGGGACGCACAGCCCTCGACTCCGTGTTAGGTTCCAAGAGTGGTTCCATGCAATCAGTGTGGAGCGGACCACGGTCCAGTCACCGCCTTGTGTGCGCCTGATTCCCAAATACAGCGTGCTTGTTTTCGCCTATGAAGGAGTGTAGGCCGGCTCCGTTGATGAACCGTGGCTCCCATCAACATGCGTCCCGGTCTTATTCCTTCGGGTTTACACTGGATATGGGCTGTGTGGTTGGAGCTGTGGGTGGTGCAGCGCAAGCCACCCATGGTCCCTCTGTAGGCGCAGGCGTCCTGTGGCTGTTCCTGTGGAGGCCACGGTGATAGGCAAATCCGAAACCAGATGAATCAAGACCAGAAATCAGTTCAGGGTTAGGAATTCTTTTCGGTAAACTCTCTTCAGACCCAAACGTTTACATAACACTGTTTGTGTGGGGCAAACGTCAAATCGGGCTGGGATTGATTTCTAAGGTGTTTAAACTGTCAGAGTGGATGACTAAATGCGGCTGCAGATGGGAAGAAGTTGCACCGAAGAAAACTTAATACACAAGCCTCAGCAACCTAAAGGAAATAGGAAAGTTCACGAAGGGAATTTAGTTAACGTCAGTCGGCCACGGTAGTAGTATCGGCCATATGAAACGTTTATGTACATATAATTCCGGCTTCAGATGGTGGATGTAAATAGCCAGTTTCATTGGCTAGCTGAATGAAGTTATCCGAACTGTAATCTGTAATGTCTGCTTTCATGTGTATGCTTGGTGGAAGTTGCTTCGATCCGGAGCTCGGAAGGTAAGCTGATACGGCCTGCGTACTAGCTCTCTAACACCCTAGCTGACATTTGTCCTTAAAGTAGCATCACTTTCATAATCCTCGGGCCATTTCCTATGTAATTTGTCGACCTATGTAGCCTCTAGACCGACTACGTTATGACACTTTCCAGGGACATGGTCTCTCGAGTGTATGGCCACTGCTATTGGTCCTGGGTGTTCGCTACACACTCATCATGACCTCCAGCCTCAGGAACACCGTGTACAAGGGTGGTCCTTTCGGTGTTCTTCCAAGTCATGCTGCACCTGTGTCCGCTCGCTCCACGGTATATCCGGAAAGATGCGGATGGAACATGACACATTCAGAAGGCGGCGTATCGATAACAGGATAGGTTCTGCTTATTGAGGGCGGGAAGCAGTAAAACCTGAATAAATATGGTACAAACAATCAGTAATAACACTGTACATAAAGGATACTAGTATTATTTTGGAGCGCTACCGAGCACTCCAGTAGAAATATGAACAAGGGAAGCGTCCGAAATTGAAACTGCTGTGATTCAAAGTTAGTAAAATAATAGCGTGTAGAGTAAAAATGTGCGGAAATGTTTGTATCGAAAAGCACTGTCTACTGTGCCGTTCGCATTTCATTATTTGCCCACTTGCAGGACTTTTCGCTTCACAGTGCACCGTTGAAACGGGTTTGTCGGACTGTTAAACCTGTGTCTTATTCTAGGTGTCGACCATACGTGATCATACTATATAAATGGATTAAGTGCCAGTTATAGTATGTACATTGCAAGAAGAAACATAAGAGGTACGCTTAAAGCGAACAACTGTTTTTGGTTTATTTATCATCAGGCATGGTAAAGAAATATACATTGAGAAGAGTTCATTCCGGCAACAGGTAGTAAGTATTGATCGAACAAAAACTTTAATTGGTAAACCTAACGCGTCATGTGGTCAAGTGACTGAAGGCATGTGACACACTGAGTGAGACCCGATCCAAATTTTCTTAGTGGCTGGCCAGGGTAGTTCTAATGCATGGACATGTTTCTTCTGAATGCATAGATTAGGTTTTGTCAATCTGATGCATAGCGCTTCAACGGTGACAACTAGCCGAGCCCCTGACGGATGGTGTAGCTGCGATGGCACTCGATAGAGGATCTCGAATGACTTGCGCTTATCAGTCAGATGACCGGTGTAGATCAGATGGTTAGTGATTGCACTCAAATTGGTTTCGTCCTGTTGGTGACGGGCGACGTTTATAAATGTTTCTTGATTCGCTTTTCCAAGTGCGTGGTCGTGCGTTTAGGGTACCTAGCTCCACAGGGGCAGTTGAATGGGCAGATTACCATTGATTGGTGTATAGTATGCCATGAAAACATCCCAAAGAGATGCACGAGTAAGGTATACGTTAGCTCCCGACGGAGTGACCGCGAATGCTGATGCTGCTGCTGGTGGTGGTGGTGACCGGTGCCCTTGGTACCCATCGTACGCTATTCGTATGATACAGAAAACTGACAGCAGGAGACTTGAGTGAACAGCCTGTCAACAACTTGCCAAAACGCTTGGAATGTTGAGCCGAACATTTTAAAAAGCAATTTATTCAGCCGGAATTGTTAGATTCCTCACCGGCCATTAATCACGTTGCTCCTGGGTACCCGTTTCAAATCCGCGTTCTGTTTCAGAAGTCGGATGTAAGATCGGACTGCTGAAATCGTATCAAGCCGCGGGACTATATGGTCATTATACAGCCCTCTTCAAATTCGGGGCCCTGTTATTGTTGATTATATACACGAATTATTAGTGAAACTGGGGAAATAGAAAACTGTCGCAACCTGGTCTGACGAAGCCATTATTTTATTGGCGAAACGTTACCAAAAATACTATACCAACCGATTGTTTTCAAACCTCTCTGAACTCATGACTACTCGATCGGTTCCAAGTATCTTTCAAGAATTTGAAACCAATTACGGACCCCGTGTTCGAAAACTGTCAAGTGAATTCGTTCGATTGGCGGGACTTGAAGCGAACTGGGAGAATCATCGCGTTTTCAACATGAGATGTCTTAAGACAAACCTGATCCCAAAATGTCTCACAGTGAAACCTCCGGACAGCACGTACACCTCTGCAAGGATTGCATTTAATGCTTCCAAGGCCTTTCTGAAACAGCGGATTTACCTAGTGACAAAACGTTTAAGCGAGATCCGCATTGACGCGAGTCGGCTGAGCCTGGATCTACAAACCGCCATAACGCCTCTCGATTACAACAGAATTTTCAATAAGGCTTCAGACGTCAAATTGAAACAAGGGCAGAATGCAAAGTAAAGACAATTGCGTAAGTTCGAACGTTTAATGTCTGAGCATCCTAATTTTACTGGTCCTACCGACAGTTCCGCGTCTATTAGTACCTATTGTAATGTAGTTAATATGTCAGATAGGGTTTTGAATGAAACGGAATGTAGATTGTTGGAGAAAGGTTTGACATTTACCATCAATAAACCTAAGATATATGCCGAAGAGATTATCCCAAGCATTGAGAGCGCGGTGACAAAGTTGCCCGCTACGAAGGCAGAGAATATTCGAGCACAGTTAGTAAATATCATTAAGTTTCAGCAACCGGGTGAGCCAAATCTTCCGCAGACTGAACGTATCGCATTAAATTCCTTGAAGGAAGATCGCAGCATTGTACTTACAAAGGCTGACAAGGGAAAAACACTGGTTGTAATGAATAAGTCAGAATACTTGGAAAAAATGGGACAACACTTGGAGACGGGTCCATATAGAGTAGTTGTTGATAAGACAGTGGCGTCGGTAATGAACAAGAGTAAAACGGAGGTTGGTAACTATTTAAGAACCGTGAAGGACGATTTGGGGGCAGGCAAGTGGTACAGTCTCTATCCCAAAATCGACTTTACCTCCGAGGGTTTATGGCTTGCCAAAAGTTCACAAACCCGAAGTCCCCGTACGGCCCATAGTCGACGGTATTGGCTCCCCGACCCATGAACTTGCTAGATACTTTGCAAGACTATTGCAGCCTCTAACAGGGCGAACGAGTGCATTCGTGAAAAACTCTTATGACTTCGCTCAAAAGATAGCAAGTCTAAAAATTGAGTCAGATGATTTGATGGTCAGCTTCGATGTCACATCACTCTTCACAAATGTACCCAAAGAAGAGGCGCTGGGAATAGCAAGACGTTGTCTAAATGAAGACGTCACTCTGAATGATCGGACGAAACTAACAGTTAACCAGATAATCGAGGGTATGACAGTGTGTCTTAACATGTCTTACTTCGTTTTTCAGTCGAAGCTTTACAGTCAGGAACAAGGTCTCGCAATGGGATCGCCAATATCCCCTGTGATGGCGAACCTGTATATGGAAGACTTCGAGAACAGGGCGTTAACAAGCACCATTAACTCACCAAAAGTTTGGTGGCGTTATGTAGATGACACCTTTGTACTTGTTAAAAAGGATAAGAAGGACGAATTGCTTGATCACTTAAACTCCATTGATGAGAGAATACAATTTACTATTGAGTTGGAATCTTGTAGCGGTACAATACAATTTCTTGACTGCCTAGTTCACAGGAATGGGGGAAATTTAAAGACGACACTAAATCTCAAGCCAACGGATACTGACGGCATACTCCACTACACATCGGTTCATCCGAAACAGGTTTACACTGGGATAGCCTCAACACTGTTCTACAGGGCACAAACCATGTGCACAATGGAGGAGGACAAAAAGGCTGCGCGGAAAGTGGCAATGAGCAAACTATTAGTAAGTGGTTACCCACGGCGACTAGTTAAACGTCAATTGCATAAGGTGCTACACCGGCAGTCAAGACCCACAGCCGAGTGGATAGGGACGGTCGGAATTCCGTACAAGGGAGGCACGTCGGAGGCAATTCGGAGGGTACTAAACAAGGAAAATATAAGGGTGATCTTTCACCGAGGTCGAACGTTACGTTCGGCGCTGGTACACCTGAAGGACCCCCCTTCCCAAGGATAGGACGACTAACTGTGTTTATAAAATTAAATGTAAAGACTGTGCACATGTGTATATAGGCCAAACAGCGAGAGAATTACGCACACGAATTTCGGAGCATAGGAGGCGCATTGCAAGACTACCAAGAAACGAGTTCGAATACCAGGCGATAGTAAGAGACTCGGCCGTAGCTGTGCATGCATTAGACACGGGTCACCAGATAGACCTCGAAAACGTAGAGGTCATTAGGAGAGGCATACGATCAACATCCCAGCGGCTGATTGCTGAGGCGGTGGAAATTGCCAAATCTGATGACTGCGTGAATAGAATTGAGGGGGTAGAATTCCCTAATGCATGGCGGGCGGTTTTAGGCCGGCCAGCTTGACGAGCATCGATGCGTGGATCAGATTGAAAACTGCAAACCGACTCCCATTGTCAACACTATGGGCCTATCCGTCAATGTCATGACGCACAAAGGAACACCTGGACTATTCCCACTGTGTTTAAACCACCTGAGGTGACATCCCGAACTGTTCCTGTAATGACTCATGGCTCAAGACTCGGGTACCGCGGTTATCGGCCCTGTTCGCTATAAAATCCCACACCAATTGCACACTGATTCACCTGGTCTGACGAAGCCATTATTTTATTGGCGAAACGTTACCAAAAATACTATACCAACCGATTGTTTTCAAACCTCTCTGAACTCATGACTACTCGATCGGTTCCAAGTATCTTTCAAGAATTTGACACCATTGAAATGGGTTTGTCGGACTGTTAAACCTGTGTCATATTCTAGGTGTCGACAATACGTGATCATACCATATAAATGGACTAAGTGCCAGTTATAGTATGTATATTGCAAGGAGAAACATAAGCGGTACGCTTAAAGCGAACAATTGTTTTTGGTTTATTTTTCATCAGGCATGGTATAGAGATATACATTGAGAAGAGTTCATTCCGGCAACAGAGAGCAAGTATTAATCAAACAAAAATTTTAAATGGTAAATCTAAGATGTCATGTGGTCAAGTGACTGAAGGCATGTGACACCACTGAGTGAGACCCGATCCATTTTTGTTAGTGGCTGGCCAGGGTAGTTCTAATGCATGGACATGATTCTTCTGAATGCTTAGATTAGGTTTTGTCAACCTGATGCATAACGCTTTAGCGGTGACAACTAGCCGAGCCCCTGACGGATGGTGTAGCTGTTATGGCACTCGATAGAGGATCTCAAATGACTTGCGCCTATCCATCGGATGACCGGTGTAGATCAGATGGTTAGTGATTGCACTCAAATTAGTTCCGTCCTGTTGGTGACGAGCAACGTTTATAAATGTTTCTCGATTCGCTGTTCCAAGTGCCTGGTCGTGCGCTTAATTTACCTAGCTCCATAGGAGCAGCTGAATGGGTAAATTCCCATTGATTGGTGTATATTATGCCAGGAAAACATCCCAAAGGGATGCATGAGTAAAGTGTGCGTTAGCTCCCGACGGAGGGACCGCGAATGCTGCTGCTGCTGCTGGTGATGGCGGTGGTGGTGGGGACCGCTGCCCTTGGTACCCATCGTAAGCTATGATACGGAAAACGGACAGCAGGAGACCTGGTATTAGTGAAGCTATTGTGATTTGAGTGAACAGCCTGTCAACAACTTATCAAAACGCTTGGAACGCTGGGATGAACATTTTAAAAGTAATTTATTCAGCCGGAATTGTTAGATTCTTCACCAGCCGTTGATCACGCTGCTCCGTGGGCTACCCGTTTCAAATCCGCGCTCTCTTTCAGAAGTCGAATGTAAGGTCGAACTGCTGAAATCGAGTAAAGCCGCAAGACCATATGGCCATTATACAGCCCTCTTCAAATTCTGGGCCCTGTTATTGTTGATTATATACACGAATTATTAGTGAAACTGGGGAAATAGAAAACTGTCGCAACCGACTGGAGCCGATGCGTTATTGTCCAGATCTTCAAGGGAGGCACGCGTTCGGAATGCGGCAACCACAGAGGAAACAGCCTGATCTCCGTCATCTCCAAATGGTTTGCCTCTATAATCCTTCGAAGATTGACTGGCACCCGTGAAGGCCAGATTCGTGAGGAGCAAGCGGATTTCGTCGAGAACGAGGCTGCATCGATCACGCCATCACTTTGCGTCAGTTGCTGGAGCACCTTCACATATGTTGGCGGCCCACCGCTGTCGTGTTACTCAATATCAAGGATGACTTTGATTCGGCAGATCGATGTGCTCTTTATCACTGTCTGCTAAGGAAAGGTGTGTCCGAGAAAGTTGTATTCTTATCCGAGCGCTTTACCCGCGTACCTCGGGCAGAGTGAGGGCTTACGATAAGCTGTCGCCACTCTTCAATATCTCCGGCGATGTGAGAAATTGCTATTGACAAACGCATGGTGATCACGTTCACAGGACACAATATTGAAGGTGTAGCGCTGCTTCCAGAAGAACGACCTCTTGAGTTGAAGTATACTGACGATTTGCCCACATCTGTGACAGCCCACAAGCGTGCCAAAGTGCATTAGACAGATTAGCACTAGCTGTCATCCGTTTCGTGTCATGCTTGGCACCCATGAATTACAAAGCTTTCC
Organism: Dicrocoelium dendriticum; assembly: GCA_944474145.2. Taxonomy (NCBI): domain Eukaryota; kingdom Metazoa; phylum Platyhelminthes; class Trematoda; order Plagiorchiida; family Dicrocoeliidae; genus Dicrocoelium; species Dicrocoelium dendriticum. The sequence continues at coordinate 174,124,310 of OX104063.1, forward strand.
TCCAAGATTGGTAGGGACCATCACTTGCGCTGACCCTTGGTGGGGATCAGCTAGAAGGCGTTCAACACTTCAACAACCGTTGGAATTGAAGACGAACTCACAAAGCAAATAGCAAAAGTACAAGGCGTTTTTACTAACATTCGCCACCTAGGGCGCCGAAGCGACATCATTCCATCTACATGGCAGGGCAGGTAATGCAGCGGTACATTTGATCCTGCCGTACGGTTTTAAAATCTGGCCCATTAGATCAGTTGAAATAAGGAGGCTAATTACTTTCGACCACCGATGTTTTCACAGTTTGTCTCATATTTAATGGGAACACCGCGTGAGCAATGAGCGTGTTCGACGCCTTGTTTATTGCACGGCAAGAAGAAGCGAACCGCTCAACACCAGTATATCACTCACCAGCCTCCGATGGCTGGGTTACGGGTTGCGCATGCCAGCCCAACGACTCCCGCGACGTGCGTTGTTTGCTCGCCCGAGGTGTGGTTGGAAGAAGAGGGGTGGCCAAGTGGTGATTTGGTCAAGAGGAATAAAGGCCATTACTTCGAAGTTGGCCTCGCTTGGCGCTTCTCGACTCCCTTATTGAAGACCGAAGGACGACGAACACGTTTATCTGCATGCACCTGTTAGCACAGCTAGCAGCCGATCTCAGTGGCGTTTGTGTTGTGAGTTTATTTGTCTCTACCCCTCCCGCTTTGCCTCCCCTGCAACCACGATCTCAGGTATTAGGCATAATATAACTATTCTTTGCGGCGCAATAACCGACTTTTGGCTTTCTGGAACAATGTCCAGCCGTTACTGGTGACTCATCCGGCGTGGCTGTATTGCATTTGTCCTATTCTTTGGTACTGCGAGGTAATAGCTGAGGTGTTTTCCACCTGTGCCTAACGTGTATAATGATGGCGATGAAGTCCTGAAACACTCCTGTCCAAGGTCATGAATGAATCTTCGGAAAATTCCGCTTCTGCACCAACATATACTTTAATAGCTTTATACTAGTTTTTGCAATAGGCTTTTATAAAAATTGGTGACGACAAACTTGAATCAGCAGCATTTTGTGATAATTATTTTACACTGTTGGTGCTTACATATCTGAGCTAATTTACCAATTCAAGTGCTTCATCCTCTGAATTTAAAACAAAGCTTCTTGGCAACGCAAGTGATTAGGGTCACTATAGTGGTGAACGGGACATAGCTCCACTTTTAAAAGATTATCTGTATTAAACGATTAGGCTATACGGGATTTATACTGTGCATATCAGAATGCTCTTAACGGAACGCAATGGACTATACTCGAAGAGTGACACGAAGACCTCGACTGATAAAGCGGAACAGAAACTAACGTGACTACAGTGACTCGTCGAGCAACCGCATACGTGATAACTTGGACGAAGAGATAGGTACAGCTACATATACGTGCGAATTTGCTCGCAACCTGACAAACAAGGGTGCAATGGGCAACATATGAAAAACAGTATTTTAAGTTTGTTCCATTTGCTCAGTAGTCTTTGCTACAATCGTATCCAAGGCTACCTCGCTATACTAGACCGGTTTGCCAATGGCTTCATTCGTGCTCGCCGAAATACGGGTAATCGTAGACCACCATCGACTAAATACGTACGTGTAGATAATAGAGAGAGAGGAGTTCGCTACACGCAATACTCAAATTATGCGTTAATTACAGTAGTTAAATTACTTCTGAAGGCATTGATGAAATGTGAGTATATTGCACCACGTTATATGTGCTGTCACCTGACATCTACTTTACTTACGAATTTTCCAGTATTCGCTGGTTTTAAATCATTCATCATCCGGATCTGGAGTCAGCAGTGTGTAGTGGATCTTTTCGCACTGGATTAGTTGGGAGGTTAATCGAATCTGTTAATAAGAGTGAATGTTCAGTATACCTTCTGATTGGCAGTAACATCTACCCACCTTTGCGGTCTTTTTTCTGTTCCTCGAAGGCCTGCAACGGTGCAGTCATTGCAATCGCACGTTCAACGAGGCCGCATTTAGCAAGCATGTGGAACGTTGTCGCGAGGCTTGTAGCGATATATCGCGCAAAACTGGAGTGAACCATGAAAAGGCGGAGGCAATGGAGCGATTCAGATGCCGAATGAGGGTAAGGTATATAATTGCAATTTGCATCAATTACAGACGATTTCAATAGACAAGGCGGGTACTAACCAGCGAGAAAGTGCAACAACAATTGAATGACCTGTAGTTAGATTATAAAAACATGGTTCAGATCGCAATGAGCGCTAGGACATAGATTGTAAGGAACAGTGCCTTAACATAAAGTGCACCTGCAAACACACACGGTGACCTAAAACGAAAGTGATATGGTAATGTACTCTGCTTGGGCAGAGAGAAGATAATTATAGAGTGGTTCTACGATTTTCCGTTTTATTTGGTTATTAAATGCGTAGTTTTTCGCTCCGCCCTCATAGGCACACTCTCCATTGCTCTCCTCATATGACCAGTTCACTCTCTTGAATCCAGTAGATCTTTGCTTGCACGTAATGACGATTTTCAATCAACTGCAGTTTCCTTTTTCCCCTTTAATGATTGCACTAACACTATCTCACCAGTTTCCCAGTATAATTAGCTCATGCTCGAGCGGTACACCTAGGTGATTAGCTCTACGACCAAGGATAAGTTTTCCTATGCGGCTATCCAGATACAGTAAACAGTCAGTAAGTAGTGTAAACCTTAGCTTAGTTATCCTAACAAAGTTGTGGTGTAAAAGTCCACATTTGGAGGTGACTGCTTTAGTCTAAACTCCTCGGAGTTGAATAGTTCTGCTGTTATGTTTTTACACAGGAAGGGAAAACCAACAAACCTATCATCCAACTAGTCCTTTACCCTTATTACGTCTCAGGTAGAAGAGAAAAAGTTGCTTGAAATTGATCTGTGGTCGTTAAACTTGCATTCAAATAAGCCTTGCTTAGCACCAGATGTCACAGAAATGCACTTGGTTAAAGTGGTCGCATTTCATCCAATTTACAGTGTAAACCAAAGTTCCGAGTCAACGAACAGCATACCACAGTCTCATCACGAGCATATGAGAGCAATACGGACTACGTGGATTCTGCTTGCCTGTCTCTCACCTCTTCAGCATCTCTGAATAGCCGGCTTACAGATTCGTCTTCATCTGACTCAACAACAACCTTTATCAAATCTTCAGCTTGTTTCAACACAGAACGTAGCTCCTGGGACTCCGCTGGACAGTCTAGCAACTGTAATCACGTGCGGACGCCGCAGGAGAAGAGCAGCGAGCCAAAAGTTAGCAGTGAGTATCATGGTTTTGCAACAAATACAGCTGCCTTACTTAAGACTTATAGGCGACTGGTTGTATTCCGCAGAGTTCGCCCTCGTGTAGTTCAGTTAAGTTTACTGCAGCGATTAAATTTCGACCCCATAATTCCTGTTAAGCTGGCCAGCGTCGAGATTGGACATTCAATCCCTGTTCGATTACTATAAATCCAAGAAGCGCACATAATATTTCTTGAATCTGGTGAACCCATTGGGTGAATAATGTTGCTACACCCTAGTTAATGTGCGAAAGTGGGCTATCGGTTTCAGTGCTGAATAACGTTGTGCCGTCTATGTCAAAATAACACATCAATTTCATGCTTTTGCTTGGATTAACCCATGGTATCCAACCGATGGTTTGACATATGGAGGGAAAAACTAACCATAGAAGTTAGTCTGGCTGCTGCGATTGTTAGCCTGAACACATGAGGGTAAGTTAAGGCCCTGTTCTTCACGGGAGATGAAACCACACTGGCTATGCAGGTATGACGCATCCCAATTTGCTGCCACTAATAGCCTAATTTTTATGCATTCTGGCAGATCTGTGGCTACGGTCTGTTTGCGTTTTGCTGCTCCGTATTGTTTTCTACTTATTATGTTGGCTGTGTACGATGCTGCAATTGAATGTGTTGCACCTTGATACCTATGTTGGGGTTGACCACATGAACCGCACTAGCGTAAGAAAATAAAATGAAATAATTTATTTGTCGGAACATGAAAAGCTGATGTTGCTGTGTGTACAGTGATTGTAAATAAAGTTCTATACATGGCTGATTCTATTCTGACAATTTGCAATTTGTCACTGAAGATTTCAGGCTTATGTTATGAAATATGCCGGCATTTTACCAGCTCACTTACCATTTTCCCCCAACTGTACGAGTTTCAAATCAAACTGGGCGTTTTTATAATCGAACTGAACACAGTTCCTTTCTGCGTTGAACATCGGTAATATATTCGCAAAGAAGAAAGGAAAGAATTTAACTACGGACGATTGACAAGAGGCTGTCCTGCTGGTACCTTTGTCAAGCTCACCATAACTTTGAAAACTCAACCCGTGCAGTCGTGCTGCATTACCATGCCAACGTCCTCTCGAATAACATCTCAACCCACCAAAACAACCCGCAACAACAACAGTAATAATAACAGCAGCAACAAGCATGACGACTACTACTGCAATTACTACTGCTACCGCTGTCAGGTTCAATACTAACACCAGAAATCTGTTAGCTGTGTGGATTAGCAAGTATAAGTAAGGCGCTGGACGATGTTTTACTTGCACTGTGATCGAACTAATGCAACCCGAAACGGGCAAGTAGCAGGCGCAAACACAGACCTTTCTCTTGCTCGTGAGCGTCGTTCACCTTGAGTAAAGACAGTGAACCAGCCTCCCTCTATCTCCCAATCGGCCGTGTTTTGTGCTTGCGTGTGTGTGTATGGACCGGTGCAGTAGTGCGCTTGCTGGAGTGTCAGGTACACGAGAGTGGGTTCAAACTCTATTTGTGACCACGAGGGCTCGCTCTAAAAGAAGGAGGGACACAGAGTCTGCATGGCGACGCTGATTTTGACGATAAATAACCAAGCGACAGGCCATTCAACGATAGGACTTGCAATGGTGCGAAGTTCTCAGTGGTCGTCGATGAGCCTGGGGAGGATAAACATCGAAGAATTGAACTAACAAGTGCGTGGTTGATCCTAGGCGACGCTAGAGTTCATATGCCGGGAAATTTAAGGAGGTTTCTGTCACCTTACTCCCAAATGCTAACTCCGACGGAAAAGATTGAGACTTCAGACGAGACGCCCGTGAAATGTTAGCAAAGGAGGTTTATACAGATTGTGCCCTCAATATTATGATGAGTAGCTAAACAACCTCTCATCAATGGACCGCATTTTGTATTCGTTACGTTCTTCTTTGTGAATATGTTATTAATGCTCTACGCAAAAAGAAACCGTCCATTGGAACATTGTATTTACTGCGAATAAAAGCTCGAGCTTTACATGACCCATAGGATAAAATGAGTTCGCGTCGGGTCGGATGAAAAGCCAAGCAACCTTATAGCGGGTTGGACTTGCGTGTTAACCGTATCTTCATCGGGCTTATGCGGCACTTACACAGAATGCACCCCGACTCAAAACGTGACATCCCACCACGCCCTCCGAAACGGCTATGGAAAGGAATTAGGTAGAAGAGAAAAAAGGAAAGAAACTCCATCAAGTAGGTAGTTATATCAGGGAATATCGCGGTGTAGCTCAGCCAGATGACAGTCCAGACGGGTCTTAAAATCCTCCACAGTGGGTGCCAAGACTTAATCGGCAGGCAGAGCATTCCACGATCGGCAGATTCGCAAAGCGAAGTAGTGTCGTCTGCAGTTCAGCCGACTGTGCTGTGTGAACCTCAATGGGTGGCCACGTAGGTGGGAGCACGATTGGTGCAGTGTGAGTAGGTGGCAACAAGGATGTGCAGGGTTGGATAAGATCATGAATACGAGGATCAGGTCGCCCCGAAGACGTCGGTACTTAAGCGAGTAGAGGCCCAGGCAGTGAAGTCGTTGTGGATAATCTAGGTGCTTGCGACCTCGGACCAGTTTTGTTACTCGACGTTGTGAGGCTTCGAGTATACGTTGGTCCTTCAGCAACCAGTGGCACCAAGCCTAAGTTGCAAACTCCAAGTGGGGTCGAAGAAAAACGTTGAGGAAGAGGCAGAAATTGCTAGGGTCAATTTGACCGAAGGCTCGTTTCAGCAATCCAACCATGCGGTTAGCAGCAGCAGCTGCTTTCCGACAGGAAGCGGATACGGAAAGACTCGTCTGGGTAATGATAACCAAGTCTTTCGGGTGAAGAGATCTGGAGGATAGACGCTCCCAGGTAATATATAGGAGAAAAAGCGGAAGGGCGGGTAGAAAGAACGCGACATTTCGAAGCATTAAATGGAAGCTTGGTTCCTATGGACCATTGATGTAGACGGTTTAGGTCCGTCTGAAGTGCGTGGGCATCGTCCGGAACGTTTATTGTGCGCCACAGGTTCGCGTCATCCGCCCACGACAGCAGAGAAGACGCCACTTGCGGTGTGACTTCATTAATGAAGGCTAAAAAGAGGTCCGGTCAGAGAACAGATCCCTGTGGAACTCCGCTTGTGGCGAGGATGCGGGGAGACAAAGCTCCGTCGACGCGTACTTGGACGGTAAGGTTTCGAAGTTAGTTCCGGATCCAGTCCATCAAGGCCCCTGAAACGCAGTAAGACAGCAGTATCTTTAGTGGAAGGTTGTGGTCGACCTTGTCGAAGGCTTTGGCGAAATTCAGGAATATAACATGCCATTCTAGGCCAGAGTCGGCAGAAGTCGTCCAGCTATCCTTGGCAAGTAGTCGGTTACTCAGGCCCGACCGTTGCCGCCGGATGCCGTGCTGGCAATCGTAGAGCAGTTTCTTGGCCTCCGTGTGGTCTATTAAAGCGTCTGCGACGATCGATTCCAGCATATTGGAGATCGTGGAGAGGAGAGTTATCGGTCGGTAATTGGCCGGGTCTCTGCGAGTACCGCCTTTGTAGATTGGTGTAATAGTATCACATTTCCAAACAATGGGAAGTTTGCCTTGCTAGAAGAAATGGGTGAACAGCTTTGCTAGGGGTAAAGCTAGAGCTGCAGCGCACGCTCGCAAGCAACTTGGGTGGAAACCATCAGCTCCAGGAGAGATCGCTAGCCGCAGGGCTTTGTGTTTCGCCAGGACCTTCTCCGGAGTGAACTGAACAGTCGTCAGGGAGGTTGGGGGTCAGTCCGAAGTAGGTACTATTGTTGTATGCATCGATGGAACGGAGAATGTGGATTCGTACTGCTGGCACAGGACTTCTGCTGCCTCGTTCGCTGACTTTGTTATCCCTATGGGCGTCGTCAGTGCAGTGACACCGTGCTTTACTTGTCGAAGACCGTTGAGGTGACTATACAAGGATTTGGGATTGGATGAAAATTTATGCATAAGCTGACGCTGATGCTCACTCTTATCTTCTCGTACAAGGCGGACGCATTGGTTACGGATGGATCGGTAATATTCCCACTGAGTAGCCGTTGGATGGGAGCGATAGTTTATCCATGCCATGTCCCTGCGAGCAATCCACTTCCGTGTACGACTTCCGATGAGTGCTGAGCATCTCTTTCCTATGGAAATTTGTTTGCAGGGCGTCGAAGTGGAGCAGAGTTCATGTAGGGTGAGGCAAAAAGTTGACCATACGCTGTCGGCACTCGATTGGGGCTCGGGTGACCAGCTGTTAGCGGAAATAAGAAGGTCCAACTTTCCGTAATCAGTCCATATTTTGGTATAACTTAGCATGCTGACGGGTTTTTCGGCGAAGCATGTAGTCGAAACGGAGGACGCAGTGGTCGCTAAGCACCAAAGGGGCCTCAAACTCGACGTGCTCAACCATCAGTTCTTCATTACTGAGGATGTGATCTAGCAGGGATGGTTGGTTGTTGGATCGGAATCTGGTCGGCTGATACGTGTGGTTGTACAACGGGGCCGTGTGAAGAAGATCAGTGAGGTCTGATGCAAATGAGTCAGTAGACGGGACAGTGTGAAATAGACGCTGCAGGTTGAAATCAACCATGATAAGAAAGTGTGTGCGCTTGTGGAATAACATAAGGTGGACGTCGTGCAGTGGTCGTGCGTTCTTCTCGAAAGAGTTGTTGGGGGGCGTAAAGGACCTAGACAGCTGGAGTGTTTGGCGGTTAGTACGACCGCGTACCACAAGGTGTCTGGAGACTGGAGGGTAGTGTTTGTTAACATGCTGCAGCAGAGGGAGATGTCATAATACAGCGCGACATCGCCACCTGGGGTTGTGCGGTCAGAGTGGAGAACCGAAGTGAGGAAGTTGACTTTCCCCTTCGGTTATGTCGTCGGAGAGTCACGTTTCCGTTATGGCTATTAGATCCGCTGACGTTAACAGAAATCGGGATTGGAGCTACATAAGTTTAGGCATGAGGCCCTGTGCGTTCTTGTAGATACAGGCGAGGCCCGTTTGAGTGATGAGTGCGGGAGTAGCTAAGGTGCTGCCGGTCAACAGATGACCGGCAGTGCACCGTTATTTGGTCTAGAGGGGTGGAGCCGCTAAGGTTGATAGTTGGGGAAGCAACATGTGAGTCGTCGGAGCACGGATGGGTGCTGGTGCCTGAGTCGTTGAAAGATTGAAGGTTAGAATGTGTAGGTGAATAGATTATTCCAGGCAGTGAGGCAGATGGTTCGGTGATGGACCGTCTGAGGGCGGTTTGGTCAGAGTGTGTCGGTACCGAGTTGGCTGCTGCTGCTGCTGCTGCTAGGGATCTGTGGGAAGCTGTGCGCCTCGACACCGGGTGTCCATCTGGACGCAGACGGATATCTGGTGGTGCTCGTCTTTTATTAGCATACCAGATGGTGAGGGCCTCGGTTGCCATGCTAGCGATGAGGAATGTTACTTTCAGGAGATGGTGGGTTGTTCCTGTATAACTTCCTGGAGGAGGTAGGCGGTAAATGACCGTTGTGATTACTTTGACCATATTTAGTGTCTGCTGAAGGAACCGCCATTGATTACAGTTATGCTGCTGTCGTTGTTGCATGGTTGCGTAAATGGTATGCAATTCTGAAACGCCATGCACTATGATGAAGCATGGTTGAGTGGGTGGCGTCAGTTGCTGCCTGCACACAGCGCGCTTAGTCCAAGGGATGTCGGGGAAGATACGAATATGGTAAATGCCGAGAGACGCGTTGTTTTAGAGTAGGTGTGCTGAAAACAGGACATCCTCCATAGCCGGGCCTGGCTGCAAGTCAACGCACAGCAGTCTTGGTTTACAGGCGCTCGGAGATGAAGGGTGGCGAATCAGTCTGGTGAGACTAATGGTTTTGTTTCAGGGAGGTTTAAGGCGATACAGATTGAGCTCCACCTAGTGGCATCTTGAGAATATCGATTCTGAATTTGCGAGTCGTTGTACCCGGGCACGTTTGTACATATGACAGAATTAGTAGTAGGGTTACTAGTTATTCGCTTAGACGAACGCAGATGTGGAGCGGTAGCAAACTTACTTGGTGGGATAACCTCAGACGAAAGCGTTGGGCGTAGGCGAGTGTTAGACAGATCAGCAGTTGGTAACGGTGAGATGGTACTTGATTCAGGACGGTTGAGAGGTGGCTGTCGTCATTTGGCTAGGTCGTCGACTTTCCGCCGTAAGCTCTGTAGCTGTACTTCCAGATTAGGCAAACGCACTTCTGAGCGGGTATTGTTGCTAGGCGGATGGACGAGTCGTGGTGACCGGGGCGACTGCGTCTGCGACTGTTTGTTACGCGGTGTGGAGGACGGGTTAGTAGGAGACGAGATTACAGAATCAAGCATAGGGCAAGTCGTGAAGGAAAGGTCCCTAGGAATCTCGCGCCCGTACTTCGCAATGCTGGGGACGCAAACCGGCCAGATGTAGGGCAGGACCGTATGTGGATACGAGCGACAGAATTCGATGTTAGTTGCATGGAGCGAATTGTCACAGGGAGCGTGAACACAGTGAAGACAGATCGAGCATGTGATGGCTTTGGAACGAAACCCTACAAGTTGAGTGCAAATCGAGCAGGTGTTCAGTGGCTGCACGAGCGTACTGGGCGAGACCGGAATCATCGGCATGGTCAAACGGATGACGCAAATATCTGCAAAGAAACGTAGTTAGATACCTGTCTCAGGAGAACGGAAGGCGCAGGAGGTCGCTATCCGTGTTCTGTTTGGTCTGGAGAACATTCAATTTGATTTTAAAGATGTCCAGTTTAGTATGCAAAACGCTCAGTGTATTACGAAAATTGTACATATTCGACATTACTCATTGTGATGTAAATACATTGAATTTTTGAGTAAATAGACTAAAAAGGTGTCCTAAAATTGGTTCTGCAGTACAAGAAAAGGACCACAGTTCGTAACTAGTAGGGGGGATTTATCGGGTTTTTGTGTAGATTCGTCGCGCTTAGGCAAACAGCCACCACACCTCCAGGAAAGCGTTAGACGGCCGTTTTGTCATATTGGGACTCGTCAATAGCGCGCAACCGCCTAATCCTGCCTGATTCAAACGCAAGACCTTTCTCTCGCGATTCAGCGACTTATGTCACTGATCCATGGGCGACGGCAGCGGAACACCATGACTGCTATCTAACTGCGATATAGGACGGCTCATCCTCCACCGTGTTGCATGTTATGAATGGGCAGATGACAGACTTGTCCTCCGTGGCTGTCTACCTGTTTCTAACTGCGACGAATCTACACAAAAAGGACCAAAGTGCTCATTCGCACATCTCATCGGGATTCTCTCTGGAGCGTACAATGCATCAGTTAACAGAGAATGCATTTCTAGCAAATGAGAGATAAAGAGAACCTGACACGCTTTATGGTCCGGCTTTAGCAATTACCCTTAGTAAACACTAAATCACTAGATGACACTAGGTGTCCGGATTCTACCGCGAAGTTTCGTTGCATACTGATCTGAAACTAACAATTTAAATCTTTAATGAAACGAATTGTGTTCAGCCCATTTCAATGGCTGCTCGCAACGACGTGACTCTTGTGTGGATCTTTTGTTTGTTGCGGTCTTGTGAACGGTGTGATTTGGGTATTCGTAAAAGGGTTCCTATTGCTGAACCTTTTAAATGAGAATGAGCCCTGGGTGACCTGGTAACTTAATTGCGAGTGTCCATGTTACTCGACAGACTTTAATCTAAGGGCAATAACCGCAACCGCGACTGTGGAGCTGTTGTTTGTGAGAAGTTGAATGGAGCTGAATGGTGGCGACGCAATTCATAATTTAGCCATGGGTTCTGAGGTTCATTGGTATGGCAAGAACTGTGCTGGGGGCACTTAACTCAAGAAGTACAGTGCATCAACATAATCTGTATTTTACCATGGAGTCACTTTGGGAGGAACAGGATTTTCATGAGTAGGCAGGCCGAAGATGAAGTGAGCCCTTCTTCGGTATAGCATAAAGTCTGGAGCAGGCGACTGACGTGTTTTTAAGAAATATCATGGCGTAAGTAAAATACTTGCTGTGGTAAATAGATATACCTCGTTCTATTGTTTCTACTCCACGAAGTACCATAAGCTTTCACGTCGCATAGTGATCGCAAGCTTGATTGTCTGTTAGGCAGCACATCCCTTTGGACAGCACGCCGATTTTCGTGTCTCTGTATGCTGCTAGAAATGTCGAGTTAATACAAATAGGGTAGAGGTAGTTGACCGCTTCACCAATCTTGACAGTTCCGTTAGCAGCGATTGGCGAGTGGCTGAAAGTTATGTGCTAGACCGTCGTCCGGACTAGCAGAATTTCGTCGTGCCATTGCATGGGCGGACAGATCCTCTTACGTCACAAGATAGATTTCGACGTGTACTTCCGAACAAACATATTCTAGTCCATTTTCGCCCCAACTACGAGGCAACTTCGCCGAAATTTACTGCGCTTCTTGTGCTGGTAGGATAACTGAAGATGGTATTTTTGGCGGTGAGCCAAGATAAGCTTTTGGTTATATTCATGTTTTTTGTTATGTGCTACCTTTTACGGTATTTCTAGCTACCTTTGTTCTACACATTAAACTAAATGGCTATTTTCCCCTATGTCTATAGTGCGTTTTGCGGCTTTCTCAACGACATCTATACCAACTCTGTTAACTTGTCTGCAATCTAAAACTGGTTAGATAATATCTTTTTTGCTGACTCAATTGGTGTATAGATCTTCACTGGAGTTCATTTTTTTGTTATTTGATTGCTGGTATTGAGCTGTAATTCCTAACTGATTGTATTTAAGCAGCTGAACAAAATGTGAAATATACTACATTCCGATAATTCCGCTGCAATGTTGCTTTATCTTGAACTCTTGGTATTTGGTATTAATTTTCTCTTGTGTTTCGGTCTGCTTAGCACGCTGTCCATTTCTCGAGTGTTCTCGAATCTCCCAGAGCCATGATTCTAAGCTCTTTGGGCAACGCCGCCCAACCCATGCATATGCGTTACACCCATGGTTCGGACTTTGTCCCGCCATTTATTCCCAATCATTTCTGACGATTGTAAGGTATTTATGCCAGCCCATTCTTCACCTTACTGTGTTCTACTCGAAAGGCTACTCTGCTCCTTTCCTCGTAATTTCTCCTTTCACTACCACTATTCTCGTTTACGTAAGCACAATTTGTGCCACGGCTACCACGGGTATTTTCGTTCCTGGAGGGTTTCCGTGTTGCTCACTCCCATCATTACACTCCACGAAGCGTGTCGTACATTTTTGTACTTTACTGGCAAAGATAGTTTGATCTGAAGGTGGAACTCGGACCACAATGGTTTCGACTGTCGCCATAATCACTATCACACGGAGCTCCGCGAGCAGTACTCCGAAACCCGACAGTCAGTATTTGCGTTCGCCTACGACACCCGTATTTTTCAGCTATTCTCCGTCTACTTGTGAGTAGTTGGAAGTCAGTCATACATCCCATCTACTTTTCTGCTCGCAAACCTCATCTTGTCTTGAATTTCGTGGATTTTCCAAACAACACTGGTGACTGAAACGCTATAAGTAATGAAGAATTTCGCAGTATTTTAATCCTTGCAGTCCATGGTGGTAATTTGGACTAGTGAAGTTCAGTCATCCAGTAATCCTTGTCGATTTCCTTCACGATTTGGCTTACAGTTTGTTATCGCTACTTCCACGGTTGGAGCTCGCCAGCGTAAACTGCTGTTTGTTCATCATCATCATCATCATCATCATCATCATCATCATCATCATCATCATCATCATCATCATCATCATCATCATCATCATCATCATCATCATCATCATCATCATCATCATCATCATCATCATCATCATCATCATCATCATCATCATCATCATCATCATCATCATCATCATCATCATCATCATCATCATCATCATCATCATCATCATCATCATCATCATCATCATCATCATCATCATCATCATCATCATCATCATCATCATCATCATCATCATCATCATCATCATCATCATCATCATCATCATCAATCATCATCATCATCATCATCATCATCATCATCCTCATCATCCTCATCATCCTCATCATCCTCATCATCATCATCATCATCATCATCATCATCATCATCATCCTCATCATCATCAACATCATCATCATCATCCTCATCATCCTCATCATCCTCATCATCATCATCATCATCATCATCATCATCATCATCATCATCATCATCATCATCATCATCATCATCATCATCATCATCATCATCATCATCATCATCATCATCATCATCATCATCATCATCATCATCATCATCATCATCATCAGCATCATCATCAGCATCATCATCATCAGCAGTGGCGGTACCGTAGCCAATGAAGTGTATCTGAGGCGCGGTTATTGCTAGTTGAAAACTACTCCCAATGCCCCGCACTGGCGACGTGCAATACCGTCGGCAGATGCAATTTTTCCAGGCCGTCCGCGGCCGTTTTTTACCATCATGCTTAGACCTGCTGTTGACTAGCTGTGAGCAGCGCGTACATAACATTAAATTCTTAGAGCCTCTGGGAGCGAGTGACCACTCAGTGATCATAGGCAGTTTAGAACTACCGCTACCGTATCCTCTCCCACTAGAGTCAGCCTTCAACTATTGGAAGGCGGACTTTATTGGCCTCATTCGAGCAGCGAGCCAGATAGACTGGTCTTTACCACAGGATTCATCTATTGAAACCTGTTGGGCTATCATTAAAGAGGGAGTAAAATCGTTGTGCGCCCGATTTGTGCCCCTCAAATTTCGAAAAGTTGGGCCAGTCAAACCACATTGGTTTGACAAAGAGTACAACAAAATGGCCCGACGGCGACCTAGACTATGGAACAAATTCGTGTTATCTGGCTCTGATGAGGACTACAATGCGTACAAGGTACAACGAAATCGCTGCAACAACGCGAAAACAAGCAAACGCAGAAGCTTCGAAGAGGAGTTTGCAACTGCCTCAAAAACCGCTCCCAAGAGGATCTTCGCATATGTGAAGCGGCGCCTAAGGCCTATAGCCAATATCCCAGTGTTAGAAGGCTCCGAAGGACAGCCCCTAACCTCGAGTACAGATCGTGCGTCAGCATTGGCAACGCACTTCGCCTCCGTATTCGCAAGTGACTGGGTGGTTGTAATGAGTTCGACGAGCACCGCTCCAACCGAACTTAACAGCCTGGACTGCAATATTGAGGATGTGCGCAAGCTTCTAGCAAATCTTGACGGGACGAAACCTGCTGGACCAGATGGTATACACCCACTAATCCTCAAGTCATTATCGACCATAATTGCACCTTCTGTAACTGAACTGTTTAACAGGTCACTATCCACTGGTCTACTACCGGACGACTGGAAATGCTCAGTCGTAAAGCCTATCCCGAAAGGTGGTAACCCAAGTAAAGTGGATAACTACCGGCCGATCTGCCTGACGGCAGTTTTGGCAAAGACGCTCGAGAAGATCGTGAAGAAGAGCCTTCTGCAACTTCTCGAGTCGAAAAACCTGTTAACCTCAGCACAGCATGGTTTCCTTGAAGGTCGTTTGTGCATCACCAACCTACTGTTGACGAGGCACGAATGGTTACAAGAGCTGAACAAAGGCCAATCGGTTGACGTCATTTACATTGACTTCAGTAAGGCTTTTGACAAGGTTAACCATGCAGTGCTCCTTGACAGACTGAGGATGTTCGGTGTTGGTGGTTCGCTGCACAAATGGATCAGCAATTTCCTTATTGATCGGAAGTGGAGAGTCCAGGTGGACAACCATCTAACTGACTGGTATCCATCGAGAAGCGGCGTGCCCCAAGGCACTGTACTGGGACCGATATTGTTTCTAATCCATATAAACGATGTGCCTGAGCTACTACAATCACATTGTGCTTTGTTCGCAGATGACTTGAAAGTGTGGAGAGTAATCCGCACACTCAATGTTTGTGATTTACTTCAGCAGGATCTCGACCGCCTCTCGACATGGTCTGCAGAGGTTAACCTTCCGATCAACCCTGCCAAGTCGCAATTCATGAGGTTGGGTAAGTGTGATCACGGCCGAACGTACACAGTGGCTGGTCAACCGTTACATCCAGCTCCTTTCGTGCGCGACCTCGGTGTACTCTCACGCTGCGACCTAAAGTCCATTGCCAACACGAATAAGCTGTACCAAAACAGCCTTCGTATGCTTTGGGCTCTCAGGCGCAGCTTTAGCACTTGGTCCGAAGAAATTGCTTCTCGCCTCTTCGTCTCGATAATACGACCAATGCTGGAGTACGGCACTCCCGCATACTGTCCCATCACCCGGGGCGAAGTAGAAAAGCTTGAGCGGGTGCAGCATGTAGCCACCAGGCTGATTCCCAACTTACGAGGTATGCCATACGAAGACCGATGTAAGAAACTAGGGTTATACACCCTATCTTATCGTCGGCTGAGAACTGACCTCATCATGACGCACCGGATGTTACATCTGGGTGATTACCCCATGTTGAGACAACTACTTCATCTGCGCACAACAAGCTGCACGCGAGGACACCGGTATAAACTTATCGTCCCGGATTTGAAGCGGGTCGCCCATCAACTCTGTTTCAAACGCAGAGTGATGAATGTCTGGAACGACCTGCCTCAGCGTATAGTAGAAGCCAACACAGTGTCTCAATTCAAGATGCTATTAGACCAACAATTTGCAGAGGCAAAGTACAGAGAGCGAAACGATGAATAAAGAGTTCATGTCCGAAAACCACGAAAGATGCAGCTACACAGAGCAACCTCTACTCGCTGCTTCGCCCCAGTTCTCAGTTCTCGTCATCATCATCATCATCATCATCATCATCATCATCATCATCATCATCATCATCATCATCATCATCATCATCATCATCATCATCATCATCATCATCATCATCATCATCATCATCATCATCATCATCATCATCATCATCATCATCATCATCATCATCATCATCATCATCATCATCATCATCATCATCATCATCATCATCATCATCATCATCATCATCATCATCATCATCATCATCATCATCATCATCATTATCATCATCATCAACATCATCATTATCATCATCATCAACATCATCGTCATCGTCATCGTCATCATCAGCAGCAGCAGCGGCACTACACGTTTGCTGGGGTTGAGAAACACGTTTACGCTAATGCGCCGCAATAGAGAAAGTAAGACATCAAACACGACAAAAATAAGTTCAAATGTCAAGTAATATAATGCTGTATAGTAGATTGTTAATTTGCTATGAGATCGTGCTTGGAGCAGTAGCTAACGCGGATGGGGGATGGACATACATACTCACAGCACAGAAGCCATTGTTGCCTGCTCGTTGCCACGTCAGCTAGTGTGTCAACCAAACGTGTTCATGGTTCTTCAGGCTCTAGCCCGGCAGTCCGGATGCACCAATGGACGCCAAACTCGAGGCGAGGTTTTTCATTCCTTTTGGCCTCCCCTCCTTCTCTTCCATGCAAACCCCGGGGCGCGCAAACAACATACGTCGTGGAAGTCGGTGGGCAGGCATGCACAACACTACTGCTTGTCGGTTGTACAACTATCTTACAGCTGATTTACCTTGGGTTTCTTAGTGCCCAACCTCGTGTCCTCATCCATGTCGTCTTTTTAGTTCCTCCCCCACAAAGAGTATATATCATCCATGGCAACCACGCCGGATTCAATATTGCTACAGACCTTAATGGGCAATCCGAGTAGTATCTTCTATGCCCCGCGGATTCAAGGATAAGGAATGCCGCTAATAATGCCTGCCCTCTTCACGATCAGCTTTTCGATCTAGATTGGTGCTGCCAACAAGGTCTATGTACTCAAGCGAAGGATTACGTAATCTTCGTAGTCTCCCGGGGCGCAACCTATAGTGTGTGCTGGCCTTTGAATGAGAAGCTGCGTCTAATACAAAGGTCGACATAGCTGAGTCCCACAGTAATAGTACCCAGTGATTGATTGCGTCTGGTCCACCAACAATCCCCCAAGCGTATGAACCCATCTTTAAGAAACTTTCTACAGCCTTTGCAATGGCACCGAACCTTGCATTTACGCAGCTCGTCACAACGCCTCACAAGCTTACTGAAACCAGTCTGCCCTAGACCCGCTCCCGTAATCTCTTCGACTGTTTCCGAGGCTGCTTCTGAACTCGCGGACCCCATTACCTCAGCCACAAATAAGAGCTTAGGAACGATCCAGCGCGCAGGTCTGCACCGGTTTTCTATCGTACCTATTCATCCATTGCCAAGACGACGAAGTGGTTGGTATCGATACAATCTTTTGAAAGGAACGACATCTATCGGTCTTCATGCCGGCTTGTGGAATCGCATATCCACACCCCAATCCACGCTATCACACCAAGTCCATAATTCAATTACATTACCGACAATTAGATCACCGTCGCCTGTCAGTACTACTTCTCTTCTAAACACAACCGAGTTATTTAAGGTATTCATCCCAGTGGTTCACAAGCTACATAGCACAACCTAGTCCGGAAAAGCACTATTCGCGTTGCGCCTATTGGGACTCGTCAGTGATGCGTATGCTCTCGGTTCCCTACTGGGGGTCGAACCTATGAGCGCTAGAGGCATATGCCACCTAGCCAGCAGCTTAAGCCACTGAGCCATGGGAGACGCTGGCTGAGATACATAATTCGCAAGCTAACTGGGATTTAACACCACCCACCTTCCAGTGTCACTGACAGTGGCTAGCCTGCGAGGTGATGACATCCTCTCGCTAGACGCTATATCCATAGCATTTGGAACCATGAGAGGCTATTTATTTTTTATATTACTCTTGAGTAGCAGGATTTTAGTTGTAATCTTTTATGGTATTCATCCCAGTAGTTCACAACTGAGTTTCCGGATACCACTACCACCAAGCCACTTTCCACAGCAGTCCCTGCCGTAGCTTCTTCGGTGGCACTACCTATGGTCTACAGTTCCGCCACATTTTTTCTGCTATCCTGTACACTGTGTTTGCGCTCTTCTCGGGCATGTTCGGGTCTAAATAATAAGTTGGCAGCCAATCGTCGCAATATTTTTCTGTTCTATTCACAACGTTCGGATACAATAACCCACAGTTTAAGTGTCAGACGTATCGGAGGACTTTTACTTCCAAGCGCATGGTTTTCGTCCCACCCATCTCATCCAGCACAAAATGGATTGTTTAGCCCGACTTCCGCTACATTCGCTCCTGCTTTTGAATTACAAGACGCTGTATTATTGGCTACTACAGAGGTGATGATACATCCAATATCTTTCTTTTAGAAGCTTCTGTGTGAACTCAATCGCTCCTTACCTACCCGACCGATTAATGGTTCGGGAAGATCCCTAGAACATTCTGGAGAGCCCTATTCCACTGACAGATAACACGCTTCGCGGCGGCTGGTAAGCGATATCCTACAACAATCGTCCTTTCCACCGTATCCAAGCTTACTTCCATCGACTGCACGTGGAATCCGCCGGAAACTCTAGCACCGATACTGCCGCGTCGCACGCTCTCCAGCCCTATTCATACAAATGTGGCCGCCAATCCTGCACCTCCAACTACGAACTCTCACGAGCAGTTTAAGGTTTTGCCAACTTCCCTGGACTCAGGTTCAGCATATGCTTATGAGCTTTTGTTTGGTCATCAAGTCTGAACCCTGACAGCACTGCTGATGGCATTTCTCGCGAAAGCTTGTAGTCATCCCGTATGCTGCTCCCGCTATAGCTGCAACGAAGGATTTTATACCTTATAGGTATTTACTTACGAGTTTTCATAAGCTAACACAATCCTCTGCAACTCCCTTAGATGTTCGTTTTTCATCTATGCCAGCTATGTTAGTGCGCTTCCCGGATGTGTGGGATTGATAGCAGTGTTCAGTGAGCTACTAGATTCGACTTGTATATGCGCTTCCTCCAGCCCAACAACATTTGAAACATCATGCTGCTCATAAAAGGACATTTAATAACCACCCATGTCGCCGACGGCAGTTTGGACGCATTCCGCGTTTATAACATTTTCGTCGTTGTGATGCAGCTTCCACTGTTTTGGATGGGAGATGGCAAATTGTCTATATGCTGAAGAATGATAAATTTTTGGGGTTTACTGACCACTGGTAGGATGTTATTTCGCAGCGTTTTTATCAGACACTAGTAATCCTCGTCCGCTGCGGGATCATATTCTGGAGTTGGTACGATCGGTTTCCATTGAATAAATGGTTTTCACCCTTCTGATTATCGAAGGATCCGCTCTCGGTGTCGATGGCACAATCCTAACTGTTACCAGGAAGAACTGCGTTCGTATTACTCCGCCTTTATATTGTTTTCTTCCATTTTCTGCATCTACGTCGCGCGGAGTACCTTCGTACTCGTGAATTGGATCCTTTATGCTCCGGAGACTTTCGACTCATTTATGTGACTTCTACCTTACCCGCCTAGTTCATGGCATTCCCTTCTATATGGGTTCCACCTTTTTATTTGGACCATCCTCAGTTTAAATTTCTTCGCAAGGATGGCTATTTCAAAGCCCCGACTATTCTTCATGCATTGCTTTGCTCTTCTCGTGTGAATCTTTTACCGCGCTTCGCTTCAACTGATACCTCCAAACCATTTGACTTATTTTTCTCCATTTTTTACTACCAGCCACTTCTTCATTTGGCGCTCCAGCGTTTATACTGAATTGCCTTTCTTCCCATCATGCGTCAACTGCGTCCACTTTCAACTCGATCAGCATTCATGGACGGCGATTTGTCAGGCAGGGGATCTACTTTCCTCATTGTTCTTCACCATGCTGTTGGATGAGACAATTTATAAGCTCGCAGTACTTCAGTGGTCTTGTACCACACTATTTACGAACTAGGTGACTTGTTTTGACGATGTGAACATCTTTGCCTTAACTGTGGGGCCTTGGTTCATGGTCCATAAAGTAACCAACTGAAGTTAACTGTTCTCAATATCTTCGTGGACCGTACAGTCGCGAATACACTTTTACATGCTACTGACGTGAAAATCAGCGTTTGTCAGCCGAGGAATATCGTTGCAATGAGAGTATCTGCTTCCACTGTGGAAAATTAGCGCACTTGGCCTCAGCTTGCCGATCTAAAGGATGGCAAATCTGTAACATCACGTTCCAGAAAAGCATGTGAAGATAGTCCAGCCTCCAAAAGAAAACAACCACGGCAGTTGAACTGTTCGCTGGACTTGGCAAATTGGTTGCAAACGTTTCGTCACCAATCGAGGTGACATCATCGGTGCGTAGTTGAGTGGTGCGCAGTAGCGTAGAATAGCGTAGTGGAGCCTCGGTGAAAGTGCGCTGAGCGTGGTGTGCGTGCGTTTTTATACCGCCGTGGTTGTCCTTGGAGGCGACCAATCCTATTGGTTGGGGTTTCGATCCACCTTCAGCCCGGTTGATGGGCAGATGACCTTTCACCTTGACTTCTTGTGTTTCGTGGCCTTTGTCTGCTTGCGCTTGTGAGAGAGAATGTCGTCAGTTCTGGTTGACTAACCACACGTTCCACCGGGTTCAATCGATTGAGTTGGCGGTCTTTCGCCAGTAGGGTTGCGTATACTGCGTCCAGTTCGATGTGTCGATTGATTGAATTCATTGTAGAGTACCAGGCTTCCAAAAACTCCCTGGGGTGTTTTGTACTTCCGTGTGCTAGGATCTTAACATTCTCCAGATCGAAATGGTGGCATTCTTGATCTTCGTGCGCAGAAACCAATGAGTGCGGATGATGTCTTCTGACGGCCGCTTTGTGTTCGGCGATTCGTGTACAAAGCTTTCTTCCAGTTTGTCCGACGTAGTTTTTATCGCAGTCGTTGCATTTTAGCTGGTAGATGACATTGCACTGGTCGGCTTGATTGACTTTTTCTTTGGGTCGTGAGATCAATTTCTTTAGGGTGGCACTTGGTTTGTGAGCCACAGAGATCCCATGTGACTGCAGCAATCTTCCTGTCAGTTCGGAGACATTCTTCATATAGTGGAGCACTATTCGTTTATTTGCTTGCTCAGGTGACTGTTGCTGCTACTGCTGTTGATGAGATGTTCGTTTCTTTAGACTTCTTCTGACGAATTTCCTCAGATAACCGTTGTCTCTGAACACTTCATATGGGTGCTTTTCTTCCTGTTTCCACTATTCGGCTGTGTTGCAGTGCGTTTCCGCTCTTTTGAATAGGGTTTGAATGCAGCTGTTCTTGTGATTCATCAGGTGGTTGCTGTGGTAGTTTACTATCTGGTCCGTATGCGTTTTATTCCGATATACTCAAGTTTGCAGAGAACCGTCGGGATTCCAAGTGACCAGTACATCCAAAAATGGCAGCTTGTTATCCTTCCCTAATTCAATCGTGAATTTGATATCATCGAACGTGTTGTTGAGCAACCCGTGCGTGGCTTGTACTCTGTTCCATCTAACCATCTAACCATCTAACAATGGCATGGAACGCATCGTCGAGTATTTGTGGCATTCGTCCACCTTACACTGTGCAACTGGAAAAGGAAGGTCATTTGGTTAATATGGAAATTGATACTGGTAACTCAGTCACCTTACTCATTGCTGCATCTGTTACCAGAATACCTGAAGTAGCCCCTTTCCAGTCAACGTACACCGCGCAAACGATATCAGTATTTGGAAAGTGCGCCGTTCACGGTTAGGATCATTGGGAGAAACGGAGTTCACAAGCATAACTTGTGGCGAATAAATGTCCAAACTTACTCTGGCACGACTGGATTAAACGCCTCTCGACTACGCCAGAGACTGAAGTTTATGTTCACGTATCAGAGCATAGAGGATGTCCACAACAAATGTTCTGAATTTATTGACGACAAATTGGAGAAACTGTACGGATGTTAAGATAAGATCAAATCATGTCCAGGGACTCAGTCGCGCTTCTTTATTATTTGCGATCAAAAGTGGAAATCGAGATAAAGAGATTGCAATAGGCAGAGTGGGGAGCGCCAATATTCCCGTAATGAAGTCGTGTGGTTCTGTGTATATTTGCGGCGACTAAAAACTAACCATGACTCGTTGTCAAATTCTGCATAAGTGTCCCACATCTCGGATAGAGGACGTATATGCCACGCTAGCAGGTGGACAAAGTTTTCTCAAATCAAGAACACCAGCCAGAGGCAAGTAATTGTTTTCAATGATTCATCTAGGGGCCGGTACAAATCATATAAGGTTAAAATACGAAGATAAATGCACGGTGATTGGTTCAGATGTAGGTCAATGGTTAGACAACAGATAGTCGCTGTCTTGCACATACATACACACACAGATCTATAGGTGTTATGTAATCAAACTGACGACGCCGGTGTCAGAGTGACGGTTAGGTTGACTTCTGTTCGGGCTAGGGTAGATTTAGCCTTTGAACAAACTTCTTTTGTGAGCATAGTGGAGGTTGGAATATTCGGATCGCGATAGCTTCAGCTGTGGTGAGCATTCGTAGACGCAGACCTTCTGAATTGTTCAAGGGGACCTGGTAAACCACAGTAAACGTGTTCGGAAGGTTAATGCTGTGACCTGATTCCAATAGGTGGGAGAGAATTCCGCTTGCCAAAACTCCAGTGTCTCAGTTCGCCAAGCATTTAAGACTATGTTCCTTAATTCGAGGTGACAACTGCCAAGCTGTTCGACCTAAGTATGTTGCTCCACAGGTGCACTAAAATCGGCCCCATTCACGCTCATTTTAAAAGTTGAGTCAGACGAAACGTCCCGCTCGTTCACTACGATTAACACACGTTTGGGTCCATTTCTATTTAAATTATCTGCTCTTCGGAATCAGTTCAGCCGCTGCAATGTTCCAATGGATCACGGATACACTGGTAAAGGATATTCCTTTCAGCTATACCTATGTTGACGATATTCTGCTTATAGAAGGTAGGAATGCTAAACATTTACAGACGCTATCCACTGTGCTCTTAAGTACAAGTAAGTGCGCTCAAATTGAATAAGTCAACGAGTACATTTTCAAGGATTTCGTTCGTTATCTAGCTTACCGAAATAATGAAAATGGATTACAAAGTCATTCTTTTCCCACCTGAATCCATAAATGAGGCTGAACTTTGGTCATTGCTGAAGATGTATTCCCGTCTTCTACTTGGCCAGCGCCGGAACAATATTTGCGCCTTGGTACAAACCGGCACACAGGGAGAAGTCCTGGATTTAGGGCCCGGATCAGAGATAGACCTTCACATATGCAAACAGCGCCTAGTGCATATCCGTTCTTCGTGCATTTCGATCCTAGCCGGATTCTATTGCTACAGTGTGATAGGTCCCCACGCGGAGAAGGTGCAGTCAGTTGCCACCAAACGGCTAACGATTTCCTTAGTTCAATCGCTTTTGCCCCTCTCACTCCGCAACCAGCTGAAAGGAATAATTCACAAAAAGACAGATCGGCGGTTGCGATAACGTTAGGGTGATGCATTTCCGCCAGTGCGTCCGGGGAAGAAAGTTCGATATCCACACTGACCACCAACCATCTCTTTCGTTGTTAGGCGAAAAGAAAGCAATCAAACGGATAGGTTTGCCTCGAATGCGCAGGTAGGCACTGCATTTATGCGCATATAACTACAAACTCAAATATACAAACGCATCTAGTAACACTATTGCCGATGAACGGAGTCTCCTTCCGCAGCAGTATGACGCAAACACAACGGTGAACCTGTGGAATTCATGTCTGCTGTATTAGCTTGCATAAGCACTCATCCGGAGTGAGGTGTTACGACGTCTGACGGACCAGTGAAACAATGGAATAATGGTATATTACGAGCGGAAATACGGATGCTTAACAAGTCCCGTAGGATGGCCAAAAAGAAAACCACGACAAGGTGAATAGTACGAGAACGAGATAAAATGAACATCCCTTTGGTGGACTCACCCCAGTGTCAACACAAAGGCACGCAGAAACAGCCAACCACAGTTGTGTAGGTTAATTCTGGTTGTGCAACGTTCGTCGCGTTATATCGTCTCTCGAGACACACGGGCTATATCTCGGGGTTTAGGTGGGTTAGGGCAACCTCAAAGCGCTTTTTAAATACAAGTCAAGTGGGGGTGAAAACAGCGTAATTTGGGAAAGGCGTTCCAAGGCTGACACACACGAAGAGAGTAAAAGTTTCGTCGACATCTTAGCCGACTGTATTGCGTGGCTACATTGAACGTGTGGATCCTCAAATTCGTGTTGTGGCTCCGCTTTAGTAGGTGACAGCAGACGTGGTTGAGTTTCCTTAGGATCTGGTAGGCCCTAAAAAGGTCGTCACGTAGGCGCCGGTACCGGCCACTGTATAATTTTAGGGTCCTCAGTCTAAGTTAATAAGGAAAATTAAACAACCCTCCTCGTTAATCCATTCATGCGCGTCACTAATTAGATGACGAGGTATTTGGTTACCTTAAGAGAGTCAGGACCCTGTATGGTCGATAGTGAAGCAGTTCTCGATGACCAAATGACTTACAAGCACGTAAGATGAGCTGAAACCATTCGCTTGTCGGAACAATGAGTTAAGTCTCTACGACGGCTCTATATTTCGAGGCTCTCGCTTAGTACCAACATATAAACTACGTCTCATTTGCTGACAGAGCTCCATGACGCACATCCTGGCGTGAAAAGTATTAAGGCATTGGCACTTGGTTATTGGTAGTAGTAGTAGTAGTAGTAGTAGTAGTAGTAGTAGTAGTAGTAGTAGTAGTAGTAGTAGTAGTAGTAGTAGTAGTAGTAGTAGTAGTAGTAGTAGTAGTAGTAGTAGTAGTAGTAGTAGTAGTAGTAGAACGCTGATCAGATTATAGAACGGCTGCTGAAAAATTACGAACTATGTTAGAATTACCGAAGACAAAATGCACCTGGACCGAACCACACACGGCGGTGGCCCGGAAGGTCCTGAAAGCAGTTACACACAGAAAACTCGGCCCCATCAGGGAAATGATATGCTTACTCTTGATCGGCTTTCACTCCAAACAGTGGAAGTAGATCCAGATTTCCATGTGCCTGCTGGAACAATAGTTGTAAAGCTGCGCTCCATATTCCCCATCTTCGGCATCCCAGAAACCGTACGCAATGAGAACGGGACACCATACGTCATTTAACAATCATTGAGCAATAATGGGACATAGCACGTCAAATCTGCCTCGTACTATTATGCGTCGAATGGGATGACAGATCCTGCAACTCAGGACGTTAGGCAAGGTCTTTTCAAGTGGACCGACGTAACCTTGCGAACAAAGTTGGATCGTCTCCTGTTCTCTTTCTGCACTACATCGACTTAGCTGGCAGGGAAATCACCGGCGGAGTTAATGTTTGGCTAGCCTGTAGTGACCTGGAGATCCTTTGTTCTGACTACTATTTCCACTCCCCAGCGGAAACTTGGAACCAACGCAGAGAACATTGCGTGGGGATGACAAAAGCTATAAGAAACATGTCCCAGGTACTTTGATCCAGTGCATACAAGACTGTTCCACGAAGCAAACTGGCAACCCACTACACTTCTGTGCTCGACCAGTAATCAGGCGAAGCTACAGCTGGGAGACGACCGGGTGTTGCGCCGCCAGTTTGACTATGTTCGAGTAAACTCAATCGAGCCGCATGCGCTAGTTCCGCAACCAACCACTCCTGACCTGCAAACTAATGTGAAATTGGCCGCACAAAACGAGGAGCATACGGACGGGGAACAATCTCACTTAAGACGGATTAAGCGCACGTCCAAGCCATTTGAACAATATCAACCAGCAGTCATCAGTCTTTACCAGGGAAAGCACGGGTGTCACGAATGCAATTAAATAATGATCGTGAACAAAGCTGCTCACATGATTGGTTGACAACAATCTTGCCTTGTCTTCTTTATTCCATGGGTTTTCATTTTGACAGTTCTAGGCACAGCAAAATAGGATGTTGCACCTGCACGTTCTGTTTAGTCCATCGGGTTACTGGACATACACAACATGTACAAGAAGAACTATCGTCCTCTACACATCGCGACCCCTGAGTTCCACGATCATCATATTATCGCCTCAACCGGAAGAATCATTAAGTTATCTCGGCCTTCCTTTCAACGGAGGAGACGATTTACCCCGCAGAATCCCTGGGACAAATACGCTCTCAGCTTTAAGGAACCACCCAGCTACCCCGAAGCCAAATCAGCATTTCGAAATACTTCGCAGGTTTTTGGTGCCTCATCACCTTCACAGTCTTCGTCTGTCGGTAATACTCCATTGTACTTTAAAGAATATTAACAAATCAGTTTGATCATATTTGTGTGGTTGTTGTGGTTGTCCAGCGATTCATAGCTTGCGTATATTCACTTCGCTCTCCAATATTTGTACTTTGGTACACCATATCTATCATGATTCCACTTCTACGAAAAACTCGCTTGGATCGCCATCTGTCAAGCTCCCATAATGCAATTAGTTGGGCGATCCGCGATTTCTCCACGGTCTTTATCCATCACATTCCCACAGCTCCTATCTTTGTGTGCCTACAGCATGTCCTGGACAAGGCTATTGTACGAGTGGCTTGAAGAACAGCGTTTTTATCTTCTGTTGATCCTTTCCTGTTCCCAGATGTTGTAACTGCATATTTAGCTCACCAGTGGCTCAGACAACCGACCAACATCACCCCCGGCTATCCGTATGAAGGATTCAGCTGCGGATTCGGGTCTTCTCAATGAAGACACGCTGAGCCAGGAGTAAACTATCGCGCTCAACATACCCTTCTTTACTACCGTGCCGCTTGTGTGTGAAAGCAAATGCTCTCACATGTCCTTCAGTCATGTGCAGTCACACACGATGATCGCTGTAAAGGGCATAATCATATCACAAAGCACCATATGACTGTTGTGCCACCAGAGCATTCAGATTATATCAGAACCCGGTCTGTCTACTGACATGGAGACTACGACAAATGTTATGTACTTTGCTATCTGTAACGTAGACCGCATGGAACGAATCTACTAGCTAAAATTGGACAAATTGATATAAGACGTCATGCGTATATGATTTCTAGATACACGCGATCACGCTTTCTGCAAGTGCCGAATATCATCCAAAATCTATTGAGTTTGAACGACCACCAATTTATCTATCCTGCTACAGCTAGAAACCTCAGTTCTTGCAAGGTTCGACATTTCGGCTCTATTTGGCTTCCTGTATTCAATGACACCCAATGTGTATGAAACTTATATGTGCGGAGGTTCCTTCCTACAGCTTACACACAACACAAACACACTGGCCAACTTGGTGTGCAGCTCCGCCCAGTGTATAGAATTCTTTATTTCGGACCGCAGTCTCCGTATTCTACCGGGATGTAGGCGGAAGAATTACCACGAAAACCGCAGCCTGCATGTCAAGATCAGAGTCAGATAACCACACAACGTGCGCCTTCTGCCGTGATCCCGGATAACCCATTATCTGTCTACCCCATGCGATTAACTATGCAGAGCTCCATGTTTTGCTTAAAACTCCCACCATGGTAACGAGACTTGTTCCCGATAACCTTATCTGAAACCTGCTCCTACGGGCTATTGTGCAATTCATTGTTTTCCTAATTTTGTCTACGTTGTTTCATTCCAACGCCGCTGCATGATGCGACTGCGCCCCTATTGTGTAACATGCCCAGGTGTCCCACCACTCGGCATGGATTTGCTTCCATCACATACCCGCTGTGCACACCCCCCGTGCTACTAACCCCAAGAGCACCCAGTCCCTTGTTGGTCTTTGATCCCATATCCGCACCGAGACGCGTTACTCTCATTCCATTTGAATGTAATGAAATCATGCATCTTCCTGTGCGCCGCTCCGCGGACCAATGGGACAACATTCGCATTCCTCTCTTTGAATCTGTGCTGTGTAGCCTTGCTGTACGGTAGCAAGTGCGCTGACGTTAATTTCTTGTGTAACTGTATGAAGAACACATGGTTTCAGTATTGAACGGACACTGATGAGGTAAGTAACTATGTATTTGAGTTCCATTTTGTTTAATAGTACCGTAGTTCACGTCTCGGCTTCGGTTCTCGGGTAGACCCGGGAGCTTTTACGAGTCACTGGAGCCTCAAGCGAATCTGCAGCTTACAAGGGACATTGTCCTGCCTTGGGCTGTGCACACCAGCTATCAAAAATAATTTTAATAGTTCAGTCCTGCGAAAGATGGGACAATCTTATAAAAACTTTAACATCTGTGGCGTCAGAAAAAGGAATCTGTCAATCTGAAAGGCCATGGGTACAACGCGACCGTAAGGACCGTATAGTGTGCTTCTCAGATGATCGTCGCAAGATTTGTTACGTAACGTGCCTGCTTAATACGGGACTAGGGAGAACAGTTAAGTCGTTTGGACGCAACGTGTATTGACAAAAGCTAACGAGACTAGAGTGGAGGTAAGCAAGTGATCGGTACGTAAAAGCAGCTAAGCGAATGGACGATCAGAAGATATAAACAAGAATAAAATCCGACGTCTCAAAGTACTAAAAGCTTGAAGGATTTATGTTCACTACAACAGTCATACTATATGGCATTCTCAGTCAAAGTATATGAATCATTTTGAATGCAGCAATGGAATAATGATAAAACGTCACTTTCTTAACAGGTTCTGTAGGATGTTCAGAGAGAGAAGCGTAAATACAAGGAATGTAAATGCGAAAAATCGAAACATCCGGATAAGAGCACACTAGAAGCAAGACAGTTGTTGCGGAATGGTACCAAGTAACGCAGTAAAAGTTGTCATAAACGACGCATAATGTAAATGATATTGGTGCAACTCACATATCTTCACCATTTTACGTGTATCACCGTGAACTCTTATTCTAAATAAGCTAGTTCAGTGCAGTAAACTCCTGTTTAATTTCATGTGCCAAAGTGCAGGAAGCTGAGTTGGGTATCCAAACGTTTTTTGAAAACTGCTAAAGTCGGGGTACGAGCAACGTAGTTTGGTAGGACGATACATGATCGGCAGACCGGAAGGAACAACTAAGTTTGTACACAACCTAGGCGAATGTATATTGTCCTAACTGTAAGCTATGGCTTTTCAGATTGGTGTGGGAGTAAGTTTCAAAAATCGAAATCATACGTGATTTGTATCACTCGGTATCTGGCATATTATTATGAGGTATACGCGAAGCCGCCGGTAGCGTCCACTAAGCATTCTGAGTTTCCTCTGTAGGACTAGTCTATACTAGTCCGAGTGTTCTCGCTCCGGTAGGGATGCCAGAAAACCAGAAAGACGGACACAACGGATTGTATTCGCGGAAGGCTACAATCGAACGAAAAACGAATGAAGCGATGAGAGCGTACGTCAGTGCCGGAACTCACCGTGGAGACAAGTGGTGAGCCGGATGCAGTTCATAATGGCTATAGAGTCGGCATTAAAACAAAAAGCAATATTCTATGACTGAGTAACAAAAGTGTACAAAAAACAAGAAATATCTTTTGGGTTGCTACACCTCGTTGGTTCCTGGTATGGAGGATGGCACAGACCTTTGAACTTCTTCATTACCCGGCCTTGAGGAGTCTCGAGTACCCTAAGCTCACGCTTTAGACAAAACTGCCAACCCTGGACAGCGTATCCGATGTGGACACGCAATTAGGTATTGCGCGTCAGGGAGTTGGATGGATCCAAACTCACGAGTGTGCTTTGCCAAATATAAACATTCCGGTTATCTCTTTTGAAGCGGACTCAGGCTGCTGAAACAAAAGAGGTTGTCATGTGCGAGCAAGCCAATGTCACGTTCCTGAGAGGTGTTTTGCAGACCGTGCACTCCAGGCCTGTAGATATGTCAATGGCAAATGTCGAGTACTCCGTTGCCCTCCACATTGAATAACGACTCGTTCTTCATCCACTAATTCTAGGCCTTATCATTGTTGCGCTGTAGAGACACGTGGTTATCCAATTCATTGCGGACTCGTCAGATCTTAATGTCGTTTAAGAAGAGTAGAATTTGTAAATAATAACTTTCATTAGGCCGCTAAGGAAGACTAAAATCAGACTAAACCCAAGCGCCTTGTAGTACACTATACTTTACCTGGATTGGTTTGGACAATGATTTTCGGACCCTAACCTCTAATAGTAGTTCTTGAGAGAAGCTATCGATCTAACCCAACACCTGATCATTAATGCCACATGACTAAAGCTTGTAGAGCTGTGTACGATATTCCAAGATATCGAAGTTCAAGTAGATGACATCCTTCCTGTACTCGTGCAAAATGCTTCAGTGCAGTTTTCGCGTGAAAGTAACAAGTAGGTGAAAACGTCCGATGTTGACAATAACCTTGCCGCTCCGACGCAATGACTGCGCAACTTTCCAGATTGCCCATCAACGCGTCTCGATGATCTCTTCCATAACTTAGAGAGCGCTGATGGAAGCGTTACCAGGCGGTAATTACCACGCGCAGATAGACCTTCTGCCTTGTGTAAAGCTGTACTACTTTGTTTCAACCTCGAAGTCCCCTTCTCTCCCTCTTATTATTCTCTATTCCAGAAGTAATCATGGTTGTATGGCAGTGAAGCATCAGTTCAAGTGGCTGATGTACTGCTCCTGTTGTTGATGATGATGATGTTTCCACCTAGAAGTGACTGCATTATCGTCAAAACAGCACTGAAACAATCAGGTCAGTGGTTCAGCTATGTTCAGGTGTATGTTATCCGCTCCTGAGAGCTGTGTGCGCAGCAATAGCTGCTTGTTCAGCATCGCCTCTGCTTTGAAAGCTACATTCAGTTAACCTGATAGTAGAGTAACAGAAAATACGTTCCAACCTGGTATACGCTGGAAGGCAGATGAGTATAGTACGCCTAAGGCGTTGACCACAGTGCTAAACTTTACGAAGTCTGGTAACATGTCGGTACAGAAGTTTGTGGTTCGAACGAAAGCGTTTCACCAGCTCCTGTTGATGTGTCAACTAGCATACGTAAATCAAGTGCATTCAGTAGTTGTGTTAATCTGCTTTCAAAATTTATGACGAGAGTAGTGATAAACTCAACATGGCAACTCCCTCATGGCATTACAAGTTGTTGTGATTTCCAGGAATTATTTCATGTTAAAGGGACGGTGGGAAGCTTGGAACACTAGTACCTGTAAGACTAGTGACTTAAAATCTTTTTAAAAATTCTTCCTATATTATTTTTTGGGTGTAAGCGGTTATGAATGTCTATCTCGTTGCTCCAGCAAATGCGGGCGGTGCTTCGTAGTATGTAACAGAATATCCTGATTTGAGCTGTTCACTGGGATAATCGGCATAGCAAACCATATTAAACGAAAGCACCACATGATTTTTGCAGTCCGAAAGACTGCATTTATTCAAGCCATCCAAAAGGAACTCCTTTCTGGTGAACACTAAGTCAAGCATTGACGGTTTATTCGCATTTCTGAGCCAGATGGGTCTATTGACGTGAATGTAAGGACGCTAGAGACTAGATCTTACATCTAGGCCTGAATCTTTCACTATCAGTTGCTCGATTTTTCAGATCACAGATTTTGTCAGCTTCTGGAATACGGATGTATATGTGCTTCTGATTTCACTATACGCAAAGCCGATATTAGTCTTTGATCCACTTTTAGGGTGGATCTGGAATGTAGGTAAAATACAGAGCTTAGACATGTGTCATAAAATACTTCATCCTTAACCGGCATCAAAGTAAATCAGTGAAAGCGTTTGACAGTCGTCTATAAGTCCACATAAACCTTTCTTATATAATACTACAAAATGCTACTCTCCCACTTTTGGTTCTGTCGTTCGAGGTGCGCAACTTGCGGGGTAGAATGATCTCGGAGTCGGTAATCTCACAGCCTTGCAAAGTCCAGTGATTATTATGATATCTTGCAACTCGCAGGCCTGCCGGGGATTGAGTTTGGTTAAGGGTTGCTAATATTTGGGCATTTTTGTCCGCGAAGCATTACTGGTGTCGAATGACCCAAGTGTATCCGCAGTCATGTGCATAGGCGAGTACTAGTCGTAGATAATGAAGCTAGTTCTTTATAACACCATACAGGATTGCATAAATTCCGTCGGTTTGGCTACGCACTACGTATGCCCGGTGGCTGCTTAGTGCGGAGAGCCTTGTTTTGTTTGCTGCTTGTGGGATGGTGCAATGCAAGTTTGGCAAACTTTGACTTGGCAGCTGGAAATGAAGTTACTGGGTACAAAAATGGCTGCTGTTGGTCCGTTTCACCTTTCGTCTTGCGTTTGGCTTAAGACGGCCAACCAGTGACTGAAAAGGCAAAGTTTCTGTCTTGCAATTCGTAGGTCGCAAGTTGGAGCTTGCCTAGGGGACCGGGCGACCCTCACAGTATCCTTAACTCACGCGTGACTGATGGCAGCGAATACTCGGCATTGCCTACCGGCGTACTGTTGAAGCCTGGCTCAAGATGCTACAGGACGTTGCTCGCAATCAGTACCAGCGGCTTGTCTGCTCTTGTCTCATAGTCAAATTGCCCATTTATATTACGTCTGCTGCTGAGGTATCTGTGGGCTAACGGCAGCTTATGACTCCGATACAGTGTAGACCACAAGAGCAAAGCGCGACTTTGTGCATTCTGGTTATTTTTCGCTTTTTCTAGGTGGCATTTTGTCGCACACAATTGAAGCTAAACCCATTCGTCTTGTTTTTACAACTTTTATCTCGAGGTACTATATTCTAAAGTACACTACGGTGCATTCTACATTTACCTGGATTTGTAAACTCCGGGCAGGGTTTCATCCACACACACGTGCACAAGTTGCACATTTTCAATCGTTAGACTCTAAGTTTGGTCCCACCCGATAGAGCACTGCAGTGAAGTTCGAGAAAGATCTGACTCGTGGCAATTCATCATTGCGTACAAGAGCTAGAAGGTAATCCTAGTTTTTCTCCCAGCAAACTTCACTCAGCATTTAGGCTTTCCGATCAATATACCACGCCACGCAAATCCGTTAACCACACCACCGTGAGACTTCAACACAGACAGCCGCAATCTACCGCAACGAAAGCGAAGGCTTAGAGACAACACCACACCGTCACCGTGTAAACTTGACCTCAACGCGCGAATGTGCCGCGACGTGTTTACTCACTTAGAACAGTAATCTAACATGCGCCAATCTCACAAGCAACTTGACTGACCGCTTTTGCATTCAGCCTACTAGTGTAAAACTCAACGAACGACATCCGTAAAATTGACGCACAAAATGACGCGCACGGCTTGCCTACGGAAATCTTGACATACAGCTTTAGAATTGAATTTTAATTCCAACGCAGAAAGCTGTGTTAAACTTGTGCGATTCGATAAAGAATGCACAAACTGCCGTAAAAAGTTTCATCCTAGATTGCTTACCTGAGACGCAGCGATATAAAGAAACTTAAATACGATTGATTCACTCTGGTTCTACACTGAGTGTATGGCTATTCCACTCCTCAGATGTATAGCTATGTTGGCACAGAAGTGCGACAGACTGACAAAGATTGTAGAGCAAGCGTCAGCCGTGAACCCACGGAAGCAGTGCTTCGAATTCGATGCTCAACATCCGACTCCAATTTAGAACAGTGTAGCCAGGCCGGACATAAGGGCAATGATGCAGACTTAGCCACCCCGACATTAGGAGCTGCTCATAAAGATGCTTTCGACACACCGTCATCACAGTCACGCGGTACGACAAACAATATTGGCGAACGGGTAACGTATGCGTCCATTGTTGCTACGCCATAGCAGAAGCACCTTCCATCGTAACCCCTCCCCCTGTCAAAATAGCTACATTTATTACTACCAAAACCACCATGGGACACAAGACGCCGTCAGCGGTCTTGCCAAAAGAGCAGCCACACGTCCCTCCAAAAGGGAGAACACGAAACAATATCATAATTCTCTAACTGTAATATGCCTCAATATAACTGAATCCGGGACGAAATTCATAAAAGATAAGCTAATAGATGACTTGAAACAGTGGGACTCCCTGTGTCAACTAATAGGGGTTCAAGCTAAGCAAGCCAGTTTGGTTTGCGTCATCCGTCACCCGAAAGCCGCACATTAGGGTGAATGACTATTAATCCAGCTAACACGTTGGTCCGGTAATGATGCAGAGGCAGTTCTCGTGTCAGCATTCGTCTCCGTACTACCTCATATACTATTAGAGGCTACCAGATGATCCTAGGAGCGAACGTCAGAAATCCAAAGAAAATCCAGGCAGGATGTGTAAAAAGTACTTAAAACGGATCCCTTCCCAAGATTCCCCCGGTCTCCAGACGTTGAGCGAGCTAGACGCCAAAGCGCTTGACTGGCATGAGATGCGTTTTATCCGGGAAGTGTTCTCACTCGAAATCGTGATCGATAATTTGACACCAATGTTACCGCGATCATCTAACTACCAAGAGTGTGGTCCCCGAGTGATGGAAGTAACGTGGCATTCCAAAATGATGGCAAGAAATTCAATCAAATATGGCAAAAATGGGTAAAGTGCTGCACATCGAATTGCTTCCACATGCGATAGCCACCATGTCAATAATAGCCCATATATCAGAGAGCAATCCGTCCATATATACAAGCATGTCAACAAGCAGCTCAAAACAGGAAGAGTGTCGAAACACGCCAGCAGCTGAAGGAGGACAAGATGGTCATCCTCTGCTGGCAATGAATGCTCTACACAACGGAATAACAAAATAAACGGCGTCGGCGGTCCTAACAAAATCGACCTGGCAGTCGACCCACAAGATTTTCTTAGCAAGTTAACGGAACCTGGCTTGCCGAACAACCTCCTCGTGGTGCCAGCTGGGTGGTTCGGGATTTTCCCGTTCCAGCAAATGGTTCGGCGGCAGTGTTCCAGGACGTGGTGGGTTTTCGCCTGGCAAGCGTTCTCCCTATAAAAAGCCACATATGTCCGTTTAACAACACTGTGACGTGGCGGACGTGACTCGCCACTAAATAAAGTCACTGCCCCTTGCTTCATCCTGGCGAAGCATTGTATTCCAGCAAGTTGATGCTGTAATCTCGGGAAGCATTGGGCCCCTGTTTGGCAAAGGAACAAACGAAAGGCGTATGAACTGATCAATCAGTCACCGGCTCCCAATGGGCGCGATTCCCTGAATTCGCTCCGCTGCCTTGCGGACAGGCTGTTCAGCCAAAGGCTCGGGGTGGTGTCCCCTAAGTCAACACCCTACTTCGGCTTGGGCAACCGGGTAGTATTTCGCCCTCTGACGAAACCGTGGACATTGTTGTGTTGTGTTGTGTTTTCTTTTACTATTTCTGTACCTTGTTTTGAGTTCCATGGTTTCCGATGGTGCAAATGTCTATTCATAGACTGTTGCATATATATATATATATATATATATATATATATATTCTACACGCCTTGGCACATAATCATGGTCAATGAAACATGCCTGAACAAGGGGAACACCAATCCTGAATTAACTGTGCCCGAAAGGATTTCAGTACGAAACGATCTACCCTGTAGACGGAGTGGAGTTCTCCTGTATTACCGATGTGATCTGCATGTTGATATCATCGACTATACAGAAACGCAACTTGTTGATTTGCTTTGGTGCCGTGTGCACCAAAGAAGTGGTGATGTGCGCTTACTTGCCATAGTTTACCGCCCTTCGATGTCCACCTTGTCAATGGATCAACGCCTAGCTTCTGCGATGAACCATGTCTAGCGCGGTCACCACAGTCACGTCCTTCTGGTGGAGACCTTCAGCCTGCATACAATCGAAGCCTCAGCATCGCTCGGCGACCAACATGGGGCTGACTTGCAAGCTGTATTCCTCGAGATACCTCCG
Source organism: Dicrocoelium dendriticum (assembly GCA_944474145.2). NCBI lineage: Eukaryota > Metazoa > Platyhelminthes > Trematoda > Plagiorchiida > Dicrocoeliidae > Dicrocoelium > Dicrocoelium dendriticum. The sequence continues at coordinate 174,160,339 of OX104063.1, forward strand.
AACAACCTTGTCTCCTCTATCACTCGACACAGAACAGGTGACGCACCATCTGGATTGGACCTTGTGTCCACTAACGAGGAACAAATGGTCGATACCGTGACCATGGTTGCACCACTTGACTGTACCGATCACGCATTGTTGCTCATTCGTTACATCTACTAGGCGGAATGTATCAGCGAGAGTAACGACCAAACCTACGTCGTCAACCATTTTGATGAACTGTCTGACCTCGTTCAGGAAACCGGCCTGTTTTTCCCAGCAAAATATTCACTTGATGACACCTGGATGGTTTTTGTCCCTTCAAATCACCGGGCTAGTGGCAAATGCGCAGGAAAGCAAAGTTTTCAATCCGAAGCAAATGAAGACCCACTTGTGAAACCGGACCCTAAACGCACTGCCTTAAGGGATACACCGGGCGCGCTTATAAAGCCTGTCCAAGTAATTAGGATTGGGATATCTATAAAAGTCAATGAAACCAGTGCGTCAAGTTTATCCGCGAAGACAAACTCCTGCACCAAAAGAGGATATTCAGCATTAATCCTAAAATGCTTTACAAGCACGTTAACCAGCTCCGAAGATGGACCACATGATCCCAATTCTACTTTGAGCAGGTGGTCCAGCGCTAATCAGCAAAGAGGCGACAAAAGCGATTGCCAACTTTTCATCCACACTTTTCAGAGTGAAGCATCATTTCACCCGTTTTTGGCACAGCTCACACCGCCGATAGGGTCAACTCACGCACCTTTCACAGCAGCAAAATTTGATGAAACTACTATTATCCCTTCGCGTTTACATCTTTCCTGGAGTGGAACACATCAGAACCATGGCGTTAAAGACAGCGGGAATGAACACTGACGAACATTAGCTCGGTTCTTTCAAAGGTATCTTGATTGAATCCGGATCTAACAAACTGGAAACATGGAATAATCGCTCCTGTTTACGTGAGTGGGAATCATGCGAACCCTCGAACTACCGTCCAACTCATTTCCTCCCGGTGTTCTCCAATGTAATGGAAGGTATGATCGCAGACGCACTCATGGGATATCTTGAGAGGACCTATTCATAAAGTCGCAGCAGCATGGGGTTCCGCCGGAAGGGGCCTTGCACTAAAAATTGCGGCTATGCCGAGCAACTACAGAATCAGTCGATGCCAGAGTATGAGTCAAAACCATCTACCTGCATTTCTTGTAAGCGTTCGATCGCCTGGACCACTACATTTTCCTTCACAAGCCTTGAAGCTTTGGAATCGGTGACCCTTGCTGGGTTGGCTAAGCAACTTCCTCACTCAGCCTCATGTGAATGTGACAATCCGCAACTCCATTTCTGACCCAATGGACGCCCAAAGTGGCATGCCGCAAGGATCGGTACTAGGGCCACGTTTACTGCTGGTGTTCATCAAAGAATTTGCTCGTGTATTGCAGTCGAACTTCTTGCTATTTGCAGACGATGCCAAAAGCTGGCAGGACATCCAAAGAGTAAGCGATCACACGACACTGCAGAAGGATCTTAACAGGACTTATACTTGATCATTCGAAAACCGGCTCTAGTTGAACTTCGCGAAATGCAAACATGTGAGCAGACGCCATCAGCTTACCAATGAGTGTCGACTTGCGGCTAGTAGTTGCAACGTGCTTTCCAGGAATGCGACCTGAATTTTATCGTGCAGGATAAAATTGGCTGCACGAAACAGTCTGAAAAGGCATCGAAAAGAGCCAGTCAGCACCACGGACGCTTATGGAAGGCTTTCAGTATGTGAGTCATCAAGCTTTCTGCAAATGCTGAACTTGTGCGCTAGGACCTAAGTGAAATACGCGATTCAAGTCCAAGGAGGTGGGACTTCATTTGCTTCGAGCAAAAGACCTAGCTTTCCGACGCATTTGCTAGTAGCTCGCGAAGCAATATAATGAAATAGCAAGAACGCGAGATCCCTACGGTCAAGTGGTGCAACCATGGTCACGGTATCGACCATTTGTTCCTCGTTAGTGGACACAAGGTCCAATCCAGATGGTGCGTCACCTGTTCTGTGTCGAGTGATAGAGGAGACAAGGTTGTTCGGAGGTATATGGGAGAATACAGCTTGCAAGTCAGCCCTACGTTTGTCGCTGAGCGATGGTGAAGCTTCGATTGTATGCAGGCTGAAGGCCTCCACCAGAAGGACGTGACTGTGGTGACCGCGCTAGACATGGTTCATCGCAGAAGCTAGGCGTTGATCCATTGACAAGGTGGACATCGAAGGGCGGTAAACTATGACAAGTAAACGCATATCACCACTTCTTAGGTGCACACGGCGCCAAAGCGAATCAACAAGTTGCGTTTCTGTATAGTCGATGATATCATCCTGCAGATCACATCGGTAATACAGGAGAACTCCACTCCGTCTACAGGGTCGATCGTTTCGTACGGAAATCCTGTCGGGCACAGCTAATTCAGGATTGGTGTTCCCCTTGTTCAGGCATGTTTCATTGACAACGATTATGTCCGAAGGCGTGGAGATCTCACGAATATGAGGTTCCTTTCGCTTGCCGAGATGACCTTCTTCGTTGATACACATGTAGATATGGTCCTTACATATTTGAAGCTTATTTTTGTATACTGATATCTTATGATTGTCTACGGGTACCTCCTTTGGGTTGGTTGCTTGTCGTCTTTGTTAAGACGCCTGACAGTTTATTTGGTTATTCCGGGTAGTTTTACCACCAAGTGGTTGATGACTTTCACCTTCTTCATTTACCGGATTGTTTTGATTTCGTACTGGTTTTTGACCTTATGTTAATGGAGTTGTGCAGTTGACATGCTTGTTGGGTGTTACTTTGTCTATTTATGGTCGTGTGATCTCCGCCATTTTGCGCCTTCTGGAGCTAATAATTTACGCAATTTGTGCCTCTTTTCAAGTACATTTTCTACTGTCAATTATGGTTTTGACTTTTCATTCGTCATTTTGAGACAACTATCCACATAGTTAAATAACAACGGCAGCTTTGATGTCGAAGTAACGATTGTGTTTTTGGGTATGAATATTTTGCTGATGAAACGCCATTCACCCCAGTCATGCGTTTTAACTAGTGACAACAGGAAGAAAAGGCCGTCTGGCGCTTTCCTGAGTGTGGAGTGGCTGTCTAACTAAGTGTAGCTGCGCCGAGTCTTCTCAAAAACGCAACAAAACCGCTACTACTTACCAATCAGCCGGAGATTGTTTGTATATTTGACCTTCGCTTCAAGTAACAGGTGTAACCTTTGTGCAGTGCATGCAAAGGTACGGAGGTGAGTGGCTGACAATGGAAGTACCCCTGCATCATTTCCTGACTGATACATTATCTGGAGTAACCGCGGTTCCCCATACTATTTGGATGACCGACAAGGCGCATCATACTGGCCGGCTTAGCTTATATTTCTTTTAATTGATACAGAGCTTTCCACCATTTTGGTCGTCTTGCAGCTTATTTTTGAAGTGGTCTGCTTCGGATTCAGGCACATTTGTATATATAATAGTTAAAGAATACTGATGTTTTCTTGTGTTCGGCACTTTAGTAGAATGTGTGGCCGCTTTCTTTCGTAGGGCAGCTTGTGATGTCCCAATTCTCACCGCAGTTGTGCACTGGAACGAGTGCGAGCTTGTCCGAACTCCGCTGAAGCGCCATATAGAGTGAGATGATGAAACGTTTCCGAGGTTTAACACTGCGCCTATTTTCGCGTGTAACTGGGTGAAACACTGCCTGGAGTTAACAGTACTGAGTAAATGTACTGGTAGTGTCCTCGAGTGAATGGTATCACAAGCTGCTGCTTGTCAGTCCAAGACGAACAAGTGTAGGTCCAGTATCTTGCGAGGAAATAAGGCGGAGGAACCGCGAGAAAACCAATGGTGCACAAAAGTACAGCCCTTCTTCCTCTATGCCAGAGATGTACTCGCATCTAGCATCCGCAACAAGGGGGTGATAAACACAAATTTTATTCACGTTCTCATTACTGGCGATTTCAAAATCTACGCTTTGGAATACTAATAAGCTCCCGGAGAACAGTTTAAGGCCGATCTATAAGAGTTTGTCTCCAGGTACCCAATGTATAACCACCTCAACACACCCTTCTCGATCCCGAGAAAAAGATAATCCTTCGACACTGGATCGGCTATTCACCGACGAAAAACTAATGGTTGAGAGGGTGATCGTCGGCGTACCCTTGGGTCGCAGCTGTCATATAGTCCTACTCTTCGAATATATAAACTAAGAAGAATACTCCGTGGAAATAGCAGACGCAACAAAGCGATAATATGCTACGACATATAAGCTCGACTAGGTGACAGAGTCAACTGGACCTCCATGGCAAAAAAGCAACCGGGTAGCGCGTGAAGACATTTCGTCAACCAGTTTAGCGCCCTGGTTGCCGAAGCGCAAAAGACTCAGACCTTAAGCCCGAAAACCGTGGTCTCGTTTCTGCTAATCAGGATCCGCAAGTAGATCACGGGGCAAAACAGCCTGCAAATTTACAAACGCCACCCAAGCATCGAGACTTAGAAGACTCTGCGTAAGATTGTTTCCACCACCTCCAATAAGTTCGTAAAGATAAAATGGCGTACCAGAAGACGATGGATGTGCGTATGGCCACATAAAGCAAGTTCATGTCGTAAAGCAGCAAAAGTCTACGGAAGTGAAAAAAGCTCAAATAATGACCAAATTAGTCATAAGAGAACCGACGGTTTCGGAAATCCAGTATCAGGTTTATACAATCAGACAACAATCGAAGTTTATTCATGGACCCAAGGGGTCGCCATTCAGTCAATTGGTACTATCATCCAGAAGCAGGCAACTTCGGTCAGGTGACCGATGTGGACTCAGCGCGCTCGCACGGTTCAACCACAATTCGTCCAGGCCAAGAAAGATTTAATACCTGAGTGAGCCTTTTCCAGGTGCACAACTGTGATTCGTACAGCCACAGTGAAAAGGTTGGTGCGGCGCCTAATATCCGCTTATAGAGGTACTTTGATCGATTTTCGCAGGCTCCATAGATAATTCTGATTGAATCAGCCGACTTGGTAGGGTGACCCGTGTTTGCATGATGCGTGGCGATAGCAGAGTTGGCAATTTTGCGACTTCCTGTTCCGAGCCATGCCGGATGGTGCGCCTTCAGCCTGTTGGATAAGCGTCGTGTCGTACGACCAATGTAGCCTGCTCCACACGAACAGGAGAATGAGTAAATACACGTTGATTTGGCGTGGACAGGCAGCTTATCCTTGAGCTTTAGTCTCCCCATTGGACTGCTGGTAAATTGGCTCTGCATCTTCGCCACTGAGAGGGCACGTCTGAGTGTGTGTGAAAGACGGCGCGATAGAACCTCCGCCGTGATTGCACCTTAGTACGGAAACTGTCCTAAAAGACCTATCTCCAAGCGACCAGGCGGAGCTGGAGAAAACGAGTAAAGAAACCACCACAAAACACGAGGCACAATTACGCACTTCGCTCATGAAGCCAACAATATAGGGAAACCTAGAGTGATGTTCCCAGCCGAAGCTGAGAAACATGTCCGAAATCTGTCTTTCCTGCCGCTTGATCGTACCACCATTGAAGTCTTGTCATTAGGTCCCAAGTTCTGCCTTCCTACCAGGAAGGATAATAGGCTGGCAATAGAGGCACAGTTCGAGAACCTATACGCACAGTCATCGCAATAGACACCAACCTCTGAAGCACATGCAGAAGCGTGTAAGTCTATACTGGTGCTTGTCTGTTAACAATATCCGCATGCTCGGGTAGAGTACAACACCCTCGTGAAGCATGAGCACATTCAAGCATCACACCGCCTGCGTAGCAATGAGGAGATTTTGCTTACTCGTCCAGATAAAGGCACCGATATTGTCATTCTAAACAGATCAGAACATCACAAGAAAATGAATGAAATATAAGCAGACAAGATGTAACTTTCGAAGATGATGGGTGGGTGAGACAAAACAAAACAGATGGAAAATCAACTGTGCGACTGTCTCAAAAAACCTAAGAATGGTAGTTATATCAGTGAATAGCCGTATGAACAGCTACACCCCGTGGGCACGGTTATTCCAAGGCGCTACGCTCTTCCCCAACACACGCAAACCAAACGGCTCTCTCAGCCCAGTTTTGGACTTGAGAAACTCTCCCTACCACTCCATTGATCGTTGCTTGAATGACCTTCTTGAGGCTGTTCGCAGATCTGTCGCTGTACACACTCTAAAGGGCAGTTTGAGTTTGTCGATGCCGTGCGAGATGCTGATGTCACAAACCACATCATGTGTTTTCTCGACGTAACATCGCTGTTCACAAATGCTTCTCTATTTGAAACCATAGATTTCATCTGCAACTACACTGAGGAGAACCACCTCAATATTGGCGTACCAACCCTAGTTCTGAAAGAGCTGTTGCTCAGGTGCACATTTAATATCCAGTTTCTATGTAAATGGGGTATATACCGGCTGCGTGATGAGGTTGCAATGGGTTCTCCACTTGGAACATTCCATGCCGATGTTGGAGCAGAGTAGATTGAAAGCGACCATCAGCGGACATTGTCTATGCCACCGTTACGTATATGATATCATTCATTATACTTCCGCCTCGAGAAATATCTGGAAGCCCTCCAACTAATTCAATCAGGCTCATGAGGCGATGCAATTTACCTACGGAGTAGAAGACGACGGCACTTTCCACTTCCTCGACGTAGCCCTGAAAGGACTAATGGTAGAGTAATCGAACGTCGTGTGTAAAGAAAATGCACTTGGAGCGGACAGTACACGAACTTTCATACCTTTGTGCCGCTTACATTCAGGCGAAACTTGATGCGTCGCCTAGTGAGCCGAGCTGCGGCAATTTGTCCAAAGGATACCCCTCTTGACGAGCTAACGTGAATACTTTTGACGCTGAGTGAAAAAGGCTATCCAGGAAGTTTCAGCAAAGCTACTATAAGGTGAAGGAGGGAGGCAGCAAGGGTACAGATGGTGGAAAGTAAGTCAATCTTCCTACATTTTCTATACTAAGGTGCAATCACGGCGGAGGTTCTATCACGCCTTCCTTCACACACACTCAGACGTGCTCTCTCAGTGGCGAAGATGCAGAGACAAGTCACCAGCAGTCCAATGGTGAGACTAAAGCTCAAGGATAAGCTGCCTGTACACGCCAAATCAATGTGTATTTACTCATTCTCCTGTTCCTGTGGAGCAGGATACATTGGTCGTACGACAAGACGCTTATCCAACAGGGTGAAGGAACACCATCCGGCATGGCTCGGAAGTGGAAGTCGCAAAAGTACCAACTCTGCTATCGCCACGCACCATGCAAACACGGATCACCCTACCAAGTCGGCTAATTCAATCAGAATTATCGATGGAGCTCGCGAAAATCGAGCAAAGTACGTCTGTAAGCGGGTATTAGGCGCCGCACCAACTTTTTCACTGTGGCTGTACGAATCACAGTTGTGCACTCGGAAAAGGCTCACTCAGGTATTAAATCTTCCTTGGCCTGGACGGACTGTGGTTGAACCGTGCGAGCGCGCTGAGTCCACATCGGTCACCTGACCGACGTTGCCTGCCTCTGAATGATGGTATCAATTGACTGATTGGCGACCCCTTGGGTCCATGAATAAACTTCGATCGTTATCTAATTGTATAAGCCTGATGCTGAATTACCGAAAACGCCGGTTCCCTTATAACCGATTTTGATCACACTACGTAAAGTCAATGCTGATACTTCCTCCTCTATATACAGCGGTCGGATCGCATACGGACACCAAATTTTGCATCACACCCTCTGCGTCTACTCTGCGCTGCAACTATGCAGGGCGCGCACTTTCTTCATATACCTATGACAACGTTTGTTTTACCACCGTAATTCACGTATCCTTCACAGCCGAAGCTGTACTCAAACGGAATGTTTTGTAGTGGCTAACAAATCTCTCCTGGGTATGATAATCTACTTATGAATTTGCTTTCGTTGGCAGGAGTGTATTTGCTGAGCCTTTGCCTCGTTTCTTCCAGCGCTGTTTTGAGGAAAGGTACGTAACTGATATGTGGAAACACGGGATGATTACTCCTATTCACGAATGAGCTAGTCGTTCTAATCCAGCCAACTACCGCCCCATAATCTTACTACCGGTTCTTTCAAAGTTCATTGAAGCTATTATTTCTGACGCGCTAACCGCCTACTTGGATGTGTTTAACTATGTTGCACCGGAACAGCAGGTATTCCGACCTAACCGATTGCGTACCACAAATCTACTACTAGCGCGATGCTGCTGCTCTGAAGCAGTAGACTGGCACAGAAGTTGATGTAGTCTTCCTTAACTTCTCAAAAGCGTTCAATCGGTTGGACCATAACCTTCTGCTCCTCAAACTCTAGACTTTTGGCATTAGTGATCCTCTCCTAGGACTGATCAGAAGTCTTATCTACACTGGCACTTGAAAGTACGAGTGCATGGATCGCTGTTAGATCCCATTCGAGTTGAATGCGAAGTATCAGCAAGTTCGTTACTATTACCGCGATTATTTTTGACGTATATTAACGACATCATTTGCCTCATAAGCTCAACCTGCCTTCTTCATACCGATGACATCTAGGTGTGGACAGCGGTCCATACACCATACGATATCACAGTACTTCAAGCTGAAATGGATAGGGTATACGCGTGGTCAACACAGAATCTACTTAGATTCAATGTGGACTAATGTATAGTGCTGTACCTGTGGCACAAGTCTGTGCATTCTTACCAACTCGGCAACCAGGAGCTTCAAACGTCTTCTGGCGAAAAAGATCTTGGCATTTTGGTCCAGGTCGACCTAAGAGGTTCGAATCAGGTTGAAACGGCGTCTGGGAGGGGCATCCAACAAGTGGGCCTCCTGAGGTGTGCATTCGGACGATTCGGCCCTTCGCTTTTTCCACAACTTTCGGCTCGTACATTCGGCCACATCAGGATTATTCAATATTTGTCTGGCAGCCATCGCTGAGGAGAGCTCTTACCGCCTTGGAGATACTCTAACGCCGGACAACAAATGATGTCAATGGGCGGTATTATTTGCCGTATGAACGAAAGTTTCAAGTGTTCGGGGTCTTCAGCGGACGGTATCGGCGATTCCGCGGGGACCTCATTTTGACTTTGAGTGACTTTCGAGTGATTTCAACCACACGTGCCACTACTTGCTAAAGCTCAGTCACAAAAGCTAATTGATTTGCCATCATCTTAAGCTGGCATAGCAGCATATTACTTTGGAATGCCTTCGGAATTTCGTTTCCGTACGCGTTTTCCGTACGTGGAATGCCCTATCAGCATTAGTCATATGTGCCTCCACGCTGGCAGAGTTCAAAAGCCGATTTGGTCGTGCACTCATTTCGCTGCACCATCTTAGATGACCCATTATCCATGAATAAACACAAGTGTCCGTAAGTGAGTTCACTGGTGGTCACAGCACAGATTTCGTTCCACCTTTCTCACCTCCTGTATGTGTACACCAGAATGAGATACGATTTTTTAACAACATCGCGTTTGCCGTCCTTTCTTATGGATTTACCTTGGATTTACAGTCTATACTCGGTGTGCTTCAATGAGTTCACTGGTGTAAACACAATTTTGCTAGCATTTTTATATATTTTGAAGTTTTACCATAATCATCCTACGGGACCTGTTAAACATTAGGTTTTTACCCCATAAAACCAGTGTTCCATTGTATTGTAGCATATGTGACAGAAGCACAGGTTCGTGTAGGTCATGTCGAAGTGGGACTAGCTAGGTGACCAGTTATACTTTTTACGTGGTCTCATCCAATTGTCTATTTAGCGAAACAGCATTTTTCCACATTTTTATCCAATTCTGCTTATTGCCGATGAAGTGCTAATTGCGTTATTAAACCCTGGTCAGACTATTTTCTGCGCTCCAATAATAGGTGCTTACATTACGTGAAGTCTACTTATAATGGCAATCGTAGGGACACATCAATGTAATCTCTTTGCGTAGTTGTACTAGTATACCTCTTGATAAGTCGAGTGAAAGATGACACCTGCTGCGCTTAACGGGCGATCTCCCCCTACGTCTTAGTTGAAACCAACGTCAGTATTAAATAAAATAGGCTGATTCCCAACTTACGTGGTGCGCCATACGAAGACCGGTGTAAGAAACTAGGGCTATACACCCTAGGTTATCCTCGACTGAGGGTTGACCTCATCATGACTCACCGGATATTACATCTGGGTGATTACCTGATGTTGAGACCACTGCTTCATCTGCGCAAACCAAGCAGCACACGAGGACACCGGTATAAGCTTGTCGTACCGGATTTGAAGCGGGTCGCTCACCAACTCTGTTTCGAACGCAGAGTGGTGAATGTATGGAACGACCTGCCCCAGCACGTAGTAGAGGCAAACTCAGTGTCGGAATTTAAGAATTTCCTGGACAAACACTATGCCGACGCAAAATATATAGAGCGGAACCCAACATAACGGGTATTTGTTTATGAGTGACGACTGACGCAGCTACACAGAGCATGCTCTACTCGCTGCTTCTAAACAGTATTCAGTATTCAGATACTAAATACCTATTATGCACAGCAACACGCAGTTACGCCTTGATACACTTCCTCTAACAGAGGCCAGCAAATGGTTTATGTGAACAAAGCAACAAGTTGCCGATACATTTGGAACCTTCGTTACGTGTGGACTGCCACCTGCTATCTCATTTTGGGCCGCGGCTTACTTTGAAATCTATTTCGGTTACTTCACCTATCGGTACGGTGTTTGAACCGGAAAGCCGTTTGGTATTACTTGCTACCAAGAGTTCTAAATTATTCACACAGATACAATTAAAAGATGAGATCGTAACTATGTGACAAGCATTAAGCGAGGCGCCTGCCCTTTCGACATATCAAGACATCTAACGACATAGCCTGTATCCCCAGTTCTAGTCATTGCTGCGCTAGCACTGCCTGAAGACTGTAGATAATGACAAAATAACACCTTTTCTTTCAGTTTTCTAGAGTGTGGAGCAAATTGACTGTCTAGAGAAAGAAGTGAGATTTGATTCATGCACTATAGAAACATGGAACGCGTACCGGCAAAAGTAACCACAAACACGGTGTACGACAACTGAGGTATTAAACACAACACACCACTGTCTAAAGCTGAATGGTCGAAACAAGGACAAAAATGCTTGTGTGAAGTGACATCGAAGAGCGAACAATAGCTAAATTTCTTCACACGGAAAACGGTCTCAATGAGTAGAATGAATGATATATACTTCAAAGTAAATCTTACTCTGGTTAAAGTTCCTGTTTTGTGGTTGTCACATTGCGTGTTTTTCACACCCAGTGGCAAATATTTTATATCTTTTTCAGTCTGACGATCGAGTCTGCCTACGAATGAATGGGGCAGTCTGCATTTGCTGCAATTGCTCCTACGCACGAAGGCAGCGACGAAAAAATGTCCACTGGACATTTGAGTAAAGGCTGTGGCACTCTACGGCCATTACCGTACGGGTGCAGTGTTCCTTGAAATGCCACAGAATAATCCTACGACAATAAAATGCTTTCAATGATATTATTTGTTTAATATGACTGCTTTAATTCCCCGAGCACCGCATGATGCATTAGAGATCTCACCGATGACTTGGCGAGATGCCAAGAAGCTGTGCTAAAATCCACGTGTTGCTTACAAGCGTATTTGCCAATCTATAGATGCTGGTGAGCTCGCATATTTGCAACATCGTGGGGTCGGATGAAAACGTATCCAGTTCGGTTGCGGCAAGTTTCCAAGATGTAGAGTATGATATACTATGTAAGTATCATTTGTCCAACGACGACTCGGACTCTGCCATGTTATTTCGGAGCTGCGATGACAAGTATGGAAGACTAGATTCTTGACGCGACTAGTGATCGGATATATTTCCCCTTTCCCATGCATAAACACAGCTTAAATTACTTTCAGCTATAGTTCTGCTTCTTTCGCTGGTTTATTACGACTAGTAATTTTTGTTACTGCTTTCACTGGTTTTTAACCTCACTAATGAAGTCAAAATAGGCTTTATGAACCCGACTGGGAAAATTTTTAGCATGTTACCCAAGCACTAATGTGTTGAACTGAAATCGGGCCACGGCGCCTGAAGAAATATTGTGTTTTCTCACCTGTTTGGGTTACGTGGACTTCACAATAACCTACAAGGGCACAGTAAGATAAACTGTAAAAACGTAAATAACCAGCAATCTGAGTACGGGGAGGGAACAGCCGACAGGACAGCTTGCATCAACCTTCAGACCGATCTCAATGGATCGATCATAACTTACAACAAGTGGCACAGGTGATTACAAGCCCGTGTTACCAATCGCTGTGGTGCTTTGCTTATACTATTTATAGAGTACCAGCTATACGAAAAATGTGCCAAGTGCAACAGGTCTTTAAAAGATTGAATCACGAAACCTGTCCACGTTTAATACAGAGAGACTTGATGAGTGCACCTGACATTATCGAAAGGGTGGTTGCTGAATCGGATCAAGGCCAGTGAAATCCGTTCTAGTCACGCTTAATCAAAAAGTCACTACGCTTTCGAGTGGACCTTAAAGTGTCTGCTTCGTTCTAACACATCGTATATCTTCCCGACTCCTGCAGTGAGACAAGCTTATCAGCTCCCTTCTCAGTGACTATCATTACTTAGCTAGCAACAGTTGTATTCGGTTAAATCGCTATGCGCTTTACTTTTTCGTACTTTATACTAACACGCAAATTATACAAGGCGGTTAGACACTGACATACTTTGTTTCTGAAGGGGAAAGTTCTTCATTCCTGAGCGCCAACACAGAGAAGACAGATCTGGATAAGCTGACGGATGTCAATTTCAATTCCCCAGCTTCGTTGCAACAACCTCCTTTTTGCAATACACCGAGCCCAGTTGCTTGTTCGTCACCGTCTACAGCATCCTCCTTGTCTACAGTTTCTTTATTACAAAGTGGACGCGCTCGTGAAATTCCTCCTGTATCAGGGGATCGGAGTTCTAAGCAACCAAGCCACAGGAAGAAGTCGCACTGTCCTTGGTCGCCCAGCACATCTTCCTTTTTAAATCCGACGAATGCGTCTGAACAAAAATACGTTCTCTTGCAATCTGCCTTTTCGAGTTCGGGTACCCCGTGCAATTCAGCATGTCAGTCTGGTACGCCTACTAATGAAGCCCCATTGCAAAGGACCGGTTCCTTGTCTACAGGGCAAAACAATATAGCATGTACTGCAACTGCCAGAATTCTGCAACGACCACCAAGAATCGGAGTTGATGATTCAGCCCTATGTCCCTCGGTGAACATGGGCTACGGCTCGGCAAATAGCTCAGTTCAATGTAACCTCAAACCAAGCTACTCTCATCGTCGCACCAAGTGCAAGCATATGCATAAATCATGCTCCCGCAGTCTTAATCCGTCAAGGTCTGACATAAAGCAAACTAACTGCGCTGTTCATCGACCACGTCCTTTTGATTCCGCTCCATACATTCAGTCACCACGGTTAGTAGAAGGAGACACGCATGAGTGGCTCCTGCAGCACCCAATGAGCGCAATTACGAAAATGGAAGAAGCTCAGCTGATTCGGCATTCAAATTCAAGCGTGACATCTTTGCAAGAAGTTCAGGCCATTGGAGCTAAAGAATGCACCTCCCGTTCAAGAAGACCGAACTATGATGACTGGGAAGAGAACCTGCTTATAGACAAGGAAAACACGAGCTGCGTAAGTATTTGTGGGGCCGACTTTGTCGGATACCTGCATCAATTTCTTAGTTATATTGCAGTTTGATGCACGAAATATTGTCCCTTGAATACCAAGAGTTATACGCTTTCTTCCTGTGGCTAACTAAAAATAGTTGATTAAGGTTATGTAGCACGAATTTTTCCAAGATAACACACATCATTGTACCGGCTTAAAAAGGATTTCTTTTGAGCCACCAGAATTATGGAAAAGGAAGGTCTCTTTTAATCGTACTTTTGCAAACGGAATGAACAACCGAATCGCTTGGTATCATGTGAATCACATAAGGCGATAAAATAGTCGTTAGAAGCCGTGCATCATAACCAATCCTCACCCCCTTATACTGCACAATTAGTTAGTTTTTAAGGAAGACGGATGTGTTCTGAGAATCCTAACGATGCATGTAGAAAACCAGGCAACACGCAAACGTGGAAGAACTTACTCTGTCCAGAAGTCAATTCTAATGGACCCTTAGCGTTTACTCTCAAGAACTTACACCATATGGACACTGTGATGATGTTTAAACCCTTTAGTTGTTCACACCTCTTGGGTTATCCACGGCAAACGAACAAACAACGAAGCTGATTGGATGGTCATTTTAAAGCGCGTGTTGTGTGACGGGATTGCGACGCGCAATCTCAAAATGGACCTTGGAGAATTAGATGACTGTCAGGTAACTGACAAAGGAGGCGGATACTGGATATTGACCGCCTAAAAACACTGCACTCCAAAACCGGTTTTTAACTTAGTTGATCTCATCAAGTAATGATAGCAGGCAACAAAGCTGGGGCCATCTGTTTCTATAATTGCGGTTCAAGTGATCAAATCATCCGAGTTTCCACAGTAATTGATCATTACCTTGAAAAGTTGCCCGTCATGCCTCGGTGGTTTCGGTTGACCTCCCAATAACCCAGGGTTCAACGCCCGCTATCCCTACCTGATGGAACCAACTGAGTTAGATGCCGATCGTTGAGAGTAGTGAACAATGGAGCTAAATAAGAAGAACAGGTGATAAGAAATTCTAGCCTGACAAACTGTTGTACACAACCTGGCTCCAGTGCTATGGATGTAGAATAAGATGATGTTTTTTTGTATGCTCATAGTTGTCGTTGCTAATGCACTGAGGATAGAACCGTCTTTGTCAATGGTCACCTACCTGAACAGATAGGCTTGAGCCGGGAGGAGTCATCAGCAAACTCTGTTTTCAGAGGGACTATAGTCGTTTATGCTGCACTGATCCTCTCTTTTGGATTATTCTTCTCTATCCACTCTCCATCTTCTCGCGACGTTGTCACGGTACGCTCATTCGAACTCGGATTACCAGCCCTACACAGTGAGCTATCATACGTGGAATTGTCTAATAATAATAATAATAATAATAATAATAATAATAATAATGTGTCAGCTGTACGCAGTAACGATGTTTCGCTGCCGTGCGACCACGACTGTGAACAATGAACAATGATATATTACAGGTACAAAGTGATTGCTTTACAAGTCCCGTAGGATGGTTGAAGTGAAAGTAAACATAAGTGTAAATCGTCAGTTTAAGCGTCTAGTGTATTCAAGTGACCCTTATTCATAGAAACGTTGTAGAATGTGTACTGAATTTTTACTGTAGAGTAATATGGGAAGTAATATGAGTAAGACATGTCTTAAGAACAAGAGAAATGACCAACGCTTACTCGTGCGCCGCTTTCTCGGACTGGGGTAAACTGATGAATGCAGTTGTAATATATCCGAAACTATATTCCACAACAGCAGTGTGTAAATAATGAAGCACAAAAGCTGAGAATAAGCACGGTTTTTTTCGCGTTTGATTGACGTGGACATCGCTGATTATATAGCGTAATGTAGGTGGATAAGCGAATCATCCAGACGTCTTTTGAATACCGTTAGCGTGGGGGAAGAAACAACGTATGTGGGAAGAGCGTCCCAGTGTTCGCCTACACGAAGGGAAAAGAAATTCCGGCGGCATTCTAACCGGCTGTGTTGTGTGGCCAGCTTTAGCTGGTGTCCTCCGAGTGTTGTATTGATATTCAGCTTTAGTAAGTGACGACAACAATGGTTTGGATTCCTCAGGATCATATAAGTCATTATCAAGTCGCCACGCAGGCGTCGATATTGTCCACTGTAGACCCCGAGGGTTTTCAGCCTCAATCGGTAAGGGAGATGAAACAGGCCCTCTACGTTCTTGGTCGCCCTTCGTTGTGGCAGTTCAAGAGCGGTAAGGTCTTGCTTTTGCCATGGCTGTCAGGCTGCGGGCTGCGGACTGAGTATACCGCGAGGACACCCACTCCCACGCGGATTCGAACACGTACCACAAGATTACTTGACAAGCTCGTGGAATTACCTTTTACGCTTAAAGTCCGTACCATCACTAACTACTTTACTTGTCATCCGTGGTTGAGCGCAAGCGAATAACTCAATCTCATTGAATTGATTGCCTTTCTGTGTGACACCGTTCGTTGCAGAACACTTGACGCAGCTGAAAAATCCTAAGCTCACTCCAATCTGGCGTTTATCAAGGCAGCTGTGAAAAAATTTTTGATATCTCAATCTGTGTTCAGCGTTTTGTTCAGATTCAGTTAGCAGATTCCAGTCAATCACCATCCCTTGTGACCTTGTCAGCCAATGCGCCTGCATAACCCATGTTGGTTGGCGCCTAGGATACCAGTCGGTAATCAATGACAAGTAAGAGACTTGCCAACTACGGGACAGTATATAGAACATGCGGGCGACTGAACCCAGCGTGTATTGTGCAGGCTACAAAAATAGGAAACGAATCAACAGGAGCGAGAAATGGTGCAGCAAAATAATCACCAAAACAAGTTGTGTCAACGGAAGTGCCGTCGGTAGAATAAGTGGACGTTGCGAAGGTTAAAACAACGGTAACATGTAATGTTTAGAAATCCTAAAGGAGTATGTTTTCAGATACACTACAAGGGCCTCCCCGTAGGAGGTTGAAGGATGGAAGCCTTCGATGAGGTTGTTATTGGGGGAAAACGGTAGGTGAGGACAGGTACCGGTAGTAGCTTGGAAGTGAACAAGGACTTCCAAGACGGGGTGTGTAGCAGAGTTCGCTGGGTCCAGGGTTTTGTTATTATTTATGATGATCGTGTGGACAAGAATGCATCATCGGTGGGCCGTCGGAACGGGCTGGTCGGACTGCAATAAAACTGGATAGTCCAGTAAATAGGCCGACAAGACATTCCTTCCGCTACAGACCCGACGGTGCAATTGGGATGTGTCACTCTCCCCACCACACTCCAGTCCACGGTCCTCGTCCCTCGAAGAAATCCAAGCGTCCTCGTCGGTAACGCGTAGCCAGGCATATGAGGGCCAATCCGGTCGTGGCCGTCTGCGGTCAAGGGTGACTTACTGTTACTTGGGCAAAACTCCTTGTTAACCTGAAGGGAGACGGCGAATCCTGGTGGTCTCATCGTGCTTCAGAGATGGAAATGGCCGCTGCCCTTAGTTACCATTGTAAGTTATTCCGGATGATACGCGAAACGACAGCAGAAGATCTGGTGTTAGTGAAACGATACGTGACGAGAGTGGACATCCTGTCCACAGCTTGTCAAAACGATTGGAGCATTGGGCTGATCACTTTGAAAGGCAATTTAATCGTTCGGAATTGTTAGATTTCTCGCCGGCCACTGATCGCTCCGCTCCCTGGACTGTCCCTTTGGACCCACCCTCTCTCTCAGAAGTCGAACGTGAGATTCGACTGTTGAAGTTAAATAAATCCGCGGGACCTGATGACCTACTTACAGCCCTCTTCAAATTCAGGGGAACTGCCATTGTGGATGATTTATAGGAGTTACTAGTGCAACTGTGATAGCAGAAAACTGTCCCAACCGACTGGAGCCGCCTAATTTGCAAGGGTGGCTCACGATCGGAATGCGGTAACCATAGAGGAATCAGTCTGATCTCCATCGTCTCCAAATTGCTTGCCTCTGTCATCCTTCGTAGACTGACTTACACTCGTGAAAGCCATATTCGTGAAGATCAAGGCGGCTTTCGTCGAGGTCGTGGCTGCATTGACCACATCTCCACTTTGCGTCAGTCGTTGGAGCACCGTCACATATATTGGCGGTCCACCGTCGTCGTATTCCTCGATATCATAGGTGTATTCGATTCGGTGAATAGACTTGCACTTTGAGACTGTCTACTCAGGAAAGCTGTGCCTGAGAAATATGTAAATATTATCCGAAAATTATAGGCGCGTAGCTCGGGCAGAGTGAGGGCTTACGGCAAGCTGTCGTCGCCCTTTAATATCTCCAGCGTTGTGAGACAACGATGCCCGCTGTCACCTTTCCTCTTCAACTTCGCTGTTGATGAAGTCATGAAAATCGCGTTTACAGGGCACAATTTAGAAGGTGTGAATCTGCTCCCAGCAGAACGACTTCTTGACTTGGAGTATGCTGACGATATTGCCCTAATCTGTGACAGCTCCCAGACGTGCCAAGCGGCACTGAACAGATTAGCACTGTCTGTCCGTCACTTCGGACTTTGCTTTGCACTATCGAAGTGCAAAGCGTTCCTCCAATATTGGCCTGAACCGCCTCCTTCGCTGACGCTTGGTAGGGATCAGCTAGAAGTCGTTCAAAAATTCAACTACCTGGGAAGTTGTATCAGCGCCCGTGGGATTGAAGATGAGATCACGAACCGTATAGCAAAAGCTCGAGGCGCTTTTGCTACCCTTCGCCACTTATGGCGCCGGCGCGACATCACTGTCCCCCTGAAGGGTAGAGTGTACAATGCAGCGGTACGTTCGACACTACTGTACGGTTGTGAAACCTGGCCACTTAGATCAACGGACCTAAAGAGGCTAGTTACACTCGACCACCGGTGCCTTCGGAATTTAGCTCACATCTGGTGGGAACATCGAGTTAGCAACGAGCGTGTTCGACGTCTTGTTTATGGCACAGGGAAAGGAACTGAACCGCTCAGCACCGTTATTTCACACACCAGGCTCCGATGGCACGACCATGTTTTACGCATGCCAGCCCACCGACTCCCGCGACGTGCCTTGTTTGTGCGCCGGGGTATGGATGTAATAAGAGGAGGAGTGGCCAAGCGATGACTTGGTTGAGAGGAGTGAAGGCCCTCACTTCGAAGCTGGCCTCAGTTGGAGCGTCTCGGCTGCCTGGTTGGGGTCCGAAAGACGATGAACGCGTTTGGCTGGATACACTTGTTGATATGGCTAGGAGCCGACTTCAGTGGCGTTCGTGCTGTGAGTTTCTTTGTCCCACCCCATCCCTCTTAGCCTCCCCCTCCAACCACGATCTCATTATTTAACATTTTATAATTTTGCATAGTAAAATATTTTTTCTGCTGCATAGTAGCCGGTTGGTACCTTACCGGAACGATGTTCATCCGTTACCGGTAGCTCAGCTGGCTTGCAACTGTTGCATTTTAGTCCACTTTTTCTTTAAGTACTGCGGCACAGTAGCTGAGGTGTTTCCCACCTTTAGTTAACGTGTATAGTGTGTGTGTGTGTTTGCCTTGGGTCCGGAAGGGACTTTGAGCAGACTGGCAAGCCACTCGTGGGTTGCATTAAGCCGGTTGGCGAATCACTCGAGGGTTGTCTTGGCAGTTCCGGTGGTTGGGTTTCTAAGAAGTAGAACTCAGAGCGGTGGGCAAGGGTAGGGGGAAGTGGCTTGACGCCGGAGAGGGAACATGGCCTGCATGATAAAGGCAAATACGCTCTTTAGATTTTCAAAAGGCTTTGGGTCATTTTTTGTCGATTTTGCAGAACGATTGCCACTAAAGTTGAAAAAGACGTGTTAATGAAAATAGAAAACATATACAACATTTTTAAAACGGACCGGATGTTTGACCTGTCCACCGCGTCGGTCGATTGCCTGGGATTGAGACGGGGTAAGTTGAAGGTCAAGGGGAACGGAAGGTTTCGGGATATCCAGCGCTCGGGAATTCACCGCAGGTACGGGTGCTTTTGTGATAGTATCAGGATGAGTTCCAAGTGGTTCGTCAGAGAAAGCCACTTTGAGGCAGTCGATGTACACCGTTATTCGGTGACAATTCTGGTCTAAAGTGAAATGTTTCGGAGTTCGTTGCAGGACTCTGAAAGGGTCAGTGTACGGAAGCTGGAGAGGGCGCCGCATTGCGTCAGTGAGGAGGAAGACGTGAGTGCAGGTAGAGACTCCGCTGTACATTTGCACGTCTCTAGTCTACTCACAGGGCGGAGTCGGGCGTAGCGAACGCATGCGTTAAGCCAGGGAGGACGCAAAGTTAGGCGAAGGCATACTGGGCGATGTGGGAGACGAAAAGAATTTTGCTGGCAACCGTAAACCAGCTCTGCTGGTGCATAGTGCAACACAGCTTTGATGCTTCTACGAATGCCTAAGACTAAGAGCGAAACGTTTTCGCTCCAGCTAGGATTTGAGGAGGCGCAGGGCGAGATTTTTGGCTGTATATGGAACCGTGCAACTAACCCGTTGGCTGCTGGGTGATACACTGTAGTATGAATGCGACGATAGCCTAAAAGGTTACCGAACGTATCGAATTGTGACGATTCGGAAGGTGTTCCTCGGTCAGTTGCAATGCTGGTTGGGCATCCCTAGTGCGAGCCCCACTAATCTAAGAAGGCCCGGATATCACTCTCAGCCGTGCAGTCTGTATGGGAATGACTTCTTGTCATTTGGTGAAGCGGTTGACACATGTAAGAATTTATACGAATGCGCCTGATGAAGGTAAGATACGTACCAGGTCTAAGTATACATGCGAGAACCGAGAGTCCGAGCCGGGTAATGAACCAAGAGGACGGCGGGTGTGACGATGTATTTTTGAGCGCTGGCATTGAAGGCAGGCGCGAGCCCACATATGAACATCTTTGTTTACACGTGGCCAAACGAAACGTTCGGTGACCAGTTTCAAAGCTGCACGGATACCGGGATGTGATAGTTAGTGGAGTGCATCGCAGACTATGCGTCTGAAGGAGACGATCACACGGCCACCAAATGTTGGGTGGCGCCTGGGATACTAACCAGTAATCAGTGACACGTAGGAAACGTGTCAACTACGGGACAGTATATAGAACTTGGGGGCGACTGAACCCAGCGTGTATTGTGCAGGCTACAAAAATAGGAAACGAATCAACAGGAGCGAGAAACGGTGCAGCAAAATACTCATCAAAAAAATTTGTGTCAGCGGGAGTGCCGTCAGTAAAACAAGTGGACGTTTTAATGGTTACAACAACGGTAACATCTAATGTTTAGAAATATTGGAAGAACGTGTGTTCTGGTACACTGCACTAGAATGCTTGAGATCGCCAGCTTTCTCGTCAAGCGAAACAAGTTACTGTGTGGTCACCCAGAAGACATTCAGAATGACAAAGGAGATCAGGGAAGTAGAGGAAATTTTTCAGCATTTATACATTTGGTGAGCAAATAAGAACCTTTTCTTTGCTAAACCTTTAACAACTGTTCAGCCGGAAAGGAAAATCGGCACCTGTTATTTGTCGTCACACATTCAAAAGGAATTAGTGGGCATTTTGGCAAGGCAGGTGAGAAAGTAAAGCGTAGTTTGGGTCAAGGAAATGAAAGATGTTTGCTTGTTTCCTGCTAGCGCTCAATTTACTCCAAAAAGTTAGATCTGAAAAGGAAGTGATGGCAGAGGAGTCAAATCTCAACTTCATGGAGACCAACATGAAAAATCACTGGATGGGTATTGGGAGACTCGGAAAAGGATTGCATTCAGATTGATGACTGCCTTGGTCAAGCATTTGACAATGCTGTTGTTATAGTGGGTCACTAATCGGGTGTGCAGACACATCTGCGAAATCAACCCAAAGCTACATTAGTGCCATGTACAAACTATTTCCTGTATCTGCTTTGTCCACGTCAAGTTTATTCGACGGTTCATTCCGTTACCATTTCGGCACGATGAACCAGCTATCCTCACTGTTTTTCCGCCTAAATATTTCTGGAATGTCTTGATTCTAGTCACCAGGCTAAGTAGCAATTAACTGTAAAACCTAGATGGCGTCTTCGAGCAGGCGTTGTAAATGTTGTGGTAAAGCAATATTCGGAACTCGTACCTTCTCTGAAACATTTTACAGCATAAGAAGACGATGCAGCCACAAGCTCAGACGCATCGTTAATTCTCATTTCGGTATTGTCGTTTCCGTTTATTTTGTTTCTAAGCCTTTAGAGATCTGTTCTCATGTAAAGAAAGGATGCACTGCTATGTATAAACAAATAGGCTAGATTTGTAGCAAAGCTCTGTCAAGGGTAAAATGTTAAGCGTTTACCTTCTTCCGCGGAGATAGAAAATGGTGGACATTACAATGGATGAAGCTAAAATAACTACGCTGAATTGTGGATAAACATAAATGTCAAATCTGCCGAAAGAAACGAATGGACGGAGAAGTATATCTAGATATATCGATGTGAATTGATACTGAGTAACAATGGAAAATACCGTCTGTCATAGACAGTTTTACTGATAAAATGGCATACATTTTAGTAAATCCTTGACCTCGCAAACAAATGTTTTTTATTACGCCGTCAAATCTGCTTGCTGATGAATATAATTGTCTGCTTTGTGAAGTTGTGAAATGTATAGATAAAGGGAATTCTTTGCGAAATATGAAGATCGTAGTATTTTGTGAAAGCTTCAGGAAACGACAAACTTAATGGAAATTCTGAACTTTTGAGCTTTGTACAAAATTATGCCTTTGGGAAACCTGCTCCGGATCTTTCTTCCTCGAAATATTAGAACTGTCTGCTTTGCGAGTGCATTCTCAAAACGTAAAATTATAACGAACTACCTTCCATGATTAATGGACCTGGTAAGGCCCACGGATAGCAGTTTTCGCCATACAAAGGTAACATACCAATGCATTGAATCTTTTTAGTACTATCAATAATATTATCATAAGTAATGCACGGCAAGTGTCTCGGTAAATGTGGTACAGGCGTATTGTAAAAATTCATATACGCATTTACGGCAGCAGTCTAAAATTAGATCTTTTATTGTTGTTATATGAAACGAAATAATGAATTGTAATTCGTAATTGTGGGGGTTTACGGATTTACAAGTGCCAAGGGGCGGCAAGTTTACGTCCGCCCCATCACACCCATCATGCCTATCGCGCGATTACGCCGACCGCTCAGTTGACCTTGCAACCACAACGCTCGTCTGAACGATGTGCGCGACTCTCAAAGCTGGAAAAGTGCAGAACCCAACCAACCCACTGCGCCAGGTAACGACACCCATTTTGAATAGCAGAAATGCGAATCCGAAAAGGATCTAAGCAAAAGGCATTTGCGGGTTAGGAGAATGTCATAGATTAGTTAAAATATATTTGGCTTGCTCGCACTGTTTGGGATGGTATCATCTGAAATATGCAAAAATGTCCAAACAAGGTACGAGAAAAAAATAGCTCACAAGCTGCGCTTTGATTCTGTACTGTGTGCTTGACCATCTCACTCGCTTAGTGTTTGCTTATCCTAGTCCAGAAATGTGACTGGTTAACCGCAGAAGCCCAGCAGAGAATGAATGATAATATTACTACAATGGAAGCGAGTATGCGCCAGGGAAGCGTAGCGGCTTCCAAGCAACGGAATGCTGTGCAATCCGCTTTCCCTTAACCGCAATCAGCCAAGTCCCCATCTCCGTTGTCTTCTCCAACTTTGGTATAACGCCGGGCGAAAACTGCCCGAACCTACGAGAGTCTAACAGTACTGATGACAACGAAAATCAGGCACCACTCGAAACATCTGGTTAAGCAAATCCCACTCGACCTGACGTATAGCTTTAAAAAGCATAAAACAACCGAACACCAACACTCAGTACCTGTAGCTCAAATGTCTGTTGTAAAGACAAAGCCCCCCAGGACACCAGTTACATGTGCAGCCATTTCTGCAACGGTCAGCCGGGAGGCCGTTGCGGCCTCTTCTGTTGTAGACACTGTTAATGCGAACAGAGGGACAAACAGTAAACAATCAACACTTGTCAGCAGGTCAAGACAAACGATTACCCTACTTTGTAATCAACGAAAAAGGGCGCCAACAATAATGCCGTGACGGTTGTGTGCCCATATGAACCAGAATCTACCAACACATTACGTGGTAAGTCATCGGACGACCAAGACCAATGGAACTAATTGTGCTGCTGATGAGTGTCGAAGCTAAACCCATAAACCGATTACAGGTTACTCGTCATCCGAACTCGTCACAATATGGAGAAACCAGACTTATTCGAGTAACACTAGAATCCTCCACCGATGTAGCAAAAGTTTTACTTTCCGCAAACGCGTAAAGACACGGATCCTGTGGCGTACGCATTTATCCCGGTGTCCTTTGGAGCGCGCGACAAGCAAAAAGAAACACCGATGAGAGACACAGCAAACAGGACCGCCTGAAGACAAGCTTTATACATGGCGTGCCAGCGCATCCTTTTAACGATGTTGAAGAGGCCGGAAAGTACGATTTAGAACACTGGTGGTTCATTCGTGAAACACTTTCTTTGGATAATATTGTGTTACTTTCACTCACCAGGATACTTCTCCCAACAAATTATAGAGGATGCGGCCTTAGAATCTTAAAACTTGTGGTTCAGTCAGAGCAAAAAGCAACGGACGTTTTCGATCAAAAGCGGGGAAATAGGAAAAGTTTTCCTTTGGTACTTCGTTGAAAGGCCGCAGAGGATTTGTAAACTTCGAATCTCAAAGCATCTGAAGCAACAAACGTACCGACAATGATACGGGAGCTCTAGTTGATGGTTGCTTTAATCGACTCTGACGAAGTTTTAGACCAAGACTGGGACGCACCTTGGACGAATCACGTTTCATACGAGGTATCGTTATCCCATAGAAAAAACGAGTACTTCCCAACTGCCTATCCGTCGGCATTCTATCACACTTGAGTCCTTTTGCCCTCTATGGGCTCTTAGAGACAGAGAAAGTGATCTGCCTTTATAGGAGTGCTCAGGGGCTTTTTCTAAACCGGCCGGACTGAAAGATCGACAAACTTCCGTGTCATATGATGTCATTGGTATCACAGAGACGTGGTTGCACACGGGAATGACGGACACTGAAGATCCGCTACGGGGCATGTCACTCATCTGGTAGGATAGACCCATAAAAGGAGGAGGGGTAATTCTGTATTACCGAAGCGACTTACAGTGCAATACCGTGGGGGATTCAGTCTCGTAGTTCTTTCACTCACTTTGGTATGGTTTGCATTTAAAATGGAGATACGCTTGCCTTATTCTCCTGATGTACCGTCCCCCTAATTCTAGACCTGAAACCGACTGCCACCTTGCGCCTGCTTTAAGAGGCAGTCTAAAGCGAAAGCGCACTCACATCATTAGCATGGGTGATTTCCACGTAGATTGTTTAGAAACTCCTGTTAGATGGGAGAACAATTAAAAGCCGCTCTACAAGATCTCTTTACCAATGTTCCTCTTTACAATAACATCAGTTTTACCACTCGGTTCAGAAAAAATAACTGGCCATCTGTTCTGGATCTTGTACTTATCAACGAAGAGCAGATGATTGATTTGTTAGCTGTACACTGCCCGTTGCGTCGCAGTGATAACGCAGGGCTCAGTTTCAACTACTGTGCGGAATATCGGAATGAGAACGATGAGACTGTACAAACCATCACAAGTTACGATCGATTAGCTCAGCTCGTCAGCGCTACAATTCGACCGTTCCATGCCGAAGAACCCCGGAAGTTGCCTGGCTCGAGTTCGTCAAAAAATTCAGTCAGCTGCTTGCAGAGCCTACAGAGGTAAGAGATTACGATAAATGTAAATCAGTTTCTTTCGTTAGGAGCAGCACTTGAATATGGCTGACAGTAGCCAACGCAGAATAGCGAATATACAGGGAAGCTCCAACTCTAGAAACTTGGGACAACCACGCGGCCCAACATAACCAATGCACTCAACCACTAAGAGAAGACAAAGCCACGTACCAGCATAATATCGCAAACACTTCCGTGCTAACTACAAACCGCTGTATAAACACGTCAATAGCCTACGGAAGGTGAGTCAAGGATTTCCTCCACCAAGGACGGCTGATGGCTCAACAAGAACCGTTGTGGAAGCAGCAAAAACGCTGCGGATGCAATATGCCCCCACGTTTCAGATGGTATTGCCGCCAAATAATCTTCCAAACTGTCGTCTTTCCGCCAGCACGAACCCACATTCTATTTACCGCGGGGGCTGAATTGCAACGGCTGACGTTTCTATGCAAACAATATTCGTCACGTGTCGTCTGTTTGTGTAGTTGGCATAGTAACATGAATGAATAGCATCGTGGCAGCAGGTGCGCGAGTGAATGGTTGTGGTTGTAAGTGCATGGTTCGTCAGTGGGCGAGATACTACCCGGTTGCCCAGGCCGAAGTAGAGGTTTGTCTTAGGGGGCCCACCCCGAAACTTTGATCAAGGATCTAACCTACAAATCGGCAGGGAAACCTGAGGTTATCGCAAGCTGTTGGGAGGCAGTGCCCAAACAAGTGCCTTATACGGCTTTAGGACCGCATAGAACCAGGGGCCCAACACACCCTTGAATTAAATTGCTGCTCAGCAAGAGGCAAGGGACAGTGACCTTATTTAATTACGAGCCACATCCGCCACGTCACAGTGTTGCTAAATGGACATAAGTGGTTTTTTATAGGGCGACCGCTTGTCAGGCGAAAACACATCACGTCCTGGAACACTGCAGTCAACCCATTGGCTGGAACGGGATAATCCCGAACCACCAAGCTGGCACCATGAGTTGTTCGTCAAGCCAGCCATTCACACTCATTTTTACCTGATTCATCTATGGCGATCAACCGCACCTACACCGATGAACCTCTTCCCGTGACAGCTGTCAACTCAACCACACTGTGCACAACAGAGAGCTGCCAGTCCCAAAGTATCCCATCTGCGCTCCTGCAACCCGGAACGCAGTTCAAATGTGCAGCCTTCAACGTACGCACAGTACTGCAGATCGCTCAGCAAGCTGGAATTGCACGCACGCTAGAGACCCTTGGAATTGATATCTGCTGCCTGAATGAAACACGACTTCAGGACTCAACTCGGTCTACTAGCTGGCGTAACCGCTCCACCCACGTACCAGATTCCATCTCCACTTCTCTGATGAAGCTGCGTCTGCCGCATCTGGGCAAGCTGGTGTTGGAATCGCCCATAGTGCTAGAGCCGCTTTGATTGATTGGATTCCGATCAATAGTCGCTTTCGTACGACGAGGTTCCATGCCTATTGTAAAGTCAGCAGACGCCGAGTAGATAAGCGTGCTCTCTTCGTGATCTCTGCCTACGCGCCCACTGACTGCATCACGGACACAGTCAAAGACCGGTTCTACCAGAGCCTTCATGAGTTGCTCCTATGGGCTCCTAAAACAGACATCCTTGTTTTAGCAGGAGACTTCAACGTGCGTATCGGTCATCGGCTGCCATTTGAGCGCCAGCTCGGGAACCGCATGAATATGATGTTGTTCGCTCAGACAACGGAGAGAGACTGCTCATTCTGTATACTGATCATCAGCTTCTACTCTCCAGCACCAGCTTTAGCCATCCTGGACGCCAGTACGCCACTTGGCGCCCCCCATCATCAACCCAACGCTGGCCACAGATTGACCACATAGCTATATTCGCAGGTGGCGCGGCAGTGTACGCGACTGCCGAGCA
Organism: Dicrocoelium dendriticum; assembly: GCA_944474145.2. Taxonomy (NCBI): domain Eukaryota; kingdom Metazoa; phylum Platyhelminthes; class Trematoda; order Plagiorchiida; family Dicrocoeliidae; genus Dicrocoelium; species Dicrocoelium dendriticum. Next base: position 174,187,722 of record OX104063.1, read on the forward strand.
TTTTGGTAAACGTGCGTCGATGACGATCATGCACTGGTATGTGCGGTCGTTTGCATGCGTTTCGGTGTTTCGCCAATGTCAAAACACACCCGACTGAATACCTACAAGTTGGAGGAGCCAATGGGGAAGGAGTATCTACAAAGGCTTCGTAAAATTCTCGCTCGCTCTCATTCACTAGATGTTGATCAACACTGGTCAAGTCTGCAACAAGCCATGCTGTCGGCCGGTTTGTCCAGCTGTGGCCTCGCTCGCTCCACTCCCAAAACTGGATCTCGAGTAGATCCTCGGAATTGCTGGATCATCGATGGGCGATGCCTGCTGGCGCAGAGTACAACGAACACCGCCGGTCTATTATGTGCAACAGCTAAAAGTAAGCCTTCGCTCTGAACGTGAATCTTGGTGGTCAAAACAAGCTGATGAAATGGAAGCCGCTGCATCAGCCAGCAAATTCCGCCGTCTATTTTGCAGCATCAGGGCCGCCGGTTGCAATTCCCACGCTCAGCCAGACGACTTGCGAGTCAGACAGCACGAAGATCACCAAACTTCACAGGCGATTGGGTCGCTGGGCAGAGCATTTCGCTCTTCAGTTCAACCACCAAACACAGCCCCCTGTGACACATCCAGCCTCAATGGATGATGCTTGGCCTGTCTCCACAGCCCCTCCAAATGAAGCAGAGATCCGAAATGCAATCCAATCTTTGAAACGCCACAACGCTCTGGGTCCCGACAAACTATCACCGGCTCTATTCAAAGATGATGGGAGTGTACTTGTTAGGGAAATCTTATCGCTTTTCACGAAATTTTGGGCTGAGTAAAGGCTCCGAACTCATGGGGAAAATCGTGCAATGTCCCGATTCACAAGAAGGGCTTCCGCGAAGATTCTGCAACTACCGCGGAATCTCGTTAACCTCTGTCGCATCCAAAATCTTCATGTCGGTCCTGCTTCGCAGGCTTTCAATGACTAGGGGGCAATTTCCCAAGAAGAACAAGCCGGAGTTCGTCCAGGCCGCGGCTGAATCTACCAAATCTTCACGCTTCGCCAACTTCTCGAACTCCGTCACATCCACCGGCGGCCAACAATCACAGTGTTTTTGGACGTCCAAGTGGTATTTGATTCAGTAAACAGATCTACGTTGTGGGACTGTTTACTGAAGAAAGATGTGCCCGATAAGTTTGTAACCATCCTGAAATAACTTTACTGTCACTCGTCGGCCCGATCTCTTCTTTGTTTGCTGTGACCAGCGGTGTCCGCTAAGGTTGCCCTATTTCACCTTACCTCCTCAATATCGCCATCAAATATGTTGTCTAAATAGCACTAGAAGGTGTCCAGGACTGCGGTGTTGAGCTCCTCCCCGGAGACAGAGCCACGAACTTGGACTACGCCGATGCTATCGCCTTGCTGGGGGACGACCCACAATCCGTCCAGAGCGCTTTGGACCGCTTAATGATGGAGGTGTCTAAGTACGACTTATGCTTCACTCCTGGAAAATGTACAACGCTTCTCCAGGACTGGCAGGTGTCTGAACCGGCGCTCACCATTGCTGGACATGTACTGGAGCAAGTCTATTGCTTTACTTATCTAGGGAGTTCCATCACGGCTGGTGGCACTATTGGAGACGAAGCCTCACAACGGATTGCAAAATCCCAGCTTGCATTCATCAGACTGAGACACCTATGACGTCTCAAGCTCAAGGGCAGGATGTACAATGCTTCCTTCCGTGCAGTAGTACTCTTGTACGCCTGTGAGAAGGCCTATTCGCTCAGAAGACATGAAGCGGCTGTCAAACTTCGACAATCGCTGCCTACGAAGGATTGCTCGGGGGTGGTGGCAACACCACGTAAGCAAAGCAGAGGTGCGAGAACGGGTGCTTGCAGTGAGTAGTGCAAGGCGTCAGGACGTTATTCTCCGACATCGCATGCGTTGGCTCGGGCACGTTGTGTGCTTGCCAGCCCATCGCCTTCCACGTCGAGCGCTATTTGCACTCCCAGGAAGCGATTGGTAAAAGTATCGCGGTGGAAAACTAATGACGTGGAGAAGGAGCATGAAGAAGGCAACTTCAAATGTTGCGGCAGTCTGACCAGTCTGTCTTCCAGGTTGGGGACATTGGACGTGGAAACATTGGACGTGATGACCCGCAGCAGACATCAGTGGCGTCAGTTTTGTTAGGCCATTTTATCCCCCCTGTAATGCATGCAAAATTTTTACAGAACGGAACGAAATATTCAAGATGGCATGTGAAAAACCAAATTTTTGCCACATTTTGTCACTCGCAGTCCGTTTTTATCTTATCCACTGTTTCTTTTCTGCCATGGTTCTGATGGCACAATGTCTGTTAATGGACTGAGAATATATATATATATATATATATATATATATATATATATATATATATATATATATATATATATTGTTGACGGCATCCGGTTTCGGATTTGCCTGTCACTGTGCAAGCCACAGGACGCCTACGTCTACAGCGGGACCAAGGGTGCCTTGCGCTGCACCACCCACAGCTCTAACCACACACCATATGCAGTGTAAACCGGAAGGAATATAACCGAGAGGCGTGTGGATGGGAGACATGTTTCATCAACGGAGCCGGCCCACACTCCGCCACAGGCAAACACAAGCACAATGCATTTGGGAGTCAAACGCACACAAGGCGCTGGCTGGACCGTAGTCGGCTCCACACTGAGTGCCTAAAACAGCCACAAGGACCGTGCACCCAGTCCCCTCCAGCAACGACCAACTGTCTCCTGGAGCCAGTATGAACGAGGTAGTGGGTAATAGACAGGTAGGCATCTTGTCAACATGCACATCAAGCGCAGCCACACCGGGGATATAAAACAACAACCAATCGCTTGAGAGAGAGATACAAAGAAAATGACTCGATTAATGCATAAAGAAACGGTGAGCGTATGAAATAAGTTGTTTTCAAACGAATCCTAGATAAGTTCACGAGGTCAGAAAGTATACTTTACGGAAATGCCACGAACACAAAAATGTTATGGAAATCGGATACAATTGGCTTAAGCGAGGTGTGCAAGTTAATGAAATGGTGTACAGGTAGACCTTTATATGAGAAAGAAAGGCATTAAGGCACAAGTGAAAACCCACCACCTTAAATAAAGAGACTTAGCATGTAAGCACGCGGTTAGTAAATCGAATGCAGCGTACCAAAAGACGCTACGCTGGTTCTGCCTACGTTCTCTGCAGGACCCGTCGTCGCTTCGGTAGTGGTGCCGAGTGGCCTCCCTCATGGCTCACTAAGCCTGCCTGACTCAGGCACTCGCGACCGCGTGTTCTAAAGCATCATGGGCTTGATGTCGATGGAGAACAACCCATCGGTGCTTGCCGCTTCCGCACTTGCCGCTTCTTCTCTGCATGCATGAGGTCTTTCTCCCGCACTTCAGCAACTGCCTTCGTGATCAGATTGCGCCATACACGCCGATCAACCGCCTTCGATTCCCATGATCTGCAATCAAGATTAGAACGTGTAAGGCTCACTTTGATCATGTCCTTGTAACGTAACTTTGGTTTCCCCACGTGCCGCTTCCCAGTACTCAGCTGACCATATAATAGCTGCTTCGGTAACCGCGTCGAATCCATACGGCTCACATGACCGATCCTCCTCAGTTGTCATAGCAGAAGTATGCAGTCCACTGCGTACATCCCACTTCGGCGCAACACTTCCGTGTCTGCAACTCTGTCGCCCCAGCCGATGCGCAAAATCCGCCTCAACCACTGCTGATGGAACCGCTCGATATATCGCACATCCCGACGGTACGTCGTCCACGTTTCACTGCCGTATAGAAGAACGGACAGTACCATGGATTTGTACACCATCAGCTTCGTGCCAATGGTAAGCTGATGGTTGTTCCACACTCGGTACTCAAGCTTCCCGAATGCTGCCGCTGCCTTCGATACGCGGATACGCAGCTCACTGTGTAGCTGCTGATCAGTCCACATCACACTCCCAAGGCAGCTGAAGCAGGAAGTGGTTTCCAATACTTCAGCACCAATGCTGATTTGCGGCAATATTGAAGATTGCACCTCCGGTGAAGGCTAAAAGAGACACAGTTTCGCTTGTGTTGATGGTGAACCCGAATTTGGCCGCTGTCGAAGACAGAGTACTAGTCATGTGCTGCAACTCATCCGCGTTGTGTGGAAACAACGCACAGTCGTAAGCAAACAGCAACATACGGATAGTTGTCTCACAGACTAGAGTTCTCGCACCGAAACGACGGAGGTTCAGCAACCCACCATCAATACGGTGCTCCACACGAACACCGTAAGCAAAGCGGCATCAAAAGCACAAGACATCATTGTATGAAGATATATATTAAACAGGGCAGGACCTAAGACAGCCTTGCTTCACACCAGAGACAACTGCAAAGTCATCCGAGGTCTCTCTACTCGGCTGCACCCTCGCTCGCATACCACTGTGCAGCTACTCAATTAAACTTACAAACTTACGCGGGCAACCAAACTTACCCAACACCAACCACAATGCCTCGCGGTTCACCGTATCAAATGCCTTGGTGAAATCAACAAAAAGCGAGTACAAAGGCTGGTATCGTTCTCTGCACTTCTCTTGCAACTGACGAGCCGCAAACACCATATCTATAGTGCTGCGACCCGAACGGGATCCACACTGCTCTTCCGCCACGTTAGGTTCTACAACCTGACTGACGAGGCGGTTGAGCAGGATTCGGGCAATCACCTTGCCCACACAACTCAGCAAGCTGATGTCACGATAATTCGTGCGACATTGATGGCTACTTTTACCCTTGTACAGTGGTTGCACAAGGGCATCCTTCAGCTCAGCAGGCACCTCCTCCTCAATCCATACCCGTTGCACCAAGTCGTGCAGCGCAGTCACCAACGAGGGTCCGCGTGTTTCAATACTTCAGGCCGGATCCCGTCAGCTCCGGCACACTTGCCGTTTCGCAGCTGAGCAATTGCTCTCTGCGTCTCATTCAGTGTCGGCGTGTCTGCCAGATTCGCCTTCACATCGTGCTGCTTCAGGCCGTTCAAAGTGGGTCAGTCGATCTCTGAACGGTTGTTCAAGAGACAGTCAATGTTTTCTCGCCAGATCTGCATCATGTCTGCAGCCTGTGTGCAGGTAGCGCCTGAACTACCATCGATTCGCATTCTCAGCGGCTCCAATCTCGGTCCATACACCACCTTCAAGGAGTCAAAGAATTCCATGTACTGATGGATACGGCGTAGCATTCCATCTGCTTCCCCTTCTCCGTTCACCATGCATTTTTTATGCGACGGAGCTCTCGGGTCAGCCGCTGTCGAAGTTTGCGAAACTGACTACTATTTCCCAAGTCAATGGGATCTGCAACATGTGAAGCAAATGCTGCATTATTCTCCGACTCCAATGCACCGATCGTCGCATCGTTGTCATCAAACCAATCAGGTCGTTTACAGTTTGCGCGCCCAATGGTCTCCTCGGCAGCAGCTGTCACCTGGTCGCGAATGTGGTGCCACAGGTCGCCCACTGTGGCTATGCAGTCCACATCACCACACAGGCGTGCAGCCATCGCCTTCTCCAGCTCAGTACATTTCGCCACAGTACCGAGGGAGAGAATGTTAAATTTACGCCGATTCACGGCGTGAGTGCAATACATAGATTTAGGAAACTATTTGTACAGTTTGGTCCGCACCAACTTGTGATCAGTGCCACACTCAGCTCTACGCAGTACACGGGTCATGCGCACTTCACGCATATCACGCTGACGTACGATGACATAGTCGAGCAGGTGAGCGTGACCACTCCGTGTGTGCGTCCAAGTTGCTATATCACTCACACTCGGTGCAAACCGAGTGTTCGTGATCGTCAGACCGTGAGTGGCACACAGTGAGAGCAGCCTGTCACCGTTCGCATTCGCTGAACCAATGCCATGCGAACCGGTAACATCTGTCCACGCCGACGCATCAAGCTCAACGCGCTCGTTGAAATCACCCAGCAGAAATAGTCGGTCGCTCCTCGGAACAGACCGTATCACGGAGGATAGCTCAGTGTAGACTTGATCACGCGTGTCATCAGAAAAACACATGGTCGGACCGTACGTGCTTATAAAATAGGCAAACTTACCTCTTCCGAGTCGTAGGCGAACAGTCATCAGTCGCGCGCTGATGCCCGTTGGTTCAACCACCAGCTGGTTAAGGAGGCGATCGGATATTGCAAATCTGACCCCATGTTCACGTGGTGCTGAGGCGGCGTTCCCCACCCATTAGAATGTGTAGCCAGCACCTGCTTCATGCAACTAACCTTGCTCACCGAGCCGGGTTCCACTGAGCGCCGCGATATCGATGTGGTAGTGTGCCAGCTCCATTGCGACCAGTGCAGTGCGTCGCTCTGGGCGCTCGCTGGAGTTCCGGTCCAGTAGTGTGCGCACGTTCCAGCACCCGGTGTTGAGTGCTTTGCGCGCAGGCATACGATTGCATTGGTGGGTATTCGCACGCAAGGCGGCGGTATTCCTTCGGAGGTTTGCTTGAGGGACTCCACCCGGAGCCTTTGTTTTAATAGCCAGACCCAAACGGCAGTGGGGAGCAGATCCAGCTCGGGAATGTGATTGCAGAGACAGATTGTGATCTGCTTGACGGCCGTCACACGCAGCCTTTGAGGTTCTGGAACGATGTATATATGTTTTGCACCCGTAGTAGGATACACGTGCGACCACGGCCAGACGCAGGTGGGTTATGGCGGTTTCGCACCATTGTGACCAGGGGCTGCCTGGCTTGAGGCGGGCAGTAGCAAACCATTGAACACCCGGAAGTGCACTCCCACCGTCAGAAACCATGCGTGGCGCTCGTGCTCTACACCAATCGAGCTGTGAGCTTATAACCCGTAGACCTGTTTTCTCCCGTGGCTAGGATTTACGGGAAGAGGGCCATCGACCACTTCCTAACCTCCGAAGAAGATGGACTAGGATACTGCTAGGGCGCCCACTCCTGACATGAGAACGACTCGGGTCCTCAGCCAACGCCTTCGTTTAAATGAACACCCGAAAGGCAGCGGATCTAGCACATGGTCAGTTCACTGACTCATGCGGATTGGTGTCCTGGATCTTAGCAGGGAGAAGGGCGAAACCAAAATCCCACCCAGCGGCCGCCACGAGGAGGCGCCCAGGACATGAGCAAATGGCACAACAGTAGCAGCAGTGGGTGGACTATCTGTCAGGATTTAGCCACCACCAGCCTCAGCGCACCATAGGCTCTCCCGCCGAATATATATATATATATATATATATATATATATATATATATACGTCAAATGTCGATACCATTAGTCCAGAGATACTGGAAGCAGCAGCAACTCAACCCTTAGGACCTTCAGCTTAGTTATTCCAACACTACATAGACCAGAACTAAGTTCCCGCTCTATGGAAGCTTGGAATTATAACCCCGATTCACAAGTGTGTAAGCAGAACTGAGCCCATAAACTACCGCCCAGTATCCCTTCTTACTATACTTTCCAATGTCATGGAATTCACAGTTGCCGTAGCACTAATGTTATCTGTAAAACTGTAACCACATCACGCCTGAGCAGCACGCTTTTTGACGACAATGGTCATGCACTTCGAAGTTACTATGCGCAAGCAGTAGTTGGACCGATTCAGCTGACGCTGGAGATGGGGTTAACGTGATTTACTTGAATTTTTCCAGGCCTTTCGATCGTCTATACCATTGCATACTAGTTTCCAAACTCCAGCATAACCGGATCGGCAACCCAGTTTTAAGCTGGATTGCCAACTTTCTACTTTAACGGCAATTAGTGATCAGAGTTCGGAGCTCTTTATTGGACCTCATACAAGAACGTGGGGTGACGCAAGGCTAAGTACTAGGTCCATGTTGTTTTTGGTGTTTATGAATGACATTGCACAGGGAAGCTCTTCAAACTTCCTAATGTTTGCTGACGATATCAGGATCAGGTGCAGAATACAGATGAACGTCGACCAGCATCTGCTTTCAAGTGAACTTGACACGGTATACCAGTGGTCAACGCACAATTTACTGAATTTCAACGTGAGTAAATGAAAGGTAGTTTCCATCCGACATTAGAGCATCTACTCATACTGGCTCGGAACGAATGTACTGCAACAATCAACTGTCGGACGTGACTTGACTGTGATGGTTCAAGATGACCTGAGTTGCTCCAGGCAATTCGAAAATGCCTTAAAAACTGCAAACCTACACGTTGGGCTGTTGCGACGGGCGTTTAGACAAATAAACTGCTCCATATTTCAACAACTGCTCAGTGCTTATATTCGTCCCGATGTCGAATACGCAGTTCAAGCCTGGCATCCATGGTTGAAACACAACCTTAGTTCACTGGAGCAGCCACAACATCGGACATCTAAGTACCTAAGTAGAATGCGAACTCTTGCATACGAAGGGAGGTTGAAACGACTGGGGATATTCAGCGGACGCTATCGTAAATTACGATTGACCTGATTATGGCTTACTTGATTCTGTTAGACTCACGTCATATGTGCCACCCTTTACTGCAATTCAGCAGCAATACAAATCTGAGGGGACACTCGTTGCAAATCTCAGAACAGTTTAGCCGTCTGGAGTGCTGCAAAAATGTCTTTTCCATTCGTGTCTGTCACACGTGGAATGCTCTCCCAGAATCGGTTTTCTCTGCACCGACAATAACATTATTTAAAAGGCGATTGGATGACGCGCTCATCCACTTACACTTTGTCACTTAGTGCTGCGTCTCCATCCTACAGCTGGATTTTACCATGGATTTATTTAATATTAATTGAGTGCTGTAAATCTAAGGGGATTGCAGGACTACAGCGGAGCAAACGTTAAGTCCTTATTTTCAAAAGTAATGTATTACCTGTTTTAATTGGAGGGTCAAGTTTGGATTACACGTTGTGTGATTGGATTGGGTTCAAATCCTGCTGTCTCCACCTGATGAGATGAAAAATTACATCGAAACGCGTCGTGGTTGTGCAGTGTTTTCGGGTGGGCAATACCCAATTTCCATCTACTTTGAATACGGTCCCAGCGATCGCAGTGACTACGGTTCATTTCAATGTGAATCACAGTCTATTAAATTGAGGTTGCGTGTCGCAATCCAATCACACAACGTGTAATCCAAACTTGACCCTCCAATTAGTCATCTACCGTTGTGACAAAAAGCATTGCCCATCGTGACCCGGTAGCCAAAGGGGTAGTAGTGTTGGCTGCTATTCCAATGGTCCTGGGTTCAAATCCTGCTGTCTCCACCTGATGAGATGAAAAATTACATCGAAACGCGTCGTGGTTGTGCAGTGTTTTCGGGTGGGCAATACCCAATTTCCATCTATTACCTGTTTTATTAATATTGTTTTCGGTATACCCACCAATTATCCAACGGGACCTGTAAATCAAGGCTTCCTAACCCGTGTAAATTCATTGTCTATTGTTTATTTATTCATTCACCTTATTTCTACTGTAAAGTAAAAAGAATGCGATCTAAATGTTTGCGAGTATGACTCATTACTGCTGTTGGGCTGACTCACAGTCTGTGTGTGTTCCATTGTTCCATTGTGATTTGAACCCTTCATAAGCTGAAACGTTTCTATCAGATCTCCCCTTATTCCGCGTCTTTCCATTAAAACAAGTCCAAACAATCCAGGCGGCCAATATACGATTGCTCATGCCAACCTCCAAGCATTCTGGTGGCCAGTCTTTGTATCTTCTATAAGCAAGCGATTTCCTTTCGAAAATAAGGTACCCAAGCCTGAACACAATATTTTAAGTGCGGCCGAACTACCAATTGTTACAATGGGAGGAAGACAGATTTGTTATTATACAACGTTCTCCTGGGACAAAACGTTCCCGGGCCGTTAGCAGCATTTCGGCACTGCGCCGAAGACCTGAAACTACCTACCATAACGATGCCCGAGCCACTCGCCTTATCTACACACTGCAATGTCAAGAACCCTGTGAATGTCTGCATCGTAATCCCAACGTAATTGGAGGATAACAGCTGACGTTTGTTCACGTTCAGTGGCAAGTCTCACGATTCAGATCACTTTGCCACAGTTCGCAGGTCTTTAGACAACGTATCTCTATCTCCCCCTACTGATAAGCTTTACATCATTCGCATAGACATAACAAGGGTTCTCAAGGAGTGGAGCTCGGTCATTTATAGACATAAGAAACAACAACGATCCTAACACTGAATCCTGGGGGACGTCGCTATGGGCAGTGCCCATGCTAGACCTGGCCTCACCAATACTGACACTGAAATTTCTGCCACAGAGGAAATTCGGCTACCAAGTCCTCAGTTGGGGATGCAGCCCTATGCCAGTCAGCTTCTCTAGTAAAAAGCGATGATTAACCGAGTCAAATGCTCTACAGAAGTTTAAGTAAAAGATCCCCACTGGGATCCCGATATCGAGGCATCGAGTTAGTTCGTCCAAGAAACACAACGGAATCGTAAGACATGACTTCTTGCTAAGGAAGACATGCTGTTCCGCTCCAATCAACTTGTTAACAACTAAGTGCTCACAAATGCGTGCATGTTTTATACCGCGTAGTTTGAAGAACTGACGGGATTCGTACTTTGTAAATTACGGCTTCTTATCGGTCACAATTTCCTCACGGAGCCCAAATCTAGCAGATTGTGGTTTTAGTTACCGTATAACTGTTGATGTGTTCACGTCACCACAAGGAAACATCTCAGAATATCTACTGTAAAAACACGTGTCCACAAAGCAATTCCCCTGATATTTTGGTGCAGCATAGAATGATTCCAGGATGTTGATCGCTACTTGGGATCAGAGTTTCATTGGACAAAGAATCGGCTGAACAGGTGCATCCGTCGGTTTCGATCTCTCGTCAGCTTGCTGACACGCAGCACCCAAATAAACACATGCCCGCACCATTTTTGACATATTCAACCACCAAAAATGCTCCTGCAAACTGGCGCTTCTTCCTCACGATGCAAGTATGTCCTTCGTCTGTTCATTGGATGACTTTGAATATCACTTCATGTGGAGCCACGAACCTCGATCCTAGCATAAGACAACCATCAATGCCCGCAAGTTCCTGCCGTAAAGCATAAAACGCGCATAATTCTCCACTCAGTTTTGTGTAACCATGCCAGCCCTCAGAACGTTATCGGAAAAAGGCATCACTTTAGTTGGCTTCTTGGAGCTTTACCTTTTTGCGGCGATGAGCTCTCTTGAATGTAAAACGGAAATCCTTACTATTGCCTCGTGGTCTTCGTTATTGTCCGGGTCGTCTGATCATTTTCAATAGGTTTCATAGTAGAATCGCATTAAAAGGCTTCCGTAGGTGAAATATAAAATGGCCGTTGTAATGGTGCACAGGCGCGATGCCTGTTGTTGTATCTCAGAAGCACACTAGGCCTAACCTCGTCTGTACCCACGGTCGACGCGGACTTTTGCATTACCGTGTTCTAGATTCTACTTTTGTCTCCGGATTACGGTCTTGAATGTGTTTTCTGTGTGAATGGTGCACCAATATTCTTCCTTTGGTGTATTTTTCAATCAGTGCTAATTTGATGGATATTCTATGGTTACTTTCGGATATCTACGTGATTAGCTCGACTGCTGTCTGAGTCTGCCCTGTTGGATTTGTTTGTGGCGTTGTCAACTGGTACGACTGAATACATCTGGAACCGACGCGCAACCAAATCAACTCCAGCGACCGCTCACTTGAACTTAACAGTTGCAACTTTCGCTTGAGCTATGCACACCGCCACGGAGGTCGAAAAAGTCATCGGTCATCCAACTGACTCAGGTAACGACGCCAGGCTGAATGGCAACCATCGGGTAAGTGCACGTCCAAAAGGGGTGTTTGAGGATCAGGAAAATGTAATCAACGAGTCAGACTAGGCTTAGCTTGCTCACATTGTTTCAAGTGGTACTATGCGAAATGTGCTAGCTTATCCTAACAGTAATTGTGAGAGAGGAATAGCTCTCAAGATGTCCTTTGGTTCTGTACTACCCGTTAGACCATCCCATTCGTCAAGTGGATGCTTGTCCCAGTCCAGAAATGTAACCGTTTGGTAACGGAAGTCGAGCAGCGAATGAGTACTAACGTCATACTGGAAGAAAGTCTGAACCAGTTAAACCTGGAAGCAATCAACCAAAGGAATGCTGCACAAGTTGATGCTCCCGAACCACGATCCGCCACGTCCCGATTGCCGTTGTCTTTCCCACTATTGGCAGAAGACCAGGTGAAGATTGACCGTAACTCCGAGAGGCAAACAGTGCCCGGCACCAACCGTAACATGTCGGTACTCAAATACCGCCAGGCTTGATAACAGCTGTATGCAAAAAGGACAAAACCGCCAAACAGCAACAATCAGCAGCTGCAACTCAGGGGTCTATTGTCGAGCCAAAGCCTCCTAGCACATCAGCCACATATGCGGCGCTTGCTGTAATGTTCACGCGAGAGGCCACCCTTTCATTCTATTCTATTACAACCACCGCTAACTTGAATAGAGAGACAAACAATAAGTAATCATCACTTGATATCAAGTCAGGACAAACGATGCTCCAACCTGACAGCACAACGAAAATGGGCTCTAACAAGAATGCTTTAACTGTTGTGTGCTCGAACACACCCGAAGCAGCGGCTATCACATTGCAGGGAAATTATCCAACGACCTATACCAATGGGAGTAACTATGCTTTCTGATGAAAGTAAAATCCAAACCCACATATTTAGTAGGAATTACTCATCACCCGAACTCTGCACACTGGCGTGTACAGACTTAGTAGAGTGGCAAGAGAACCCTCAACTGATGTGTTAAACGTTCTGCGCTCCGCAAACGCGCAGCAACACGGATCGTGTGGGATACAATAGAACGATGGAATAATATTTTATTACGCGTAAAAAAGCATTGCTTAATAAGTCCCGTGGGATAGAAATTATTGGAAAAAGTAACTTCCATGACTAAGTGAAAAGCGTTTTGGTGGACTCACCATAGACTTAGGTAGAATAGCGGAGAAGTTCACGCATTAAACGTATAACTCCATAACTCCATTGGTTGGGAGTTTGGCAAGACACCGTTTTATTGCGTTTTGTATCCCCTGGCTAACAAGTCATAAAATGAAATGTAAATCAGACAACGCACCGTCCACTCGCTTTTTAAATATCGCCAGATTGGGAGCAGGGACGACATAACAAGGGAGGTTGTACCAATGCTGGTACACGCAGAGGAAAAAGAAATTTCTACGTCATTCAAGCCGGCTATACTGTATTGTCAGCTTCAGAAAATAAGCTCTTAGGCTGGTGTTGTGGTTCATTTCCAGCAGCGGATGGCAAATTTGGTTTAGGTTCTTCAGAATCTGCTAAACCATTATGAGATCCCCCCGCAAAAGCCGACATGGACTGCTGTACATTGTCAGAGATTTCAGTCTAAGCTGATGGGGCAGATGAAGCAGGCCCCTGACGTTCTTGGTTACCCTTCGTTGAGGAGTCTCGAGAGCAACAAGATCCTGTTTCTGCCACGGTTGCCACGCCTGAATAGCATATTCCACGTGAGGTCGCACGTAGGCGTTAAGCATTTGGGGAAATATTGGGGGTTCAAACCTTCCGAAGCCTCTGCGAAGCATATCGAAGTGTTGCTTGCCGGTTCTCGTCACCTTCTTTGCTTGTTTTGAACACCCGAGATCTTCCTGTACCAATACACCCAGGTCACGCTCCTGAGAGACTTTTCCAAGGTGTGGTCTCCAAGCTTGTAAACGCTCACAGGCTGGTGACGCAGATGTGTCACCTTGCACTTAGCTATGTTCAATTGAAGCAGGTTCCTCTTTGACCTTATATAAATGCAATCTAGGTCATGTTGGAGTATATCGTGATTTTCCTAGTTATTAATCGCTCGCCATATGTTGACGTCACTGGCGAAAAGCAAGAAATTTGAGGTGCTAACTATTGCCAGGTCATTGATAAACACCAGGAATAAGCGCGGTCCCAGCACTGAGCCTTGTGGGACACCAAATTCCATCTCAATCGGGTTAGCGAGTGATCCCCTGACGCGCAATTTAAGCTTCCGTTGGTGAAGGAAGCTGCCAATCCAACCAAGTGCAGGGTCTCCGGTTCCGTAGCTCTGTAGCCGTTGAGGTGGGATGCGGTGATCAAGGCGTTCGAAAGCTTTGGAGAAGTCCAGAAAAATGACGTCAACTCCGACTCCATCATCGGCCACTTCCGTTCAACTACCTAGTGCAATAAGTAGGTTGGTGATGCATGAGCGGTGTTGCCGGAAACCATGCTGTTCCGCTACCAAGATGTTGCATTTTTCCAGGTAGTCCATTAAAGCCTCAGCGACGACTGCTTCCATCACCTTCGCGAGCACAGGGAGGAGAGTCGCAGGACGATAGTTTGCAGGCTGTGAACGACAACCTCCTTTAAAAATTGGGGTGCTAATGCCACGCTTCTACATAGTGGGGACTTGTTGTTCATCAAAGCACCTTTGAAAGAACTGTGACAGTGGTTCAGCTAGCTTAATGGCCGTAGCCTGCAGTGCCTTCGGGCGGATGTTGTCTGCTCCCGGAGAACTATGATCGCGCAGGGAGAGTAACTTCCTTAGCACAATTGATGGGTTGAAAATTACATGTGTAGTTTATGGAGTCAGTAATGCGCATAACATTATGGGGCAGGTAGATGCTGCGAGTTCGAAAACTGGGGCGTATTGTAGCCGCAAGGCATTAGCTGCTTCTCTGGCGCTTTGTACTCTACCGCCTGTAGTGAAAAGTGGGGGGTATTCCATACTTCACTTTAGGAAGATTATTGACATGCCTACATAGCAGTTTGTTATTTTCCACGAAAATTTTGGCTAGACACAGTTGATAAGTTACTTTGCCCTCACGGACAAGTGCAGTGCAATAGTTGCGATGGATCAGGAAATTGCCCCAAGTCTCCGAGTCGGGGTTAATCTTGTAGGTACGCCATGCTGCATCCCTTATCGCCAGGCGTTTTCGAGTCTTGCTCCTTAGAATTGAAGGCCTTTTTGGGGGACGAAGGGGTTTGGTTCCTGATGCTCTGTTGATGATGTCGCTGAGTCTATCAACAAACTCTGTCCAAACGTTATCAAGAGAACTTTCGTTTGAGAATTCCCAAGCAGCTGCGTCGGCGAGTTCTTTTAATACGTGGTAGCGTGTGGTTGTATGAGTTAGTTCCAAGTGTTCAGATGGATACTCTGCATAACATACATATTCAAAAGTTATTACTACACGGTCACTGAGACCTAATTGATTTTCCACTAATAACTTGTCAACCATGAGCTCTTCATTCGTGAGCACAAGTTCCAATATGGACGGTTTGTTTGCTGTCCTGAATTTAGTGGGTGTAGTGACATGATGG
The DNA here is from genome assembly GCA_944474145.2 of Dicrocoelium dendriticum. Lineage (NCBI taxonomy): Eukaryota > Metazoa > Platyhelminthes > Trematoda > Plagiorchiida > Dicrocoeliidae > Dicrocoelium > Dicrocoelium dendriticum. The sequence goes on from OX104063.1 coordinate 174,203,071, forward strand.
TACAGGGGAATATTAGCGACCAGTTCCTGCAAGTCTGCTTTGAATTGTTCACGAGATGATGCAGGTACCTCCAGATCGTATAGATTGAAGTCCCCTGAGATGAGATAGTGGTTGTACATAGTGGGTGTTAATCTGTTCAAGCCACGTATCAAGCGGGAATCCATTTCCGGAGTGGACGTTAGGGGGCGGTAAACGGCAGCTACGAGACATGCGTCGTTGTGTCTTAGTCGGAGACGGCACCAGAGTGAGTCGGTAACGTATATTTCCAGGTCATCAACGGTTGTACATTGTAGATCGCTGCGGTAGTAGAGTAGGACCCCACCTCCTTTGCTGGGGCGGTCGTTCCGGATGAGTGACATTCCGGCTATCTCAATCTCAGCATCAGTCACCTCTTGGTGTAAGCAAGTTTCGGTAATAGTAATTAGGTCCCAAGCATCCGCAACCTGACGTAGCCCAATTTCGGTACGTTTGCTGAAGAGACCTTGGGCGTTAATGTACATACATGAAAGTTTTTCAGATTTAAGCAATGTTTCGGAAGTTGTGCAATCCATACAGTGAGCGGCCGGCGACTTATCGTTTTTCCGATATGTACTTGGTGAAGTGTTTAAATTCTTATTCACCGTGCACGTGGTCATTCCTGTGTCTTATCTTCTACGTACAATGAAAGGTGTCTAGTCAACATCATCTTCTACAGAATTTATGAGCTTATTAGGCATACTACTGGTGCCTTATCCTTTTATAGATAGCATTGCGTTTAGCTTTTTGATTGACGTATCATCTCTAGGATGCATATCGCTGATTGTCTTCAGCCGAACCTCAGATGGTAGCCTACAACGGAACATGTACCAGCTTTTTAGCATCCGTGCTACCATATGTTTTGACTAAAGGACCACCTTCAACACTTTCGTTCCACTTCCTTCGTATTTCGGTGAGGTACGCAGTCGTGACACGGATTTCGCTAACACATCATCCAAGCAGAGTGTTTCACGAATATAACACCACTGTTCTTTATCATGGGTTGTTATTTCATGCCCATCGCATACTGCAGTTTCAGGAACCCCGTGAAGAAGTATGGTTCTGGTTAAGGTTTCCTTCTGGTAGTCCTCTAAAGAGCAGTTAACTCCATAACGCTCGCCACATGGGATGTCTGGAAAGATACGGAGGGAGCAATGATCATTTCTGAGACTACCTGTCGACAGTAGTATTATTTCTATTTCAATGATGGAGTTCAGCCCAACGCGTCGAATTCTTGGCTCGCCGAAAGGATTAGTGTTGAGGTGTCGCGTAATACGCACTACGTGTACAGGTTTCGGTACAACTCCGATTAGGTTATTAATAATATCCCACTGGTTGAGGTCATCCAACGGCCTGCCTCTTATTGATGTCGACTTTGATTCTGGGATATTGGAGCACAGTACGCTCAGTACAGGTAGTTGTTTCTTCACACCTTTCCACATGTCGCGGTTAGTGATTGAAGTACTCGGAGACGTACCGCAGGAAAGCGGTGGTGCTCGCACTAGGAAAACTCCGTTACGCTCCTCAGTTTCAGATCCAGTTGGGGGTGATGTCAATTTTAAATGACGGCTCTTCTTGGAAGCAACCGTAACCGAACTTTCGCTAGTACCGGCTTGCTTTTTTTCTGCACACTCCGTCGGGAGTTTAGGAAGTAGCCTTACGTGTAGTTACTCCGATGGAACTGGGAACCGCATTAGTCAAATGTGAGCCACGTGTGGTATTGGGACAGCTGTTGATGTTCTGGATTCTAGGTGCCGTGTTGCTTACGGTGTTATTAACATTTCTTCGCGGGTTAGGAGCAGCAACCAAGGGGTGGATTGGGTTGCACAGTCCGTTATGCCTACCCCAACCGTAGTGATTTTGGCGGTCACCATTTCCTCAAACTTGGCTAGTAGCTGGTCATACTGCTGAGATAATAGGAGCACGTTTTTTATCAGTGGGATCGGTGTGCATTCCACACAGAACCATAGAGTTTGGTTTGTTTAATAACTTGGCCTGATTAGGTATAACTCGGAGACATCTCGCATGGAAAAACTTGCAACAGTTACGGCACAAAATGCCCCCCTTAACAGGTTTGGTACATGATCCACATAGGGATCACGCTTGTTGAGCAAATGTTACGAACCATTTGAATGACTCACCCCCTATGGTAAAATGTCGTTCTGTTATTGACGTTGTCGATAAGGTCACAGTGTTCACGTTGCAGTTGTGTGCTTGTAGACTGTCATCTCTGGCGTATCAGTCGAATGTGTCAGCTTGAACGTGGAGCAGAATACACGAAGGTGTGATTGTGAATTCTCGTGGTTAGGCCTATGGATCGCCGGGTGAATTTGCTTTGAACCTTGTAGCTGCATCAAGCAATGTTGGATTTGAACGAGTGACAGTTCGTTCGAAAGCCGTTGAAATGGTCTATCGAGTGAGACTAAACAATGTCTCCGATGTTTGGAGTTAGGCAACTTTTGGCGCTTGGATATCGGCGAGACACTGCCCGGAAGTTAGAAATCAGGGTAAATGTAAGATGCACTGAAGTATACTTGGGAAACTGGTATCACAAAGTAAAGCTTGTATAAGCACGACGAATAAGTATGGATCCAAAGGTGTGCTGAACCACAGTTAAAAAACCACGAGTGCACAAGTGAACGATTAGCACTCAATTTCTCTCAAGGTATGTACACAAACGCCCAATGCCTTCTAAGTAAGTTGGCCAAATTTAGAGAACTCCGTGCGTCACAACCGCGTGACGTCGTCACGATTACAGAGATTTGGTTAAACCTTGAGATAATATATTCTGAGATCAAGTTACCCGGTGTGTCGCTGCTTCGGAACGATAGAACTGAAGGGGTGGTGGTGTGATTCTTTATTATAATACAAACCTTCGATCTGAACTTATCGATCATCCGGAAATCCGCGCTCCTGGTTCGCTCTGGTACCGCATATGGTTACGGAACAAGGACACTGTCCACCAAACTCTACGTCGGAAATGGACTCCAAAGTGAACCACGGCTTTCAGTCTGCTTTGGACAAGTCATACACCCACATTCTTATCGCTGGATACTTTAAGGTGGGCGATATGGAAACGTCAACAACTGATGGTGCGCAGTTTAAAGCCTGCTTGCAAGAGCTAATTGCTAGCCAGCCTCTGTACAACCACGTAACCTCTTCCACCAGATTTCGAAGTGCTAACAAGCTGTCGATATTGGATCTTGTGTTAATTAACAAAGAACTCATGGTTGACGGGATAGTTACAAGCACGTCACTGGGTCGTAGTGACCATGTAACTATTCTTTGACAATATATGCTGTGTGGAACATCCAGAAAAGGAGGCTGATAAAGTGCATAATAGTAACTACGCTTGTTAAGGATACATCTTGGACTTTCTTAACCGAATGTCCTCCAGATGTTGTCTTGGAGACATTCACAAGGACGTTTAGTACACTGGTAGCGCAAGCATCGGAACAGAACTCCTTTCAAGGTAAAAGCAAATATAAGTCATTTCTGAGGAGCAGAACACGTAAATGTATGCCCCTGAGGGACTTGGCATGGGGAGCTCACAAGGACTGCTCGAATGTCGAAACCTGGACTACATACTTGACATATCGTAACTTCTGTGTGAAATGGATCCGCGAGGACAAGGTCACGCATCAGCAGGAGTTAATGAAGCGATTCTGCACGAACCGCAAACGTCTGTACAGGCACGTTAACGGCCTTCGAAAGTGAAGCGGAGGATTCCAGCATTAGTCACGGCTGATAGATGTACGCGGCCAGCAATGGAAGCAGCCGATCTTCTACGGCTGCATTACTCCCAAACTTTCCAGCAGGTAAGGAGCCCAAATACTCTCCTCGTTTCTATTATTCCACTGTAGGGTTTAGACAACACCACCTTCACTGCGGAAGGTGTGTTGAAGAAGTTGTTATCCTTGCGTATCCACAGTTCTCCTGCTGTCGACAACATCCGACCAAAGGCTCTACAGGCAGTAGTCAGTGATCTAGCAGAATCACTGGCCGTTTCCTATCAGTGATGTCTAGAGGAGAACCATATTCCACCAGTATGGAAGCGAGGGGTCATCACTCCTATACATAAAGGAGGTAGCCGCACTGACCCTACCAACTACCGTCCAATAACGCTACTTCCTGTACTATCCAAATTTATGGAATCAATCATCGCAGATGCGCTGACGCAGTATCCAGAAAGCCACAACTTAATAGGGTCAGAGTAACATGGCTGACGTCAAAAGCGTTCACGTACAACTAACCTATTAATTGCACATAATAGCTGGACTGAAGCTGTTGATGATAGAGCAGATGTCATCTACCTGGACTTCTAAAAAGCGTTTGATCGCTTAGACCGTCGAATTCGCCTTCAGAAGCTTTGGAATTATGGCATTGGCGACCCACTCCTGAGTTGAATTAGTAATTTTCTACACGAACGACGGTTGGAGGTGAGAGTTCGGGAAACTCTGTCCGATACAATCGATGTGGTGTGTGGTGTACCCCCAGGTTCTGTGCTTGGACCTCGTCTATTCTTGGTGTTTATTAACGATTTGGCGAGATCAATCACTTCCGATTTCCTATTTTTCGCTGATGATATCAAGATATGGCGAAGGATCAGAGGACCGGAAGACCATGAACGGCTCCAGTGCGATCTTAACACAGTGTCGAAACCCTTTCCTTACCGCGTTATAATCTTGTCACTTTGTTCACTCGGATCAGAACAGGTAATAGTCCATCTGTGATTGATTTTGTAATTACCAACCAAGAACATATGATGGATCCGTTGGTTGTAGACTTCCCGTTAGGTCGCAGTGATCTTGCAGCTATCAGCTTCAACTTCATCTACTATGCAGAATACCAAGATGTGGACCGTGAGATGGCGCAAAAACATCACATGCTACTACTGATCAGTCCATCTCCTCAATGCCATAAAATGGTCGTTCCTCCCCGGAGACGCACGGATGTTCCCTGGCTGGAGTTCGTAAACAAACGCAATCAGCATGTTAAAGCTGCATCATGGAAAGTTTGCATACCGTTCGAAACAGCTATTTACGTAATGAGCAGAACTCGAAAATTGCTGGTAGTACGCATCGCAGCGTGACAAAAGTACAGGTTAACCCTAAAACGAGAAAGTTGGGATAACTACATAGTCCAACGAAGCCTCTGCACCTCAGTGCTCAAAGAGGACAAAGCCGCGCACCAGCAGAACATGGCATGTATATATATATATAAATATATATATATATATCAGCGTGACATGCATGAAATTTGTATGACACGTGTACTGTATGAAGCTGAGTGTGGCACTGACCATAAATTAGTGCGGACCAAACTACATATATTTTCGGACCTCTATGTATTACACTCCCGCTGTGAATCAGCTTAAATTTAACATTCCCTCAGTATTGTGAGGAGACGTATTGAGCTGAAGACGATGATTACACGCCTGTGTGATGTGGAGTGTATAGCCACAGTGGACTACCTGTGGCAGCACATTCGCGACCAGGTGACAGCTGCTGCCGAGGAGACCATCGGGCGCGCAAACTGTAAACGGCCTGATTGGTTTGATGAGAACAATGCGAAGATTGGCGCACTGGTACTGGAGAAGAATGCAGCATTTGCTGCACATGTTGTAGACCCTAGTGGCTTGGAGAAGAAGATTCAATTTCGCAAAATTCGACGGCGATTGACCCGAGAGCTCCGTCGCATAAAAACGTGCATGGTAGACTGAGAAGGCGAAGCAGATGGAATGCTACGCAGAGCGTCGCCAACACAAGGAATTCTTCGACTCCTTGTAGGCGGTGTTTGGACCGTAATTGGAGCCACTGAGGACGCTGATCGATGGTAGTTCGGGCCCTGTCTGCACGCAGACTGCAGACGTAATGCATATCTGGCAAAAACACTTTTACTGTCTCTTGAACAATCGCTCAGGGATCGATTGGCCTGCACTGAACAGTGAAGCAGCACGATGTGAAGGCGTGTCTGACGGACACGCCGACACTGGATGAAACACAGAGATCACTTGCTCAGCTGCGAAACGGCAAACGTACCGATGCTGACAGGATCCCGCCTGAAGTATTAAAATACAGCGGACTCGCGTTGCTGACTGCGCTGCACCACTTGGTGCAACGCACATGGATTGTGTAGGAGGTGCCTACTGAGTTCAAGCATGTGCCTATACTATCACTTTACAAGGGCAAAGGTAGCAAGCAATGAGGGGTGAATTATCGTGACATCAACTTGCTGAGTTGTGTGGGCAAGGTGATTTCCCGCATCCCGCTTAACCGTCTCGTCATTCAGGTTGTGGAACCTGACATGGTGGATGAGCAATATGGATTCCGTTCGGGTCGCCGCACCATCGATCTGTTGTTCGCGGCTCGGCAGTTGCAGGAGAGGTGTAGAGAACGACACCAGCAGGTGTAATCGTTGTTTGTTGATTTCACCGAAGCATTTGATACGGTGAACCGCGAGGCATTGTGGCTGGTGTTGGGTAAGTTTGGTTGCCCGCGTAAGTTTGTAAGTTTAATTGAATGTCTGCACAGTGGTATGCGAACGCGGGTGCAGCTGAGTGGAGAGACCTCGGATGACTTTGCAGTTGTCTCTGGTGTGAAGCAAGGCTGTATCTTAGCTCCTGCTCTGCTTAATATTTACATGCAATGATGTCTTGTGCTTTTGATGTGGCTTGTACTTACGGTGTTCGTGTGGAGCACCGTGGTTATGGTGATCTGCTAAACTTCCGTCGTTTCGGTGAGAGAACGCTATTCTTTAAGACGACTATAAGTAGGTTGCAGTTTGCTGACGACTGTGCGTTGTTTGCACACAGCGCGGATGAGTTGCAGCACATGACTAGTGCTCTGTCTTCGACAGCGGCCAAATTCGGGCTCACTATCAACACAAGCAAAACTGTCTGTCTCTTTCAGCCTTCACCGGAGGTGCAATCCTCAATGTTGTCGCGAATCAGCATTGGTGCTGCATTATTGTAAACCGCCTTCCGCTTCTGCTACCTTAGGAGTGTAATGTCGACTGACCAGCAGTTACACAGTGAGCTTCGTATCCGTGTATCGAAGGCAGAGGAGGCATTCTGAAAGCTAGATTACGGAGTGTGGAACAACTCAGCAGATGAGACAGAGGCTGTCCTGCTCTCAGCAGTTCGTCTTCGCAACTCACCGAGCGGAGTACGCATATTGCCTGATCTACCTTGGAAAGATCGCGCAAAAGAAGCAGTGGAGCAACACGGTATTGCTAATAGAGATAGCAAGAGAACCATATTTGTTCATGGAGTTCCCGAGCTTCTACATTCTTCTGATCACGATGCACAAACTCATGACCGAGAGCAGTGGTGCTACATCCGCGAAGCACTCTTTGTAGACAATGTTATTGCCAAATTCCTGACAAGAGTGCCGTCATCACCTAACTACAAGGGCTGCGGTCCAAGGCTAATTAAAGTAACACTACACTCCGAGGGAATGACGCAAGTTCTGTTAGATAGCTGGTCAAAGTTTCGATCTAGGCTGCCAACAGAGATCCGGCTAAAAGCAGCAGGTAAACGATCAAAAGTCGGAAGCAAATCAACGGAACTTGCAAACGCAGCAAATTCCTTATATGCACAGTCCTGCGGAGAGACCAACACAACTGCGCCCAAGGCACACAGGAGGACCGAGCACAGCACCAGTGAAACTTCTGTTCAGGAACGCTTAATAATGCCATACAACACGACTGAAATACATAAACCAAAAAACGATTAATTGCCGGCCACCTAACGGCCGGCTTAAAAGCGAACACAAACTTGACATCAATCAATGAACTCCTAACAACAAAAGCCCTATCTTGCATGTATACAAACGCCCAAGGCCTTCTAAGCAAGCTGGCAGAACTTAGAGAACTCCATGCCTCACAACCGCGGGACCTCGTCATGATTACAGAGACATGGTTAAACCCTGAGATAACCGACTCTGAGATCAATTTATCCGGTATCTCACTGCTTCGGACCGATAGAACCGGAAGGGGAGGCGGTGTGATTCTTTATTACAATACCAACCTCCGATGTGAAGTCATCGACCACCCAGAAATCCGAGCACCCGATTCGCTTTGGTGCCGCCTATGGTTGCGAAACAAGGGCACATGTCTACTAGCCGTGATTTACCGCCCGCCAAACTCAACTTCGGAAATGGACTCCAAACTGAACCACGGCTTTCAGTCTGCTTTAAACAAGTCCTACACCCACATTCTTATCGCGGGAGACTTTAACGTGCATGACATAGAAACGCCGGCAACCGATGGTATGCAGTTTAAAGCCTGCTTGCAAGAGCTTATTGCTAGCCACCCTCTTTACAACCACGTAACCTCTCCCACCAGATTTCGAACTGCTAACAAGCCGTCGATACTGGATCTTGTGCTCACTAACGAAGAACTCATGATTGACGGGATAGTTACAAGCACACCACTGGGTCGTAGTGATCATGTTACTCTACTCTTTGACTATATTTGCTATGCGGAGTACCCTGAAAAGGAGGAGGATAAAGTGCATACTGTCACACACTACAATGTGTTGTCTAAGCTCGTTAAGGATACATCCTGGACTTTCTTAACCGAATGCCCCCCAGATGTTGCCTGGGAAACATTTACAAGGACGTTTAGTACACTGGTAGCGCACGCATCAGAGGAGAAGTCCTTCCAACCTAAAAACAAGCGTAATTCATTTCTGAGGAGCAGGACACGTAAATATATGTCCCGGAGGGATTTGGCATGGCGAGATCACCAGGACTGCCCGAATGCCGAAACGTGGACTGCATACGTGACCCATCGTAACTTCTGTGTGAAACTGATCCGCGAAGACAAGGTCACGCATCAGCAGAAGTTAATGAAGCGCTTCTGTACGAACCGCAAACTCCTGTACAGGCACGTTAACGGCCTTCGAAAGGTAAAGCGAGGGATTCCAGCACTAGTCACGGCTGATGGGTGCACGCGATCAGCAATGGAAGCAGCTGATCTCCTACGGCTTCACTACTCCAAAACTTTCCAGGAGGTAACGAGCACGAACATTCTCCTCATTCCTACTACTCCTTCACCTGGTTTAGAAAACATCACCTTCACTGCGGAAGCTGTGTTGAAGAAGTTGTTATCCTTGCGTATCCACAGTTCTCCCGGAGCTGACAATATCCGACCAAAGGCTCTACAGGCAGTAGCTAGTGATCTAGCAGCACCACTGGCTATTTTCTATCAGCGATGTCTAGAGAAGAACCGTATTCCACCAGTATGGAAGGAAGGGGTCATCACTCCTATTCATAAAGGAGGTAGCCGCACTGATCCTGCCAACTACCGTCCGATAACACTACTTCCAGTACTATCCAAAGTGATGGAATCAATCATCGCAGACGCGCTGATGGAATACATGGAAAGCCACAATTTAATAGCCCCAGAGCAACATGGCTTTCGTCAAAAGCATTCGTGTAATACTAACCTATTAATTGCACGTAATAGCTGGACTGTAGCTGTTGATGATGGAGTAGGGGTCGATGTCATCTACTTGGACTTTTCAAAAGCATTTGACCGCCTCAACCATCGCATTCTCCTTTACAAGCTTCGTAATTATGGCATTGGCGACCCAATCCTGAGTTGGATTGACAATTTTCTACAAGAACGACGGCTAGTGGTGAGAGTCCGAGAATCGTTGTCTGATGCAATCGATGTGGCGTGCGGAGTACCACAAGGCTCGGTTCTTGGACCTCGTCTATTCTTGATGTTCATTAACCATTTGGCGAGATCAATTACTTCCGATTTCTTATTTTTCGCTGATGATATCAAGATATGGCGAAGGATCAGAGGGCCGGAAGACCATGAACGGCTCCAGTGCGATCTTAACAAGGTGTCGAACTGGTCACTTCAAAACGCCCTACCGTTCAATGTAGACAAATGTCGCGTCGTACAATTACGCCATTGTCATAACTACACCTATTCACTTGGGACCAACGGACTGCAGAATAGCTCCCAGGAACGTGACCTAGGTGTGATCGTACAGAGCGACCTCAACTGTTCAAAACAGGCTGAGGTATCTGCGAAAAGAGGCAACCAGCATGTCGGCATGCTGCGAAGAGCATTCGGGAGATTTGACCCATCAATCTTCCCAATGATGCACAATTCCTACGTGCGCCCGCATGTGGAATACGCTATCCAAGCTTGGCAACCTTGGTTGAAACGCGACCTAGAAGCGATAGAGGCACCACAACGGAGAGCAACAAAGAATGTGCAGGGTCTGCGCTACCACTCTTATCACCGAAGGCTGAAGTTGTTGGGAATTTTCAGCGGGCGCTATCGAAGACTGCGCGGTGATCTCATATTAGCCTATCAAATATTGAGTGACCCCAATCACGTATGCAGCCATTTGCTGAAACGTAGCCACAACACGCAGCTCAGGGGTAACTGCCTAAAGTTGCAGGAACAATACAGCCGTCTAGAGTGTCGACGGAATTACTTTTCCCTTCGGGTTTGCAAACCTTGGAACGCACTTCCTGACTTAGTTGTATCCTCTCCTACCCTGGATGTTTTCAAGAAACGATTAGATGTCGCTCTTAGCTCCCAACATTTTGTTACCTAAATTCCCCTACTGTGGATTACGCCAAGGATGAATTTCTACAGGCTTTATGTATCAAATGGACCTAAGTGAGCGACCATATTTTACTTTTCTCACTCTTTACCTCAATGATCACTGCATCCCAGTGTCTTTCTGCATGTTTCCGCCCGATAATTTATTTTAATTTTACACTGATGTTGCCTATCAAACTATTCATATCGGCAGACGTTCGATAGATGACCCAGACATATTTTGATTTTATCATATTCACCTCAACCATCCTACGGGACGTGTCAAGCACTTGCTTTTATCCCGTAATAAATCATTGTTCATTGAACCATTAGTTTACCGTTGACACGAATCTGATGGTGTACAAATCCATGGTACTGTCTGTTGTTCTAGACGGCGTTGAAACTTGGACGATGTACCGGCGGGATGTGCGATATCTCGAGCGGTTCCATCAGCAGTGTTTACGGCGGATTATGTGTATCGGATGGGGTGACAGGGTTCCGGACACGGAAGTGTTGCGCCGAAGTGGTACTTATGCAGTAGACTGCATGCTTTTGCTGGGATGGCTCGGTCTGGTGAGCAGTATGAATTCGACGCAGGTACCGAAACAACCATTATATGGTCAGCTGAGTGTGGGGAAACCGAAGCATGGTTTTCATGACGTGGTCGAAGTGAGCCGCTCACGTTCTAATCTTGATTGCAGGTCATGGGAATCGAAGGCGGTTGATCGACTTGCATGTTGCAATCTGCTCATGAAGGCAGTTGCCGAGGTGCAGCAGAAATACCTCATGCATGCGGAGAAGAATCGGCAAGTGCGGAATCGGCAGGCGCCGATGTATTGTACCCCATCGATATCGACCACATGATGCCGTAGCACATGCGGTCGCGAGTGCCTGAGTCAGGCAGTTTCAGTGAGCCACCAAGGAGGGCACTCGAGTGCAGTATCTAAACGACTTCGGGTGCTGCAGAGAACGTAGATAGAACCGGCGCAGTGTTTGTAGGTATGGTATATTCGATTTACTAACCGGTTGCTTGCATACTGGGTCTATATTGCAGGTGATTGGTTCGCTGTGTTATTTCATTATTGCCTACTTTAACTATCTTCTATTAACTTGCACACGTCGCTCAAGTTAATTGTAGTTCGTTTTGATAACATTTTCGTGTTTGCTGCATGGTCCTAAAATATATTTTCGGACGTCTTGAACCTCTAACGGATAGTTTAGCAACCAACTTATTACACATGCACGTTTATTTATGAACTGTCGGCATATCTGTATGCTATATTCGAGTTAGTTTATTTTTCATGATCATTTTAAGTGATTGGCTGTTGCTTGATATTCTCCGTGTGAATCCGCTTGATGTGCATGTTGACAAGGTGGCTACCTGTCTATTACCCACTACCTTGTCGATACTGACTATAGGAGACTGTTGGTTGTTGCTGGAGGGGACGAGGTGCACGGTCCCTGGGGCCGTGCTAGGCTCAAAGAGTGGTTCCATGCACTCAGTGTGGAGCCGACTACGGTCCAGCCACCGCCTTGTGTGCGGTTGACTCCTAAATGCATTTTGCTTGTGTTTGCCTGTGAAGCAGTGTGGGCCGGCTCCGTTGATGAAACGTGGTTCCCATCCGCATGCCTCCCGGTCTTATTCCTTCGGGTTTACACTGGATATGGGGTATGTGGGTGGAGCTGTGGGTGGTGCAGCGCAAGCCATCCATGGTCCCTCTGTAGGCGCAGGCGTCCTGTGGCTTGCCACAGTGACAGGCAAATCCGAAACCGGATGCCGCCAACCATACCAGTCTTGAAAATCCGCTTTACACTTGGATGGTGAAAAGTGCATGCCATACTTCGAAGCTTCAATCGCCAGGCGGTTAAGTGCAAGTTGGGCGGCTTGCGGAACGTCACCCTGCAAGAAGATGTCATCAGCGTAATCCAAATCAACCACCCGACTACCTTGGAGGAGCTCAACCCCAGCGTTCAACAAGTCTTCTGGAGCGCTTCAGAGAACATCGTCAACGGCAAAGTTGCAAACGAACTGCGATAGGGCATCCTTGTCGAACCCCACTAGTGACAATAAAGGAAGGCAAAACTTTGTCAAAGACCCTAACTCTACCCGAGATCGGTATATACAGAGCACGCAGAATGGAAACGAAATTCCCGGGAATACCATTCTTCAACAGATAGTGCAACAATGCAGCTATGTCAAAAGAATCGAAGGCAGCACGGATATCTAGGAACACAGCAATCGTTGCCTTTGATACACATGGCAGAGCTCGAGAATCTGGCGGAGTGTGAAAATCTGATTGATGCAGCCGCGACCAGGGCGGAACCCAGCCTATTTTTCTCGCTGTAGTGATTCACGCGTTGGGGATAGTCTGCGAAGAATGATGGACACTAGAATCTTACAAACGACGATAACCAAACGTATGCCTCGTGGTTGGAGCACTTTGTGCGCAGACCCTTTTTGAAGATGGGAAAGACTATCGACTCACTCCAGGACGATGAAACCTCCTCTTGTGCCCCCACTTCTGGGAACAAAGCAGTGAGTTCTCGAACCAGCGAAGAGCCCCCATCTTTAAATAGAGCAGGAGATAGACCATCAAGGCCGGATGTCTTATAACGCTTCAGGCAGTAGAGTTCCTCTCAGGTTTCCTGGGGGGAGGAAGATCAGTTGGGGTAGTCCACCCATCACCACTGCGCGCCCCAGCGGAAACAGATAGAGCTGGCGGTCAGGGAAACTGCAAGCGAAAAGATTCGGCCCATCGTTCCAACCGTCTTTGAAGGCTAATGATTGGGAAGCCATTATCTTCGTAGATTATTTCGCTTATTCTTGATTAGAAGCCTTCTTTTACTCGCATGAAGTGGAACAGTTTTTGGGTATTACCAGAGAGATTAGCAAGTGCAAGTTCTCTAGCATGTCCACACCACCAGGCCTCACGGTCTTTCTGTAAGCTCCTACGCAGCGCTCAATCCAGAGATCAGCGTTCCTCACTACAGCTGGTGTCGGCTGGGATCAAGCGGCGTCCGTTCATTAGCGACAAGGAAGCAATGTTGATCCAGTTTTTCGGCGGGTGACGAGTAAATCCACAACAGACAATACTGGCAGAAATTAGCGCCTCTTTGATACGCATTCATTGCAAATTGAGACCATCGTAAGAGGATGAAGCAAGTAATGTTGGTGGAGAAGCCTTGTACTTTGCTAAAGTCGCAGGATGTTACAGATTTTCGACGTTCGGTCGGTAGTGCGTACCTCTAGATGATCCCCGGAATGCTTACAAATCTTGTTGCGAACAAGTGAGTGATCGGCGTCCAGACAAGTTGGCCAGTACGATCGGCAGTCTGTTACACTTCCGCCCCATATGTAGCTTATTGCTATGTGGTCAAGCTGGGACCATTCTTGCGTTTGAGAAGGCGGACGCAGTCTGTCTTTTTGAATGACGAAAACTTGTACTCGAAAGAAACAAGCGATGATCAGCATAAAGAGTCAGTAGTCTGTCTCCATTGTCTGCTCGGCTGTTACCGAGGACAAAAGTAAACCCAAGATGGTGCTTGCTTGGTGGCAGGCGGCCCACTTGTGTGTTAAGATCTCCGGGCAGGAATGACGATGTCAGACTTTTAGCGGAAAGTAGAAGTGCATGTAGCTGTCGGTAAAAGCAATCCTTGACTGCATCCGGGCTGCAATCTGTAGGAGCGTCGGCGGAGAGAACAAACAAAGCACGCGTAACATCCCGACGCTTAGTTATCTTACCCGAATCTCGTAGTCTGATTACACATGATAAAATCCTTCAGCGCCAATCAAAAACTGCTGTATAAGCATGCCGATTGTCTACTGAAGGTGAGGCAAGGAATTCCACCGCTCATGACAGCTGCTGTTACAACATGAACTCCTTCGGAAGCAGCAAACGCCCGGCGGATACAGTATGCCCACATCTTCCAGCGGGTTTTACCAGCAGGTGATCCTCCAGCTTTTATCGCTCCACGGCCATGACTTACTAACATCTCCTTTACCACCGAAGCTGTCTTGCAACAGCTGACCACTCCACGTAAGCACAAATCCTCGGTTGTCGGTACTATTCGCCCAGAGGCACTGGGAGCAGTGGCGTAGCAACTACTTTTGCCACCTGGAGCGGACTTAAAATTTACGCACCCCTGGCAGTTGTAAATCCGTAGACACACACAACTGTGAACAGATCTTATCTCTTTGGATTCAGATAACAATAAAGATAAACTTTAAAGTACTTCCGTAAATGAAGGCATTTTATTGCTACAATCCTCATAGGCAAACTGTACAGATAGATTTTTCTTGCGTTACTTGAGGCAATAGTATTGATAACACCGACGAAATTCAGCCCATTAGCGAAATCCCTCTCTACCAAGAGAACTGCAAATCCATGAGCCTTGTCTGGTTCATTGATAACTGAAGATACTTCGTTATAAGCCTGAGTTTTAAGAATGGGCTCGAGCATCTGGCTGTACTGTTCGAATAAACTAGTTGCGCAGCAGATTCCAAGACTAATATTTCTGTATGAGGTTCAAAAGTTCGGACGAGCCATTAAGTTTTTCATTTCCTGAATCGTTCGCAAAATATTGCAATGTCCTTTCGATAAGGAATTCTTTCTCTATAGCTTTATTAACTTCGCTAGGTGAAAAACCATATTTATTACTATGCAGATGTAACGGGGTAAGTAAAACGTATTTGTTTGCAAGCTCATCAATTTGCTGAAATCCACAGCCTTTTGTCAGTCAAATTGTCCATGACAGGCAACATTTCTGGTTCTAGTCCATGGATGTATCATCGATTCTTCTCCCTCACGTTGTTTCTTTCGGCGGATTCTTCACACCATGCTCGCACCCTAATCAGCCTAGTGTTTCTATGATCCATCCATTGCAATATCAACCATTTGCTCTCTATTCTGGGGAAGGAAAACTGTTAATGTTGTAAGTCTGACAGAACGTTGCCGCAGATACATATCCATTTGTTTAGACATTCTGATGCCTCCTTAGTTTCTATGAGGACAGATCTCTAAGAGCTTAATAATAAAATAAACTGTATCGACAGTACCGAGGTCAGAATTAAAGATGCTTCTGATCTTGCGGTTGCGTTTTCATATTAATCTGTGAAACGTTTCAGAGCAGTGACGAGTTCCTAGTATTTCTTCACCACATCGCTTGCAGTGCCTGCTCAACTACTCCAGCTAAATTTTACAGCCGGTGACTTGAATCAAAACAGTTCAGCAATATTCGAAAGTGAAATGGATGAGAATAGCCGGTCTATCTTATCAAAATTTAACAGAAAGAACTGTCGCTGAAGCTCCAAGAACACAAGCTAGATTCAGGGAACGGCTTTCACACGACACAAATGTAGCTTTGGATTTACTTCGCTTAAATCTCTACACACCTGATTGATAGCCTGCCATAACAGCAGCACAGTTTAATGCCTGGCCATCATAGTCATCAATCTGAATTTCGTGCTTCTCTGCTTCTCTCAATAACAAGGAAAAAATTCCCTCTGTCCTTATACCGTTATTCTCAATGAAGCTGAGAAACTCCTCTACTGTCACTTCACTTCCACTCATCTGATTTTTGTGAGATACATCGGGAGTGGTATCAACAATTAAGCAAACTTAGTTGCTTTCCTTGACCTGATCTACGATAGTCTTTCACATCGGCGTTACCAAAATGCTCACTGATACATGCTAAACGTGTGGCGCCAAAAAAGTAACGGGTTTCCTTCCATCTGAACTGTCACCAATTGTTCACAAAGTACGGGCTCATACTTGGCCAACAAACGTAAAAGAAAATTCTGAAAAATCCCCTGTTCGTTCCTAATCACTTTCCTCATCCTGGATGAATCTTGGCGATCACAGTGTCCTATTTTGATCTACCGGAAACCTGATGATATCATGTATTCCATCCAAAATTTTACACTGTCTTTACCACAATCGCTTTCCTTTAACTGGCCGGATTGCTAACTCCTTGATGTTGTGGAATGGCTGAGCATACGATTTACAAGATTCGTGTTCATATGCTTTTGGATTTAGTTTCCACCAGTTTCTGAAACCCTCATCAGTTCGAAAAATACCCAATGCAGTGAAAAACATCCTGCAGCTAAAAGAAAACATGGCCTAATTTAAAGGAAAATACACCATCCGATTTTGCAATTTTTACTCGTTTTCTCGCAACTCTCGAAAGAACGAGTTCGTTGTTAAGTTCTCAGCATCAGCTTTGTATTCGTTCCAGGTAGCACAACTTTTTACATTCATGATCGACGTGGTTCACGACAATAAATCGGACAAGCATAATGCGAATTTCATGGTTACTCTCAACAGGGCAGTGATGTACATGCATAAAATCCATTGACATACGTATTATCATGCCAAAGTGTAGTTGCACTTCCAATTCTCCAACTTCGCGCGCAGCTTTACAAAAATTTCCCACTGCATCCACCCTTTCAAAATCACTTACTGTCTGCAGGAGATCAACGTTTTTATTAACAATTTCATCTGGTCTCAGTGGGATTATCATGTTTCAATTTTACCATTTCGCTCATGGAGGTAATTTCGATGAATTTACACTTGGTAGTAAACAATCATCTGTTCTCAGAATGCCGCCCCTGTCACATGCCACCAGAGGCGGATCGCCCCCCTGCCCGACCGCTTTGCGGCTCCTCCGACAGGGAGCAGCAGCAAGTGAACTGGCAGAAACACTGGGTCAGTTCTTCCAGCGCTGATTAGACCAGAAACATTTTCCTGTCGTGTGTAAGCTTGGAATAATAACACACCTTCACAAAGGTGGAAGCAGAACCGCGGCTTCAAACTACGACCCAGTTTCCCTTCTCTCTACACTGTCCAGGGTGCTGGAA
Organism: Dicrocoelium dendriticum; assembly: GCA_944474145.2. Lineage (NCBI taxonomy): Eukaryota > Metazoa > Platyhelminthes > Trematoda > Plagiorchiida > Dicrocoeliidae > Dicrocoelium > Dicrocoelium dendriticum. The sequence continues at coordinate 174,220,514 of OX104063.1, forward strand.
TACATCATAACCGATACACTGGTGGACACTTTGGAAAAGTCTAACATTTTTATTTCTGAGCAGCACGGCTTGCGTCTAACTCGATCGTGCACAACGAGTTTGCTAATAGCACGGAGTAGCAATACCAAGTGAGCTGACGCTGGAGAGGATGTTAATGTGTTCTACCTGGATTTCACGAAAACATCCGACCGTCTAGATCATCGGATACTCCGTTCCAAGCTACAAGGTTACGAAATCGGTGACTCTCTCCTAAGTTAGATCGCCAAGTATCTCCTTCATCGGCAATTAGTGGTCAGATTTCAAAGCCCTTTCTCTGACTCTATACAAGTTGAATGTCGTGCGCCTCAAGGCCGATGACATCAGTTTACCCCAGTCCAAGAAGGCGGCGCAAGAGTAAGCGTTGGTCGTTTCTCTTGTTCTTAAGATATGCCTTACCCCTATTACTTCCCATATTACTCTACAGTAACAATTCAGTACACATTCTACAACGTTTCTATGAATAAGCGTCACTTGAATTCACAAGACGCTTAAACTGACGCTTTACACCTATGTTTACTTTCACTTCAACCATCCTACAGGACTTGTAAAGCAACCGCTTTTTTACCCGTAATATATCATTGTTCATTGTTCAAGGTTTGACGCAAGGTTCAGGGGAATACTGACCAGCAACTGCTTCAGAGTGATCTCTCAGTGGTCCATTCAAAATGCAGTGCAATTCAATGTGAGAAAAATGTAAGATGCTCTTCATACGACACCAGAGCAACTACTGTTACAGACTCCGAACGCATGGGCTGCCGTGAGTTGCCATCGAACGGGATTCGGGGTACTCGTTTAGGATGATCTGGGTTGTTTCAAGCAATTCGCGAAAGCCTCCAAAACTAGTAACGAACTTGTGGGCCTGTTACGACGAACGTTCAAACAAATAGATCGCTCTATTTTCCGGCAGATGGTTAGCGCGCATGTTTGTCATGTCGGATATGCAATTCTAGCCTGGCACCCATGGCTAAAACATGACTTTAATGCACTAGAACAGCCGCAATGTGGAGCATCAACCTACGCTATTGGAATGAACCATCTTACATAGGAGAAGAAGCTGGAACGATTGGGGGTATTCAGTGGACATTACCGCTGATTATGAGATGACTTGATAAATATGTACTTAATTCTGCACAATCCACATCACGTGAGCCGCTCTTTACTGCAACTTAGCAGTACTACCAAATTGAGAGGTCACTTAATAAAACTGGCAGAACAGTACAGCCACCTGGATTGCCGTAGGAAATATTTTCCGTCAGCGTGTGACACCTGTGACACCCAGAATCGGTCATTTCTACACAATCCTTTACTTAATCAACTACATTTCGTTACCTAGTACTACATCCCCATCCCACTCCTGGAATATAGTTTGGATTTATTTGCTGTTACACGTTTGTGCTATGAAAGTACCCGGATTGCACGACAACGGAAAAACAACAATAAGTCCCTCCAGTAAACGTAAATAACCCAATGCATTTTTAGTTTACGATAAGCTTGCTATACCACCCAGCGGGACACGTAAAGCTTTGCTTCCTAACCCTTATAAATTCATTGCTCATTGTTCATGGTTCAAGTCAAACAACACAAACACCCACTAATCTGATATGGAAGCAAATGTGGGTAGCACTTCGTACGCGACACTCTGCTATTACAAGCGCAAAAACGATGTCACCTCGACTGGTGACGAAACGTTTGTAATCAATCTGCCGAGCTCAGCGAACACTCAGTCCACCAACCCACTAACTTTTAAGAACTGTGTATTCCAACGAATGGTTTGGTGAAGGAAGATATATATATATATATATATATATATATATATATATATATATATATATATATATATATATATATATATATGCAAACGTCTACGAATAGACATAGTGCCATCAGAAACCATGGGATTCAAACGAAGGTACAGAAATAATATAGGAAAACACAACACAACAATGTCCATGATTTAGTCAGAGGGCGAGATACTACCCGGTGGCCCAAGCCGAAGTAGTGTGTTGACTTATGGGACACCACCCCGAGCCTTTGGCTGAATAGCCTGCCCGCAAGGTAGCGGAGCGATTTCAGGGAATCGCACCCATTGGGAGCAGGTGATTGATTGCTCAGTTCATCCGCCTTTGGTTTGTTCCTTTGTCAGACAGGGGCCCAATGCTCCCCAGAACTACAAAATTACGTTTCTGGAATACAATGTTCGCCAGCATGAAGCAAGGGGCAGTGACTATTTAGTGGTGAGTAACGTGCGCCATGTCACAGTGTTGTTAAACGGACATTTGTGGCTTTTTATATGGAGATCGCCTGCCAGGCGAAAACCCATCACGTTCTGGAACACTGCCGCCGAACCATTTGCTGGAACGGGACAATCCTGGGCCACCCACCTGGCACCACGAGGAGGTTGTTCGGCAAACCAGCCTTGGTGAAGGAAAAATACAGGCGTGTTGATGGTCGGTATTCAAAAGACATGCAGGCAATGCACGCGCGCACTTGCGCGCGTCACACGCGTATTCTCAAGACTGAGCGTTTACAAAAGTAAGCGGACTGTCGGCGGACTGTCGAGAGATTGTCACGCCGGCAACCACATTTGTGAATAGGGGACCCACGTTTATTGCATACATGAACTTTGCACACAGTAACAATTGTTCTAGCGTCTCGGCCAGTGCAAAGGAGTATTTCAAGCAATACCTAGCAGAGAGTTAACGCACTGGGTCTACTAGTTTCCCCAGCTACCACAAAAAGTTATGATATGCCGAATTGTTCATACACATAATCAACCGTAGCGGTTTGCCAGACTTGTGTATCTTGGGAGCGCCCCTCATTTTGGGTGTCTGCATATCAGTCGGTTTCAAAGGCCAGTATTGCGACTCATCGTTGTAACTATGTAGCAAGAGGATCCAGGCTTTTCATGCCCCTTGCTTCTCCAGCAAAATGTTTTCCGGTTTTTTGTCCATTTGTTTCATTTGTTTCATCCCCATGATCGCAGTATATTGCTGAGTATTTAATCAGCAACTATGGAATATCAGTGTAAAGATGGATTGCTAATGGCATGTAAATTCCTGGCCACATATTGCCTGCAAGACTCCTTTAAACTGACCGAGACGCTGGAACAATTGTCATGGAGTGCGGAGCACATGTACTCACTACACATGGCCTCCCCATGCACAAATGTACCTATGTATGAGACCGTCGATAACTTGGGCGATTTCATCCTGATTCAGAATATTCCTGTGGACCTGCCAGTGAAGTACGTAAGATCTATGATACTGCTGTGCACCGAAAACATGCGATTTGAGTTTGTGGGACAGCATACAAACAGGTCGATGGAGTCGCTATTGGCAGCTCTTTGGGACCAGTTTTAACAGACATCTTCCTCGGCTTGACAGAAAGGCAAAATGCTGCCAGCATTGGTGAAACAAAAGGGTACAGAAGGTATGTGGATGACATGTTAGTCTTCACCAGCGGAGGACGTAGTGCGTATTGCTGTTGACCGTTCTGAATTCTATTCACACCAACCTATTGGTGTCCCATGAAGTGGAACAACACAGTTGCCTACCTTTTTTGGATATACTCATTAGAATATGGGCTGAACGTACGCTGCAGCACATCATTCACCACAAATCGACTTTGAGCGGACAGTGCCCTCATCTTCCAGCTCTGCCTCGATCGCATACGAACGCTATTTAGTGAACAACTCTCTTCTGCCAAGTTAAAAGCATCTGCAGCCCCGAAAGGTTAAAAGCTGTAGAATAAATTCCACAGACCTTAATTTTTAATGGGTGCTCTGAGAAGTTCATTCGGTTACACAGCTGCCTCTCAGTAAGGGAACACTGGTGCTACCGACAGAGAAAAAGGCTGTTTATTTATGCTTGCCGTTCCAGGATGATTAGGTGGCAAATAACATCGGACGCAAGCTCCAGTCTGCTTTAAAGCGTACCTACACGAACGCTCAGTTGTAACTCATTCACACCACGCGAAACCTTGTTCTTCATAGCCGGTGGAGCATTTCATTGGGCAGTTCGGCCGCTCACGTTGTTTGTCAGTTCACCTGCAGTTGCGGTGATATTTACATAGATAGAACCTACCGTCAGTTAGCTCAGAGGGTAGGTGAACTTTTACCAGGGTAGTTGGGACAAGTGACGACAAAACAAAACGGGGCAGGTTTGAGGATGAATTGGGGCCCGGCATAGTCTATCACCAAACACCTAATGGGAACTCGTCATCATGTGCATTCCGAGACTGTGTTCCAACTGTTATTTCACAAGCACATCCTGTTAACGTTGACAATTAGTGAAGCTGTGCTAATTATGGCCCATCAAAATGTGCTTTGTGCACAGAAACTCTTAAGGCAATCTGTTGCGGGCCCGTCAAAAATTCCCGCAAAATACGCGCCAGTAACTCCGGCATAATGGCTGTGGGAAGCGGAGTCCATTTACTCCCCACAACGCAGCAGTGTTCAGCCACTCCGAGGAGCGTCCCAACTGCGAACCTTTTGACAATGGTCATTTGCAAACTACCACCTCTGCGTGGTGACTTTTTTCCCTAACTTAATAACCCATAGCACTGGCTGTGATTGCCCTTTGTCGGTCGTAAAAGAGCCTACAGAGGACCACTTGTCTTTTCTTTCTCTTCGCCTCAGTTGGGAGTCGGTCGGGTCGTGTGATTGCTTGTGAATCGTTAGCTGGCCAGCCTTCGCGTCTAAGTCATTAGCGCGCGTCTATCGTACCCCCTCTCGTGTGCGTCCGTTTTCGAGGCCTCAGCGTCCATACGAACAAGTGCTGCTAAGATCGTTCCCACGCTCGTTCAATTTTCCGTCTCACCGGCTAAGCTAGCGTCATCGTAGGCGTGCTCCAACCGTGCGAGCGACAATCTTGTCACGCAATTACCTCAAGAGGCGACGTTCCCTCAATCATAACAGTGGCGACTCAATTATAACATAATCAATTCTTTTAACTTCATTTTGGCTGTGTTATTCTCATTGGTGTTGCCACATGTATTGTTTTCGTTTGCAACTGAAGGGACCATTCGAAATGCCGGCATATCGCGTTGTAATTCCTCCGTGCCTCGCTTAATTGACATATTCCGACGATCACTTTTAACAAGGACCAAATTGGAAAATCTAGCTGTCACGGAAGTGTTACTTGTGTTTACCGTAATAAACCACAACATCTGCGACGGCGCTCGGTAATAGCCACTGTGACCAGGTATGTTGTTTCTGATCACTGGCTTCTGTATCCAGAGATGAATACCTAACGGAGAGCTGATGAAGAACCTTGCTTTCCGTAGGCTTCTGTATGGAGTGTTACCGAAATAAAAAGGACTTATGAACCACCCGGCTGTAGTCGGTCTACGTAATCAGCAGCTGGTTGGACCTACCGGCAAAATGCGCAAATCGCCTCTATGCCTCCTGTGTCAGATCCTTAAGTCCAAAGATTCGGGTTGTGCTCCCTTAAGTCTTTCCTGTTCTACGGCTTCGGCGACGGCGAAGCCCTCTACTCACCCAACACAAACCTTTTCGACAGGTTTGCGGTGTACGATTTCTCCTCTCTGACCGAATCCCATTGGGTTAAGAGAAATTCAAGTAGCTCTCAATTCTGTCCAATCTGTTTACACAGGCTTTTGAGCAGTAGCATCTGTTGCGCGATTTGCTCCTTAATGTGAGCATGATTGAATCATTACCATGTAAACCTACAGAGGAAGGCTGCGGTTGCTTACGCTGCATCGACCACAATCCACACAACCACTATGAATTTGAAAGATCAAGTTTAAGTTATTTGAACTCAGCCAACGATGGCTACGAGCGGAATAAATTGTATTATAAATCCAATGTCGTGCAAAAGTAATTACGGACATGGTATTACGATAGACTTACGAATGAATGAGACAAGACCCAAGGACGTGAAATATATAACTATCGGTATCGTCTATGCAGTCTGCGGTATGATTACTCAGCTGATGTAACGCAGTATAACTAAGGGTTATGTAGGGTGCTAGCTTTGTAAGTCAACAGCGTTAAACAGAAGTGATTGGTAACAGACGGCAGATAAAACTGCAACGGTGCGAAATTTTAGTCAGCATAAACTGCCAGAACTGAGGGATAAACAGAAGCGGATACCAAGTTTGATCTAGAGTACCTGCCGCGTGGTTAGATTGCGACACAAAATATCTATTGAGACCCCGATTCACTTTGAAGTATACCTCCATCATTTCGATCACAGGGACCGTATCCGAAACGGAGGGGAATTAGTGTTGATCCTTCCAACACAGGCACCCGACTATTGGATAGGAGCGACTCCGGATCATCTCCAGAAGCGGATAGAGTTTGACCAAACAAAGGCGCAAACGACTCGAAGGGTCGATTTACATTTTGGCAATGTTTGCTCAGAAAAGTTGGTCAGAGAAATCGGTTAACATTATCAGAGCTTCTTACACGTGAAGTTTGGGCAGGGTGAGGAATTATGGCAGGCTGTTCATGCCTGTAATATCTCTAGAAGTGTAAGAGAAGGTTGTCCGCTGTCACTTTTCTTTTATAACCTGGTCACTAGCGAAGTCATGGAGAATGTGTTCACTGGACACGAGCTACAATGTGTGGAACTGCTTCCAAGGGAGAGACTTTTGTCTTGGAGTGTGTCGACCACATTACCCTAATCTGTGAGAGCCTTCCAACACTTGGTAACCAACTGTCACGTGCGGTCGCAAAAAACTGTCCTCCTGCGTTATCCGCCTCCAAATCTTTGGATTTGTTCTCACAGAAACCTACGTGCCATCATTCGGTGTGGCTCCGCGAGCTCCTCCTACCACTGTTTATCTATTGGATCTATCATTCACGGATCACCAGCAAACTGTGCTCTTGGAACTTCGAAGTCAACCGTATTTGAAGCTTATCGGATGTTTTATTTCTCCTCTCGTCGCATAAGAACACTTGTGGTCTTATTTTAAAGGTCTTTTTGTGAGTCACCCGATCAGCTTACTACCATTCCTTCAAGTCGCTCTACAAAGCGATAGTCGTCAATTTGCTCTGCAGTTGGAACTGCCACTGTCGTCATTAGACAGTATTTTCCAAGTCACCTTGCTTTGCCTCAGTCCTACGTCGCATCACTGCCTACCCTCTACCGGCTGGATCGATAGCACGCACATCGCCAATCCACCCCAAAGAACGCGTGACTCATCTGGCCTCGACACGCCTGGACCTGCTGACCTCAAACCAGCGCCGATCACCACGCAACGGTGCGTCAGTATCTCTATCCTCTTACTACCCCTACTGAGAACATGTCACGTATGAAGAGCAAATGCGAATCATGTGCCAACGTGGTAAGAAGTGGTCTGGTGTGTACCATGTGTTTGAAAACCTACCACACTACCTGCCTTGGGAAGGAGTCGACGAAACCAAACACCGCAGAGGCGTTTTGGTTCTGCCAATTATGCGAGTCTATTCCACTTGTTAGCTGTCTATCTGTGCTACTGAAGAGGTGTGAAAGACTAACCGAACCGGTCGACCAACTGGTGAGCGCCAGAGTTACACCCATGGGAGGGAACGGGCCTGCACTTGTGAGTGAAAATAACACCCCGAACTCCATAGTCAGGCCGAAGAAGCGAGCCAGGCGTCCCAACCCAACCCCAACGACTCAGCCTCCAGCAGTATCAACTCCATTCTCTCTCCCTCCTATAAGTAAAAACCGTGCCTGCAACGCGCCTGCCTCAACTTCTGTACTGTGTGCTGCACCTAGTACTCTGTTCGCTACACTCGAGACTGTAAGCTACAGTCAAGCAGCAATGGTGAACAACCCGGCAACGTACGCATCGGTGGCCACCAAGCAAACACCGGAAAGAGCACCGGTGAGCTTTGTGCCCGGACTAGAGAAAACAAACTGCCGCAGCACGGATGGCACACACTAATGCCTTTCACAAATTCAACAAAATCACCAGATACTAAGCCTCCAACTCCAAAACCAGTAGCCACCAGGGGCCACGATGGTGTCCTAAACATTGTATGTACTAATGTCCCCGAATCCAAATCCAATACAATTAAGGGTAAGTTGACGAACGATCGAAATCAGTGGGGTTCCATCTGTACGTCGATCGGTGTCCATGCTAATCCCACGAAATTAAGAAGAATCTCGCGCCACCCAAACGCGTTGCACTACGGCGAACCCCGGTTACTTCGGGTAACACTAAACTCGGCAGACGAGACTGAGGCCGTTCTGCTGTCTGCGAATCGTCTCCGCAACGACTCAAGTGGAGTGCGCATACTACCCGAAATCCCGTGGAAAGAACGTTCAGGGGATCCTGCTAACAAAGATAGGTACAGAATAAGTCAAAATAAGAAAACAGTGATTGCTCACGGTGTTCCTGAGCTTACTGACTCCTCTTCCGACGATGCCCAGACGCACGACCGCGAGCAATGGCACTACATCCGGGAGGTTCTTTCTCTCGAAAATGTGGTGGTCACCTCGATGACAAGGATCTCCATATCACCAAACTATAAAGGGTGCGGTCCCAGGCTCTTAAAACTTGTGTTACAGTCAGAACTAATGGCACAAACCCTACTAGCGAACTGGGTTAAATTCCGTTGCAGATTGCCAACAGAAATTCGTCTGAAAGCAGCAGGAACATCAACACCTTTTAATGACAATTCAGTAGAGGCACAACTCTTAGTGAAAACGCCAACTGCAGGACCCGACTCGGGGACGGTTTCAAGAGTAGCCATACTATCCGGAGGGGCACAGCAGAGCACGAGCAAACACCGGGATTCGGAGCATCTGATACCTGCTTATATATCAAATACTTCTCGAGAGTATGCAACCCATCCAAAAAACGATTAGCCGCCGACCCTTTAATGGTCGGCGTAAACTCATTTGCTTCATCCATCCAATCTAACACACTTTTGGTCTCCGAGAATCTCTCATGCATGTACACAAATGCCCAAGGTCTACTCAGCAAATTAGCTGAATTAAGACTTCGACACGCGTCTGCAGCTTGGGACCTCATCGCTGTCACCGAAACGTGGTTGCGCTGCGAGATAACCGATGCTGAAATTGCACTAACGGGCATGTCCGTTGTCCGGAAGGATCGAACCAGCAAAGGTGGTGGGGTAGCCATTTATTTTCGTAACAACCTACAATGCGAACGAATAAACGATTCGGAAACTGACGTACCTGGCGCAATTTGGTGTAATTTCCGGCTGAGAGGGAACGATCTTGGCCTATTGATTGTTGTTTACTGAGATGGACTGCAATTTGATGGCTGCGTTGGGGCTTGTGATAAACAGGAAGTACAGTCACATTCTAGTCACCGGTGAATTCAACTTATATGCCCTCGAATCTCAGGCCACACCAGGAGAGCAATTCAAAGCAGATTTGCAAGACCTGGTTTCAGACGTCCCTCTTTATGGCCACATCAGTACGCCCACCAGATTCAAGGGTACTGACAGGCCATCCATGTTGGACCGAATATTCACCAATGAAGAATTAATGGTCGAGAGAGTGATAACCGACACTCTTTTGGGCTGCAGTGATCATGCGACGCTATTGTTCCATTACATGTGCTACGCGGATTATCCTAAAGAGCATGCCGAGGAATATCGTGTCGTAACCAACTATGAAGACCTGTCCGACCTAATTGATGCAACCAGCTGGTCGTTCTTGGCTGAATTAACCCCTGAGGTGGCCTGCGGTGAATTCGTCAACATATTCACCAAGCTCGTGGCAAGGACATCTGAAACCAAACGCTACCGGACCAAAAGGATGAAGTCTTTCGTAAGGAGCAGGACAGGTACGTGCATGGCATTAAGGGACTTGGCATGGCACACCTATATAGCCTCCCCGAACGATCATACCTGGGATGTCTACACAATACACAGGAACCACTGTGTCAAACTCGTCCGGGAGGATAAACTAAAGAACCAACAAAGTCTAGCGGAAAAGTTTAGCTCCAATCCCAAACTGCTATACAGACACGTAAACAATTTGCGCCGTGTTAAGCGCGGTATTCCTGCCCTGCACACAGCATGCGGCTTAGCCCAAACCGCACAAGAGGCAGTCAACGTCCTTGGGAAACAATTTGGCCGTATTTTCCAAAGCGAGCAATCACCATACATCCTGCCTAGGCAGATAACGCCGCCATCAGGGCTAAACCACATATCGTTTACCTCCGAAGCTGTACAGAAGAGGCTGATGTCTCTGCGCGAGTTCAACTCCCCGGGTGCAGACGGCATTCGTTCGAAGGCGTTGAAAGTTGCTGTCATGAGTTTGGCAGTACAATTAGCAATTTTCTTTCAACGATGTCTGAACGAAACGCACGTTCCCACGATGTGGAAGCACGGAATCATCACGCCTATCTACAAAAGTGGTAGTCGTGCTGATCCAGCAAATTATCGCCCGATAACACTCCTTCCTGTGATCTCCAAGGTTATGGGGTCCATTGTAGCTGAGGCTTTAATGGGATACCTGGAGAACAACCAAATTCTCGTTCCGGAACAGCATGGATTTCGCAGAAATCGCTCCTGTACAACTAATCGCTTGATTGCTCATGGAAAACTGGACGAAATCTTTGGACGCTGATGTTGGAGTCGACGCGGCCTACTTGGATTTCTCAAAGGCATTCGGCCGCATAGACCATCGCATTCTCCTCCACAAACCCCAGAAATATGGAATCGGCGATCCTGTTCTGAGCTGGATAGGAGACTTTCACCTACAACGTCACCTGAATGTTAGGTTAGGAGCAACCTTTCTGAATCCATCGAAGTTCAGTGCGGCGTACCTCAAGGCTCGGTACTTGGACCCCGCCTGTTCTTGGTCTTCATAAATGATCTCGCAAGTGTGCTGTCTTCTAACTGCTTGCTATTTGCTGATGACCTAAAGGTATGGCGCACTATAGCTGCAGTGGAGGATCACACAGTCTTACAGGAAGACCTGGACAAAGCGTACGCATTGTCCATAGAGAACATGCTGCATTTCAACGTCACCAAGTGCAAGGTTCTCAGTATACGGCAAAAGAGTTCGCACAGCTTCCGCCTAGGATCACAAATTCTACAGCGGGTTACTCACGAGTGCGATCTCGGCGTGATGGTTCAAGATGACTTCGGTTGTTCGAGGCAGACTGAAAAGGCAGCTAAGAATGCAAACCAGTACCTCAGCCTTCTTCGCAGAGCCTTCGGGAAGTTTGACCCTTCGATCTTTCCAAAAATGCTTAGCGCGTACGTGAGGCCGCAAGCGGAATACGCTATTCAAGTGTGGCAACCCTGGCTCAAGCACCATCTCACCGCGCTCGATACTGCACAACGTAGGGTAAGGAAGAGCGTCAGAGGTTTGACCAGCCTCCCCACACACTCAGGCTGAAGACCCTTAAAATCTACAGTGGACGTTATCGGCGGCTAAGGGACGATCTCATAATGGTGAACCTAATCCTGAGAGACCCCCACCACCCATGCCATTCCCTACTAATACTCAGTCAAAACACCTCGCTAAGAGGCCACCAGTTTAAGTTAGTCACGCAGTACAGCCGCCTGGAATGTCGGCGAAACTATTTCTCCCTTCGAGTGGCACAGCCTTGGAACGCCCTCCCGGAACATGTAATTAATGCACCCACCCTATCTCTTTTCAATAAACGCCTTGACGATACCCTGTCACATTTACACTACGTGCTATAGCTCATGACCACCAGATGCTGGCACTAATGCACAAGAGACAGTGGATAGTGCCATAACCCTACTCGAGAACGAGTCACTCCAAACGTCTTGCATGAAATTTTATAAATGCTACTACTATGAAACTGGATTTCTGTATCCTGTCGACCGAAGATAATCGCACACAAGTAAGCGTTGTCCTTGCTATCGTCTTTTTTATTTCTATCGCCTATGATGTGAACAATAACCACTCCCCTGTTGCTTTGTGGGCGTACACTCTCATTCTCATTTCAAACAACCTTTATACGAAAATGCAGTCACATCTGCAAGCGCCCGAACTGACGACTCAATTATCCCTTCGCTATCTTTTTTGTCACGCTATCCACCCTACGGGACATGTCAAGCACCTGCATTTTAACCGACATAAATCATTGTTCATTGTTCAACAGGCCAAGCAGTACAAGACAGATAAGCAATGGTTGTTAACCTTGTGAGCTAAGTTTTGCTTCGTCGAAATGAGAAGTCACTTTCCAAGAGACTCACTCTTTCTCACCCGTTCATGGTGACCAACTAGAAGTTGTTCAGAAATTTGCCTACTTAGGCAGCTATATCAGCGCCGGTGGGACAAAAAATGAGGTCGCGAACCGCATATCAAAACTCTAGTTGTTTTTGCAATTCTCCGCCACCTGTGGTGCCTGCGCGACATCCCTCTGTCGGGTGCTCACAACCGATAAAAACTGCAACGCAGTCTCGAGGTAAGAGTCCGGTCAACAATAGGCCTCGTGGAAAGCTGATTCACTCAGTTTGCCATCCGCGACAAGGTTTGTTACTGGATAATGGGCAGCTGACGGAAATATTCCATCATCGTGGCGCGGTTGGCTACGGCGCAGGTATGATCACTTACCTGCAGGCAGATAGTGGAGACCGTTAGTACGGTTGGATGTGTTTCAACACATGACGTCAATCGGTTCAACAGAGTACAGTAGTGGTGAGCACATGTGACCTGTACATTTAACTATGCTCTGTCATTAATACATATCGGTCTAGCATGTCTCGTCTTCGGTTTTTCCTTGGCTTGGTTGGCGGCGCCCTAGACGAAAAGCAGAGGCAGTGCAACGTTACAACACTGTTGGTGGAGAATCCAGTCACACCCAAAGATGTCCGTCAGTTTAGAATAATTGCAAACTCGGCTGCAGCGACGACAAACACAGTTCGAAAAGGCACAGGCCATGTTGATTGAGAAGCTGCAGTCAGGCAGATGAAAGTGACCCTTTACCGGAAACTGATGCAGCAAACTGGTGAGTTCCGTTATGTTCCAGACGCAGGCATTACCTTTTGTTCTTAGTTTCACAATTACGGAGACGTGTTTCATGGTGCTTTGTTCAAGGTCTCGGACGACACGAGAGTTCGCCACATGCTACGGAAAATTGGTGCGGGCGAGCATGCAAAGTTCACAAACACTGTCTTAGCGAAGAAGAGTACTCGATTTGACGTTAGATTAAGTGGTAGCGAGTTTGTAGCAGATATTTGGAGAGAGGATGTTTTCCTCCGATATTCGACATATACATATATATATATACCTTACAATTTAGAAGAGCTAAGACGAAGTGTGGGTTAGTTACTCGAGTCGCGGAATATTCACTCTTCATGGGTACATAAAACGCGTAGTCGAGTTGTTGACTTGTTTGAACAGCAAATGTGAAAGCCCCAAGTTCCACAAGATGACGACGGATCAGTACAAGTACCTCACCTATGTTAATGGCCCAAAAGCGACCAAAGATGTTGATGTCAGAATAAAGATGCTGGGAAAAATGGAACAATACCCCAAGTTGCTTTGTAAGACGTGATCAAGGAATGCCTAAAACTGAAGCATGCTGCTGCAATGATCCAACAGTCTTCCATCCCATATAATCAAGATCTCATCCGTACCGTCAGCCGTAGTCCGCAGAAAAGCGATTCGCGTGAGTTCAATAACTTCTAATGCCCCTTCTGCTTGCCGGTTTTGCAGGGAGCGACACTTTGCGCGCAAATGCCCATTCAGAAATCACGTGTGTAGTCGTTGTGGTCGAATTGGGCACAAGGAGTCGTGCTGTTTTGCGGATCGCCCTAATATCAGCGGAGAAAAGCGTCGATTTCCGATGAGTTCCTGGCGTTAAAACATGACCAAAACTGTGATGACGACTTTCCAAATTGACGGTATCTGCAGGCGTAAGTACACTGTAGTGTAGCTCAATGACAAATAGTCAAGCTGCAGTTAAACATCGCGTCAGACATAGCGATAAACTCATGGGACATATGGTGCATAATGGGGCGACCGCCCCTTATTCACACCAATCACACAGCACGGAAAGCATCCGAGGTGCTCAAAATTACTTGAACAGTTGCACTGTCATTTTAGTTTCTGGGATCAACACATTCATACAACCTGGTTTGTGACAGTCCCACCGGGGTTAGATTTGCAGGGACTTAAATGGATGGGGAGTTGCATTTGCTTGATCAAACAGTAAACAACCTGAGCCAGCCTGAGCAAGTTAACCAACTCATGCAAAAGTTACTATCAAGCCCGATGGTTAAAACTCAAATTTCAGAAATGGGACGACGGCACGAACTATTCGGATGCTGCAGAATGATCAGTGCTGCCTTGAACCTCAATTAGTGCAACCGTCTGGCGAATAGATATGGAGCCAAACAAAACCAGCAAAATTAGCTTTTTGAAGGGAATACTAATTTTCCCTAAGACACGAGTCTGACTTCACCTTAACAGATATGTTGTACCCAGCACACCCCAGCAATCATCCTCAAGTACCCATTGTGGATGGCTGAGAGCTAGCGCACGTTAATCATACGAACTGTCCACGACTCGCTTCCATATGGCAACACCACCCGAACGGTGGCATAGTAAACGCGACCCTTTACTGGGAGGGAGACGTCCAGACGACGCCACAACTGTTTCAGGTTGACAAAAGTCGACCGAGCTTTGGATATGCTGAGGGAAACTTCTTTCTTCATATTGCCACCAGCAGAAACAGCTGCCCAGGTAGACGAAGCCATTCACTTGTTCAAGCTGTGTGCTTTTAAGGGTGAGCACGGGAACGGGTAATTACCAATTCTGGAGCAGAATGTTACGCTTCGACGGCGCGAAGCACATGCTGTATTGGATACCTCAATCGCCGAACGGGTTAGAATTTTTGCATACTCTGTGAGTCAGCACCAAGTAGGCCGATATCATCAGCGTAACCTAAGTCGACTGTTTGCTGATCCCGTAATAGTTACAGTCCCAAATGTTGGTAAACTTCCAGAACTCTTGACAGGGGGTCTTCAGTTGCAATATTGAAAATGAATGGAGAAATAGGGTAGATAAGTCATACATCGCTGCAGACAGCGAAGGGCGAAGAAATATTGCCATAAACCCTCATTCTACCGGAGCCTAGTAGGTAGAGTGCGTGCATTTGCAACAAAGACAAGTTGCCGATGCTGACCGCTTCTATGGTCATTTATCAGTTAGAGTGCGCCAGTGGCGCTACTTACATTGGTCGAACGGCACGGCACGTGTCAAAGCGCATTAATGAGCACCTTCCACGCTGGTTGCGTCTCGGCGGTACCGGGGCTATAACTAGCTGTTATGGCTCATCTAGTTAATAGTGGGCATGAAGTTGATCCAGTCCGCGCCTTTCGAATACTCTACAAGGTTCCGCCGCTCCAATCGAAAGGCCTGCGCCTCCGCACCCTCGCTACAGCTGAGGCGACCAGTATTCGTTTGTATCAGCCGCTTTTGTATTCACAAAAGAAACTGATCGATGCTCTTAAGTTACCCTGGCCAGATAAACTGGACGATTTGGAGGCCAGAAGCAATCAGTTGACTACATCTTTGCCCTAGTTTGCACCTATCGTTTACGGTTATTGCTGGTTTATGCTCCTGGTTGGCACGTGATCCAATTTCATTTGAACGGATCGAACCACTGTTTCTTCCATTGCTCTTTACCCATATGATTGGAAAGCTCTGACTATGAATTCATCGAAAACAATTGTTTACCTTCGGTCCCTTGTTCTTGATGATTTAGTGGGAATTTTCCGGTTACCAAAAACCAATAGGACAAGATTTTGCGAATAGCTCAGTAACCCCACACCAGTCCAGTACCATTGCTGCCTGGACGAAATCCTGTACCAAAGAGCTCCTAGAGCACGCAGCCCTGATAGTTTCTGAGTTCACTGGTTCGCCGAGCTTCGTAATTTGGATGTAAACGTTTCATCACCAAATGAGGTTACTTTGTCAGTGCGCTGCTGGGTTAAATGGAATCTGCTGACTTGTTCGTCGAGTTGCAATCGATCATCAATTGACTTTTGAACTGACCTCCTCGATCTGTGCCCTGCGATCTTCACTGGTCTGTCGAACTCTAATAGACACGGGCGATCCCTGGGATGGTTTTGCCCCGGCTGTTACTGATGTGTTGTTGATGGCTCGTCTAGCTGATCACGACGGTTTTTAAAAGGTCTTTTAGTTCCCTCCGTCTTAACGTTTGTACACTGAATCAATCTCCATGTGCACGTTTATCGAATGCTGCGTAGAGGCTTATGCTTCGACGAACGCTCTATTTTCATGTCACTCCTTTTGCTAGGACCTCTGTGTTGTTCCAATCAAAGAGGTGTCCTTCTTCGTCCGTATGTATTGAAACCAATGTGAGAGTGTGGTGGTACTTACAAGCTCTGTTATTCTCTTGTATTCTTATAGACATGAGTCTTCCTGTCTGACCCACATAGTTTTTATCTCAATCTAGAAATCGTATCTTGTAAACAACATTTCGTCTTTCGTGTGTTCCTGGTCTAGCTTTGAGGTTCGACAGAGTTCTCCTCAATGTGGTAGTTGGTTTGTGGGCCACTGTAATACCGTGCTGTTTGAATAATCTTGCTGCCATCTCCGAGTTGTTCTTTACATAGGGTAGAACGATCCTTTTTGTTGTCGTTTGAGTAGGTTGAGGGGTCGTAGCCTTGTTATTTAGACATCGCCGGACCAAGCAATGTGGACATCCATTTAGGTGAAATGATCTGAACCGATATATCTCTTCTTTTCGCTTTGCCTCAAGAGTGCTTCAATGTGTTTAAATTCTACGAAAGAGAGTTTGCACGCAGCTTATTTTGTGACATTTAAAACGATTGCTGCAGTAGTTTAGAATCTGCTCGGTGTATGTTCCTTTCTTGTAAACCGTTGTTTGTAACCCTCCGTCAATACTCCTGGTGACTAACACATCCAAGAATGGGAGCTGGTTTTCTACCTCTGATTCCATCATAAAATGAATGACTTCAATTGTGTTCTTGAGTAACTGGTATGCAGCCTCTACTTGACTACGTTTCAGTATCACGAGTGTGTCATCGACGTATCAGATCCATAACGTTGGCTTGATTATGGGCAGCGCTTTCTCTTCAAGTTTCTGCATTACTATCTCTGCAACGAGCCCTTACACAAGGGATCCCATCGGTGCTCCTTTCACCTTCTCATAGATCTGTTCATCAAAATCAAAGTACCTCGCGAGGCATAGGTCAAGTAGCTTGCACAGATTTTCAGTCGTCATCTTTCCGATTGTTTTCTCACCTTGGTCCAGCAGTTAGTTGATTTCTTGATTTGCGGTCTGTAAGTTGACACACATAAAGAGTGCGGTCACGTCGAACAATACCATTATCTCGTCATGATATACTCTTATACTTTTGAGTTTCTCCAGAAATCGCTGTGCACTACGTATAGAGTGCTGTGCTCCCATTGTCAGGTGTTTGACACGTCTCCACAACTCTCTCGCCAGGTTGTACGTAGATGTGCCTGGGAGCGATACGATTGGTCGTAGTGGTGCATCGTCTATATGTATTTTTGGAAGCCAGTAGAATTTTGCTATGTTCGGATGGCGGGCCATCATTCTAACACGGTCTTCCTTTGTGATATGGTTCCGTTCCTGGAGCAATTTCTACATTCTGTATATGCTGTTTGTCAGTTGCGTTGTTGGATTGTTTTTGATGCGGCGGTAGGTTGTTGTGTCACGCAGAAGCTGTTTCGCTATTTTAACCTAATCCTCTTTATCCAATATAACCGTCACGCGTCCCTTGTCCACAGGTAAAATGACAATGGATTCATCGGGTTTCAGGGCCTTTCTGCATCCCTTTCTCGTTGAGATAGGGAATTGTGCTGTTTGTTACGTGCTACGACTGGAATAACTGTATATCTTAGTTGTTTCTGCGTATCATTGTCAAACCCGCTACCAGTGCATCAAGCCCCGATGATATAGAGTCTGCATTGCTTTTATTCGCACATACTTTATGGGTAAATTGCAACCCGATAGCCTTGATTAAATCCCACGGCCAGTTGCTGCATGATAGAAATCAAAGGTAATCTACTGAGAAAAAGTTTCCCATTTATCTCCAGCCGCAAAGGAGATGTTGTGGCAATGCGAATGGAGCGACAGCAACGCTACAAACATCCAGTGCTCTCAAACTATGTCCGATTTGGACAACCAGAAAATGTGCTAACACCAGCTGGTCTCTGCCACAACATTTTGCATTTACAACTTTTCTGTAGCTGAGGAGGCAGATCGGTGTTTGTGAAGGTGAATTGGATAGCAGATTTCGAAATAGGTTGCTGGAACTACGACGCAGCAAGCACAGGAACAGGTTTCAAACTCAGAAATATCACCCATATCAAGTGCTGAAGTCATATTTGACGCGGGTCGTCAGATTAACTCTGACATAGCGTTTACGGCTATCCGCCGTAATAGGAATGCCGAAATACTCAAGTATGTTGAGGTAATGGTTTTTAATCCCAATCTTTAAATAAATTCGGATGCAATCAATAACTTATGATTTCACCAATTCAGAGTGGCTACATCAACCCATCTCCATCCCACAGTGACATGTACCGACATGTGACGACCTCGTACTGTAATCTCTCCATGTTAAACGTCTCACTAGATGACATTGACCGGTAGCTCGACTGCCCTCCTACTTGTATCTCATTTAGCGTGATTATCCTTCCAATTTACTATAACTGCTATACAAATCATTCATTGGTTCATTTGGCCTGACGAAGCCTGTTTTAAAAATAAATGGTGCTCACCAAATATACAAACTGGTTGTCCTCAATCCCTCCTGAAATCGTGGCAAAAATATTACTTGGCTTACCTAGAACGAACATGGACTGAGACCGATGACAGGGTAATATGAACGTGCTTAAAATGTGCTGCGGAAAATTCGCGTTATTGCTTAAATTACAGCACACACAACGGACCGGGTTTAAATTGACGACCATGATGAAGAACTCAATACCGTGACGCAACAATCCTCATGAACTTAGTGATCGAGTTGTTATCGCTAAAGTTTCTTGCTGTGTGAATGTGTTCACTATGGTCTCTGTGTCTATTGCTGAGAATTGTGAGTTAGTTTTGCCGTTGCTCACCCATAACAGTGTGCTTCACTGTTATGGGAAACAAAATCATTGCTACCCACATGGTAGCGAACGTAGTGTGTACTTAACATACGCAGTGTGCAAAGGATGCATGTTGTATGATACACTAAGCACTGGTCGGTAATTCACTTCAGCCGCAATCATCCTTTGAAGAGTGTCTTAGCTGAACATTAGTAGGGATACGGAATTTCCATAGTTGCTTGGCACCCAGAACAATCCAAAGTGGCATGAGGCGCTTAGTAGCCCTCGAAGTTTTACTGCACTTAACCTTCAGCATCAGCCGGAGGAAGTGATGAAAAAGGCACGGAATGGACCAATAGGTTTGTTTGGAACAGAAGCAACCGATATATTGGTACAGCTTCTCAGCTTAAATAAAGCAAACCGATATATTTTCCGCAATCGTTTGACATTCACAGTTTCCGATCAGTGTTTTAACTCCAATTTAAGTTAAATTAACTTGGTCTTCTCTAGGGAACAAAGAAGTGCAAAAATAACGAGGTAGTAGCAGCTTTGATCAGAAAGGAATGTTTTCAATTCTCATTTAGTCAACTTTTTCAAATCCGAAGGATATTTTCGGTGAATATCACTGAAACGGACATACTTCTGCGGTTAGCTGTGCAAAGCGGCCTAAAAATCTGTCGACTTGGAGTGCTGGATCTTTTTGAGATGCTTCATTCAGATTGCTCTTTTCTTGGATGTGGTTAGTTGAAGGTGCAGGAATACAGGGGATCGGGCGACTGGTACCGCAACCTGAGCAGTATTTAGCGCAGTCAGTTGCGTATTGCTTCCCGCATTCATGGCAATAAACAGCTGGTAGCGGCCATGGCGTCATTTTGTGATGCAACAAGGTGTTTTCTGGTTTCAAGTTAACATCATCCACGTCACTTTCATCTAATTCAATCGTCAAGTGGTATTCTCGTTTAAGATGTTCCGCCTGTCTTTCAGGATGAGGGCGATGAAGCATAGCTTTCGTCAACGCCAGGGCTGTTGGGAATCCAGGTTGATACGTTTGAAGAACTTTTGAGCTAGTGTGGAAAAAGAAGTTAAGAAGAACGTGATTTTGCTGTTAATGACTAGTCTACACACCATATTGTACTTGATTAAGAGTATATAGGCGCTAGTAACTCGAAAAGTTTTCCATACTGGGCAATCAGAATTCAGAGCATTGGGGACTATTATTAGTTTCTACATTTAACCTTGTCAGCTGGAAAACCTATTTGAGGTTGTTTGCCAGTAAAGAACTATGGTTCAGCTCATGCGTAGCCAGTGGGATCAGAGGAACAAGGAATGCACGAACATCTATCCCAGGTAAGTGCTTCTATATCTGAGTTGTTTGGATGTATTTTATTTATTTCGTTCTGTCAAGTCTCTGCATGCAGGCGTTAGTTAATTGGATATGCTCAAATCACCGTGGATGCACCCAACCTCCTACGACTATACTATGCTCGAATTTTCAACGCGTCAACAGCATGTGTTAGATATCTGTCCCACCACCACAGACGGCCAGTGCTTACACGCTTCACTTGTTGTTCCTCAACCGTGTTGAGGGAGCTGCTATCGTTGGTCACACAGTTCCCCTGGAGTTAACAACATGCTCTCGAAAACACTGCAGGTGTCGACTATAAGGATAGATGATGGACTGACCTAATTTTTCCAAAGATGCCTGTATGTACATCAGGTTCCTAGCGTGTGAAACCAGGGTATCATCTCCCTGATTTGCATAGTGGTAGCCATTCGAAGCTCGCCAACTATCGCTCAGTGATACTGCTCCCAGTACACTTGAAGGTGATGGCGTCGAGCAAAGCTAAGGAGCTAACAGGCTATTCATAAAGTTCTAATATCATAGCGCCAGAGCAACACGGCTTCCGTCAGTGTCGGTCATGTATTACCAATCTACTGATTACGTGAGGCAGCTGAACCGAACTAGCCGATAACGGGACTTGCACTGATGTCATCTATCTCGACTTTTCGAAAGTACTCGACCGCTTAGATCAGCGCATGCTTCTCCAAAAGCTGCAAACATACAGAACAGGGAACCCTGTTCTTGGATGGATCGAACATTTCCTTATTCAGCAGCGGCTTCAGGTTCGGGGCTTATTTTTGATCCTACTAATATAAACTGCGGTGTTCCATAAGGGGCAGTGTTAGGGTCGCGGTTTCTTTTGGCCTACATTAACGAGTTTGCGCGTGTCATCGAGTCGAATTTCCCTCTTTTTGCCGATGACATCAACATATGGCGGGCGATCGATAATCAGAAGTACCTGATCTGCTGCAAAGAGACTTAAACCGTGCTACTGAATGGTCAAAGGCAAATCTATTTTCGTTCACCGCGGGCAAGTGCAGTACTGTGCATGTATACCGCAAGCCCATTAACTGATATCAGCTTAGAGGCCACCACTTGAAGACCACCTCATAGGTGTGCGACCTACGGGTATTGATGCAAGATGACCTCGCCTGTTCGGCTCAGTCATTGAGGTATCCAAAACACCGAACCAACATGCTTGTCGCTTATGGAACCCTTTCGGGCGGTTCGAGCACTCTATCTTCCCTCAGATGCCCAAGGCATGTGTAAGGCCCCATGTAGAGTTCGAGACTCAGGCCTGGCAATTCTGGCAAAACGCGATCTGGTTGCACTGAAGACCCTACAGCGAACGGCAACCAAAAAGGTCAAGGAATTATTGCATCAGCCATACCATCTGAGAATGAAAGCCATAGGAGTGTACATCGGAAGTTATCGCCGTCTACGGAGTGATCACATTTTTTCGTACCAGATCTTGAAAAAGTATGTCACGATTGCTGCCACTTCCTGAAGCGCAAAAACGAAGCGTCACCAACTGATACTGCCCACCAAATACAGTCGACTGAAATGCCGGTATTCTTTTTCTCTTTGGATTTGTCAGCCGTGGAAGGTACTCCCAACCTTGTCGTTCCGCGCCTACTTTAGAAGTGAATCGACGCAGCATTGCACAGTTTGCGTTACTTGATTTGAATCTCTGCATCAAGTGATGAAGCACGGAGGCAAACATTGTGCTCACCAACCTCCAGGAAATCGGGATAAACGGTTTTACTACTGTGTTAACATGGATATTAAAGTGAGTCCACGGATGCGCGTTTCACTTTAGCGTCACTTTTTTCCAACTTACGTAATTCATACAAGCAATGCCATGGCATCGGTCAAGACTTGGCATTTTTCTCCGTATTATACCATTGTCCCATGTTTAATTAACGGTTAGAAGTTTTAGATTCACCTTTCACTAGCGGTCCTTTACAAGACGCTTTATTCCACGTGGAGGACTGTTTTTTTTTACCAGGAATCGTCGAGATTATTACCCTCCGCCAACTTTCACTTTTCCTGTGAATAAAGCCAGTCAGTATCTAACCGTGACACTCTATATCGTTGGATATACAGTTGTGGTATCCGCAGTATCAGGTCAGACTCACGTCAAACATTCTTTGAGATCCATTCAACAAGATTCCGGTATTGTTTAACTGATTCATCAGACACGCCTACCTTTTATTCTCGTGCATGTGTCCTGCTTTTTGTTTGAATGAGCCTTTACGTATCAGTCCATTTCCGTTAGTTAGCTAGTTTATATAATAGTCCAAGATCTATACAAGCTACAGTAGGTTATCTAGTGCATTCACTCCTATCGTCGCTAGACAGTAAGAACAAACAAATTCACACGTGTGTGCTTCCTCGACTACTGTTACGCTTGCGGATAAGTCGACCATAAATTACTGATGCAACAGTTACAGACGTCCGGTATTTAAACTACCCTAGTATACCTGATAAAGGATTACTTCATCAAAAGCACCCAGGTCATCAGGTTTGGTGGCGAAAGCCTATCATTTAGCACAGCATACACTGTCCTACAAAAAGCTTTTTTCCAGCATTCTTGTCCTCCACTTATATTATCTTTATACCTGGCACAGAAGAAACCATTCTGTTAAAATATGCAGACGACCTTATCATCGGCGTGAATCATCAGATCTCGACCACCTCAATAAATCTGCAAAATTATCTGCATGGATTAGCACAATGATCCGCTGATTGACGATGAACGCGTTCAAGTGCAAGGACATACCTTTCTCACTACATAGAGCAGCTGGTTACCAGGAACTTGTCACTGAATGTCTCAAACTTAGATTGAAGGTGACAGCTTGAGCTTCTGCACATCAATGAAGTATATTGGAGTTACACCGGGCCAGGATTTGTTGTGGTCACTCCAGGTGAATAAATATTCACGAAAGTCAGGCGATTTTCTTTTAAAGTCGCTTGACTGCGATCATTCTGCGTACGATACAACTTGATTTTGGAGTTCAAAACTGAATCACTCGTCTCACTGCAGTGGCATTCTAAAGGCAATTGTATATCTACGCACTTTAATTCATGCTCTAGACTTGCTTCAAATATACTCTCCAACATTGGCCACCGTCTTCACACTGCGCTTTACAACTCTATTTCTACCTCGTCTACCAGACAAAAGCATAGAGCAATACATGCCCAAATGAGAGCTTATACTTCGCACGCCATGCCCTATTTAGCCCAATTTTTGTTTGACCGAAATGCTATTCCTCATTATTTGGGCGGTAAATATGGTTCAGAGAGGTTTGCAAACAATCGGTTGGCACAGTAGTTTGGTTACATTCCGTCTTTGACTCAAAAGCTTCGTAAGACCAGGCAGTGCTTTACATTTTCCAGCAGTGAAACATAGGCTGTAATTAGACGCCTCCATCATCAAGCGGTAAAAAGCGCTCTGGACGGATTGTGGGTCGTCCCCCAGCAAGGCGATAGCATCGGCGACGTCCAAGTCCGTGAATCCGTCTCCAAAACTTGGTAGAGGCAGCCGCGGCCTGGACGAACTCCGGCTTGTTCTTCTTGGGAAACTGCTCACTAGTCATTGAAAGCCTGC
Organism: Dicrocoelium dendriticum; assembly: GCA_944474145.2. Classification (NCBI taxonomy): domain Eukaryota; kingdom Metazoa; phylum Platyhelminthes; class Trematoda; order Plagiorchiida; family Dicrocoeliidae; genus Dicrocoelium; species Dicrocoelium dendriticum. The sequence goes on from OX104063.1 coordinate 174,244,527, forward strand.
GAAGCAGCACCGACATGAAGATTTTGGATGCGACAGAGGTTAACGAGATTCCGCGGTAGTTGCATCAATCTTCGCGGAAGTCCTTCTTGTGAATCGGAACATTGCACGATTTTCCCCATGAGTTCGGAACCTTCACTCAGCCCAAACTTTCGTGAAAAGCGATAAGATTTCCCTAACAAGTACACTCCCATCATCTTTGAATAGAGCCGGTGATAGTTTGTCGGGACCCAGAGCGTTGGGGCGTTTCAAAGATTGGATTGCATTTCGGATCTCTGCTTCATTTGGAGGGGCTGTGGAGACAGGCCAAGCATCATCCATTGAGGCTGGATGTGTCACAGGGGGCTGTGTTTGGTGGTTGAACTGAAGAGCGAAATGCTCTGCCCAGCGACCCAATCGCCTGTGAAGTTTGGTGATCTTCGTGCTGTCTGACTCGCAAGTCGTCTGGCTGAGCGTGGGAATTGCAACCGGCGGCCCTGATGCTGCAAAATAGACGGCGGAATTTGCTGGCTGATGCAGCGGCTTCCATTTCATCAGCTTGTTTTGACCACCAAGATTCACGTTCAGAGCAAAGGCTTACTTTTAGCGGTTGCACATAATAGACCGGCGGTGTTCGTTGTACCCTGCGCCAGCAGGCATCGCCCGTCGGTGATCCAGCAATTCCAAGGATCTACTCGAGATCCAGTTTTGGGAGTGGAGCGAGCGAGGCCACAGCTGGACAAACCGGCCGACAGCAAGGCTTGTTGCAGACTTGACCAGTGTTGATCAACATCTAGAGAGTGAGAGGGAGCGAGAATTTTACGAAGCCTTTGTAGATACTCCTTCTTCACCATTGGGTCCTCCAACTTGTAGGTATTCAGTCGGGTGTGTTTTGACATTGGCGAAACACTGAAACGCATGCAAACGACCGCACATACCAGTGCATGATCGTCATCGACGCACGTTTACCAAAATGCTCGGCAGTCGCGTACACTGCCGCGCCACCTGCGACTTATAGCTATGTGGTCAATCTGTGGCCAGCTTTGGGTTGATAATGGGGGGCGCCAAGTGGCGTACTGGCGTCCAGGATGTCTAAAGCTGGTGCTGGAGAGTAGAAGCTGATGATCACTATAAAGAATGAGCAGTCCCTTCTGTTGTTTGAGCGAACAACATCATATTTATGCGGTTCCAGAGCTGGCGCTCAAATGGCAGACGATGACCGATGCGCACGTTGAAGTCTCCTGCTAAAACAAGGATTCCTGTTGTAGGAGCCCATAGGAGCAACTCATGAAGGCTCTGGTAGAACCGGTCTTTGACTGTGTCCTTGCTGCACTCAGTGGGCGCGTAGGCAGAGATCACGAAGAGAGCACTCTTATCGCCTCGGCGCCTGCTTGACTTTACAATAGGCAGGGAAGCTCGTCGTACGAAAGCGACTATTGATCGGAATCCAATCAATCAAAGCAGCTCTAGCACTGTGGGCGATTCCAACACCAGCTTGCCCAGAAGCGGCAGACGCAGCTTCATCAGAGAAGTGGAGATGGAATCTGGTGCGTGGGTGGAGCGGTTACGCAAGCTAGTAGACCGAGTTGAGTCCTGAAGTCGTGTTTCATTCAGGCAGCAGATATCAATTCCAAGGGTCTCTAGCGTGCGTGCAATTCCAGCTTGCTGAGCGATCTGCAGTACTGTGCGTACGTTGAAGGCTGCACATTTGAACTGCGTTCCGGGTTGCAGGAGCGCAGATGGGATACTTTGGGACTGGCAGCTCTCTGTTGTGCACAGTGTGGTTGAGTTGACAGTTGACGGGAATAGCTTCACCGGTGTAGGTTCAGTTGACCGACATAAATGAATCAGGTAACAACGGGTGTGAATAATACAAGTGAAGGGTTGGTAAAATGGTGGCTTGTGGTTATGAAATTGATATATTAACATGAATGGATAGCATCGTAGCAGCAAGTGCGCGAGTGATTGTTTGTGGTTGTAAATGCATGGTTCGTCAGTGGGCGAGATAGTACCCGGTTACCTAGGCCGAAATAGAGGTTTGTCTTAGGGGTGCCCCACCCCGAACCTTTGATCAATGATCTAACCTACAAAGTGGCAGGAAGATATGAGGTTATCGCAACGCGTTGAAAGGCGGTGCTTAAACAAGTGCTTCATACGGCTTTAGGACCGCATAGGACCAGGGGCCCAACACACCCTGGAAATACAATGCCACTCAGAGAGAGGTAAGGTGCAGTAACTTTATTTTGTGGAGAGTCACATCCGCCACGTCACAGCGTTGCTAAACGGACGTGGGTGGTTTTTTATGGGGCGAGCGATTGCCAGGCGAAAACACATCACGTCCAGGAACACTGCAGCCGAAGCATTGGCTCGAACGGGATAATCCAGAACCACCAAGCTGGCACCACGAGGAGGTTGTTCGGCAAGCCAAGTTAACAATCCGGATTACAAACAAGGAGAAGTGTGTTGCTGTGTTTCAGGCAGCCCGTAAAACATGAGTTAGGTGGGGCATGGCGATGAATCGGCCCCAACGTACCTGTTTCAAATCACCACACAGCCAACACGGGAGTTGTGAAGGAGACCCGGGTTTTAGTGATGGACGAAAGTCAAGTCAGTATAAGCTGTAAGTACCCAAATAGGTGCATTTTCAGCAGTTTACTTTATCAACTATAAATTTACCAAATGTTACCTTTAAAATTGTTAAGTTTACAAATGGGCAGAATAATGCTTAAGATGCACTATCATAGATCGATCGAGCAACGATCACAAAAAGCTGAACTAAATCTTCGAGATTTGTAAGCATTCAAAACAGAGAACGTTTCATTAAAATCTTTCTTCAGAATTTGTGTCAACTGAGGTAAAATTTTGTGTCCGAAGACAGTTGATGTGGCATAATGAGCGATATCCCATTGCGTGTATACATAAGTTCGATGGAACAGAGGGGCTCACTGACACTGGAAGTTGATTGAACAAAATGTCTGTCTGCTTAAGCTTGCAAAACTGAGATATATATTGTAGGTAACGTACAACTTGTGGTTGGGCGAAAAAGGCAAAGGCCGATTTAAAGGCCCCGCTCAGCCACGTAGGGCACCGCAAGCAATGTTCACTTTAGGGCTATGAAATCAATGTTCAGTTGTTGTATTATTCATCGATTCCGACTGCGTCGGATGCTTAGCACTAAGGGTGCAAGGTAATGAGAATCATTCGGCTGTTCAAGATTATTCACCAAAGCAGTATAACTTGTTTTGCCGTAGTAGGATAGGTCAAATTATTACGCGGATTAATCTCTTTCTCGACGCTTTCGCAGACCTGTTTGTGTTGTGGTAGAGGTCATGTGATGATCACCATTTCGTTAAAGCATCGGCAAGATATCGATTCTAAGAGCTACGATAACCTAGGGAGTTAATGGAAGAATGCATCTTCAGTGCAAATACGTTGAAAGGTATGACTTGCTGCACCGGTCTTCTCATAAAGAACCAATTATTTAAGTTTCTAATGCCGTGGTCTCTTGAGATTTCCCTGCCACTTGCGGACCAGCCACGGTTTCAGCCCCGGGTCCACTGGGCACATGGCGTGCACAGCGCTACTCAATACAACACATGTGGGGCGGAGTACACTCGTCATCAATTCAAGAGTACGTAAGTCACGACCATCTCGTTATCCTTTTATTGTCATCGAAATGCTGATGTTAATTACGTAAAATTGATGAGGTACTTGAGTTAATGAGTAGAATACTCTGAAGCTCTTACCGCTAAGCAACAAGAAGCTGGTACTGAGTACTGGATACTGTAGTATAGAGCAAGTAAAAATGAATTCTGTACAAGTCATTCGAATTATGGTGAAAAAGGTAATAAAATTTATCAGTCGTGAATATCGTGGTCGTTCCCATGTCACATTTAAAATAGCTGAATCATTGTATTGCAGGACTTACAAATGTGACATGTCATCGTCAGTGTACAATCGTGCTCTGAATCGAATAGTGGTAAAATATAAATCTAACAAAGTTTTGAACTGCTGCACAGCTGTTGCCTCAATCACATGTTCAGGTAAAGTGTTCCAAATATTGACCACTCTCCGTTCAAAGCACAGTGGGTGGGGAACACATTTCACATCCGGCACGACAAGTGTGTATCTGTGTCCGCGTGTGCTGCATGGCCCTTGTAATTGCAGCATTGGCCTTAGCATTGGGAATTAACCCAGATGAAGAATACGGTTTGTCATAATGAGGTCGACTCACACCCTACGATAGGACAAGGTGTAGAGGCTTAGTTTCTTGCACCTGTCATCATACCCCAAGCCACGTACACTCCGGGATGAGCCTGGTAGACACGTGTTGGACCCGTTCGATTTTTGTGCCTCGCCTCCGGTAACCGGAAAGTAGGCGGGCGAACCGTACTCTAGCATTGGTCTAATGATGGAAGAGAAGAGGCGAGTGGCAACCTCTTCAGACCCATTGCCGAAGCTACGTTTGAGCACCCAAAGCATGCGTACTAAGTTACGATATAGCTTCTTCGTGTGGTCCACGGACTTCAAATCATAGTACGAGAGTACACCCTAGGTCCTTCACGGAGAGTGTGGGATATAGCGGTTGGACGTCAAGGGTGTAGGTTACGTCGTCAGCACCCAACCCCAGGCACATAAATACAGACTTGGCTGGGTTGATCGGGAGATGAACTGATGCAGACCATGTGGATAGGCGGTTGAGGTCTTGCTGAAGTACCCCACAGCCGTCGGGAGCAACAGTTTCTCTCCAAACCTTCATGCCGTCTGTAAACAAGGCCCACGGTGACCAGAGAAGCTGAAGTACATCGTTGAGGTGGATCAGGAACAGATTGGGTCCCAGCAGAGGCCCTTGAGGTATGCCACTTGTAAAGGGATACCAGTCAGATAGTCTTCGACCTGAACCCTCCACTTTTGTCCAACAAGAAAGTCGCGGATCCACCGGTGCAGTGAGCCACCGACACCACACATCCTGAGTTTGTGAAGGAGAACCTCATGGCTGACCTTGTCGAAAGCTTTACTGAAATCGATAAATATCACGTCGACAGACTTCCCCTTGCTTATTACATTCAACCACTCATGCCTCGTCACAAGCAGGTTCGTAATGCATGAGCGACCTTGCATAAAACCGTGCTGTGCGGGCCTCAGGACCTCGTTTGACTGTAGCAACTGCAGCAATCCCTTCTTCACAATGATCTCAGCAACCTTTGCCAAAATAGGTCTCAGACAAATTGGCCTGTAATTGTCTACTTTGCTAGGGTCGCCGCCTTTCGGAATAGGCTTCACCACCGGACATTTCCAGTCAAATGGCAATGAACATTTAGACAGTGACCTGTTGAAAGAGTCAACTACCTGTTGAAAAGGTCAAGGTACAATGTAATCACTAAGGCATACGGCAGCTATCTTTGCCCCCTGAGGTTATATGGCTGATGAACTACAGACGAAAAGGTGCAGATTTCCAAGGATGTTTGTATACCCCCGCGATCATCGTTAATGCTCATAACAGACATGCTTGCGTTCACGTATTAAACGCAACGCACCTATATCGCAGAACACTAACAGACGGGACATAAGGTTGCGAAAACACTAGGCGTTTGACAGACAAAAATAAGAATGACTTTCGGATAATTTAGGAATTGGATGACGCATATCTGAGCTAAGTGATAATCGCACACCCAAGATGCAGCAAGCGACCACTTCACTCCCTTGAACTCGTTAGCAGTGGTTGTTTCCCTGCTATCTGGCGGGGTTGCAATCCATCACTATGCTGAGCTTCTGCGCTACAAGTGACGGTGACAAGCCACCGTGTTTGTCCCAAGCCGCATGAAAACGTGGTTCAATCATCACTGCCCTGCGCATCATTGAATGATAGAGATCATGGTTCACTGTATAACTATGCTTTCTTTGCTAAGCTGTCAGTCAATATATGTTGCCCTAGACCGCTTCGAACGATTGCTAATGGTTCGGAAGTGGCACACATATTTGAAACGAAATAAGGTAGATTTTTTCCGGTGGAGGAATCAGTCTCTAAACTTGAAGAGGCTTTTTTACTGAAAGCGATTCGCTTGAATAATGGTCCACCTCATTAACCCCTCACCTGCAGGCAACTTTAGATGCTTGTAGAAAGTAGAAGCCACGGGGTTCGATTCCCCGTTGAGGCAGATTACTGTGCAAACGTTTAATCCTGGCTTCTACTTTCTACAAGAATTACACTACTCACAAACCCACCAGTTATCTAAACTTTAGATGTATTTGTCATACCTGATGGCATGAATGCCACATATACGATGCAGGGTGAACCGAAGAGGAATCTGATTGAAACAAGCATACAAAATTCGCAAGGCGATGTGCAAGTTTTCGGGATAAATATATAGCAGTACGATGTGGATCACTTACGTGTGACCCGATCCTTTTGAGGAAGTCATTTCGGGATGCCTCCCGCACTGTGATCCGATCTGTCCCACACTTGAAATGATCGGCTGTGAATTCGTGTCGGCAGGCTTTGAATCCGCGCGACTCAGCGGACAGGAGGAAAGTGCGGAGTCGAACACTAAGCACACACCATCATCTCGGGGACTTTTGGTGTGTGTCAGGTCGCCTGACCTGCCAACTTGCGCAGTAGTCCAGTCCATTTCGGTAATTTCTTTGGCTGCAACCTGTGCGTACAAACAGGAAAGCGAGCATGATTCCGGGTGACATATTCAAGCACATCTCAACAAAACTATTCACTAATGTAAGTCGGTAACTAAAATTGGAAGGTGGAAATACGAAGAGACTAAAGTAGCCAAAAAGCTTGCATTCTTGATGAAACTCTCTTCGGATTATGCAAGGATACTGGGTACTAGTGTTGAGTAGTGTCAGGGATACTTGTCGGTAATCAATGATAAGTAAGAGGTGCGTCAACTACGGGATAGTGTAGAACTTGGGGACGGCTGAACCCAACGTGTATTGTGCAGGCTACAAAAATAGGAAGCGAATCAACAGGAGCGAGAAACGCTGAAGCAAGTTACTCACTAAAACAATTTCTGTCAAAGGAAGTGCCGTCAGTAGAATAAGTGGACGTTTTAAAGGTTAAAACAACGGTAAAATCCAATGTTGCAAAACACTGAGAGTATGTTTTCAGGCACCCCACACCAGTCGGCACTGACTAATCATTTCTAGTGCATTAGCCATTTTGCGGAGCAAGCTTTACCTATTTTTTCTAACTATAACACGACCATGAAGTTGCGGTGAATCGATTTGTTGTTTTGAGAGAAGCATTAAAGAAATGATAGTGGTGAACATTTCAGTAGGACCTGAATTAAATCTCCGACTTTTCGACAGTGCGAATAAATGAAAGAGAGAGGAATGTCAATCGTTGGGCGCCTGAATCATTTACCACCTTCTGATAAGGGTAGGTTATGGGACCCTCTAGCGTTTACCTAATGAGTTCTGACTGTTGGTTTCCGTAAAAGGAGCAAAGAATACGAGAAGTTGCTTATAGTAGAAATTTCGAGTTGCATGGTATTTACCACTAGTGTCGACTAATCATGAAATCTGGAAGTGGTACATAAGAGGACATAGCTGCGACATGCAGCTACTAAAGTGTGGTTGATGAATGCCTGAATGCCGCGTAACCAGTACCAACTTGGATACCATTTTCATCAACAATGTTCTTGGGTCAGAAGCAATACACTCCGGCGTAACGCATCTATATGCAGTGAGCCCTATGGGTTGTTTCACAGGATTCCGTCTCGACATGCGTAACGTTAGTTCATCATATTTCCATCCAGTTACCTGCATATTAGATGCGGATGATGTTCCAGCATGCTTAGATATGTATGGACCGGAATAAGCCTACAGTTTACCTATGGTTAGCCAACCTAGTAGCGCATTAATCCAGATAGGCAAATAACTTTGACAACCATCACATATACACGAAACTGAGAGCCTTCAAGGCAGCTAACCTGCGCTCTAGAAAAATGGTGAAACTGTCAGCATGCCAGTAAGCTTGACTTGTTCAAGATGCTGCTGACACCAAGCAGTCTCTGAGGGTAAACGATAGCGTCGTCTTGACAGCTAGTATATCATCAACGAGTGCCGAATGACCGAGGAAATCACAGCACTCGTTGTCTAGACTCATGCAATATTTTAAACTAAAAATCTTTTTCCTAGATTATTACACATCAGTATATCAAACAAGTGCGGATTGTCCAATAATTCAATGTGTCGTGTTGCTGATAAATCGTTTATACAACTGCGGCGTGTTGAAGACAACAGGATACTACCTGTACTTGATCACTGGTTTGCGAAAATTCTCGCTCAGTCTGGCAGCACATCGGATGGGCAGTGCTGAGGTCCATCAGGTATATCTAGGGGATGAACTTTCTGGCTCCGCAACAGCAGCCGGTTGAAGTTGGAATGCTCATGCCAGCTAGGTTAGTTTCACAAGGTAGTCCATCGTCTATTTTTGCGTCTATGTTTACTGACAAAAACTTTTCGTTTAATATAGCCCCAGTGAAAATATTTTGGAAGATAACAAGTAGGCGAGAAACTAAAACAAACAAACGCTCCCTATTGATGCAGCACCTCCTTCGAGATAAGTCACATCCATATTTAAGCAGTCTCATTGGCGTGTTGAAATCGCGAGCCTAACAGCATTCTCCTATTCGGCCTACCACCACTGCAGACCAACTATTCACTCCAATTAGTATTCTTTTTCTGTTCTCCCTTTTTGAATCCTTTCGCGAGTTTTTACTTGTATCTTTGTTTCCCTTTTCATTCAGTAGTGTTAGTTATCCCTTTGGAGAAGTAAAGTTGAAAATTAAAACATTTTAAGTAGACTTGTCACAGGTACAGCAGGAGCTTTCGAATAACACGATACGTAGGTTTGCAATGTTTGTCGTCACAGACCTCCATAGCTAAGGGGATGAAGTTTGTGTCTCGAAAAGAGGAAGGTATAGGCTTGG
>OX104063.1:174258447-174273947 GCA_944474145.2 Dicrocoelium dendriticum
CGCAACAACGGCTCTTTCTTCCATATGAACTCACCAATTGCTCTCATTATCTCCGAACCCATTTTTTCCAAGCCTATACCTTCCTCTTTTCGAGACACAAACTTCATCCCCTTAGCTATGGAGGTCTGTGACGACAAACATTGCAAACCTACGTATCGTGTTATTCGAAAGCTCCTGCTGTACCTGTGACAAGTCTACTTAAAATGTTTTAATTTTCAACTTTACTTCTCCAAAGGGATAACTAACACTACTGAATGAAAAGGGAAACAAAGATACAAGTAAAAACTCGCGAAAGGATTCAAAAAGGGAGAACAGAAAAAGAATACTAATTGGAGTGAATAGTTGGTCTGCAGTGGTGGTAGGCCGAATAGGAGAATGCTGTTAGGCTCGCGATTTCAACACGCCAATGAGACTGCTTAAGTATGGATGTGACTTATCTCGAAGGAGGTGCTGCATCAGTAGGGAGCGTTTGTTTGTTTTAGTTTCTCGCCTACTTGTTATCTTCCAAAATATTTTCACTGGGGCTGTATTAAACGAAAAGTTTTTGTCAGTAAACATAGACGCAAAAATCGACGATGGACTACCTTGTGAAACTAACCTAGCTGGCATGAGCATTCCAACTTCAACCGGCTGCTGTTGCGGAGCCAGAAAGTTCATCCCCTAGATATACCTGATGGACCTCAGCACTGCCCATCCGATGTGCTGCCAGACTGAGCGAGAATTTTCGCAAACCAGTGATCAAGTACAGGTAGTATCCTGTTGTCTTCAACACGCCGCAGTTGTATAAACGATTTATCAGCAACACGACACATTGAATTATTGGACAATCCGCACTTGTTTGATATACTGATGTGTAATAATCTAGGAAAAAGATTTTTAGTTTAAAATATTGCATGAGTCTAGACAACGAGTGCTGTGGTTTCCTCGGTCATTCGGCACTCGTTGATGATACACTAGCTGTCAAGACGACGCTATCGTTTACCCTCAGAGACTGCTTGGTGTCAGCAGCATCTTGAACAAGTCCCGCTTACTGGCATGCTGACAGTTCCACCATTTTTCTAGAGCACAGGTTAGCTGCCTTGAAGGCTCTCAGTTTCGTGTATATGTGATGGTTGTCAAAGTTACTTGCCTATCTGGATTAATGCGCTACTAGGTTGGCTAACCATAGGTAAACTGTAGGCTTATTCCGGTCCATACATATCTAAGCATGCTGGAACATCATCCGCATCTAATATGCAGGTAACTGGATGGAAATATGATGAGCTAACGTTACGCATGTTGAGACGGAATCCTGTGAAACAACCCATAGGGCTCACTGCATATAGATGCGTTACGCCGGAGTGTATTGCTTCTGACCCAAGAACATTGTTGATGAAAATGGTATCCAAGTTGGTACTGGTTACGCGGCATTCAGGCATTCATCAACCACACTTTAGTAGCTGCATGTCGCAGCTATGTCCTCTTATGTACCATTTCCTGATTTCATGATTAGTCGACACTAGTGGTAAATACCATGCAACTCGAAATTTCTACTATAAGCAACTTCTCGTATTCTTTGCTCCTTTTACGGAAACCAACAGTCAGAACTCATTAGGTAAACGCTAGAGGGTCCCATAACCTACCCTTATCAGAAGGTGGTAAATGATTCAGGCGCCCAACGATTGACATTCCTCTCTCTTTCATTTATTCGCACTGTCGAAAAGTCGGAGATTTAATTCAGGTCCTACTGAAATGTTCACCACTATAATTTCTTTAATGCTTCTCTCAAAACAACAAATCGATTCACCGCAACTTCATGGTCGTGTTATAGTTAGAAAAAATAGGTAAAGCTTGCTCCGCAAAATGGCTAATGCACTAGAAATGATTAGTCAATGCCGACTGGTGTGGGGTGCCTGAAAACATACTCTCAGTGTTTTGCAACATTGGATTTTACCGTTGTTTTAACCTTCAAAACGTCCACTTATTCTACTGACGGCACTTCCTTTGACAGAAATTGTTTTAGTGAGTAACTTGCTTCAGCGTTTCTCGCTCCTGTTGATTCGCTTCCTATTTTTGTAGCCTGCACAATACACGTTGGGTTCAGCCGTCCCCAAGTTCTACACTATCCCGTAGTTGACGCACCTCTTACTTATCATTGATTACCGACAAGTATCCCTGACACTACTCAACACTAGTACCCAGTATCCTTGCATAATCCGAAGAGAGTTTCATCAAGAATGCAAGCTTTTTGGCTACTTTAGTCTCTTCGTATTTCCACCTTCCAATTTTAGTTACCGACTTACATTAGTGAATAGTTTTGTTGAGATGTGCTTGAATATGTCACCCGGAATCATGCTCGCTTTCCTGTTTGTACGCACAGGTTGCAGCCAAAGAAATTACCGAAATGGACTGGACTACTGCGCAAGTTGGCAGGTCAGGTGACCTGACACACACCAAAAGTCCCCGAGATGATGGTGTGTGCTTAGTGTTCGACTCCGCACTTTCCTCCTGTCCGCTGAGTCGCGCGGATTCAAAGCCTGCCGACACGAATTCACAGCCGATCATTTCAAGTGTGGGACAGATCGGATCACAGTGCGGGAGGCATCCCGAAATGACTTCCTCAAAAGGATCGGGTCACACGTAAGTGATCCACATCGTACTGCTATATATTTATCCCGAACACTTGCACATCGCCTTGCGAATTTTGTATGCTTGTTTCAATCAGATTCCTCTTCGGTTCACCCTGCATCGTATATGTGGCATTCATGCCATCAGGTATGACAAATACATCTAAAGTTTAGATAACTGGTGGGTTTGTGAGTAGTGTAATTCTTGTAGAAAGTAGAAGCCAGGATTAAACGTTTGCACAATAATCTGCCTCAACGGGGAATCGAACCCCGTGGCTTCTACTTTCTACAAGCATCTAAAGTTGCCTGCAGGTGAGGGGTTAATGAGGTGGACCATTATTCAAGCGAATCGCTTTCAGTAAAAAAGCCTCTTCAAGTTTAGAGACTGATTCCTCCACCGGAAAAAATCTACCTTATTTCGTTTCAAATATGTGTGCCACTTCCGAACCATTAGCAATCGTTCGAAGCGGTCTAGGGCAACATATATTGACTGACAGCTTAGCAAAGAAAGCTTAATTATACAGTGAACCATGATCTCTATCATTCAATGATGCACAGGGCAGTGATGATTGAACCACGTTTTCATGCGGCTTGGGACAAACACAGTGGCTTGTCACCGTCACTTGTAGCGCAGAAGCTCAGCATAGTGATGGATTGCAACCCCGCGAGATAGCAGGGAAACAACCACTGTTAACGAGTTCAAGGGAGTGAAGTGGTCGCTTGATGCATCTTGGGTGTGCGATTATCACTTAGCTCAGATATGCGTCATCCAATTCCTAAATTATCCGAAAGTCATTCTTATTTTTGTCAGTCAAACGCCTAGTGTTTTCGCAACCTTATGTCCCGTCTGTTAGTGTTCTGCGATATAGGTGCGTTGCGTTTAATACGTGAACGCAAGCATGTCTGTTATGAGCATTAACGATGATCGCGAGGGTATACAAACATCCTTGGAAATCTGCACCTTTTCGTCTGTAGTTCACCAGCCATATAACCTCAGGGGGCAAAGATAGCTGCTGTATGCCTTAGTGACTACATTTTACCTTGACCTTTTCAACAGGTAATTGACTCTTTCAACAGGTCACTGTCCAAATGTTCGTTGCCATTTGACTGGAAATGTCCGGTGGTGAAGCCTATTCCGAAAGGCGGCGACCCTAGCAAAATAGACAATTACAGGCCAATTTGTCTAAGACCTATTTTGGCAAAGGTTGCTGAGATCATTGTGAAGAAGGGATTGCTGCAGTTGCTACAGTCAAACGAGGTCCTGACGCCCGCACAGCACGGTTTTATGCAAGGTCGCTCATGCATTACGAACCTGCTTGTGACGAGGCATGAGTGGTTGAATGTAATAAGCAAGGGGAAGTCTGTCGACGTGATACTTATCGATTTCAGTAAAGCTTTCGACAAGGTCAGCCATGAGGTTCTCCTTCACAAACGCAGAATGTGTGGTGTCGGTGGCTCACTGCACCGGTGGATCCGCGACTTTCTTGTTGGACAAAAGTGGAGGGTTCAGGTCGAAGACTATCTGACTGGTATCCCTTTACAAGTAACGTGCCTCAAGGCCCTGTGTTGGGACCCAATCTGTTCCTGATCCACCTCAACGATGTACTTCAGCTTCTCTGGTCACCGTGGGCCTTGTTTGCAGACGACATGAAGGTTTAGAGAGAAACTGTTGCTCCCGACGGCTGTGGGGTACTTCAGCAAGACCTCAACCGCCTATCCACATGGTCTGCATCAGTTCATCTCCCGATCAACCCAGCCAAGTCTGTATTTATGTGCCTGGGGAAGGGTGCTGACGACCGAACCTACACCCTTGACGGCCAACCGCTATATCCCACACTCTCCGTGAAGGACCTAGGTGTACTCTCGTACTATGATTTGAAGTCCGTGGACCACACGAAGAAGCTATATCGTAACTTAGTACGCATGCTTTGGGTGCTCAAACGTAGCTTCGGCACATGGTCTGAAGAGGTTGCCACTCGCCTCTTCTCTTCCATCATTAGACCAATGCTAGAGTACGGTTCGCCCGCCTACTTTCCGGTTACCGGAGGCGAGGCACAAAAATCGAACGGGTCCAACACGTTGCTACCAGGCTCATCCCGGAGTTTACGTGGCTTGGGGTATGATGACCGGTGCAAGAAACTAGGCCTCTACACCTTGTCCTACCGTCGGGTGCGAGTCGACCTCATTATGATCTACCGTATTCTACATCTCGGTGACTTCCCAATGCTAAGGCCAATGCTGCACTTACGAGGGCCATGCAGCACACGCGGACACAGATACAAACTTGTCGTGCCGGATGTGAAATGTGTTCTCCACCCACTGTGCTTTGAACGGAGAGAGGTCAATATTTGGAACACTACCTGAACATGTGATTGAGGCAACATCTGTGCAGCAGTTCAAAACGTTGTTAGATCTATATTTTACCACTATTCGATTCAGAGCACGATTGCACACTGACGATGACATGTCACATTTGTAAGTCCTGCAATACAGTGATTCAGCTATTTTAAATGTGACATGAGAACGACCACGATATTCACGGCTGATAAATTTTATTACCTTTTTCACCATAATTCGAATGACTTGTACAGAATTCATTTTTACTTGCTCTATACTACAGTATCCAGTACTCAGTACCAGCTTTTTGTTGCTTAGCGGTAAGAGCTTCAGAGTATTCTACTCATTAACTCAAGTACCTCATCAATTTTACGTAATTAACATCAGCATTTCGATGACAATAAAAGGATAACGAGATGGTCGTGACTTACGTACTCTTGAATTGATGACGAGTGTACTCCGCCCCACATGTGTTGTATTGAGTAGCGCTGTGCACGCCATGTGCCCAGTGGACCCGGGGCTGAAACCGTGGCTGGTCCGCAAGTGGCAGGGAAATCTCAAGAGACCACTGCATTAGAAACTTAAATAATTGGTTCTTTTTGAGAAGACCGGTGCAGCAAGTCATACCTTTCAACGTATTTGCACTGAAGATGCCTTCTTTCATTAACTCCCTAGGTTATCGTAGCTCTTAGCATCGATATCTTGCCGATGCTTTAACGAAATGGTGATCATCACATGACCTCTACCACAACACAAACAGGTCTGCGAAAGCGTCGAGAAAGAGATTAATCCGCGTAATAATTTGACCTATCCTACTACGGCAAAACAAGTTATACTTCTTGAACAGCCGAATGATTCTCATTACCTTGCACCCTTAGTGCTAAGCATCCGACGCAGTCGGAATCGATGAATAATACAACAACTGAACATTGATTTCATAGCCCTAAAGTGAACATTGCTTGCGGTGCCCTACGTGGCTGAGCGGGGCCTTTTGCCTTTTTCGCCCAACCACATGTTGTACGTTACCTACAATATATATCTCAGTTTTGCAAGCTTAAGCAGACAGACATTTTGTTCAATCAACTTCCAGTGTCAGTGAGCCCCTCTGTTCCATCGAACTTATGTATACACGCAATGAAATATCGCTCACTATTCCACATCAACTGTCTTTGGACACAAATTTTTACCTCAGTTGAAACGAATCCGAAGAAAGATTTTAATGAAAGCTACTCCGTATTGAATGCTTACAAATCTCGAGGATTTAGTTCAGCCTTTTGCAATCGTTGCTCGATCGATCTATGATAGTGCATCTTAAGCATTACTCTGCCCATTTGTAAACTTAGCAATTTTAAAGGTAACATTTCGTAAATTTATAGTTGATAATGTAAACTGCTGAAAATGCACCTATTTGGGTACTTACAGCTTATACTGACTTGACTTTCGCCCATCACTATAACCCGGGTTTCCTTCACAACTCCCGTGTTTGCTGTGTGGTGATTTGAAACAGGTACGTTGGGGCCGATTCATCGCCATGCCCCACCTAACTCATATTTTACGGGCTGCCTGAAACACAGCAACTCACTTCTCCTTGTTTTTAATCCGGATTGTTAACTTAACTTGCCGAACAACCTCCTCTTGGTGCCAGCTTGGTGGTTCTTGATTATCCTTTTCGAGCCAATGCTTCGGCTGCAGTGTTCCTGGACGTGGTGTGTTTTCGCCTGGCAATCGCTCGCCCCATAAAAACCACCCACGTCCGTTTAGCAACGCTGTGACGTGGCGGATGTGACTCTCCACAAAATAAAGTTACTGCAACTTACCTCTCTCTGAGTGACATTGTATTTCCAGGGTGTGTTGGGCCCCTGGTCCTATGCGGTCCTAAAGCCGTATGAAGCACTTGTTTGGGCACTGCCTCCCAACAGCTTGCGATAACCTCATGTCTCCCTGCCGATTTGTAGGTTAGATCCTTGATCAAAGGTTCGGGGTGGGGCACCCCTAAGACAAACCTCTATTTCGGCCTAGGTAACCGGGTACTATCTCGCCCACTGACGAACCATGCATTTACAACCACAAACAATCACTCGCGCACTTGCTGCTACGATGCTATCCATTCATGTTAATATATCAACTTCATAACCACAAGCCACCATTTTACCAACCCTTCACTTGTATTATTCACACACATTGTTACCTGATTCATTTATGTCGGTCAACTGAACCTACACCGGTGAAGCTATTCCCGTGACATCTGTCAACTCAACCACACTGTGCACAACAGAGAGCTGCCAGTCCCAAAGTATCCCATCTGCGCTCCTGCAACCCGGAACGCAGTTCAAATGTGCAGCCTTCAACGTACGCACAGTACTGCAGATCGCTCAGTAAGCTGGACTTACACGCACGCTAGAGACCCTTGGAATTGATATCTGCTGCCTGAATGAAACACGACTTCAGGACTCAACTCGGTCTACTAGCTGGCGTAACCGCTCCACCCACGCACCAGCTTCCATCTCCGTCTCTCTGAAAACGCTGCGTCTGCCGTATCTGGGCAAGCTGGTGTTGGAATCGCCCACAGTGCTAGAGCCGCTTTGATTGATTGGATTCCGATCAATAGTCGCTTTTGTACGATGAGCTTCCATTGCTATTGTAAAGTCAGCAGACGTCGAGTCGATAAGCGTGCTCTCTTCGTGATCTCTGCCTACGCGCCCACTGATTGCAGCACGGACACAGTCAAAGACCGGTTCTACCAGAGCCTTCATGAGTTGCTCCTATGGGCTCCTAAAACAGACATCCTTGTTTTAGCAAGAGAATTCAACGCACGTATCGGTCTTCGGCTGCCATTTGTGCGCCAGCTCGGGAACCGCATAAATATGATGTTGTTCGCTCAGACAACGGAGAGAGACTGCTCATTCTGCATACTGATCATCAGCTTTAATCTCCAGCACCAGCTTTAGCCATCCTGGACGCCAGTACGCCACTTGGCGTCCCCCATCAGCAACCCAACGCTGGCCACAGATTGACCACATAGCTATAAGTCGCAGGTGGCGCGGCAGTGTACGCGACTGCCGAGCATTTTGGTAAACGTGCGTCGATGACGATCATGCACTGGTATGTGCGGTCGTTTGCATGCGTTTCAGTGTTTCGCCAATGTCAAAACACACCCGACTGAACACCTACAAGTTGGAGGAGCCAATGGTGAAGAAGGAGTATCTACAAAGGCTTCGTAAAATTCTCGCTCGCTCTCACTCTCTAGATGTTGATCAACACTGGTCAAGTCTGCAACAAGCCATGCTGTCGGCCGGTTTGTCCAGCTGTGGCCTCGCTCGCTCCACTCCCAAAAACTGGATCTCGAGTAGATCCTCGGAATTGCTGGATCACCGACGGGCGATGCCTGCTGGCGCAGAGTACAACGAACACCGCCGGTCTATTATGTGCAACAGCTAAAAGTAAGCCTTCGCTCTGAACGTGAATCTTGGTGGTCAAAACAAGCTGATGAAATGGAAGCCGCTGCATCAGCCAGCAAATTCCGCCGTCTATTTTGCAGCATCAGGGCCGCCGGTTGCAATTCCCACGCTCAGCCAGACGACTTGCGAGTCAGACAGCACGAAGATCACCAAACTTCACAGGCGATTGGGTCGCTGGGCAGAGCATTTCGCTCTTCAGTTCAACCACCAAACACAGCCCCCTGTGACACCTCCAGCCTCAATGGATGATGCTTGGCCTGTCTCCACAGCCCCTCCAAATGAAGCAGAGATCAGAGATGCAATCCACCCTTTGAAATGCCACAACGCTCTGGGTCCCGACAAACTATCACCGGCTCTATTCAAAGATGATGGGAGTGTACTTGTTAGGGAAATCTTATCGCTTTTCACGAAATTTTGGGCTGAGTAAAGGCTCCGAACTCATGGGGAAAATCGTGCAATGTCCCGATTCACAAGAAGGGCTTCCGCGAAGATTCTGCAACTACAGCGGAATCTCGTTAACCTCTGTCGCATCCAAAATCTTCATGTCGGTCCTGCTTCGCAGGCTTTCAATGACTAGGGGGCAATTTCCCAAGAAGAACAAGCCGGAGTTCGTCCAGGCCGCGGCTGCATCTACCAAGTCTTGAAGACGGATTCACGGACTTGGACTACGCCGATGCTATCGCTTTGCTGGGGGACGCCCCACAATCCGTCCAGAGCGCTTTGGACCGCTTAATGATGGAGGCGTCTAATTACAGCCTATGTTTCACTGCTGGAAAATGTAAAGCACTGCCTGGTCTTACGAAGCTTTTGAGTCAAAGGCGGAATGTTACCAAACTACTGTGCCAACCGATTGTTTGCAAACCTCTCTGAACCATATTTACCGCCCAAATAATGAGGAATAGCATTTTGGTCAGACAAAAATTGGGCTAAATAGGGCATGGCAGACGAAGCATAAGCTCTCATGTGGGCATGTATTGCTCTATGCTTTTGTCTGGTAGAGGAGGTAGAAATAGAGTTGTAAAGCGCAGTGTGAAGACGGTGGCCAATGTTGGAGAGTATATTTGAAGCAAGTCTAGAGCATGAATTAAAGTGCGTAGATATACAATTGTCTTTAGAATGCCACTGCAGTGAGACGAGTGATTCAGTTATGAACTCCAAAATCACGTTGTATGGTACGCAGAATGATCGCAGTCAAGCGACTTTAAAAGAATGTCACCTGACTTTCGTGAATATTTATTCACTTGGAGTGACCACAACAAATCCTGGCCCAGTGTAACTCCAAGATAGTTCATTGATGTGCAGAAGCTCAAGCTGTCACCTTCAATCTAAGTTTGAGACATTCAGTGACAAGTTCCTGGTAACCAGCTGCTCTATGTAGTGAGGAAAGTATGTCCTTGCACTTGAACGCGCTCATCGTCAATCAGCGGATCATTGTGCTAATCCATGCAGACAATTTTGCAGATTTATTGAGGTGGTCGAGATCTGATGATTCACGCCGATGATAAGGTGGTCTGCATATTTTAACAGAATGGTTTCTTCTGTGCCAGGTATAAAGATAATATAAGTGGAGGACAAGAATGCTGGAAAAAAGCTTTTTGTAGGACAGTGTATGCTGTGCTAAATGATAGGCTTTCGCCACCAAATCTGATGACCTGGGTGCGTTTGATGAAGTAATCCTTTATCAGGTATACTAGGGTAGTTTAAATACCGGACGTCTGTAACTGTTGCATCAGTAATTTACGGTTGACTTATCCGCAAGCGTAACAGTAGTCGAGGAAGCACACACGTGTGAATTTGTTTGTTCTTACTGTCTAGCGACGATAGGAGTGAATGCACTAGATAACCTACTGTAGCTTGTATAGATCTTGGACTATTATATAAACTAGTTAACTACCGGAAATGGACTGATACGTAAAGGCTCATTCAAACAAAAAGCAGGACACATGCACGAGAATAAAAGGTAGGCGTGTCTGATGAATCAGTTACACAATACCAGAATCTTGTTGAATGGATCTCAAAGAATGTTTGACGTGAGTCTGACCTGATACTGCGGATACCGCAACTGTATTTCCAACGATATAGAGTGTCACGGTTAGATACTGACTGGCTTTATTCACAGGAAAAGTGAACGTTGGCGGAGGGTAATAATCTCGACGATTCCAGGTAAAAAAACAGTCCTGCACGTGGAATAAAGCGTCTTGAAAAGGACCGCTAGTGAAAGGTGAATCTAAAACTTCTAACCGTTAATTAAACATGGAACAATGGTATAATACGGAGAAAAATGCCAAGGCTTGACCGATGCCATGGCATTGCTTGTATGAATTACGTAAGTTGGAAAAAAGTGACAGTAAAGTGAAACGCGCATCCGTGAACTCAC
The DNA here is from genome assembly GCA_944474145.2 of Dicrocoelium dendriticum. Lineage (NCBI taxonomy): Eukaryota > Metazoa > Platyhelminthes > Trematoda > Plagiorchiida > Dicrocoeliidae > Dicrocoelium > Dicrocoelium dendriticum. Next base: position 174,269,226 of record OX104063.1, read on the forward strand.
TTTAATATTCATGTTAACACAGTAGTAAAACCGTTTATCCCGATTTCCTTGAGGTTGGTGAGCACAATGTTTGCCTCCGTGCTTCATCACTTGATGCAGAGATTCAAATCAAGTAACGCAAATTGTGCAATGCTGCGTCGATTCACTTCTAAAATGGGCGCGGAACGACAAAGTTAGGAGTACCTTACACGGCTGACAAATCCAAAGAGAAAAAGAATACCGGCATTTCAGTCAACTGTATTTGGTGGACAGTATCAGTTGGTGACGCTTCGTTTTTGCGCTTCAGGAAGTGGCAGCAATCGTGACATACTTTTTCAAGATCTGGTACGAAAAAATGTGATCACTCCGTCGACGGCGATAACTTCCGATGTACACTCCTATGGCTTTCATTCTCAGATGGTATGGCTGATGCAATAATTCCTTGACCTTTTTGGTTGCCATTCGCTGTGGGGTCTTCTGTGCAACCAGATCGCTTTTTTCCAGAATTGCCAGGCCTGAGTCTCGAACTCTACAAGGGGCCTTACACATGCCTTGGGCATCTGAGGGAAGATAGAATGCTCGAACCGCCCGAAAGGGTTCCATAAGCGACAAGCATGTTGGTTCGGTGTTTTGGATACCTCAATGACTGAGCCGAACAGGCGAGGTCATCTTGCATCAATACCCGTAGGTCGCACACCTATGAGGTGGTCTTCAAGTGGTGGCCTCTAAGCTGATATCAGTTAATGGGCTTGCGGTATACATGCACAGTACTGCACTTGCCCGCGGTGAACGAAAATAGATTTGCCTTTGATCATTCAATAACACCGTTTAAGTCACTGTGCAGCAGATCAGGTACTTCTGATTATCGATCGCCCGCCATATGTTGATGTCATCGGCAAAAAGAGGGAAATTCGACTCGATGACAAGCGCAAGGTCGTTAATGTAGACCAAAAGAAACCGCGACCCTAACACTGCCCCTTATGGAACACCGCAGTTTATATTAGTAGGATCAAAAATAGGCCCCGAACCTGAAGCCGCTGCTAAATAAGGAAATGTTCGATCCATCCAAGAACAGGGTTCCCTGTTCTGTATGTATGCAGCTTTTGGAGAAGTATGCGCTGATCTAAGCGGTCGAATACTTTCGAAAAGTCGAGATAGATGACATCAGTGCAAGTCCCGTTATCGGCTAGTTCGGTTCAGCTGCCTCACGTAATCAGTAGATTGGTAATACATGACCGACACTGACGGAAGCCGTGTTGCTCTGGCGCTATGATATTAGAACTTTATAAATGGCCTGTTAGCTCCTTAGCTTTGCTCGACGCCATCTCCTTCAAGTGTACTGGGAGCAGTATCACTGAGCGATAGTTGGCGAGCTCCGAATGGCTACCACTATGCAAATCAGGGAGATGATACCCTAGTTTCACACGCTAGGAACCTGATGTACATACAGACATCTTTGGAAAAATTAGGTCAGTCTATCATCTATCTTTATAGTCGACACCTGCAGTGTTTTCGAGGGCATGTTGTTAACTCCAGGGGAACTGTGTGATCAACGATAGCAGCTCCCTCAACACGGTTGAGGAACAACAAGTGAAGCGTGTAAGCACTGGCCGTCTGTGGTGGTGGGACAGGTATCTAACACATGCTGTTGACACGTTGAAAATTCGAGCATAGTATAGCCGTAGGAGGTTGGGTGCATCCATGGTGATTTGAGCATATCCAATTAACTAACGCCTGCATGCAGAGACTTGACAGAACGAAACAAATAAAATACATCCAAACAACTCAGATATAGAAGCACTTACTTGGGATGGATGTTCGTGCATTCCTTGTTCCTCTGATCCCACTGGCTACGCGTGATCTGAACCATAGTTCTTTAGTGGCAAACAACCTCAAATAGGTTTTCCAGCTGACAAGGTTAAATGTAGAATCTAATAATAGTCCCCAATGCTCTGAATTTTGACTGCCCAGTATGGAAAACTTTTCGAGTTACTAGCGTCTATATACTCTTAATCAAGTACAATATGGTGTGTAGACTAGTCATTAACAGCAAAATCACGTTCTTCTTAACTTCTTTTTCCACACTAGCTCAAAAGTTCTTCAAACGTATCAACCTGGATTCCCAACAGCCCTGGCGCTGACGAAAGCTATGCTTCATCGCCCTCATCTTGAAAGACAGGCGGAACATCTTAAACGAGAATACCACTTGACGATTGAATTAGATGAAAGTGACGTGGATGATGTTAACTTGAAACCAGAAAACACCTTGTTGAATCACAAAATGACGCCATGGCCGCTACCAGCTGTTTATTGCCATGAATGCGGGAAGCAATACGCAACTGACTGCGCTAAATACTGCTCAGGTTGCGGTACCAGTCGCCCGATCCCCTGTATTCCTGCACCTCCAACTAACCACATCCAAGAAAAAAGCAATCTGAATGAAGCATCTCAAAAAGATCCAGCACTCCAAGTCGACAGATGTTTAGGCCGCTTTGCACAGCTAACCGCAGAAGTATGTCCGTTTCAGTGATATTCACCGAAAATATCCTTCGGATTTGAAAAAGTTGACTAAATGAGAATTGAAAACATTCCTTTCTGATCCGAGCTACTACTAGCTCGTTATTTTTGCACTTCTTTGTTCCCTAGAGAAGACCAAGTTAATTTAACTTAAGTTGGAGTTAGAACACTGATGGGAAACTGTGGATATCAAACTATTGCGGAAAATATGTCGGTTTGCCTTATTTAAGCTGAGAAGCTGTACCATTATATCGGTTGCTTCTGTTCCAAACAAACCTATTGGTCCATTCCGCGCCTTTTTCATCACTTCCTCCGGCTGATGCTGAAAGTTAAGTGAAGAGAAACTTCGAGGGCTACTAAGCGCCTCATGCCACTCTGGACTGTTTTGGGTGCCAAGCAACTATGGAAATTCCGTATCCCTACTAATGTTCAGCTAAGACACTCTTCAAAGGATGATTGCGGCTGAAGTGAATTACCGACCAGTGCTTAGTGTATCATACAACATGCATCCTTTGCACACTGCGTATGTTAAGTACACACTACGTTCGCTACCATGTGGGTAGCAATGATTTTGTTTCCCAGAACAGTGAAGCACCCTGTTATGGGTGAGCAACGGCAAAACTAGCTCACAATTCTCAGCAATAGACACAGAGACCATAGTGAACACATTCACACAGCAAGAAACTTTAGCGATAACAACTCGATCACTAAGTTCATGAGGATTGTTGCGTCACGGTATTGAGTTCTTCATCATGGTCGTCAAGTTAAACCCGGTCCTTTGTGTGTGCTGTAATTTAAGCAATAACGCGAATTTTCCGCAACACTTTTTAAGTACGTTCATATTACCCTGTCATCGGTCTCAGTCCATGTTCGTTCTAGGTAAGCCAAGTAATATTTTTGCCACGATTTCAGGAGGGATTGAGGACGACCAGTTTGTATATTTGGTGAGCACCATTTATTTTTAAAACAGGCTTCGTTAGGCCAAATGAACCAATGAATGATTTGTATAGCAGTTATAGTAAATTGAAGGATAATCACGCTAAATGAGATATAAGTAGGAGGGCAGTCGAGCTACCGGTCAATGTCATCTAGTGAGACGTTTAACATGGAGAGATTATGGTACGAGGTCGTCACATGTCGGTACATGTCACTGTGGGATGGAGATAGGTTGATGTAGCCACTCTGAATTAGTGAAATCATAAGTTATTGATTGCATCCGAATTTATTTAAAGATTGGGATTAAAAACCATTACCTCAACATACTTGAGTATTTCGGCATTCCTATTACGGCGGATAGCCGTAAACGCTATGTCAGAGTTAATCTGACGACCCGCGTCAAATATGACTTCAGCACTTGATATGGGTGATATTTCTGAGTTTGAAACCTGTTCCTGTGCTTGCTGCGTCGTAGTTCCAGCAACCTATTTCGAAATCTGCTATCCAATTCACCTTCACAAACACCGATCTGCCTCCTCAGCTACAGAAAAGTTGTAAATGCAAAATATTGTGGCAGAGACCAGCTGGTGTTAGCAAATTTTCTGGTTGTCCAAATCGGACATAGTTTAATAGCACTGGATGTTTTTAGCGTTGTTGTCGCTCCATTCGCATTGCCACAACATCTCCTTTGCGGCTGGAGATAAATGGGAAACTTTTTCTCAGTAGATTACCTTTGATTTCTATCATGCAGCAACTGGCCGTGGGATTTAATCAAGGCTATCGGGTTGCAATTTACCCATAAAGTATGTGCGAATAAAAGCAATGCAGACTCTATATCATCGGGGCTTGATGCACTGGTAGCGGGTTTGACAATGATACGCAGAAACAACTAAGATATACAGTTATTCCAGTCGTAGCACGTAACAAACAGCACAATTCCCTATCGCAACGAGAAAGGGATGCAGAAAGACCCTGAAACCCGATGAATAAATTGTCATTTTACCTGTGGACAAGGGACGCGGGACGGTTATATTGGATAAAGAGGATTAGGTTAAAATAGCGAAACAGCTTTGCGTGACAAAACAACCTACCGCCGCATCAAAAACAATCCAACAACGCAACTGACAAACAGCATATACAGAATGTAGAAATTGCTCCAGGAACGGAACCATATCACAAAGGAAGACCGTGTTAGAATGATGGCCCGCCATCCGAACATAGCAAAATTCTACTGGCTTCCAAAAATACATATAGACGATGCACCATTACGACCAATCGTATCGCTCCCAG
>OX104063.1:174274305-174304891 GCA_944474145.2 Dicrocoelium dendriticum
ACGCGACCCGACCGACTCCCAACTGAGGCGAAGAGAAAGAAAAGACAAGTGGTCCTCTGTAGGCTCTTTTACGACCGACAAAGGGCAAGGGCAGCCAGTGCTATGTGTTGTTAAGTTAGGGAAAAAAGTCACCACGCAGAGGTGGTAGTTTGCAATTGACCATTGTCAAAAGGTTCGCAGTTGGGACGCGCCTCGGAGTGGCTGAACACTGCTGCGTTGTGGGGAGAAATTGGACTCCGTTTCCCACAGCCATTATGCCGGAGTTACTGGCGCGTTTTTTGCGGGGATTTTTGACGGGCCCGCAACACCCTCCCTTTGAAGAGAAAGAGTACCGCTTCTGGCGAGGATTGACCTGGAGGGATTTCGGTGACCTCCGGATTCTTTCTGTTCGTCGGCAAGGTGGGTTCTCGAGATGCGGCGGCGACTGAGCGGCTTCGACCGTGCTCTGTCGTTGTGTGGCCAATCCGAAAGTATCCAACAGGATGTGCAGCGGCAGGCGCACGGGATAGCTGGCTGGCATGGAGGTTTCTTCGTGGCGCGGACGAAGTTGATTGCGATGGCGAACCCAGGTGTCATCACCCACGGAGACATCATGCAGCATGTCACCTCGCCTGGCTGTCACTGTTGCTTTGATCCAGCGAGGATGACCGGCTCGATAATCGCGAGCGTAGACTGGGGCTCCGACGACGAATTCTTTATGCTTGATGTAGGCACCAGAGTGACTAGGTGGCTTCTCAATTGGGATGAGCGCTTCGTTGATTGTGCGTAGCTTGCGGCCCATCAATACTTCAGATGGTGACTGGCCTCCTGGCGTAGCTGGATTCGGTGTGGACCGGTACGAGAGCAGGAAGGCTTGAAGACACTCATCGACGGTCCCCTCCCCGCGAGATTTCAAAAGCGCCCTCTTGAATGTGTCGACAAATCGCTCCGCTTGACCATTGGATTGGGGATGGTAAGGCGGTGAGCGGAGGTGTTCGATGCAGTGTCGGCGACAAAAGTCGTTGAAGATAGAAGAGGTAAACTGGGTACCATTGTCGGACACCAAAACCTCGGGAAGGCCATGTTGACTGAAGATTCGTTGGAGACAAGCCAGAGTGGCGGATGCGGTTGGTGGGTTGACGGCGACCACTTCCGGCCATTTGGAATAGGCGTCGACCATGACCAGGTAGGAAATGCCATCGATGGGACCAGCGTAATCGATGTGCACTCGAGACCACGGTTTTGCTGGCGGCTGCCAAGGAACTGGTGATTGGTGTGGTGGCATCTTGGATGCTTGTTGACATCGTGAGCAGCGGCGGACCAAATCTTGAATGTCGTTGTCAATGCCAGGCCAATACACATAACTGCGGGCAACTGCCTTCATTCTGTTCATACCGGGGTGAGCAGAATGGAGCTGGCGGAGTACAGCTTGCCGGAGGCATGAAGGAACGACAACTCGATCTGCAGTCATGAGACAGGAATCGACCACGGAAAGGGAGTCGCGGCGTTGATGCAGTTGTTTGAGTTCACCAGACAAGGTAGTGTTTGGCCAGCACGTCTGAACGTAAGTGACGGCTTTCTGCAAGACAGGATCTTGAGCAGTTGCACGACGTATGTCGGCGGCAGTGATAGGGAGACTTCGGATAGCGTTCGATAGTTGATAACGAACGTCGTCCTCGACAGTTACAGCGGCAATCACTGTGTCTTCTACTGCGGCATGTTTGGAAATGAGGCGGGAGAGACAGTCGGCTTGACCAAAATCCTGAGTACGGCAGTAGCGGATTTCGAAGTCGTAACCAAGAAGGATGACCGCCCAACGCTGAAGTCGACTAGCCGAGTATGCCGGAATGCCCTTCTTTGAACCGAAGATCGAAAGTAGGGGCTTGTGATCGGTCAGTAGCGTGAACCGTCGGCCATACAGCATCTTGTGGAACTTGGTGACGGCAAAGACAATGGCAAGGGCTTCCTTCTCTATCTGACCATAGTTCTTCTCCGCAGGCGTCAGGGTGCGAGAGACGTGCATAACAGCTTTCTCAGAGCCATCTGGGAATCGATGGGAGAGAACTGCTCCGATCCCGTAGGCAGAAGCATCAGCAGCGACCAAAATCGGTAAGGCTGGATCGAAATGGGTCAACAGTAGATCAGAACTCAGCATGGCTTTCAGGCGAACGAAAACTTTTTCGCATGCGGGGGACCAGTGCCAAGGAACGTCCTTCTGCAACAACCGATTAAGCGGGGCTCGAACATCGTGTAGCGATGGCAGGAAGGCGCTGTAGTAGCTGATAAGACCCAGGAAGGACCGCAGTTGTGACACATCCGCTGGAGCAGGCATCTGCTGGATGGCTCTGACGTTCTCAGGATCAGGATGACGGCCATGGGCATCGAAAATGAAACCAAGTTATTTGATCGACGGAAGGAAGAATTGGCATTTCTCAGGTTTCAGCCGGAAACTGTACTCCTGGACCCGTTGAAGGACTGCAGCCAGGCGCTCTCTAAGCTCTTCTGGGGTGCGACCAACAATGAGTAGATCGTCCAGATATGCGGCCGTACCCGGAATATTACTGATCATAGCGTCCATTGTCTGTTGGAAAATGGCTGGAGCGGTCTTGAGACCAAATGGGAGCCTGGTGTACTGGAGAAGACCACGGTGCGTATTGATCGTCAGGAGGGCTTGTGACTCAGGGGAGACCTCGATCTGCAGGTAGGCGTCTGCCAGGTCGATTTCAGCGAAACAGGTGCCATCGTTGAGTATCGTGAAGATATCGGCTGGGATCGGTAGCGGGTAGCAATTTGGCTCTAGTGCGGCGTTGAGACCGGTGGAGAAATCGGCGCAGATACGGAGGGATCCATCCGGCTTCTTGACCACGACGATCGGCGCTGCCCAGGCAGAATAGGACACAGGAACCGGGACGCCCATGTCTTCCAAACGCTGGAGTTCGGCATCGACCAAGGGTAAGGCTGCGTATGCGACAGACCTTTTGGGACGGAATACCGGCTGAGCACCAGGTACGAGCTGTAACGCGGCGCGGGTGCGTGTACAGCAGCCAAGACCACCCTGGAATACCGGGGCGAACTGTCTGATGATGTCGGCGGTTCGATCGTTTGGTACTGTCGGAGAATGTACCGCATTGCAGATGGCCCGAAGAGGAAGATCGGCCAAACCAAGGGTTTCGAGCCAGTCGAGACCAAGCAGGTTGAGTTTTGTCTTTGTAATGTAGCGGATCGCGTTGAACGTGGCGCCCCGGAAGGAGACGGAGCAGTGCAGCTGCCCAGTTAGCTGCACGCGACCACCACGGGCACTGGTGGCAGATTGGAATGTTGGTTCGTATGGTGGCTTGCCAAGGGATCATCAGGGATCCTCGGAGGTGATCGTGATGTCCGACGCAGTGTACAACTGCAATCGGACCGACTGACCATTGACCAGGACGTCGACGAACTTTCTCCGATCTGCAGCGTTGATTTGGAATATGGCCAGCAAGCTCACGGAGCTGCCAACCGGACCAGGTTTGGGTGTGCTTCTGCGTCGGGACCTCTTCTTTGGATCGCGGGTAGGGGCCAGCCCAATTTTTGGCCCCCTTGGGAGATGGAGGATGGCAGTAACAATCCCGGTGCCCCACCCTGCCACAACGTTGACAACGATGCTGGCGGAACTTGCAGTCACGGTGGAAATTCCAGGCACCACAGAAGCGGCATGCGTAAGGTGGGGACTTCGCTCGGTCGGATTGGGTGGGGCGCGCGGGGATGATTGCGCCCTCGTTCCTGTGACTGCCTGGAGCATACCAGGTGCGGCGGCGTTCTGGATCATTGCAGAATCGAGCATTGAACGAGCACTGAACAGAGAGGAGTGCTCGCAAAATACCTGTGACAACGTTCGGACCGTCTCGTCAAAGGTAACGCCGCGCAGGTTCCTCGGCAAGATGAAATTGGTGTAGCGCTGGTGTTCGAGCGTACCAAGTTTGCGAAGAAGCAGCCGGACCTTCCATGCGTCGTCCTGGCAAGCCAAGTCAACGGTGAAAAGGCCCCCGTACCGCTTGTACCAGGATTCGAACGTTACTCCGGCCTTGGCGTCGTACAGAAATTCGCTGATGCCGCTAACCACATGGTCCATTGACTGAGAATAGGCGCTTGGACCTGCATGAAGAGAAGAACTGGAGAGCTTTTCGGTTAAGACGGACATCAATTTAAGCTGTTGCTGCAGCATCAGTTTTAAATCGGCGTATTCGTCGTTCATGGTTCGTCAAATCTGTCGCCACTGTTATAATTGAGGGGACGCCGCCTCTGTTCTAATTGCGTAATTGCCTGATAAGATTGTCGCTGGCACGGTTGGAGCACGCTTACGATAATTGCTTGTAACGCTGGCCACTGGAACGGAGTTGCGCTCACCTGATGACGCTAGCTTAGCCGTGAGACGGAAAATTGAGCGAGCGTGTGAACGATCCTAGCCGCACGTGTTCGGATAGACGCTGAGCCCTCGGAACGGACGCACACGAGAGGAGGGGTTACGATAGACGCGCGCTAATGACTTAGACGCGAAGGCTGGCCAGCTAACGACTCACACGCAATCACATGACCCGACCGACTCCCAACTGAGCTGAAGAGAAAGAAAAGGCAAGTGGTCCTCAGTAGGCTCTTTTACGACCAACAAATGGCGATCACAGCCAATGCACTGGGTTATTAAGTTAGGAAAAACATCACCACTTGGAGATTGTAGGCGTCCACTAAACACCGTTGAAGATCACTGGTTGCATATTCGTCATGCGTTGCTGTTAGCAGGCATGTCTTTATGTGGCAAAGCAAATTGCCAAACCGGACATTGGGTCTCTCCACTGTCTCTGGAACTTATGGATGCTGGCCGACGTATTTCGGCTGGAAGCGAATACAATGAGGCTCCCAAAAATTGCAGGAAATACTACTTGCTAGCGTGAAGAAGGACCGCGAAACCTGGTGGTCTCATCGTGCCTCTGAGATGGAAGTAGCCGCTGCCGTTGGTAATCAGCGTAAGTTATTCCGTCTGATACGGGAAACAGACAGTAGGAGACCTGGTGTTAGCGAGACCATACGCGACGAGAGTGGGCAGTCGATCCACAGCCTGTCAAAACGCTTGGAGCGCTGGGCTAAACACTTTGCAAGGCAATCTAACCGACCTGAGTTATCGCTTCCTTCTTCAGGCATTGAGCGCCCTTCTCCCTGGGCCGTCTTCTTGGGTCCGCCCTCACGCGCAGAAGTCGGACGTGAGATCAGGTTGTTGAAATTGCATAAAGCTGCAGAGGCAGATAGAATTCCCCCAACCCTCTTCAAATTCGGGGGACTTGCTCTAGTAGATGATATACACTAGTTGCTAGTGAAACTTTGGGAACAGGAGACTGTCCCGACAAGCTAGAGCCGCTTCGTAATTGTCCCAGTTTTCAGGGGAAACTCCCGTTTGGAATGCAGCAATCATACAGGGATCATTCTGATTTCGACTGCCTCTAAATTGCTTGGCTCTGTCATTCTCCACAGACTGACTGGCACTCGTGAAAGCCAGATTCGTGGTGAGCAAGCCGGATTTCGTCGAGGTCGGGGCTGCATCGACCACAGCTTCACCTTGAGTCAATTGTTGGATCACCGCCATGTTTATTGGTGACCTACCGTTGTCGTGTTTCTTGACATTAAAGGTGCCTTCGACTCAGTCGATCGAGGTGCCCTTTCCGACTGTCTGCTGAGGAAAGGTGTGCCTGATAAATATTTAAACATTATCAAAGCGCTGTACGCGCATAGTTCGGACAGAGTGAGAGTTTATGTCAAACTGTCGCTACCTTTCATTATCACCAGCGGTGTGAGACAAAGTAGCCTGCTGTCAGCTTTCCACTTTAACTTCGCTATTCTTGAAGTCATGGAGACAGCGTTCGCTGGACACGACCTATAAGGTGTGGAGCTACTTCCTGGTGTGCGGCTTCTTGATTTGTAGTATGCGGATGACATTGCTCTAATCTGTGACAGCTCGCAAACATGCCAAGAAGCACTGGACCGATTAACATTGGCTATCGTTTTGGGCTATGCTTTGCTCCGTCGAAATGCAAAGTACTTCTCCAAGATTGGCAGGAACCCAACCCTGCGTTAACGCTTGGTGGTGATCTACTAGAAGTCGTTCAGAAATTCAAGTACCTGAGCAGCTATATTAGCACCCGTGGGATTAAAGATGAGGTTACGAACTATATAGCAAAAGCTAGAGGTGCTTTTGCCAATGTCCGCCACCTGTGGCGCAGACGCGACATTACTCTCGCCCTGAAGGGCAGAGTTTATAACGTAGTCGTTCGTTCAACTCTCTTATATGGTTGTGAAACCTGGCCCATCAGGTCGACAGATATAAAGAGGCTCATCCTATTCGATCATCGCTGCCTTGGCAACTTAGTTCATGTCTGGTGGGAGCACCGTGTGAGCAAAGTACGTGTTCGGCGTCGCGTATTTGGTGCAGGAAGAGCGAGTGAACCGCTCAACACCATTAAATCACGCACCAGACTCCGATGGTTGAGCCGCGTGTTGCGCATGCCAGCACACCGAATTCCGCGACGTGCATTGTTTGCGCGTTATGGGTGCGGTTGAAAGAAGAGGAGGGGAGGCCAATCGATGACTTGGTGGAGAGAGATGAAAAACCCTCACTTCGAAGTTGGCGTCGGTTGGTGCATCCCGACTGCCTGGCTGAGGTCCTAAGGACGGTGAACACGTCTGGTTGGACACACTTGCTGATATGGCTTGGAGCCGGCCCCAACGGCGTTTGTGTTGTGAGTTCCTTTGTCCATCCCCCTCCTACTTAACATTCCCCTCCAATAACGATCTCACTTGTTAGGCATAATATAACTCTCTTCTTATGGCACGATAGCCAGCTGTTAGCTCTCCGGAACGATGTCCATTCGTTACTGGTGACTCAGCCGGCGTGCCACTGTTTGTTTTCCTTTTCTTGTCTTTTGTATTGCGGCACAATAGCTTAGGTGTTTTCCACCTTCAGTTTACGTGCATAATGGTGATGATGATGACGGTCGCTGACAGTAGCAGAGAAAAATTACAGCCAGATTGAGAAGGAAGCGCTGGCGATTGTTTTCTCAATGCAACGGTTTCATAAGATGCTATATGATAGACATTTCAAATTGATCACGCACCAAAAATCACTACTCTCGATATTCGAATCAAAGTAGGGTATTGCTGCTTCCACAGTAAGTCGGTTACAGAGATGGGCAACCGTGCTGCTGGCTTGCGGTTACAGTATGCATTATCGAGCTACACAACAACTCGGCCAAGCTGACACTCTATATCGCCTCCCCAGTTCCCACTAGAAGGAAAACGATGACTGCTTGATTGCATCCGTCAAATTCGAGTCGGAAGTCCAGCGCATCCTGGTTGACATTGTAAGGGGGTTGGCAGTAACGTCGGACATGATTCGTGCAGAGACGGCTCAAGACGATATGTTGCTGAAAGTGATAGGGTTTGTGCAGTCCAGTTGGCCTAGTGTCAGAATTTCGAATGAGTTACAACCTTTCTTGGATCGACGTGGATCCCAATCGGTCGTTGACAATTGTCTAATGTTCGGAGACCGAGTCGTGGTACCATGGAAGTTGCGGAAGCGAATACTACAGCAGTTTCAGTGCCGAATGAAGGCACTGGCGCGCATTTTTGTGTATTGGCCTCAAATGGATGCAGAAATCGAGCAGCTCTGCCAAAGTTGTGAATCTTGTCAACAAGCGGCAAAGGCACCTCCAAAATGTTCGTGGTACCCTTGGCCCGAGTCGGAAAAGCCCTGGCAGAGAATCCACCTGGATTATGCGGGACCAATCAACGGTCAATCTTATTTGATTATTGTTGATTCCTACACAAAATGGCACGACGTGGTTCCGATGCAAAATCCCATCGACCAGCACACTATCAATGAGCTGAACAAACTGCTCCAGTATTTTGGCACCCCGGCGAAGCTCGATACAGACAACGGAGCCCAGTTCACCTCAATGCTGTTCCGAGAATTTTGCATGCAAAAAGGAATTCAGCACAAGTTTTCGCCGCCGTACCATCCACAATCGAAAAGGCAAGCCGAATGGTTTGTAGATACGTTTAAACGTGCTCTTCCCAAAGCGGAAGGAAAGAGGGTTTCACGAGATGCAATTCAGCCATTTTTGAGAACGTATCGAAACACTCCGAATCCAAACACACCGGAGGGTAAATCTCCTTATGACTGTCTATTTGGACCAATAATTAGAACGACATTTAATAGGCTGATTCCCGGAAAGGTTGGAAAACGCAACGGACAACCGAGAGAGGGGCAGGATAACAGGCTTCGGACGTTCAAGATTGGCCAGTTGGTGTATGCACGAAACTTCCAGACTCCGAAAAGTTGGGTTAGCGGAACGGTTAGTGGAAAGAGGGGTAATGTTATTTATGGGATAATGGTCGGAAAGGCCAAGTGGACCAGACACATCAATCATCTACACCAGTGGCATGGCAAAACTCAGAGACTTCAAGAACCAGCGGCAGCACAGTGGGACATACTACTGGATACATTTGGTTTAGAAGACAGAACTGATCTCCAAAGCGGAACACAACCAGTCGCACAAACGTCACACGACGTGACATGCAGGCAACCGCGATAGCTACAAGCGGACCACAGGGTAAAAGCCACGATCAAGCCCAAGTGCGGAAAATTGGTAGGAGCAATCAATTCAAAGGGGGAGGTAAGAGAGAGGTAAGCGGAGCCAATGTCCAGATACGAGGTCGCTCACGGGCTTACTGCGGAGCACGTGAGCTCTCGGCTGCATGCGAAGGTCACCAGCACGAGCGTGGAACTACCTTCGACTGTTTTGCCAAATTTGGGAATCGGGTGCAAACTGATTGGCCAGCAAATACAACCCGAGTCAACGGAGGCGAACCATTCTGTCAAATATGAAAAATCCGTGGGACGGGATCAACTCACATTAGCTGAGAGCCAAACGCTTCCAAAATTAGTATGTTTCATTCACCAATAAATAGAGCCGACCTATCGTGTAGAATTGGCTCCATATTTACCGAGCCTTGGCCTTCTGTATCCCGTCGGCTGGTTGGGCGCATGGCTGAGCAATCAGGCGGTCGTAGTCTCAAAGGCGCAGAATAGCAGCAGGGCAGCAGTACGAAGGCAGATTTACAACCATTTCTGATCGTTTACGTTCAATTTTTTCTTTACACTGACGTTATTTTCAAAGCACTCACCACGGTAGACAGCCGGTAGACGACCCACATGTATTTTGATTACCTCATATTCACCTCAACCATCCAACAGGAAGTTTCAAGCACTTGCTTTTATTCCGTGATAAATCCTTATTCATTGTTCAGTGTACATTTGAAACGCTCCAAATTTGTTTTTATCGTTGATCTCATTGAATATCTTGGTTATCGGCTGGAGAAACATGGTTTAGATGCACGGAAAGATTACTTGTAGCCCTTTAGTCCTAAACGTTCTCCACGTAACGGAGCACAGCTACGTTCAATCGTTGGCATGTTACCGCATTACCGTCGGTTCCGTTAATGCACCACTTCACGACTTGTTAAAGAAGGACTTCAAGTGGTCATGAGAAGCGAAATAGAAACAAGCAGTTGAGAAAGCGAAAGTTCTTCTTGCTTCTTCACCAGTGTTTGTACTTTGAGATCCAAACAAACCTATCATCTTACAGTATCATGTCTCACCGTTTGAGGTGGGAGCAGTCCTAAGGCATTAGGTTCACGACGAAACAATTCGTCCTTTGGTTTTCGCCTCTCACATGTTGCAGGCTGCCGAGAAGCATTACGCACAACTGGACAGAGGCACTGTCCTTGGTTGTCGGTGTCAAGAATTTCCATCAGTATTTGTGGGGCAATCTTTCGAGATACACTGAGCAAAAACCGTTAATTTTGCTTCTCGGTGAGGGACGTCGCATAGAGCAAATAAACGCACCACGAATGGTACGCTTGGCAGTGCTACTTTCTGCCTAAAGCTAGCAAATCCGATACGTTGCTGATTCGAACGACAATGTTGCTGATGCTCTCAGTAGCATATCACAGGTTACGCAACAGGACGGACAAAGTGGAGCGCTGTGCGTGTTTATTTGACTGTTGCAAGACCTAGACAATACACCAGTATCCAGTAACATGGTAAGGAAAGCTGCCGATCGCGATCCCGTCCTATCGAAAGTAAAACGTATGATGCTGCGGGGTTGAGGACCGTGATCCTCTGATGATATACGTCCATTTTGCAATTGTCGATTGGCGCCAAGCCTGCCGGAAGCATGCATCTCGCGTGGATCACGTATCGGTATTCCATCATGGTTCAGATTATCTATACTGAGTGCGTTATACGAGGTACATCCTAGGATTGTCCGCACGAGAGCTCAGGACAGATCATACTGCTGGTCGGCGATCGATAGTGATATCGAAGCGCTTTTGAATACTTATGCTACATGCCAGAAGTATCAAAAAGACAGACTAACCGGTCCCATTCACTCCTGGGAGCTGCGCGACTGCCCATGGGAACGTGTCCATGCTGACCATTTCGGCCCGACTAAAAGGAAAATGTTGCTGCTGCTGGTGGAGGCGTGCTCCAAGTGAATAGATGTACCTGTTGTCGCTTACGCTACTACGGAAACTACAATCAATACGTTACGTTGTAGTCTATGCATGCACGGCACGCCGAAAACAGTGGTCACAGATAACGGTCCGCAGTTCACCAGTGCGGCGTTCAAACAATATTTATAAGGTAATGACATCCACTACATGACTTCAGCACCATACCACCTAGCGTCAAACGGTTTAGCGGAAAGATCGTAAAAACCGTGAAGGCCGGTCTCCTGAAGCAACATCATGGCTCTTTGCTCATTAAAGTTGGCCGATTCCTATTCGCGTATCGTACCACAGCGCTGGAGTCCATCGGAAAAAGCCCAGGGGAGGCCAAATCTGGGTGTCGGCTACGTACGAGGCTAGACCTACTTTTCCCAGCCCCCGTCAGGACAGGCGTTGCTAACAACAGCGCATGCATCCGAGTGGGGGCGCACCAGCTGAACCTCAGAAGTTGATAGCAAAACGAGATGTGTACACGAAGCTCGTGCACTAGCAAGCATAGCAGCCAGGAACTGTGCTTACAAGTTCGGAAACTGAGGCCAGCATACAACTGGAAAGTGGTGAACGAGCACACAAGCACAATGATTTCATTTGTCCCCGCATCTCAGTCGCACCATGATCAAAGGAGGAGGGAGTTGTTACAGAAGAGCGTAAGGCGACGAGCAGAAAAATGGATGAAACTGATCAGCCGATCATTTTTCGAAAACCGCATTGTCCACCCAAACCGACAAAACGTTACGTTTTACAACCTTCTCGTTGTGTCACCTGGGTGCTTCGGGTTTTTTCTCCTTCCAGCAACTGGTTCGGCGACAGTGTTTTGGACTTGATGGGTTTTCACCTGGCAAGCGCTCTCCCTATAAAAAGCCACAAATGTCTGTCTAAGAACACTGCGACGTGGCGGATTTGACATGCCACTAAATAAATTCAGTGCCCTTTGCCCATCCCTGAGCGGCATTGTACTTCAAGGGTGCGTTGAGCTCCTGGTCCTTCACGGACCGAAAGGTGTATGAACCATCTATTTGGTCACCGACTCCCAACAGGGTGTGACGCCCTCACATCGCCCTGCCGCCTTGGAGGTTCTTTCTCTCGAAAATGTGGTGGTCACCTCGTTGACAAGGATCCCCATATCACCAAACTATAAAGGGTGCGGTCCCAGGCTCTTAAAACTTGTGTTACAGTCAGAAGTAATGGCACAAACCCTACTAGCGAACTGGGTTAAATTCCGTTGCAGATTGCCAACAGAAATTCGTCTGAAAGCAGCAGGAACACCAACACCTTTTAATGACAATTCAGTAGAGCCACAACTCTTAGTGAAAACGCCAGCTGCAGGACCCGACTCGGGGACGGTTTCATGAGTAGCCATACTATCCGGAGGGGCCCAGCAGAGCACGAGCAAACACCAGGATTCGGAGTATCTGATACCTGCTTATATATCAAATACTTCTCGAGAGTATGCAACCCATCCAAAAAACGATTAGTTGCCGACCCTTTAATGGTCGGCGTAAACTCATTTGCTTCATCCACCCCTCCAGTCGCCGGCCACTCACTGGTCGGCGAAACTTCACGTATGAGTTGTACAACTTCTGAAACATTGAGTAAATCTGAGAAACTTTCATGTATGTACATTAACGCCCAAGGGCTCTTCAGTAAAAGTAACGGACTTCCACTACGTCAGGTTGCGAATGCTTGGGACCTAATTACTATTACCGAAACTTGGTTGCATAAAGAGGTGACTGATGCTGAGATTGAGATAGCCGGAATGTCACTCATCCGGAACGACCTCCCCAGCAGAGGAGGTGGGGTCCTACTCTACTACCGCAGCGATCTACAATGTACAACCGTTGATGACCTGGAAACACACGTTACCGACTCACTCTGGTGCCGTCTCCGACTGAGACACAACGACACATGTCTCATAGCTATCATTTACCGCCCCCCAACGTCCACTCTGGAAATGGATTCCTGCTTGATCCGTGGCCTAATCAGAGTAAACACGCACAAGGTACAGCCACACTCTCATCTCCGGGGACTTCAATCTACACAATCTGGAGGTTTCGGCATCGCCCAGTGAGCAGTTCAAAGCAGACTTGCAGGAACTGATCGCTAATATTCCTTTGTACAATCATGTCACCACGCCCACTAGATTCAGGACAGCAAACAAACCGTCCATATTGGACCTTGTGCTCACAAATGAAGAGCTCATGATTGAGAAGTTATTGATGGATAGTCCATTAGGTCTCAGTGACCATGTAGTAATAACTTTTGACTATGTGTGTTATGCAGAGTATCCATCTGAACACTCGGAACTAACTCATACAATCACACGCTACCACGTATTGAAAGAACTCGCCGACGCAGCTGCTTGGGAATTCTCAAACCAAAGTCCCCTTGACAACGTTTGGGCAGAGTTCGTTAATAAGCTAAGCGACATTGTCAACAAAGCATCAGAGACCAAACCCCGTCATCCCGCGAAAATGCCTTCAATTGTAAGGAGTAGGACTCGCAAATGCCTGGTGATAAGGGATGCAGCATGGCGTGCCTACAAGATTAACCCCGACTCAGAGACTTGGGGAAATTTCCTGGCCCATCGCAACCATTGCGCCTCACTTGTCTGTGAGGACAAAATAACGTATCAACAGTGGCTAGCCAAAATATTCATGGCAAACAACAAACTGCTGTATAAGCATGTCAATAAGCTTCGTAAAGTGAAGCATGGAATACCCCCACTATTCACGACAGGCGGTAGAGTACAAAGCGCCGAAGAAGAAGCTAATGCCCTGCGGCTGCAATACGCCCCAATTTTTGAACTCACAACATCTACCTGTCTCATAATATCACGCACATTACCGTCACCTTTGTTTACAAATGTTATTTTCAACTCATCAATTGTGCTAAGGAAGTTACTCTCACTGCGTGAACATAGTTCTCCGGGAGCAGACAACATCCGCCCGAAGGCACTGAAGGCTGTGGCCACCAAGCTAGCTGAACCACTGTCACAGTTCTTTTAGAGGTGCTTTTATGAACAACAAGTCCCCACCATGTGGAAGTGTGGCAATATAACCCCTATTTTTAAAGGCGGTAGCCGTTCCGATCTTGCAAACTATCGTCCAGTGACTCTCCTCCCTGTGCTCGCGAAGGTGATGGAAGCAGTCGTCGCTGAGGCTTTAATGGACTACCTGGAAAAATGCAACATCTTGGTAGCGGAACAGCATGGTTTCCGGCAACACCGCTCATGCATCACCAACCTACTTATTGCACGAGGTAGTTGGACCGAAGTGGCCGATGATGGGGTCAGAGTCGACGTCATCTAGCTGGACTTCTCCAAAGCTTTCGACCGCCTTGATCACCGCATCCTACTTCAACGGCTTCAGAGTTACGGAATCGGATATCCTGTACTTGGTTGGATTGGCAACTTCCTTTACCAACGAAAGCTCCAAGTACGTGTTAGGGGATCACTTTCTAACCCAATTGAGGTGGAATGTGGTGTCCCGCAAGGCTCAGTGCTGGGACCGCGCTTATTCCTGGTGTTTATCAACGACCTGGCAAGAGTCATCTCCTCAAACTTCCTGCTTTTCGCCGATGACGTCAAGATATGGCGGGCGATTAGTAACAAGGCAGATCAGGATCTGCTCCAACATGACCTAGATTGCATTTACGAATGGTCAAAGAGGAACCTGCTTCAATTGAACATGGCTAAGTGCAAAGTGATGCATCTGCGTCACCAGCCGATGAGCGCTTACAAGATTGGAGACCACACCTTTGCGAAGGTTTCTCAGGAGCGTGACCTGGATGTATTGGTACAGGAAGATCTCGTGTGTTCTAAACAAGCAGAGAAGACGAGGAGAACCAGCAATCAACACTTCGGCCTTCTTCGCAGAGCCTTCGGTCGGTTTGAACCATCAATATTTCCCCAAATGCTTAACGCCTACGTGCGACCTCACGTGGAATATGCTATTCAGGCGTGGCAGCCGTGGCAGAAACAGGATCTCGTTGCTCTCGAGACTCCTCAACGACGGGCAACCAAGAACGTCAGGGGCCTCTTTCATCTGCCTTATCAGCTTAGACTGAAATCTCTAAGAATGTACAGCAGTCGATATCGGCTTTTGCGGGGGGATCTCATAATGGAATACCAGATTCTGTAGAACCCAAACCACATTTGCCGTCCGCTGCTGGAATTAAACCACAACACAAAACTAAGAGGTCACTCTCTGAAACTGACAATTCATTATAGCCGGCTTGAATGCCGTAGAAATTTCTTTTCTCTCCGCGTGTGTGATCCTTGGAATGCCCGCCCTAATTATGTCGTCTCTGCTCCCAATCTGGCGATATTTAAAAAACGTGTTGACGATGCATTTTATCACTTACATTTCATCTTATGACTTGTTAGCCAGGGGCTACAAAACGCAATCAAACGGTTTCTTGCCAAACGCCCAACCATTGGATTTATGGATTTATACGTTTAATACGCGAACATCTCCGCTATTTCACATAAGTCTATGGTGAGTCCACCACAACGCTTTTCACTTTATTATGCAATTTATTTTCGCAATAATTTCCATCCCACGGGACTTGTTAAGCGATGCTTTTTTACCCGTAATAAACCATTGTCCATTGTTCATTGTCCATCTTTGATCAAAGGCTCTGGGGAGGATCCTCTAATACAATCATGCCCTTCTACAAAATTCATGTGTCACACGGACCTAAGAAGACGGCGCCTAAGTGAGCGATAATATTTTACTTTACCCACACTTTGTATCAACGACCACTGCGCCCCGTGTATTTCTCCATGATTATACTTGATTTTTATTTTACGCTGAGGTTATTTATCAAGACACTCATCTCAGTAAACGCTCAGTAGATGACGCACATGTAGTTGGATTTCATCGTATTCACCCCAACCATCCTACAGGCCCTGTCAAGTACTTGCTTTTAGCCCGTGATAAATCATGTTCTTTCTTCGTCTCATTCCACAGAAGCACATGACATTTACACCCTGTATTTCTTATTCAAGTTCCTCAGTTTTCTTCACTTTTCATGATTGGTCATGACTGGGCCAATCTTCTGAGGGGATGGATTGAAGCTTCCTACTAATAGCGCACGCGCAAGCCCACTGGCGAGAAACAGATGCTGGACTCAGAAAACCGGTCTAACTTTTGACGGCCTGTTGCTTATACCATTGGCAAAAAAGGGGACAACATGACGGCAAGTTGCTTTTAAGCCGCATCAGCACATGGTCAGATAAGGCGCGGAAGTGCGGATGAAAGCTCTCGTGGGACTACTACGCATCGAAGCAGGTCCCAAGAGACGGTTCCACGAATGGTCATATTACTGTAAATAAATAAGTTATTTGTCTTCGACAGTGCGAGACACGCCTGCATAGGAACGATCATGATAATACAAAAAGATCGGTGAATGCACACACAAATGTTACAAGTTAACCAGTTGTTAACTGGATTCATGTGAGCATGTGCATATGTAGGTATGCGTGTGTGTGGAGCAGGGAGAGTCTATAGTGAGTGCACTTAAGCTTGCGATGGGTAGATCCGGACAGATTATTTACCCACTGCTGTTACTGTCGTACCATTGGCTCATGCCTTGGACGCCTCCTCGTGGCGACCGCTAGGTTAGAGTTGGGTTTCGACCTGCTTCTAGCTAAGAGCCAGCGCACAACAATCCGCATGAGTCAGTGAAGTGACCATGTGCTAGACCTGCTGCCTTTCGAGGGTGCATTTAATCGAGGGCTTTGGCTGACGACCCGAATCGTTCTCCGGTCAGGTGTGGGCGCCTTACCAGTATCCTAGTCCATCCTCTTCGGAGGTTAGGAACTGGTCGAGGGCCCTCTTCCCGTAAATCCTAGCCACGGGAGACAACAGTTCCACGGCTTATAAGCTCACCGCTCGATTGGTGTAGATCATGAGCTCCACCTATTATCTCTAACGGTGGCAGGGAACTTCCGGGCGTTCAGTGGTTTGTTACTTCCGGCCCCAAGTCAGGCAACCCTTGAGCAAATTAGTGCAAATAAGCCAAAGCCCTCCTACCACTGGCCGTCGTCGCAGTTGCGTATCTTATTGCGGTCGCAAAACACAAATAACTTGTTCCTAGAACATCGAATGCTGTGTGTTACGGACATCAAGCAGATTCCAAGCTGTCTCTACAATCACATTCCCGAGCTGGATCTGCTCCCCACTGCCTTGTGGATCAGGCTATTGAGTCAAAGGCTCTTGGTAGAGTTCCTCAAGCAACCTCCCAAACACAGCTAACAAAACGCGCGAGATCGTACACCAATGAAACCAAATGCCTGCGCGCAAAGCACTCAATATCGGGTGCTGTAACTTGCGTACACTACTGGACCGAAATTCGAGTGTGCGCTCTGAGCGATGCACTGCACCTGCCGCGATGGAGCTGGCGCGCTACAACATCGACGTTGCAGCGCTCAGCGAGACCCGGCACGCTGAGCAAGGTAAGTTGCATGAAGTTGATGCCAGCTATACGTTCTACTGGGTGGGCATTGCCGCCCCAGCTCCACACGAACATGAGGTCGGATTTGCAATAACGGCATCAATCGCGAGCCCGTGGGTGAACCAACAGGCATCAGCGTGCGACTGATGACTGCTCATCACCGACTCAGAAGCAGTAAGTTTGCCACCTTTATAAGCACGTACGGTCCGACCATGTGTTATCCTGCTGACATGCGTGATCAATCCTATACTCAGCTATCCTCCGTGATACGGTCTGTGCCGAGGAGCGATCGCCTATTTCTACTGATTGTTTTCAACGCACGCGTCTAGCGTGATGCATCGGTGTGGACAGATGTTATCGGTTCGCATGGCATTGGTTCAGCGAATGCGAACGATGCCAGGCTGCTCTCCCTGTATGCCACTCACAGTCTGACGATCAGGAACACTCGGTTTGCACTGAGTGCGAGTGATATAGCAACTTGGACGCACCCAAGGAATGGTCACGTTCACGTACTCCACTATGTCATCGTACATCAGCGTGACATGCATGAAATTGGTATGACACGTGTACTGTATGAAGCCGAGTGCGGCACTGATCACAAGTTGGTGCGAACCAAACTGTACATATATTTTCGTAAATCTATGTATTACTCTCCCGCCGTGCATCGGCGTAAATTTAACATTCTCCCCTTCAGTACTATGGAGAGACATATTGAGCTGGAGAAGGCGATGGCTACACACCTGTGTGATGTGGAGCGCATAGCCACAGTGAGGGACCCGTGGCAACACATACGCAGACAGGTGACAGCTGCTGCCGAAGAGACCATCGGGCGCGCAAACTGTAAGCGGCCTGATTGTTTGATGAGAACAATGCGACGATAGGTGCGTTGGTATTGGAGAAGAATGCAGCATTTGCTGCACATGTTGCAGATCCCAGTGACTTGGGGAAGAAGATACAGTTTCGCAACCTTCGACGGCGATTGACCCGAGAGCTCCGTCGCATGCATGGTAGACTGAGAAGGCGAAGCAGATGGAATGCTACGCAGAGCGTCGCCAACACAAGGAATTCTTCGACTCCTTGTAGGCGGTTATTAGAGCTACTGAGGACGCTGATCGATGGTAGTCCGGGCCCTGTCTGCACGCAGACTGCAGACGTAATGCAGATCTGGCAAAAACACTTTTACTGTCTCTTGAACAATTGCTCGGAGATCGACTGGCCTGCACTGAACGGCCTAAAGCAACACGATGTGAAGGCGAGTCTGACGGACACGCCGACACTGGATGAAACACAGAGATCACTTGCTCAGCTGCGAAACGGCAAGCGTACCGGTGCTGACAAGATCCAGCCTGAAGTATTAACACCCAGCGGACTCTCGTTGGTGACTGCGCTGCACCACTTGGTGCAACGCACATGGATTGTGGAGGAGGTGCCTACTGAGCTGAAGCATGCGCCTGTGCTAACACTTTACAAGGACAAAGTGCGCAAGCAATGAGGGGTGAATTATCGTGACATCAACTTGCTGAGTTGTGTGGGCAAGGTGATTTCCCGCATCCCGCTTAACCGTCTCGTCATTCAGGTTGTGGAACCCAACATGCCGGATGAGCAATGAGGATTCGCTTCGGGTCGCCGCACCATCGATCTGGTGTTCGCAACTCGGCAGTTGCAGGAGAAGTGTAGAGAATGACACCAGCAGGTGTACTCGCTGTTTGTTGATTTCACCGAAGCATTTGATACGGTGAACCGCGAGGCATTGTGGCTGGTGTTGGACAAGGTTGCTTATCCGAGTAAACTTGTAAGTTTAATTGAATGTCTGCACAGTGGTATGCGAGCGCGGGTGCAGCTGAGTGGAGAGACCTCGGATGACTTTGCAGTTGTCTCTGGTGTGAAGCAAGGCTGTATCTTAGCTCCGGCTATGCTTAATATTTACATGCAATGATGTCTTGTGCTTTTGATGTGGCTTGTACTTACGGTGTTCGTGTGGAGCACCGTGGTTATGGTGATCTGCTAAACTTCCGTCGTTTCGGTGAGAGAACGCTATTCTTTAAGACGACTATAAGTAGGTTGCAGTTTGCTGACGACCGTGCGTTGTTTTCACACAGCGCGGATAAGTTGCAGCACATGACTAGTGCTCTGTCTTCGACAGCGGCCAAATTCGGACTCACTATCAACACAAGCAAAACTGTCTGTCTCTTTCAGCCTTCACCGGAGGTGCAATCCTCAATGTTGTCGCGAATCAGCATTGGTGCTAAAGTATTGGAAACCAACTCCCGCTTCTGCTACCTTAGGAGTGTAATGTCGACTGACCAGCAGTTACACAGTGAGCTTCTTATCCGTGTATCGAAGGCAGAGGAGGCATTCTGAAAGCTAGATTACGGAGTGTGGAACAACCATTAGCTTACCGTGGACACGAATCTGATGGTGTACAAATCCACGGTGCCGTCTGTTCTTCTAGAAGGCATTGAAACTTGGACGATGTACCGGCGTGATGTGCGATATCTCGAGCGGTTCCATCAACAGTGTTTACGGCGGATTATGTGCATGGGATAAGGCGACAGCGCTGCACTACGGGGTGCTCTGACGCAGTGGAAAGTATGCAGTGGACTGCATACTTTTGTTGACACACTTTAGGTTACTTGGTCATGCGTGAGGTGTGGATTCGACGCGGATACCGAAGCAGCTATTAGATGGTCAGCTGAGTGTGGGGAAGTGGCATGCAGTGATAGCGAAGCGTGGTTTCCAGGACATGGTCAAAGTGAGCCTCTCACGTTCTACTCTTGATCTCAGGTCTTAGGAATCGAAGGCGGTTGACCGGCGTGTATTGCGCGATCTGATCACGAAGGCATTTGCTGAACTGCTGGAAAAAGCCTTCGTGCATGCGGCGAAGAAGCGGCAGTAGCAGAAGCGGCAGGCGCCAATGGGTTGTACTCCATCGAAATCGAGCGCATGGTGTTGTAGCACATGCGGTCGCGAGTGCCTGAGTCACGCGGGTTTAGTGAGCCACCAACGCGGCCACTCGAGCGCAGTAGCTAAACGACGACGGATGCTGCAGAGAACGTAGGTAGAACCGGCGCAGTGTTTGTAGGCATGCTGCATTCGATTTACTAACCGCATGCCTGGGTGCTGAGTTTGTTTGTTTCAGGTGGTGGGTTTGCTGTATTGTCCAAATGCTTTTTTATCCCATATTAATGCCTACCTGGTTAATCTTCTATTAACTTGCACATGTCACTTAAGCTAACTGTTGTTACCTTCGTTAACATTTCGCATTTGTGGCATCTTCTTAACATATTTTATGACATTTTGAACGTAGCGCGGATTTGTTGATAACCAATTCATTCATCACATGTATCGAAAGATTGTGTCATCATGTTTGTATGCATTATTTAATTCATGTTATTTGATATCGTCGTTTCAAGTGATTGTTTGTTGCTTGACATCCCCGGTGTGGCTGCGCTTGACGTGCCCACTGACAAGATGCCTACCTGTCTAACACCCTCCTCCTCCATTACTGGTGCTAGGAGACTGTGGATCGTTGGTGGGAGGACGGGGTACACGGTTCTCGTGGCCGTGCTAGGCTCAGAGATTTTTCCCACGCACCCAGTGTGGAGCGGACTGCCACCGCCTTCTGTGCGCTTGATTCCCCAAATATAACGTGCAAGTGTTTGTCTGTGAGGGAGTGTGAGGTGGCTCCATTGATGAAACGTGGCTTCCATCCACATGTCTCGCGGTCTTATTCCTTCGGGTTCACACTGGATATGGGGTGCTTGAATGGAGCTGTGAGTGGTGCAGCGCAAGCCACCCATGGTACCTCTGTAGGCGCAGGCGTCCAGTGGCTGTCCCCGTGAAGGCCATAACGACAGGCGAATCCGGTACCGGATCACGTCAACCAACCATGTTTATGTTGAACAAAGTTGTTAATGTAACGATACTTGTGTGATTGTTTTGAACTAATGGCTATTCCTACATTTATTCCTACGCGTCACTTTTCGTATTTTACTGCTTTTAAATAAGAAAACACTGCGAAGCTTCTCTGAAAACTAATCTATAAAACTCAAAGTCTTTGTGTACGATTCGAGTATGATGTATATAACGATCAGAGGACATAGCGGGTCTGTTTCGCACCAGCGATTAATATGCCAGTTAGTTATTTATTTATCACCTTGAGCGATTACCCTGATGTCTTGTTGAGGCGTGTCATTCTGCGATATGCGGTCTCCCAGTATATCTATGCTATTTCTCCCAGGACGCATGTGAACAGGCTTTCATCTGCCCGCGATAAACCTTTAACCATTTGGAAGCACCGCCCAGATCTGGCTGCAGCAAGTCGTGATATTCCTGACTACTTATCATCTGCTATAGGTTGACATTATTGGCCAAAAACAAAGCATTCCATTTTATTCCAAGCGCGAAATCGTGGGTGAATATTAGCATTAAAGGTGATTCCATCAATGCACATTGTGCTACACCATAATCCATCACAATCTTATCGGTACATTAACTATGAAACCGCAGCTGTAGCCACTGCTATAGGAGGAAGTAGATGATTCACTTAAGGACAGCTTCCAATTCCGTGGGTTTATGGTTCATGAACAAAGGTTTTGTGATTCAGGGGGCTCTGAATGAGTTAAGATAGTTGACATAAATCCCGTTCCCGTCAGCCACTTTTCCGGCCCAATTACCACGTGCAAATAGCAAAATAGCAATACATATCTGGTTCTGATAGAAGACATGCTGCTCTGGGTTTTCCATATAGTTAGTCAGTGCCCCAACAGTGCTAGCTTCATCTTCCTTGGTATCAACAAAGAATGATCTCTGATTTCGTTTTCCTCTTCTGAACAGCTACCAGTGTTACTAATTGGGGCTATAATACTTCCGTGTGGTAAGGTCCTGTCATTCAGTGTACCACACGCGCAAGTGGAGCAGTTTGAGCAATTGGAGTTCGGTATGCTTAGCGACGGCCACCTTCACCACCATAAGCTGAACGTCATCACCGGGAGAACTAAGGGGGCAAAATGACAGAAGCTTCTTCAATACAGTCACTGGACTAAAAAAAACAAATGGGTAACTCCTAGTACATGGGTAATTGAGGCAGATATGTAAAACGAGATGGTGGCACATCGGAATATTGAGCAATATTGAAGCTGCAGTACGTTGGTTGCCTCCTCAGTGCTATGTGATCATCCGTCGGTTGAGCTGCTTGGAGGGGTGCCATACTTTAGTTTACGGAGGCTGTTGAAACGCTTGTACATTTGATTGCTATTGACTCAATATCTGCTTGCTAGCCGCTACGCTCATAGTCAAATGGGGACAAGGAATAAGCTGTGTCAAGTAGTTACTCTTTGCACTCTGGACTCGTCATGCTGCGTCCCTTACTGTTACACATGCTTGATCTCTGTTCATGATGAAAGATGATAATCTTATAGCAGGAACAGACATTGTTTCTGACGCAGATATCCCGGATTGCTGCACTTATCAATAAAATCCATACATATACTGTCAAACGAACCGCCATGCAAAATCCCCCACGTGACTTCCTCTATGAGTTTGCTTCTAGGACGTTGTATTGACAATATTCTTTATTTTGTTCTGCTTCTGTGGACATTCTGTGCAGTACAGTAGGCATAAAGTATAGTGACATGATCAATAACCACTAGTAGGCTTTGTATGGGTGGCCACTTAGTGTAGTCACATCCCACCAATTGAAACGAATTCCCTATGACCACCGACTACGCTCAAAGTTTGTAGTAGCCTCAGACGTAATGCTGTAAGGGCCCATCTTTTTCCTCTCTACGCACACTCGAAGTACGAGGAAAACAACCTGATTTCCGACACTGTAGCTGGTTCAAGTTTTCCATCAGCTAGCGGACTTGCACCACGCTGAATTGGCTAGTATAAATTACAAATACAATTGGCGTTACAAGTGGCTGATCGTGGAAACTGCGGCTTCCGCTCAGTCATAGTCTTCATGAACAGGTCACGCTGATGCCTTCTATGGTGAATACAGCTGCGGTCGGGCTGAACCATAAAGCTTCCGAGTGGTAAATTATCTTCTGGGCTGCCTTACACTTTTATAAAATCGCAACTTGTTGTTGCTACGATGAGTTATCTGCAAAATTGAGAAGTCATACTACTTGAGAAGCCTTGCTTTACTAATTGGTAGCTTGCTGAAATCGGCTAAAGGCGGTTAGGGCGGAACACTGAATGCAAAATTGGTAGTGGTAGTTGATGCAGTACACAGCCATACAACTCTTTACTAGCTCTACGACTAAGTCAATGATGCTCTATTTCTTACAACGGCACGCAGAATTACGTTTTTCCTCCGTGGGTACTTCCATGTTCGGTGCATAACTTTTTTAGTATTACAGATACATGTGGATGTAATGTTCATAATCGAGCTCGCAGACGTATGTATTCAAAAGTCCCTCATCGCTACTGAAAGTAAAGGCCTTTTTGATAATGTGACACTGTAAACTGATCTTGATCGTTGGTTCCGAAAGCCCTGTTATTCCACCTAAAAATGGCACATTTCCATTTGCATGTCCAAACAACAGCATTTATATCACGCCTTTCAGGGACTCGAGTTTCTGGTACATGTATATGATGAATGTCACCCCGTGTGACGACCCCCAGATGACATACAGAGAGGACAACCATCGAACTAGCCTCCTTCGGATGACATTTACCCTCAGCAACTTTTCAGTCATTACGTTGATACTCAACATGCAGCTGCATCCGCATATACCTAACAGTAGATCCAAAGATGTGGCATAAATTCGTACCTCGCTTCCATCCAGTTTTGTTCAACAGGAATTTTCCTAGATGAGATTAGTTTTGGACCGTGAAAACACAGCACTGTGACGGACAGTTATCGTGTCTTAACTGGTACAACTATTTAAGTCAAAAAAGCATAAGTCTAAAAGTGAGGTCACATCACCTCAGACGAAGAAGAGATTTCGACACCACCGCTCACCAAGACCAAATATATGCTGCATTCTGAAACCTGTTAGCTTCGTTTCACATGGACCCTTGGTCTGACAATATCCTTATGGTTATGGGCGTGCTGTCCCGATGTTCAATCAAGTTCCGATGCACTGACTAAGCTTCCGACCTTTCCTCTGATTCCAGTTGCGTTACCTCAACCCTAGGAGTGCTACATGCAGGACACGTTATCCTACCAGGCTGCACATTGTAATGTTCATGGACGACGATATCACACAAGCCAGAACGACGGAGGACGATTAAATTGCCTACTGGACTTGGCTCCAGAACCAGACTCCCACTCAAACTTGATGAAACGTACACAATGCTGGTCATAGTGTTGACCTAAATGTGCTCAGTCAAAGCAGCACAGAGGTAGCTGAGACCGTATAAGTCCATGGATATCTCTTTCAAGCTCACTCTTACTTGCTCTACATTGTCTATCACAGAAAAGTGACGGTGTAAATCCAACCCTGAAGTTTCCTTTTAGAGTTATAACTTATTATGGCTTGAGTGATACACACACACATACACACAACCATTATTGGGTTTGCTTTCTACCAGCTACTGCTACTTTACTGCTTTCAATCCCGCACTGAAGATGCCACCTCAAATAGTGGCGAAACGTTTGCAACCAAGTTGCCCAGCTCGGAGAACTCCACAACAACTGAACAACCAATAACCTTACAGATTAGTTCAAAATTACCACTTGTTCAGTGACCACCCACGTTTGCTTAACACTGTTTTCAGGAAGAGTAATTTTCACAACATCTGTCAGGAAAGCGATATGATACTGTAGGCTTGCACCTCTCAAAACGGAATGAAATATGGTGCGATTTGCAAAATGAATGTAAAATGGTCGCAAAATTTGACTTCTGCATTGAGCTGGTTACAGAAAACACATCGACTAGGCAAAAAAAACTGATAAATAACACCCGCGTCCTCGTGCCAAGTGATATCCAAAAGTTTAGGTACAGGTAAACAATAAGTATTGTCTCCATTTCGTATATGGTTCGCCAAATTACAACCTATGGCTGATTACGCTGCTCCTTGGAACATCTGGGATAGAGACTTCACCATCATAGTTGCGAATATGGGAACTTTTATTTCTGTCTATTGTGATCAGAATCAACTAAGTTGTCAAATGCGCTTTCCCATGGTGGTCGAACTAATTTGTCGGGTTTCTGATGACTTTATTTCATAAGACACTTTCCCAATATTAAGGACTATGATGCTTCACCTTGTGTGAAACAGGACGAGCAAGTCCAGCTGTTTGCGGTGCTCGCTAAAGTAGTTACAATGGATATGGGCGTACATTCAACATTCAGAAGAAATCAAATTGGGGTTGTACAAATTTGCTTACTGAAGTCTGAACTGCAAATTTAGTCCGAAGAATAGCAGAGTATCAGAAATGAACATTTTAAGGCCTCTACTAGTAACCACAGTTAGGGAACGATGCCGAAGAAAGAGGCTTAAAAGACTAAAATGCTAGCAGCTTATTAGCAATCGGCGGCGTCATGAAGCGGATGACACCAGTTGGATTTGCTTCTAATGCATCCCACCCCTGGGGAACTTAGCACAGCTAAAATACAGAAAGCTGCATTTCTTACCAGAAAGCTTTTACCCATTGGACAAGATATATATATATATATATATATATATATATATATATATATATATATATATATATATATATATATGGTTTGAGGCATCGGGATACGGATTTGCATGTCACTGTGCCAAGCCACAGGACGCCTGCGACTACAGAGGGACCATAAGTGGGCTGCGCTGCACCACCCACAGCTCCAACCACAAACCCCATATCCAGTGTAAACCCGAAGGAATAAGACCGGGACGCATGTGGATGGGAGCCACGTTCCATCAACGGAGCCGGCCCACACTCCTTCACAGGCAAACACAAACACGCTGTATTTCGGAATCAAGCGCACACAAGGCGGTGGCTGGACCGTAGTCGGCTCCACACTGGGTGCATGGAACCACTCTTTGAGCCTAGCACGGCCCCAAGGACCGTGCACCCCGTCCCCTCCAGCAACGACCAACTGTCTCCTGGAGCCAGTATGATTGACGTAGTGGATAATAGACAGTTAGGCACCTTGTCAACATGTACATCAAGCGCAGCCACACCGAGGATATCAAACAACAGCCATTCACTTGAAACGACAAGTTGAAATAAAATCAATCCAATAATGCATACAGATATGGTGGCATAACTCTTCGCTAAATTACCATATGAAGTAAGTTGGTTAGCGATGAATCCGCGATAAGCAAAATAACGTGTCTACAAGTTATTTAAAAATGCTACAAACGCAACAAAGCTATCGAAGATAAGCGCAATTAGCGTAAGCAACGTGGCCAGTTAATAGAAGATTATCCAGGTAGGCAGAATAAACCAAATAAAGCGGAATGAAATTTATCTAGCTTAAAAAGACCTAGTTTAAGTGTAAGTTGGTCTAGCCCAACTGCGGTGCAGAAGCATCAAGTATGCAACGATCTGATTCCAGATAACGTGCCATCATAACTATGGCGAAATAAAGGGAGGAAACGAAATACAACATACGAAGAGAACGAGTTTTTGTTGTACGCAGGTATTTTGAAATCTTTTTGTGTGTTTTTAAATGTAATGTTCAATTAACCGTTGATCACTAGCTAACACAGTGCAAATATCACTGTCTCTACTAATGCTTGTTGCGCGCCATAGCCTCCAACCTTTCTAATTACTGTCAGTTTGAATCGCGTTGTCTCCATCCTGGAAGGCGGACAGATCCGGCGGATGCTAAGCTTGAGGTTGCATTCTTCATGCTCCTCCTCGTCATTTGTTATCCACCGCGGAAATTTCTAATCGTTTCTGGGGAATGCGAATAACGCTCGACGGGGAAGGCGATAGACTGGCCTTCGCAATGTGTGGCCGAGCTAACGCATGCGGCGTCGGAGAATAACGGTTTGGAGGCATGGGCTGTTTGCTCCAAACCCTCGCCCACGGACTTCTGCGTTACTCACGTGACGCTGCCACCACACGCGAGTACTCTTACGCAAATAAAGATTCTGGGAAACTGACAATCGTTTTATGCCTTCGGAGCAAATCGGCCAGGTCTCACAACCATACAAGAGGGCCGCACAGGCAGAGGCAAGGTATACATTGCCCTTGAGATTGAGGCTGACGTTACGTGGACACCATAATTGTCTCAGTCGGATGTATGTAAGGTGGGCCTTTGCGATTCGCTGTGAGACCTCATCTCCAATACAGCTGCCAGCTGTGATGCAACCCCTAGCTGACTGAAGCAGTAGACTTGTTGCAGGGCATCACCACCGATGATGAGGTCGGGTAAGGGAATCTACCAATCCTCAAGTGGTATTTTACATTTGCCTGGCGAAAAAATACAGACCATACTTAGACGCCTCCATCGCTAAGCAATTCAGAGCGCTATGGACGGCTTGCGGATCATAGCAAAGCAAAGCTGAATCATCGGCGTAGTCCACGTCCGCGAATCTGTAGAAACCGTTTTGCTGAAGTAAACACGAGGACACTTTACAAGCAACATCCTTAGAGAAGCAGAAAAATGTCCAATGCGTAGCCGTGAGACCGGAGTAGGAGCAACGTGTGTGACGTGTGACACGCGTGACGCGCGCTCCTGGATAATTGTATTACTTCTGTCTATTCACCTTCCATTTTGTGCCATATATTCGGAAGTACACTCAATCGACTCGGATCGTCGAGACCTATCCAACGGATTCAGTCTTTCTGCAGTACTACTAACGACACACTGGTAAATCCTGAACACTGTCTTTGACAGTTCATTCGATAAGACCTGCTTGTAAAACTGCATTTTTTTATTTTTCCCACTACATTGGGATACCATTCGACGGAGCTTTTTTAAGACTACTAGACAACACATTACTTATTGCAATGCACCCTTAGATACCACAAATAGAGGCTATTTTGTGGTCACGCAATTAATGCTGTAACTCCCTTAGCGCGTTTTACCACGCAAAGCCTTGGTGATATTTCGCTGCCCACTGTTCACCGTGCGCACATGATGGGCCGAGGCAGTGTCTCAGCTATGTAAATGAACAACCAATCCAAGGTCAGTAGTGGTCCAGACACGTCGGTCACCACACGCTCGCTTTATTCCAATTCCTTCGATGAGGCTACAAAACAATGTATGTCGATCGACGGCTTGTGTGTGTGTGACGCATGTTCAACCAAACCGTTGGCCAGGATCATTCAAACGCTTACGGCGAAATGTGAAAGTTTAGCCCTAACGATCACAGAACAAAAGGAATTGACCGCTAGCTTGGTAAGAAAAAGCACTGAACTTGAGTCGCAGATTAGTGTATAAAGTAGCCCGAATCCCAGACCTGTCAAAAGGCGAGAGCCATTTAGTAAAGAAGCCACACAGTACGGCAAAAATAGCACACCATTGTTGATGGACGCCAGCGAAGACAGGCCTGTCGAACGACCTCCCAAGTTTTGTGAAGTGTCTCAAGGCTTAAACAGCTATGCACAAACTGCACGCTCAACCCTGTCACGGGTTGGACAGCAACATTTGACCCCTACAAACAGCACAACAAACGGCGTTCCGCGAATGCAGTCCTGTAGCAGCGCAGGCTCTCCCTGCACAAGAGACAAGATGAGTATTCAAACTAGACAAATGTTCACCAGTAACAACTCTCAGGATAAGCAGTTAGTGTACAACAAAAATGCGCTGACAATTATGTGTTCAAATGTACCAGAGCCCACGAGCGAGTCGCTAAAAGGTAGGCAAGTGGAAGAACAAAAACGCTGGGCAGAGATATGCTGTGCTGTCGGAATTAACGTTCCTGCAACTAGTCTTACGCGCATTTCCCGAAATTCATCCTCGCCGCATTTAGGACAACCTCGGTTATTACGAGTAACATTTGGTAACACACGCGACCTGGAGGATGTGCTCCTGACAGGTCACAAGCTAACGAATTCCTCTCTCAGCGCCCGCATTTTCCCAGATAAACCAAGGATAGAAAGGCAAAAATGGAAATCCGACCCAGTCACGTCACGACATGATGCGACGAAGAAAGTAGTGCTGGTCCACGGTGTTCCAGAACTTAACCATAGAGATATAAATGAACATCAGAAGCACGATATAGAAGAGTGGAGGTACATAACGGAGCTCTACAACATACAAAATATCGTGACTTTCGATGTCACCCGTCTAGCGGCCTCCTTAAACTATCAGGGTAACGGGCCAAAAATTTTGAAAGTCACCGTGGCTAAACCTGAGATGGTATCAACGGCCGTCCAAGCGTGGCACGACAACAGAAAATGTGGGCCACCTGAAGTACGTTTAAGACCGTTCCTAAACAAAGTACGGGCCACAGATACAGACGAACCGGACTCGGTTGTTCCCAACTCAGGTCAGACAAATGTGCAAACGCCTCTGACAGAAAACGTACGCAGACCGGCACAATCCGTGCCGGTCAACCACAACGAACCGAGCTCCTAATGTGTCAACAGATACAATGCTGCTACACAAACGCTCAGGGGCTCAACTCTAAGCTACCTGAATTGCGCCATCGACATAACACAATCAATTGGGATATCATAGCTGTAACTGAAACCTGGCTCTCCAATGACATGCTCGACACGGAAATCGAAATCAGTGATATGTCAGTTATTCGCAATGATCGTCCATCTCGCGGTGGCGGCGTTGCTCTGTACTATCGGAATTGTCTGAGATGTGAGGCTATTAACGAACGTCACCTTGCTGTCTCCGACTCTTTGTTTTGCCGAATGCAGCTAAATGGCCGAGGTGGTGAACCTTCGAAGAAGACGTGGGATGCTTGTCTGTTGGCAGTTGTCTACAGGCCACCGAACTCCACCGCAGACCGAGATGACATTCTGTTAAACGCGCTTCATTATGCAGTTTCTCAAAAGTACTCACACTGTCTAATCATGGGCGATTTTAATGTACCCTCAATTGTCTCAGCGACTTCTAGTGGTCCTTACTTCAAATCAAAGATTCTCGAGTTTATGGATACAGCAGCTCTGTACAACCACGTGCACCGACCAACTCGACACCGCGGTTCAAATAAGCCATCGCTTCTGGATTTAATCCTAACCAACGAAGAGTTGATGATTGAGACAATTTCGTACGATCCACCATTAGGCAACTGTGACCACTCAGTGTTAAATTTTGCCTGTGTGTTACGCCAATACTACTGAAATCAGACATGAAAACCGACGAACTATAACCAACTATTCCGTGCTTCACAGCCTAGCCACAACCGTCAACTGGGACCTCAATCTGCAGAGCACGGCAGACAACGCGTGGAACGAACTAAAAGACAAAATTAGCTGTGTCACGCAAGCAGCCTCTAAAGTCATACCATTACGAGTGCTGCGCCGGACCAACACCTGGATCCGCAGCAGAACGCGTAAATGGATTAGCATCAGAGACGAGATCTGGAGACAATACGCGCTGAACCATTGCGACGCCACCTGAGAGAATTACAAAATAGTGAGGAACTATTGCACATCACTGATTAGAGCCGATAAGTACGAATGGCAAAATACATGGTACTTAAATTCACG
>OX104063.1:174305157-174399066 GCA_944474145.2 Dicrocoelium dendriticum
ACTCTTCCTGAAAAACAGTGTTAAGCAAACGTGGGTAGTCACTGAACAAGTGGTAATTTTGAGCTAATCTGTAAGGTTATTGGTTGTTCAGTTGTTGTGGAGTTCTCCGAGCTGGGCAACTTGGTTGCAAACGTTTCGCCACTATTTGAGGTGGCATCTTCAGTGCGGGATTGAAAGCAGTAAAGTAGCAGTAGCTGGTAGAAAGCAAACCCAATAATGGTTGTGTGTATGTGTGTGTGTATCACTCAAGCCATAATAAGTTATAACTCTAAAAGGAAACTTTAGGGTTGGATTTACACTGTCACTTTTCTGTGATAGACAATGTAGAGCAAGTATGGGTGAGCTTGAAAGAGATCTCCATGGACTTATACGGTCTCAGCTACCTCCGTGCTGCGTTGACTGAGCACATTTAGATCAACATTCTGACCAGCATTGTGTACGTTTCATCAAGTTTGAGTGGGATGTCTGGTTCTGGAGCCAAGTCCAGTAGGCAATCTGATCGTTCTCCGTCGTTCTGGCTTGTGTGATATCGTCGTCCATGAACATTACAATGTGCAGCCTGGTAGGATAACTTGTCCTGTATGTAGCACTCCTAGGGTTGAGGCAACCCAATTGGAATCAGAGGAAAGGTCCAAAGCTTAGCCAGTGCATCAGCATTTTATTGAACATCGGGACAGCACTCCCATAACCATAACGATATTGTCAGACCAAGGGTCCATGTGAAACGAAGCCAACAGGTTTCAGAATACAGCATATATTTGGTCTTGGTGAGCGGTGGTGTCGAAATCTCTTCTTCGTCTGAGGTGATGTGGCCTCACTTTTAGACTTCTGCTTTTCTGATTTAAATAGTTGTACCAGTTAAGACACGATAACTGTCCGTCACAGTGCTGTGTTCTCACGGTCCAAAACTAATCTCATCTAGGAAAATTCCTGTTGAACAAAACTGGATGGAAGCGAGGTACGACTTTATGCCACATCTTTGGATCTACTGTTAGGTATATGCGGATGCAGTTGCATGTTGAGTATCAACGGAATGACTGACAAGTTGTTTCAGGCAAATGTCATCCGAAGGAGGCTAGTTCGATGGTTGTCCTCTCTGTATGTCATCTGGAGGCCGTCACACGGGTGACATCCATCATATACATGTACCAGAAACTCGAGTCCCTGAAATGCGTGATACAAATGCTGTTGTTTGGACATGCGAATGGAAATGTGCCATTTTTAGACTGAATAACAGGGCTTTCTGAACCAGCGATCAAGATCAGTTTATAGTGTCACATTATCAAAAAGGCCTTTACTTTCAGTAGCGATGAGGGACTTTTGAATACATACTTTTGCGAACTCGATTATGAACATTAGATCCACATGTATTTATAATACTAAAAACGTTATACATCGAACATGGAAGTACCCACGGAGGAAAAACGTAATTCTGCGTGCCGTCGTGAGAAATAGAGCATCATTGACTTAGTAGTAGAGATAGTAAAGAGTTGTATGGCTGTGTACTGTATTAACTGCCACTACCAATTTTGCATCCAGGGTTCCGCCCTAACCATCTTTAGCAGATTTCAGCAAGCTACCAATTAGTAAAGCAAGGCTTCTCAAGTAGTATGATTGCTCAGTTTTGCAGATAGCTCATCGTAGAAACAATAAGTTGCGTTTTTATAAAATTGTAAGGCAGCCCGGAAGATACTACTCGGAAGCTCTATGGTCCAGCCCGACCGCAGCTGTACTCACCATGGAAGGCATCAGCGTGACCTGTTCATGAAGACTACGGCTGAGCGGAAGCCGCAGTTTCCACCACCAGCCACTTGTAACGCCAATTGTATTTGTAATGTATACTAGCCAATTCAGCGTGGT
This sequence comes from Dicrocoelium dendriticum, assembly GCA_944474145.2. Taxonomy (NCBI): domain Eukaryota; kingdom Metazoa; phylum Platyhelminthes; class Trematoda; order Plagiorchiida; family Dicrocoeliidae; genus Dicrocoelium; species Dicrocoelium dendriticum. The sequence continues at coordinate 174,307,018 of OX104063.1, forward strand.
GCAAGTCCGCTAGCTGATGGAAAACTTGAACCAGCTACAGTGCCGAAAATCAGGTTGTTTTCCTTGTAGTTCGAGTGTCTGTAGCGAGGAAAAAGATGGCACCTTACGATATTACGTCTGAGGCTATTACAAACTTTGGGGTAGTCGGTGGTCATAGGGAATTCGTTTCAATTGGCTGGAGGTGACAACACTAAGTGGCCACCCATACAAAAGCCTGTTAGTGGTTATTGATCATGGCACTATACTTTATGCCTATTGTATTGCACAGAATGTCCACAGAAGCAGAACGAAATAGTGAATATTGTCAATACAACATCCTAGAAGCAAACTCATGGAGGAAGTCACGTGGGGGATTTTGCATGGCGGTTCGTTTGACAGTACATGTATGGATTTTATTGAAAAGTGCAGCAATCCGGGATATCTGCGTCAGAAACAATGTCTGTTCCTGCTACAAGATTATCATCTTTCATCATGAACAGAAATCAAGGATGTGTAACAGTAAGGGATGCAGCATGACGAGTCCAGAGTGCACAGAGTAACTATTTGACACAGCTTATTTCTTGTCCACTTTTGACTATGAGCGTAGCGACTAGCAAGCAGATATTGAATCAACAGCAATCGTATGTACAAGCGTTTCAACAGCCTCCGTAAACTAAAGTATGGCACCCCTCCAAGCGACTCAACCGACGGATGGTCACATAGCGCTGAGGAGGCAACCAACTTACAGCAGCTTCAATATTGCTCAATATTCCGATGTGCCACCATCTAGTTTTACATATCTGCCTCAACTTCCCATGTACTAGGAGTTACCCATTTCTTTTTTAGTCCAGTAACTGTAATGAAGAAGCTTCTGTCATTTTGCCCCCTTAGTTCTCTCGGTGTGGAAGCAGAACTGATCCCTCCAACTACCGCCCAATAACCCTTCTTCCTATACTCTCCAAGGTCATGGAATCCATAGTTGCCGATGCACTGGCGTGCTATCTGGAAAACTGCAACCTCACCACTCCTGAATAACACGGGTTCCGTCGACAGCGGTCATGCACAACGAATTTACTAATCGCACACAGTAGTTGGACCGAGGCAGCTGACGCTGGAGAAGGTGTTGATGTGATCTACCTGGATTTTTCCAAGGCTTTCGATCGTTTAGACCATCGGATACTACTATCCAAGCTGCAGCATTACGGGATCGGAGACCCTCTTTTAAGCTGGATCGCCAACTTTCTACTTCAACGGCAGTTAGTGGTCAGAGTTCGGAGCTCTTTCCCGGACCCCATACAAGTGGAGTGTGGTGTGCCGCAAGGCTCAGTTCTAGGTCCACGTTTGTTTCTGGTGTTTATTAATGACCTTGCACAAGGAATCGCTTCAAACTTCCTAATGTTTGCCGACGATAATCAAGCTCTGGCGCAGGATGCAGGCGAACGCCGACCATCATCTGCTTCAGAGTGACTTGGATACAGTGTTTCAATGGTCGACCCAAAACTTATTGCATTTCAACGTCAGGAAATGCAAGGTGCTTTCCATCCAACATCAGAGCAGCTACTCATACCGACTCGAAACGGATGTACTGCAACAATCAACTGTCGAACGTGACTTGGGTGTCCTGGTTCAAGATGACTTGGGTTGCCCCAGGCAATCCGAAAAGGCCTCGAAGACCGGGAACTAACACGTCGGGCTATTGAGGCGGGCGTTTGGACAAATAAACAGCTCCATATTTCGACAAATGCTCAGTGCGTACGTTCGCCCCCATGTCGAATACCCAATTCAAGCATGGGATCCATGGCTGAAACACGACCTTAATGCACTGGAGCAGCCACAACACCGGGCATCTAAGAACGTAATTGGAATGCGCAATCTTTCCTACCGAGAGAGGCTGCGACGACTGGGATTGTTCAGTGGAAGCTATCGCAAACTACGAGGCGACCTGATTATGGTATACTTGATTCTGCGAGACCCACATCATGTGTGCCGCCCTTTACTGCAACTCAGTAGCAATACAAACCTGAGGGGCCATTCATTAAAACTCGCAGAACAATACAGTCGTCTGGAGTGCCGCAGAAACTTCTTTTCCATTCGCGTCTGTCACCTGTGGAATGCTCTCTCAGAATCGGTCGTCTTTGCACCTACACTAACAGTATTTAAAAGACGGTTGGACGATGCACTCATCCACTTACACTCTGTTACTTAACACTACGTCTCCATCCTACACCTGGAGTTTACCATGAAATTATTTTTGTTAACTGTGGGTGCTGTGAATCTAAGAGGATCGCAGGACTACAGCGAAGCAAACGATAAGTCCTTATTTTCATACTTAAAGTATTAACTATTTCACTACCCTTATTATCATCATTGTTATGTTGATATCCCCACCAACTATCCAACGGAAATTGTAAAGCAACGCTTCTTAACCCGTATAAATTCATTGTTCATTGTTCAGCTTATGGAGGTGGAGGTGGCCGTGGTGAAGCATACCGAGCTCCAATTGCTCAAACTGCTCCACTTGCGCGTGTGGTACATTGAATCACAGGATCTTATCACATGGAAGTAGCATAGCCCCAAGTAGTAACACTGGTAGCTGTTCAGAAGAGGAAGACGAAATCAGTGATCGTTCTTTGTTGATATCAAAGAAGATGAATCTAACACTGTTGGGGCACTAACAAACTATATGGAAAACCCAGAGCAGCATGTCTTCTATCAGAACCAGATATGTATTGCTATTTTGCTATTTGCACGTGACAATTGGACCGGAAAAGTGGCTGATGGGAACGGAATTTATGTCAACTATCTTAACTCATTCAGAGCCCCCTGAATCACAATACCTTTGTTTATAAACCATAAACCCACGGAATTGGGAGCTGTCGTTAAGTGAATCATCTACTTCCTCCTATAGCAGTGGCTACCGCTGCGGTTTCAAAGTTAATGTACCGATAAGAATGTGATGGATTATGGTGTAGCACAACGTTCATAAATGCAATCATCTTTAATCCCAATATACACCCACGATTTCGCGCTTAGAATAAACTCGAATGTTTTGTTTTTGGCCAATAATGTCAACCTATAGCAGATGATAAGTAATCAGGAATATCACGACTTCCTGCAGCAAGATCTGGTTAAAGGTTTATCGCGGGCAGCTTAAAGCCTGTTCACATGCGTCCTGGTAGAAATAGCATAGATATACTGGGAGACCGCATATCGCAGACTGACACGTCTCAACGGGACATTGGGGTAATCGCTCGAGGTGATAAATAAATAACAAAATGGCATATTAATCGATGGTGCGAAACAGACCCGCTGTGTCGTCCGATCCTTATGTACAACATATTCGAATGGTACACAAAGACTTTGCGTTTTTAAATTAGTTTCCAGAGAAGCTTCGCAGCGTTTACTTATTTAAAAGCAGTAAAAATGCGAAAAGTGATGCGTAGGAACAAATGCAGGCATAGGCATTAGTTCAAAACAACCACACATGTATCTTTACATTAACAACTTTGTTCAACATAAAATTGGTTGGTTGACGGCCTCCGGGACCGGATTCGCCTTTCGTTATGGCCTTCACGGGGACAGCCACAGGACGCATGCACCTACAGAGAGACCATAAATGGCTTGCGCTGTACTATCCACTGATCCATCTAAACAACTTATATCCAGTGTAAACCTGAAGGAATAAGACCGGGAGGCATGTGGATGGGAGCCACGCCTCATCAACGGAGCTTGCCCACACTCCCTCACAGACAAACACTTGCACGTTATATTGGGGAAATCAAGCGCACACAAGGCGCTGGCTGGACCGCAGTCCGCTCCGCAGTGGATGCATGCAAATAAACCTTTGAGCCTAGCATGGCTACGAGGACCGTGTACCCCGTCTTCCCACCAACGATCCACCGTCTCCTAGCGCCAGTAATCGAGGTGGCGGGTGTTAGACAGGTAGGCATCTTGTCAGTGTGCACGTCAAGCGCAGCCACACCGGGGATGTCAAGCATCAAACAATCACTTGAAACGACGATATCAAATAACATGAATTACATAATGCACACAAACCTGCTGACACGATCTTTCGACAAATGTGATGGATGAATTGGTTACCAACAAATCCGCGCTAAGTTCAAAGTGTCATAAAATATGTTAAGAAGATGCCACAAATGCGAAATGTTAACGAAGGTAACCACAGTTAACAAGTTAATAGAAGATTAACCAAGTAAGCATTAATATGGGATAAAAAAGCATTTGGACAAAACAACAAACCCACCACATGAAACAAACAAACTCGGCACCCAAGCATGCGGTTGGTAAATCGAATGCAGCATACCTACAAACACTGCGCCGGTTCTACCTAAGTTCTCTGTAGCACCCGTCGTCGTTTAGATACTGCACTCGAGTGGCCTCGTTGGTGGCTCACTAAACCCGCCTGACCCAGGCACTCGCGACCGCATATGCTGCAACACTATGCGCTCGATATCGATGGAGTACAACCCATCGGCACCTGCCGCTTTTGCAACTGCCGCTTCTTCGCCGCATGCACGAAGGCTTTTTGCCAGCACTTCAGCAACTGCCTTCGTGATCAGATCGCGCAATACACGCCGATCAGCCGCCTTCGATTCCCAAGACCTGAAATCAAGAGTAGAACGTGAGAGGCTCACTTTGACCATGTCCTGGAAATCATGCTTCGGTTTCTCTGCATGCCGCTTCCCCACACTCAGCTGACCATATAATAGCTGCTTCGGTATCCGCATCAAATCCATACACCACGCATGACAGAGTAACTTATAATGTGTCAACAAAAGTATGCAGTCCACTGCATAATTTCCACTGCGTCAGAGCAACCCGTGTGTACGACGCTGTCACCTTAGGCGATGCACCTAATCCGCCGTAAACACTGCTGATGGAACCGCTCGAGATATCGCACATCACGCCGGTACATCGACCAAGTTTCACTGCCGTCTAGAACAACAGACAGTACCATGGATTTGTACACCATCAGATTCGTGTCAACGGTAACCTAATGGTTGTTCCACACTCGGTAATCTAGCTTTCAGAATGCCTCCCCTGCCTTCGATACACGGATACGAAGCTCACTGTGTAACTGCTGGTCAGTCGACATTACACTCCTAAGGTAGCAGAAGCGGGAGGCGGTTTCCAATACTTCAGCACCAATGCTGATTTGCGGCAATATTGAAGGTTGCACCTCCGGTGAAGGCTGAAAGAGACAGACAGTTTTGCTTGTGTTGATGGTGAGCCCGAATTTGGCCGCTGTCGAAGACAGAGCACTAGTCATGTGGGGCAACTCATCCGCGCTGTGTGCAAACAACGCACAGTCGTCAGCAAACTGCAACCTACTTATAGTCGTCTTGAAGAATAGCATTCTCACACCGAAACGATGGATGTTCAGCAACCCACCATCAATACAGTGCTCCACACGAACACCGTAAGCACAAGCCACATCAAAAGCACAAGACATCATTGCATGTAAATATTAAGCAGAGCAGGAGCTAAGATACAGCATTGCTTCACACCAGAGACAACTGCAAAGTCATCCGAGGTCTCTCCACTCAGCTGCATCCTCGCCCGCATACCACTGTGCAGACGTGTAATTAAACTTACAAATTTACGCGGGCAACCAAACTTGTCCAACACCAGCCACAATGCCTCGCGGTTCACCGTATCAAATGCTTTGGTGAAATCAACAAACAGCGATTACACCTGCTGATGTCGTTCTCTACACTTCTCCTGCAACTGCCGAGCCGCGAACACCAGATCGATGGTGCGGCGACCCGAACGGACTCCATATTGCTCATCCACCATGTCAGGTTCCACAACCTGACTGACGAGACGGTTAAGCGGGATGCGGGCGATTAGCTTGCCCACACAACTCAGCAAGTTGATGTCACGATAATTCACCCCTCATTGCTTGCTCCCTTTGCCCTTGTAAAGTGTTAGTATAGGCACACGCTTGAACTCAGTAGGCACCTCCTACACAATCCATGTGCGTTGCACCAAGTGGTGCAGCGCAGTCACCAACGCGAGTCCGCTGTGTGTTAATTCTTCAGGCGGGATCCTGTCAGCACCGGTACGCTTGCCTTTTCGCAGCTGAGCAAGTGATCTCTGTGTTTCATCCAGTGTCGGCGTGTCCATCAGACTCGCCTTCACATCGTGCTGCTTCAGACTGTTCAGTGCAGGCCAATCGATCCCTGAGCGATTGTTCAAGAGACAGTAAAAGTGTATTTGTAAAATCCGCAGTACCTCTTCAGTCTGCGTGCAGACAGGGCCCGAACTACCATCGATCAGCGTCCTCAGTGGCTTCAATTACGGTCCAAACACCGCCTACAAGGAGCCGAAGAATTCCTTGTGTTGGCGACGCGCTGCGTAGCATTCCATCTGCTTCACCTTCTCAGTCTATCATACATATCTAATGCGACGGAGCTCTCGGGTCAATCGCCGTCGGAGTTTGCAAAACTGATGCTTCTTCCCCAAGTCATTAGGGTCTACAACATGTGCAGCAGATGCTGCATTCTTCTCTAACACCAATGAGTCAAGCGTCGCATTGTTGTCATCAAACCAATCAGGCCGCTTACAGTTTGCGCGCCCGATGGTCTCCTCGGCAGCAGCTGTCACCTGATCGCGAACCTGGTGCCACAGGTCGCCCACTGTGACTATGCACTCCACATCACGCGGGTGTGTAACCATCGCCTTCTCCAGCTCAGTACGTCTTTCCACAGTACTGAGGGAATGTTAAATTTAAGCTGATTCACGGCAGTGGTGTAATACATAGATTTACGAAAATATATGTACAGTTTGGTCCGCACTAATTTGTGATCAGTGCCACACTCAGCTTCATACAGTACACGTGTCATGCGAGTTTCATGCATGTCACGCTGATATACGATGACATAGTGGAGTAGGTGAAGGTGACCACTCCATGGGTGCGTCTAAGTTGCTATATCACTCGCACTCAGTGCAAACCGTGTGTTCCTGATGGTCAGACTGTGAGTGGCATACAGAGAGAGCAGCCTGTCATCGTTCGCCTTCGCTGAACCAACGCCATGCGGACACATACCGGTGCATCACGTTAGACGCGTGCGTCGAAATCAATCAGTAGAAATAGTCGGTCGCTCCTCGGCACAGACCGTATCACGGAGGATAGCTGAGTATAGGATTGATCACACGTGTCAGCAGGATAACACATGGTCGGATCGTACGTGCTTATAAAGGTGGCAAACTTACTTCTTCCGAGTCGTAGATGAGCAGTCATCAGTCGCGGACTGATGCCTGTTGGTTCACCCACGGGTTGGCGATGGATGCGATCGGTTATTGCAAATCCGACCTCATGTTCACGTGGTGCTGAGGCGGCGATGCCCACCCAGTAGAACGTATAGCTGGCATCAGCTTCATGCAGCTTACGTTGCTCAGTGTGCGGGTCTCGCTGAGCGCTGCAACATCAATGTTATAGCGCGCAATTCCATCGCGGCATGTGTAGTGCGTGGCTCAGAGCGCACACTCGAATTTCGGGCCAGTAGTGTACGCACGTTACAGCACCCGACATTGAGTGCTTTGTCCAGCAGGCATATGGTTTCGTTGGTGGACGATCTCGCACGTTTTGTTGGTTGTGTTTAGAAGGTTGCTTGAGGAACTCCACCAAGAGCCTTTGACTCAATAGCCTGATCCATAAGGCAGTGGGGAGCATGTCCAGCTCGGGAATGTGATTGCAGAGACAGACTGGAATCTGCTTGATGTCCGTCACACGCAGCTTCCGATGTCCTAGGAACAAGTTATTTGTGTTTTGCGACCGCAATAAGATACACACCTGCGACAACGGCCAGTGGTAGGAGGGTTTTTGCGTATTGCATTAATTTGTCCAAGGGTTGCCTGGCTTGAGACCGGAAGTAACAAACCACTGAATGCTTTTCAAAATGTACAGCCCAACTCTCCAAACCTTTCCACATGTTGTGAATAGGTTGTCCACTCTCGTCAAGTATATTTTCGCTAACACCAGGTCTCCTGCTGCCTGTTTCCCGTATCAGACGGAATAACCTACGAAGATTACCAACGACAGCGGCTGTTTCCATCTCAGAAGCACGATGAGACCACTAGGTTTCGCGATCCTTCTTCAGGCTAGCACGTAGTTTTGCCCTGAGATTTTTGCCAGCCTCATTGTATTCGCTTCCAGTCGGAATACGTCGGCGAGCATCCATAAGTTCCAGAGACTGCAGAGACCCAATGTCCGGTTTGGGAATTTGCTTTGCCACATGAAGACATGCCTGCTAACAGCAACGCTTGACGAATATGCGACCAGTGATCTTCAACGGTCTTTAGTGGGCGCTTACTCAGCCCAGATGTCAGCGCACTTTGGTACACATTCAGAACATCTGGCTTCGCCAGCTGGCTGGTGTCAATCCTTTCACATCGACTTTGCGGACGTCCACCGAAAAGCACCAGGAGGTCGGCACAGACAAGTGCATGGTCAGAGTCCACACTCGTGCTGCAAATCGAGCGACAATTTTGGACACAGCCTCTCCAGCGGTAACTGATCTCGATATGATCGATTTGCGTTCATGGCTGGCCCGAGGCTGGTGGCCGCCAAGTCACATTTCTGCGGGTGATGTGTCAAAAGTTAGTGCTCGCGAGAAAGAGGCGAGCATCTTCACACAGCTGTAGCAATCGCTCACCGTTATCATTACGGGTGCCTACACCATGTTGGCCGCCCAGATGAAGCTCATCAGAGGACAATTTTTCGACTTGGGCGCTTAGATCGCCAGTCAACACCACAGTAGCCGTACTTCATCTGTAAAGGAAGAGCTCGTGAAGTTGCTGATAGAAAGCATCTTTTATCGAATCAGTGCTACAGTTTGTAGGGGCGTAGGCCGCAATGACAAACAGGCACCGTTTGTCCCCGCGCCACTTCGTAGCACGGAATGAACCAGCTAATCTAACGGTGCACGTTATACTGTTTACTGGGATCCAATCGATCAGGGCAGCTTCAGCCCGGGGACTCAAAACAATGCGGACACCAGCTTGACCGGCATTTGTAGCTGCATCAGCGCCAGACAGGCGCAATGAGAAGATGCCGCCAGTGTCACATTTGAGAGATCGCAGGGTAACCACGGAGCTGGAATCTTGCAGGCGGGTTTCTGATAAACAGCAAATATCGATCGATAGGGTCTTTAGTGTGAGGGCAAATGCTGCCTGCCGGCCAATCTGCAGCAAATTGCGCACGTTGAGGCACGCCAGTCTTGGCGAGACGCGTGGACTCCAAAGAGAAACGGATGAACTGACGTTGTCCGCTTGGTTGAACATGGACTTGTCGACTGGATTAGAGCGACGCCCTGCGACTGTGTGTGATTTGAAACTAGAAGACAAGCAACTATTGAAGCAAGCTGGGGGAGGGCCAAGAGTTGGGGGATTAAAAATGGGGGGATAAAAGTAAAGTTGGAGCGGGACGATAAGAATGAAAAAGCGCAAGAAGGGGTATAAGAAAAGGGGAAGGCCTGAGCAGTAGCAACCATACCCCTATCCACCCTGCTCGATGCAGCAGATAGGGCGCCACGCTTTAACCTCTGCGACCGCCAGAGTAGCAAGAAATTGTTTGATGAAGGGTTCATTATATTGCGTGGAGAGAATACTGTCAGGTTGCCTAGGCCTAGGTATGAGGACGATTAGGGTTCACAACCAAAGCTTTTGGTTTAAAAACTTGATCGCAAGGCAATGGGTTTTGGCACTGGACCACAGAGAGTCCGTTTTATGAAATAAGGAACCGCCCTCATTTCAACCCCCAACCTGGAAGACCAGGAGGCTGAGTTTGTCTGGCCTCTAATCATTGAGCAATCCAGTATGACTGGCTCTGAAGGTGCGAAAAGAAAAGCAAATCCCAGCATGGTTCAATGGGTCTCTGAGGCACGCAAACCATCGCACACGGTAAGGTCCATCCTCATTGCGATGGGTCAGCGACCGTGCTGCGTGCGCAATAGCCTTCACTTCTCCTCCTGCGAACACATGAGAAATGACAGCACCTACCCCAAATTGGAGGTGTCCGAAGCAACAACAATCTGCAACTTTGGGTTGAAGTGGGTCAAAAGTAAATCAGAACTGAGCGCTGCTTTAACTATGTCAAAGGACTGTTGGCACTCTTTTGTCCATCGCCATTCTTTCCCTTTCGTCAGCAACTCGTTCAGCGGACCTCTTATCTGATGTAAACTTGGCACGAAGGCACTATAATGACTTATAAGACCGAGAAATGAACGAAGTTCGGTAACATCTCTTGGGGGTGGCATTTGCTTTACGGCTTCTATATTAGCGGGATCCGGACATCGGCCATGTTAGTCAATGATGAACCCGAGAAACTTGACATTTTTCATCAGGAAATTGCATTTTTCCGCTCGTACTCGGAAGCTATCTTCTTCTAGACGAGTGAGTGCTTTCTTTAACGTGGCCAGCCATGCTTGTGGGTCAGATCCCGTAATCAATGCGTCATCCAGGTATACTGCGACCCCAGGGATATCGTTCAGCAGCGTATGCATGATTTGTTGAAAAAGGGAAGGGAGCAGTTTTCACTCCGAATGGCAACCGATTGTACTGGAAAAGACCCAGATGCGTGTTGACAATCAATAGTAATCTGCAGTTCTCGGCTACTGGAACTTTTAAGTAAGCATCAGCTAGATCGAGTTTCGCAAACCATTTTCCACCGTTAAGATTTGTGAACAAATCTTCAGGTATAGACAAAAAGTACTGGTGGTTCTCCAACATGGAATTTAAGCCGCTTGAAAAGTCAGCACAAATACGTACCTTGCCGTTTCCTTTCTTTATCACAACGATGGGTGCGGCCCATTCGGAGGAATGTACGTCCTCGATTATGCCTTCCGACTGCAACCGATTTAACTCAGACTCCACTATTGGCTGTGTTGCCGACTGCACTGGACGTTTTGGTCTAAAAATTGGTCTGGCGTCTGGTTTGTGGTTCAGCCCAACTCCAGCTATCCGGCAGTATCCAAGACCGGGTTGGAACGAACTATCGTGGCGTTGCTTCAGTTCTGCAATTTGACTGTAAAGTTCGTTGTCCATATTCTGCGTCTCTGCGGGTTTCTCGAATTCTAATTTCTGGCGTATACTGTTAACTGACTGTTATGGGGACCCAACTTCCCTATAATTATTAAAGGCTGAAATTACGGAAGGCTGAAAACCCGATTTACACAAGTGCACATGCGCCCAGATCAGACAAAACGCACACGTTCAATCAGCCTTCCAACTAGTGAAACATTCACATTGTTTAGCCTTTGCAAACAGAAACAGTCTTGTTTCCAACCAAACACGCATTGTTGTATCCAAGCAACATTTATTTTTCCGGACAACTCTCGCCAAACTTCCAACATTTCTGCTCAGTTTACGGGCTTTGCATATTTACATAAAACCATGTTTCTTGCTTCCAGGGTTTGTTTACGCAAACCCTTCCAAGGGAAAATCCCCCTTCATCACCGTTTCGTGATATAAAAATGAGGCTGTAGAACGCTAGAATCGCCTTAGCTTTGGCCAGTAAAAGCGCCTGTGGCAAAAGGCCTGTCTTGTTCTTGATACAGGCTTGGGTTGGGAAATCGTGCGTAGAAACTTTGCGTTCGGCCTAGGAACCCGTTCGACTCGCGTGAATTAATCTTTCGCGGCTTAGTTACGAGAACCCACAGACTTCGAGATTGTCAGTTACCGTGCTGTGCGAGAAAATAATTATGAGTCTCGTTCGTTCATCCGACTATGAGAGTTGGTATCACATAGTTAGAACCTGACGTATTCAAGAGGCAGTATTCAACACTGACTGGTCAAGTAATTGCAATTCCTCCATCCATTCGAGACCCAGCAAATACAATCCTGGTTGATTTGTCACAAAACAGGTTGTACGAATGTGCTGATCACGGAAACTGACCTGCCAATGCAACTCTCCGAGAATTTTCAAAATATCGCCGGATGTGTTTCGTGCTGTGTGGTCTGTGTGGACAAGCGGTGGTTGTCCCAGCGTACACCATGTGTCTCGACAAATCAAAGTGATGTCTGACGCAGTATCCAACTGCAGCTTAACTTCCTAATCGTTGATCTTCAAAATTGTAAACTTACGCCTGCTGATACCGTCGACCTTGAAAGTCGCCGTCACGGTTTTGGCCTCATTGTGATATCGGAAGCGCACCGGGATTAGACGCCGTATTCCGCTCATTGTTACTCGCTTCGCAAGAGAACACGACTCTTTGTGTCCTCGCTTACCACAGCGATTGCAAATGTGATTTCGGAACGGGCAGTTTCGACCAAAGTGCCATACCCTGCAAAACCAACAAGCAGAAGAGGGTTTAGAATATGGTGAACTCACATGAACCGATTCTATCTGAGGACTTCGGCTGACCCTGCAAATGATGTCCTGACTACTCTGGATGGATGACTGTTGGATCATCGTAGCATCGGGCTTCAAATTCATCAACTGTTGGCATTCGTTCGTCACTTCCTGCAGTGTGATCTCGGGATTTTTTTCAATTCTGTCCAGTATTCTTGTTCGGGCATCCGCATCTTTGGTTGCCTGAAGACCCCCACACATAAATAAGGCACTTGTACTGGTCAGCTGTCATCTTGTGGAACAGCGACCATTCACACTCACGATTTACGCGACTCGAGTAAGTAACCCAGTCTTCGTCGTCTGGCTTGGTCATTGTCGGGCACTTCTATCGGATATTGAAGAATGACGACTGCTCTCCAAATATCTGGGACAAAGTAGCAACCGCTTCATCGAATGTTTAACCAGTGCTCCTTTTCGTCAAGATGAAATTCATAAACTTTTCATGCTCGGCCGCACCCAATTTCCGCAGCATGAGGCGAACTCTCTTGTCCTCTGAAGCACCGGCTAAATCAACGTAAAACTGGTCTTCGTATTTATGGAACCACGATTCAAACATAATACCGGCATCGGCATGGTCACGGAACTCACAAAGTTACTGGGTCAAGTTTTCTGCTGTGGGGCAACGTTCACTTGTTCCTGTTACCGAGCCTGCTTGTAGTGACAAATACTTGGTCAGAGTTTCGATCAACTTGGCCTGTGCTTTCTCAAACTGCGCCTGCTGTTGCTGCAACAGTCTGCAATTGTTCAAAACTGACTGAGATCTTTGGGTTCTTCTGATTCCTGTCGCCACTGATGTAAAGCTGCCTTCGTACTGCTGCACTGCTGCTATTCTGTGCCTGCGAGACTACGTCTACCTGATTGCTCGGCCACACGCCCAACCAACCGATGGGATATAGAAGGCCAAGGCTCGGTAAACAGGGTCTATTCTACGCGATAGGTCATCTCTATTTATTGGTGAATGAAACATACTAATTTTGGAAGCGCTTGGCTCTCAGCCACTGTCAGTTAATTCCGTCCCACGGATTTTCCATATTTGGCAGAATGGTTCGCCTCCGTTGCCTCGGCCTTGTATTTGCTGGCCAATCAGTTTGCACCCGATTCCCAAGTTTGGCAAAACAGTCGAAGGTAGTTCCACGCCCGTGCTGGTGACCTTCGCAGGCAGCCGACAGCTCACATGCTCCGCTGTAAGCCCGTGCGCGACCTCGTAGCTGGACATTGGCTCCGCTTACCTCTATATTAGAAATACACTGGGGTGCAGTGGTCGATGATATAAGGCGTGAGAAATGCAAATTATGGTCGCTCACTCGGGTCCATTCGATACATAAATTCTGTTGAGAGGCATGCTTGGCGTAATCCACGATAGCGTAGTTTAGGTAAAAATATGTCTTGGGAGCTAAGAGCAACATCTAATCTTTTTTAAAAACACCCAAGGTAGGGTAGGATACAACTGAGTCTGGGAGTGCGTTCCAGGGTTGGCAAACCCGAAGGGAAAAGTAATTACGTCGACTCTCTAGACGGCTATATTGTTCCTTTCATTTTAAGCAGTTACCCTTGAGCTGTGTGTCGTGGCTAAGTTTCAGCAAATGGCGCCATACGTGGTTGGGGTCCCCCAATATCTGATACGCTAATATGAGATCGCCGCACGGCCTTCGATAGGGTCCGCTGAAAACTCCCAGCAATTTCAGCCTTCGGTGGTGAGAGCGATAGCGCAGGCCCTTGACATTCGTTGTTGCTCTTCGTTGTGGTGCCCCTAACACATCTAGGTCGCGCTTCATCCAAGGTTGCCATGCTTGGATAACGTACTGAACATGCGGGCGCACGTAGGAATTGTGCATCATTGGGAAGATTGATGGGTCAAATCTCCCCAATGACCTTGACAGCATGCCGACGTGTTGGTTGCTCTTTTCGCAGCTACCTCAGCTTGCTTTGAACAGTTGAGGTCGCTCTGTACGAGAACACCAAGGTCACGTTCCTGGGAGCTAATGGGCAATCTGTTTGTGCCAAACAAATATGTGTAGTTATGTCTATGGGGTAATTGTACACAGCGACATTTGTCTACGCTGAATTGTAGGGCGTTTTGAACTGACCAGTTCGACACTGTGTTAAGATCGCACTGGAGCCGTTCATGATCTTCCGGTCCTCTGATCCTTCGCCGTATCTTGATATCATCAGCGAAAAATAGGAAATCGGAAGTAATTGATCTCGCCAAATCGTTAATGAACACAAAGAATAGACGCGGTTCAAGCACCGAGCCTTGTGGTACTCCACATAGCACATCGATTGCATCGGACAGTGATTCTCGGACTCTCACTGCTAGCCGTCGTTCGTGTAGAAAATTTCTAATCCAACTCAGGATTGGGTCGCCGATACCGTAGTTCCGAAGCTTGTGAAGGAGAATTCGATGGTCTAAGCGATCAAACGCTTTTGAAACGTCCAGGCAAATGACATCGACTCCTGCTCCTTCATCAACAGCTTCAGTACAGCTATTACGTGCAATTAATAGGTTAGTACTACATGAACGCTTTTGTCGAAAACCATGTTACTCTGGCCCTATTAAGTTGTGTGCATCAGCGCATCTGCGATTATTGATTCCATCAATGTGGATAGTACAGGAAGTAGTGTTATTGGACGGTAGTTGGCAGGATCAGTGCGGCTATCTCCTTTATGGATAGGAGTGATAACCCCTCGCTTCCATTCTGAAGGAATATGGTTCCCTTCTAGGCATCTTTGATAGAAAACGGCCATTGGTTTTGCTAGATCACTAGCTACCGCTTGCAGAGCCTTTGGTCGGATGTTGTCGACACCAGGAGAACTGTGGATACAGAAGGATAACAACTTATTCAACACAGCTTCCAAAGTGAAGGTGCAGCCGTATAAACCCGACGGTGGAGTAATAGAAACTAGGAGAATATTTAGGCGCGTTACCTGCTGAAAAGTTTGGGAGTCATGAGGCCGTAGGAGATTAGCTGCTTCCATTGTTGATCGCGTGCATGCATCAGCCGTGACTAGTGCTGGAATCCCCTACTTCAACTTTCGAAGGCCGTTAACGTGCCTGTACAGAAGTTTGTGGTTCGTGCAAAATCGCTTCATTAACTCGTGCTGATGCGTGACCTTTTCTTCGCGGCTCAGGTTTCAGCGTTCCGGCAGTCCTTGTAATCTCGTCATGTAAAAGCCCACAGGGGGCATGAGTTACGCGTTCTACTCCTCAGAAATAACTTATAGTCATTTTTACGTTGAAGGAGTTCTGTTCCGATGCGTGCGCTACCAATGTGCTAACTGTTCTCGTAAAGGCTGCCCAGGCAACATCTGGGGGCATTCGGTTAAGAAAGTCCAAGATGTATCCCTAGCAAGCGTAGACAACACATTGTAGTGCGTGCCAGTATGCACTTTATCATCCTCCTTTTCAAGATACTCCGCATAGCATATATTGTCAAAGAGTAGAGTAACATGATCAATACGACCAACTGGTGTGCTTGTAACTATCCCGTTCTTCGCTAGTAGGCACAAGATAAAGTATCTACGGCTTGTTAGCAGTTCGTAATCTGGTGGAAGAGGTTACGTGGTTGTACAGAGGGTGGCTAGCAATTAGCTCTTGCAAACATTCTTTGAACTGCGTACCGTCGGCTCTGAGCTGTCAGTGTCATGGCTGAATCTCCAGGTAAAGCGTCTTTGGTTGGAGAAGTGGAAGCAGGCATGTTTGAGACTTGTCCACTTATGGGAGTGAGAGGACCCAGTGAATTTAGAGTCACAGACGCTGCAGTGTGATTGAAGCGTTTAGCTCTCTTCTTCGGCTTAGACCCAGAGCTTACTTTGGCTGGGTGATATATTATCATGGCCATATTTACCTTTGTGGGACCGATCTTAGTATTTACAAAATGTGCATTTATCTCAGTCACACGGTTTCTTGAGCAAAGATAAACAGTTGACAACTGGAATGACTTGAGATGTTGGGCAAAGCCAAATTCTGCCAACAACTTTTTGTCTGTCTCACTTCTTGGACGGATTTGCCTACGCATTGCGGACAGTACGAGTTAATGCAGCTAAAACAGGTTGTACCGATCTTAAGGACTTTAATGCCATTGTCTGCGTAACATAGGCGACGTTGAACCATTGGAATGCTAGTCGTCCTCTTATCGTTTGCAGAAAGGCGTATCTGAGCGCTCACCTTGATGCGTGTTCTTTGCGCCAGGCGTGACGCACAAACACGTCACAACCACACACACGAATTGAGAGTTGTTCAACCGCACCAAGGTCAGGCGGTAGAGGTAGATGGAGGTCGTAACGCGCAGACTGTCGGGTTCAGTGGTCAATCGATTCGCGGTTTAACACACACCCACACAAAGCGGCATCGTGTGCTGATCGGCCTGTGTTAAGCGACGACGCAGGTGGAGCGCTGATAAGCGTCCGTAGAACTGTTCAGTTGATGAGCGGAGCAAAAGGACTGTAAGTTTGTTATGCTGCAACTTGCAGGGACGGTTGCCGCGTAGTTTGGGTGCCCTCAGGTTCTTCTTCCGAATGTGACCAAAAGCCTCTCCGGAAAACTCCGGTTTGATGTAGTTACAGACGTAGAACGCGACAAAGAATATGCCGAAAACTGGGAACTGGAGCAAGGGTATAATCCACACAGGTTAGATCCAAAAGTTGGGAAGCGCTGAGTAGAGCTCGTCGAACTGGTTCGAACGAGTGCACACAAAATATTGTGTGAGAAGAATTAGAGTGGTCACAGAGGGCAAAGCGAGAGCCGAGTTAAAGTGCGGCCGCACGGTCGAAATTGTTGCTAAGAAAAAGCTTGTTCAGAAAATACATGTAACACATTGTCCAGCGTGCACAGGTGCTCCTCTTCTGTGCGACCCGCATTCAGTAGATTAGCGAGATATTCAAAAGTGTTAGGTACATCAAGCACGATGTTGGCAATTATTCTTTGGAAAGTAGCCAGTGTTGAATTGGTCTGAAAAGGAAGTCTGTTGTACGAAAATAAGCCTAAATGTGTACTGATCGTAGTAGGATGGCGAGAGGCTTCATGTGATTCAACCTGGGAGTATGCATGGCTCAAATCCAGTTTGGTAAACTTGACTCCACCAGATAAGGTGGCGTAGGAATCCTCGGTTTTTGGTAGTGAATAACGGTCTATGATTTCACCGCGATTTATGGATAGTTTGTAATCGCCACTAATCCGTACGCTGCCGTCAAGTTTAAGCACAGGGACTATTGGCGCCGCTCATTAAGCTTGTTGAACTGGCACAATTATACCTTCTCGCTGGTCTTTTCAACTCTTATTCCAACTTGGTCGGTAAGGTATAAGGTCTTAAAGAATTTAGGTGTACTAGAGTCCGCCATATGAATTTTGGCTATAAAATTTTTCAATTTTCGCAACTGCTTTTCCTTGAACACGTCTGGATATCGCTTAAGAACCGAGTCCACATTGTCCTCCCTTACGGCATAGATAGTATTTAATACATGTTGCAACTGTTTCATCAAGTCAGGACCCGATAGATTGACAGGAGCATGAGACGCAACATGAATTACTAGATTGCGTGATCCACCCTGGTGTTTAACTCGTACTTGACAGTTCCCAAGTAAGTCAATCAATCCTCCTGTCTAGGTTTTGAAAACGATATCACTCGGCGCCAGATTAGGCAATGATGAGAGCGCGTTTCTGCTAATCACTGTCACAGCAGAACCGGTGTCCAATTTAAATAAAACTGATTCACCATTAACATGTAGCGTGACCCTATATAGAGCTACTCTAGTCATGTTGGAACAATTTGCAATTATATGGTTCATAAAATGTAACTGGGAATCAGAGTACTCACCGTCGCCCTGGTTCAACGATTTAATCGAAGCACATGATCGTGGAGAATGACATGCACGTGCCAAGTGGCCAATAGTTCCGCAATTCCTGCATTTTGTGCGAATGTGAGAGCACTGGGTGGGAGAAGTGTACTGGTCATCGCCTCGGTAGAAGATGTATTTTCTTAACCTGTTTTTGGAGAAAAAATGTGGGGCCAGCTTGTTTACACACTCTGTGGGCTGAATAGGTTTGAAAGTAGATAAGTGAGTTTTCAGGTTTTCTGTTTGACGTACGAGGTTGCAAGCGACTTCCCATGAAAGGATTACTTCCTCTTGTGACAGTAACCTTTCCCTCGCACCATCATCTATAACTCCACTGATAAGGCACTGAATTTTAATGACTTCTTCGACGCGCGTTGAGGAATTTGTATTGCATCGACACTCTGTTGTCGCTTGCTGAATGCGCGTAACCAAGTCACCTAAGCTTTCTCCGCGTTGCTGCTGTAATTTAAAGAACTGGTAACGAGCAGAACATACACTCTGCTGAATTCTCCACAGTTCCTCGAGAAAGTGGATCACGTGTACGATACTCTTTCTAGCTATTAAGTTCATGGTGTCAAAATGTCACTGTCCTTCTGAACTAAGTATTTGGCGAAGCAACATGATCCAGTGGGCATCGGATAACTCGACAGAAAGGTTCAAAACGGGGAAAAGGGTCATCTGATGTTGGAAAGGTGATTTCCTCTACATGATGCTAAGGAGGGCTTCTCTGAACCATCGAGCCACAGAATTGACAACCGCGCCAGAAAGTTCGTAATCATCGTAACCATCCTGATACATATTGCTCAAGTATTCCTATTTCTTAGTTGGACAGGTTGCCCCAAACTCGGAGTGAGAAGTCAAAACCTGATGGCAGACTCGATTTGTATTGTGACACATGCAGGGAAAGCGGAAAGCATAAACGGTAAAACAAGCCAATCAGAACAAGAATGAAATGCCAGTTGGTATCCACCACAGTGACAATGTTGTTCGATCAATCGCGGGGGTTGTCGTTGTTCGAGTAACGTTAACATGTGCGGCCATAACACTCGAAGGGTTAAATAGCCCAAAAGTCTTTTGCAGGGATAAAAAGTCTTTTTCCGGCTTTAAGCACCCACCGGTTTCCTCGACCGGTATGGCTCCGCCGAATGCAACTTAATCTTAACATTTCCATTGATACCCCAGCCAGTAAATTACACTCCCCAAACCCGGTACTGCAACTAAAATAAGCCACAGTGTGTCTCCAAACAACAACCATAACAACGTATTAGGGAAAAGATCAAGAACGAAGCAATCGAATATGATTTTTCTCAACGATACTCAGCATTATACCCTGTGGTTAGAGGTGGAGAAAACATCAGCTACTGTGCCGCAATATATAACAAAACAGGACATGCAACAGATGCATGCAAACTGAGCTACCAGTAAAGGATGGGCATCGTTCCGCAAAGCTAACAGCCGACTACTATGCAGCAACGAAATTTACTATGCGAACGTACATCATGCTAAGAAGTGTGATCGTGGTTGGATGGGAGGTAAAGACGGATGGGGGGAGGGGGACCAAGAAACACAGCACTAAAGCCATGGAGATGGGCTCCAAGCGATGTCAGCAAGTGTATACAGCCAAACGTGTCCATCGTCTTTCGGACCCCAACCAGGGAGCCGAGACGCTCCAACCGAGGCCAGCTTCGAAGTGAGGGCCTCCCTTCCTCACGACAAATCATCGCTTGGCCACCTCTCCTCTTCTTACATCCACACCCCCCGGCGAGCGAACGACGCAGGTTGCGCGAACCGGTGGGCAGGTGTGGGTAACACGTGGCAGTGCCATCGGAGCCCGGTGCATGAAATAACGGTGCTGAGCGGTTCATTTCCTTTTCCTGTGCCGTAAATAAGGCGTCAAACACGCTCGTTGCTCGCGCGGTGTTCCCACCAGATGTGAGCTAAATTGCGAAGGCACAGGTGGTCGAACCTAACTAGCTTCTTTATATCGGCTGAGCTAAGGGGCCAGGTTTCACAACCGTTCGACAGGGTCGAACGTATGGTTGCATCGTACACTCTATCGTACAGGAGAGAGTGAGGTCTCGCCGGCGCCGTGGGTGACGGATGTTAACAAGAGCGTCTCGTGCTTCTGCAATATGGTTCGTGATCTCATCGTCGATCCCAAAGGTGCTGAAACAACTTCCCATGTAGTTGAATTTTTGAACGACTTCTGGCTGATCCCTACCAAGCGTCAGTGCAGGAAGCGGTCCCTGCCAAGCTTAGATGAAAACTGCAATATGAGGGTGTAAAACATAGCCCGAAGCGGCTAACAGCCAGTGTTAGTCTGCGCAGTGTAGCTTGGCACAGTTGTGACCTGTCACGTATGAGGGTAATATCGTCCATATGCTCCAAGTCAAAAAGTCGTTCTCCTGGGAGCAGCTGCATACCTTGCAGGTTGTACCTTTTGTACGTGCTCCTTATAACTTTGTTAATAGCAAAGAGGTAAGGTGACAGCAGGCATCCCTGTCTCACACCGCTGAAGATACTGAAGGATTGCGTAAGTTTGCCTTGAGCCCTCACACTGCCCGAGCTAGGCGCGTATAACGCTCGGATAATGTTTACATATTTCACGGGCACACGTTTCCTCTGTAGACAGTCTCAAAACGCAGATCGATTAACCAAATCGAAGGCACCATTTATGTCGAGAAACAGGACAACGGTGGGCCGCCAATATATGTGACGGTGCTCCAATAGCTCGCGCAAAGTAATGATGTGGTCGATGCAGCCACGGCAATGACGAAACCCGGCTTGCTCCTCACGAATCTGGCTTTCACGAGTGCAAGTCAGCTTATGAAGTAATTTGGAGGCGACGCAGATCAAACTGACTCCTCTATGGTTACCACTTTCTGATCGTGAGCCTCCCTTGAAAATTGTGACTATGACGGAGCGGCTCCAGTCGGTTGGGCCAATTTCCTAATCCCACAGTTTCACTGGTAATTCGTGTACATCATCGACATAATCAGAGCCACCGAATGTGAAGTGGGCTGGATGAAGATCATATGACCCCCCGGCTTTATGCAACTTCAGCTGTCCGATCTCACTTCCGACTTCTGAACGAGAGGGTGGATCCAAAGGGACAGAATAGGTAGCAGGCCGATCACTGGTCGGTGAGCAATCTACTAATTCCGGCTGATTAAATTGCTTTTCATAATGCACAGCCCAACGCTCCAAACCTTTCCACATGTTGTAAATAGGTTGCCCACTCTCGTCAAGTATATTTTCGCTAACACCAGGTCTCCTGCTACCTGTTCCTAGTATCAAATGTTCATCAAGGGCAGCGGCCACAACTTTACTAGAGAAAAGTTAGTTCTAAAACTGAAGTGATGGCAGAGGAGTCAAGTCGGAACTTCATTGAGAGCAACATGAAAAATCACTGGGTGACTCGGAAAAGGATTACATTCAGATTGATGACTACCTTGGTCAAACATTTGACAATGCTGTTGTTTTGATGGGTCACCAGTCGGGTGTGCAGACATAGCTGCGAAATCAACCCAAATCTACATTAGTGCCATGTACAAACTATTTCCTGTATCTGGTTTGTCCACTTCAAGTTTACTTAACGGTTCACTCTGTTATATTTTTGGCACGATGGACCAGCTATCCTCACTGCTTTTCCATCTAAATATTTCTGAAATGTCTTGATTCTAGTCACCGGCCTAAGTACAATTAACTGTAAAATCTAGATGGCGTACTTGAGCAGGTATTGTAAATGTTGTGATAAAGAATTATTCGGAACTCAAACCTTCTATAATACATATTACAGAATAAGAAGACGATGCAGCCACAAGATCCCATGCATCGGTAATTCGCATTTCGTTATTGTCGTTTCCGTTTATTATGTTTCTAAGCCTTTGGAGATTTATTCTGATGTAAATAAAGGATGCACTGTTATGTATAAACAAATAGGCTAGATTTGTAGCAAAGCCTTGTCAGGGGTAAAATGTTAAGAGTTTACCTTCTTCCGCGGAAAGAGAAAATGGTGTACATTACAATGGATGAAGCTAAAAAGTACTACGCTGAATTGTGGATAAACATGAAGCGTCGACTCAGCCAAAAGAAACGAATGGACGGAGAAGTATCTCTAGATATGTCGGTGTGAATTGATACTGAGTAATAATGGAAAATACCGTCTGTCATAGACAGTTTTATTGATGAAAAGCCATACATTTTAGTAAATCCTTGACCTCGCAAACAAATGTTTTTTTATTACGCCGTCAAATCTGTTTGCTGATGAACATAATTGTCTGCTTTGCGAAGTTGTGGAATGTACAGAAAAAGGGAATTCTTTGCCCAAAGTTGAAGATCGCAGTATTTTGTGAAAGCAGCAGGAAAAGACATACTTAATGGCCATTCCGAACTTCTGAGCCTTTTACAGAAATATGCCTGTAAGAAACCTGTTCCGCATCTTTCTTTCTCGAAATATTAGAACTGTCAGCTTAGCGAGTGCATTCTCAAAACGTAAACTTATAACGAACTACCTTCCATCATTAATGGACCTGATAAGGCCCACGGAAAGCAGTTTCCGCCATACAAAGGGAACATGCCAATGCATTGAATCCTTTTACTGTATCAATGTTATTAGCTTAAGTAATGCACGGCAACTGTCTCGGTAAATGTGGTACAGGAGTATTGTAAAACTTAAAGTATGCATTTACGGCAGCACTCTAAAATTAGATCTTTGATTGTTGTTATGTGAACCGAAATATTGGATAGTAATTCGTAATTGTGGGGGTTTTCGGATTTACTGGTGCCAAGAGGCTGCAAGCTTACGTCTGCTTCGGGCGGCAAAGTAGTTGCTAGGGCACTGCTCAGATGACCACCGAGGGAATTGTAAATAGAACAATACTAGTCAACGCATTTCTGAAACTAAGGCATGCCTTGATGATAAAATAACAACTCATGATAAGTAACAATGGCGTCACATTTTTGAAACCCTTTCTTCAGGTGACGTGCGTATATATATATATTTGCAAAAGTCTGCTAACAGACATAATGCCATCAGAAACCATGGGATTCAAACGAAAGTACAGAAACAGTAAAATAAAACACAACACAACAATGTCCACGGTTTCGTCAGAGGGCGAGATACTACCCGGTTGCCCAAGCCGAAGTAGGATGTTGACTTAGGGGACACCACCCCGAGCCTTTGGCTGAATAGCCTGCCCACTAGGCAGCGGAGCGAATTCAGGGAATCGCGGCCATTGGGAGCCGGTGACTGATTGCTCAGTTCATACGCCTTTCGTTTGTTCCTTTGTCAAACAGGGGCCCAATGCTCCCCAGAAGTACAGCATAAGGCTGCTGGAATACAATGCTTCGTCAGGATGAAGCAAGGGGCAGTGACTTTATTTAGTGGCGAGTCACGTCCGCCACGTCACAGTGTTGTTAAACGGACATATTGTAGCGAGAACGACACGACAGGGGGGTAGACGTTTATTGCACACCGGAAATGGGCACATGAGGGTCTCGCGCGCGCCATCGAATATCGACTAGATTTCCGTCCCACCACGCAACACAGGTACGGATGTTGGAGACGAGCCAGTCCTTTCGCCTCGGGAGCTCTGACTTGGAAGATCCGCCTTCCTGTTTTCGCCTCGATCTCCGCTTCTCTGCACCCGATTTGGATCGGCCAGGAGTCGTTCGAGAGCTCTCGACTTGCTTGTTCTGGGCTGTGTCAATCGGCTCGGCCTCGGTCCTGTGGGCTGCGCTAGCGGCGTATTTGTCTGATTTATTGCACTGTCCACATATTCCCGCTCCGTAGTTCCGGGCCCAGGCTCGTCGCTAACCGTCTTTCGCGATCCGCTCTCAGCTAGCTCCGAAGAGCTCCCCAGAGCCATTCTTGGAAGCGGCCCCTCTACACCCGCCCCTCCTCCAGGACTTTCTTCCTCTCGTACCATGGTCGCAGGAGAGCAGCATTCACCCAACGTTTCATTCCTCCGCAGTCGATTAAGAAGTTGCCCGCTTTCTGGTCGATAATGGTATAGGGGCCTTTCCAGCGTTCTCTGAACTTGCTTGCGCCCGGCCCGTCATGATCCGGCCGATCGTTGTTTCGTAACTTGATTCGTTCTCCAATCCTGAATGGCCTCCACTTGTGAGCCTCATGCCTGGCGTCGTAAGTGCGCTTATTCCGCCCTTGTCGGGCTTTGGTTTCGCTTCTAGCTTTCCATCGCAGTCGCTCTTGATGCTCAGCTGGATGTTTCCACTCACCCTGGTTCGGTAGGCAAGTATCGAGCGCAATCCGTGGTTCTCTGCCGAACATCAATTCAAATGGCGCGACCTTGGTGGTTGATTGCATGCTGGTCCGATACGCGATCAGAACCTGAGGCAAAGCATCTTCCCATGCCAACTTCGTGCAGTTTATCCACGTCTTCAATGTCCGGTTGAACCGCTCGGTCATGCCGTTGGTTTGTGGGTGGTACGGTGAGGTTCGCCGTCTCTGGATGCCCCACTTGTCCAACACTGACTTAAACGCTCTTGACTCGAAGCAGGGCCTTTGGTCCGTGATGATACACTGTGGGATCCCATACCTTGCAGGCACATTGAATTCGAATACTTGCGACACTGTCTCGCCTGTTTGGTCCTTGATTGGTATGGCTTCCACCCATCGAGTGAAGTGGTCAATCATCACTAGAATGTATCTGTTTCCTGTTCGACTCACTGGTAAGGGCCCAAAGACGTCCAGTCCCCAACACTGAAGTGGCTCACTAACCTCCATCGATCGCATCGGCGGTCTCGGGGACTCCATCTCCCGACTCGTTTGGCAATTTGGGCACTCCCGAAGGTATGTCGCGACGTCCTTCCTCATGGTTGGCCAAAACACTCGCCTCCGCAGCAATTCAAAGACCCGCTCGAATCCCATATGGGCGCCATCATGAGTTATGCGCATCACACGTTCTCGCTGATTTGGTGGAACAAAAGGCACTTTCCGTCCGTCTATCGCCACCACCACGTTATCGTTTTCGACCTTCAACCTGTCCCAGATCTTGAGGAGTTCCTCCACCTCTTCCGATGTAGCCTCCGGTTTGGTGCCAGCCCGTAAGTGAGAGCACAACACATTCATGAATTCATCTGTCCTTTGATCTCCCAGCAGGTTCCTCTCCCCCATCGCGATCGCACGCACCGGTATGGCATTGTCTGGCATGATGTCATCCAAACACGGGCGTGACAACATATCTGGCAATACATTCTGCGTTCCATCCACGTGCTCAATGGTGAAGTTGAATTCCTGCAATCGGTAGGCCCATCGCGCAAGCCGTCCCCGCGGGTCTTTCGCCGTCATCAACCACGAAGCGGTTTGTGGTCAGTGACGACCCGGAATTCATTCGCCAGTAAGTAATTTCTCCACTTCTCTAACGCCCACACGATGGCCAAGCATTCTTTCTCCGTTGTTGAATACTTCTGTTCCGCCCCCGTCAGCACTCTGCTAGCGTACTCCACCACCCCAGCCGGTTGAGACAAAACCGCACCGATTGCCACGTTGCTTGCGTCGACAGCCACAGTGAACCTCTCACCAGGATTGGGTAGCCGTAGACATGTCGGGGCTTCTGCTATGCCTGCCTTTAGATGGTCAAAGGCCTGATCCGCTTCAGCTGTCCACACAAAGGGCACGTCCTTGCGAAGCAGCTTTAACAACGGGCTGACCTTCTCTGCGAACTGGGGCACAAACTTTGAATCATATGCCACCACTCCCAAGAACGAACGGAGCTGACGCTTGGATTTTGGTTTTGCGAAGCACTTGATCGTCTCGCGTTTCTCCGGAAGTGGATGGACTTGACCATTGCCCACGATGTGACCCAAGCATACAATTGACTTTTGGCAATCTGCGACTTTTTACGACTGAGTTTCAGACCAGCTTCGTCCAGTCTCTGCAGTACTGCTCCAAGTCTGGTCACATGTTCCTGTTCCGTCTCAGAGAAGACGATGATGTAATCACCGTACACAACCACGCCTTGCAGGTTCTCGAGGACCATCAGCAACAAACGCCTGAATGTAGCCGGGGCGTTGCACAATCCAAACGGCATTCTCAAAAACTCATACTGCTGGCCATTGACACTGAAAGCCGTCTTGTGGCGATCTTCTTCTGCGATTGGCAGTTGCCAATATCCCGAACGGAGATCAATCAGAGATATCTGCTTCGCACTGTGAAGGCTTGAGAAAATTTCTTCCATCTGAGGCATCGGGAATGCATCCTTCACAGTCACCCTGTTTAGTTCTCTGAAATCGATGCAAAATCGATAGGTTCCGTCGGCCTTCTTCGTCAATAGCACGGGTGATGAATACGGGCTGTGCGTTCGCCTGATGATTCCTTTCGATTCCATCTCGGTCACCTGCTTCTGTATCTCCACCAAGGTGTTCTGTGAAATTCGTCTGAAGATTGACTTGCATTGTCCTCCTGGGATCAACGGTATTCGGTGTTCAACCCAATTGCAAAATCCGTAATCATCTTCCGCGTCTGGGAATAAGTGGGCATACCTGCTCAGTACGTTGCGTATTGCACGGTTCTGACAATCAGGCACGGCTTTGAGGGCACCCACCCGGTCGGTCCTCCCCTTGTTTATCTCGATCGTCTCGTTAGCCACGATCACCACATCGTTTTTCAGGTCAATTGTGACACCGAGCCGTTTCAGGATGTCGGTTCCGATGATGGTTTCGGCCGTCTCCTCCACGATGAACATGTTATGGCTGATGAGCGTTTCTCCTATCCTGATTCGTAACCGCTGCGTGCCCGTCACTTTCAAAGAATGCCCGCCGACCGTCTGCATCGTGATTGAAGATGGGTTTACTGGAACCCCATGGAACCTCTTCGTAATTGACACTGCCGCTCCTGTGTCTACTACGGCTCGGACAGACACACCTTCTATAGTTACCTGGAGGACTGGTACTCGCCACCGACTTGGCATAGATAGAGAGAAACAATGGGGCACATTGACGTTGGTGCAGAATCTCGCCACATGACCATACTGGTTGCATCGGAAACAGCGACGACCGTTCCGGATTACCCGTACATTGCGTTGTGAAGTGGTGCTTGAAGACTCTATCGACAACAGCTGCTCCACCATTTCGGATAGGCGATTTACTTTCTGTTCCAACTCAGCATGCTGGATGCTTCTCACTGTCACTCGTTCCGACAAATATCTGGGCGACCGTCACCAGATCCAACGCTTTGCTGTCTCCCACCAGCGACGCCAATTTCACCTGATCATGGAGTGGACCGGGCAGACTTCGGATAAACTGCTGTTTCAGTAGGCGCTCTCTTGCTTTGCCCTCTAACTCGGGGAGTCCAATCGTTAGATGTCTGTCCAGCTGCTGGTAAAACACCATCAAATCCTCCTGTTCGTCCCACCTGGCTGCGTGAAATCGTTGCAGTGCTCGTTCTCTCTCCAGATCCTTCCCAAATTCTGCACACAAGGCGGCCCTCATCTCAGCGAACTAACAACCGGGTTTGGCCTTTCGAGTGAGCAAATACACCGCCTTGGCTCGTCCACTCAACCGTGTGCCCAAAGCAATTAGCAAATTTGCATCCCCCCTCACACCCGTGCAAGCCGCAATTCCGTCGAACTCATCGAGCCACGCCTCCACGTCACCGGCCGCAAATTGCTCTAACTGGGTCAACTCCATCGCGATTGGTCACGGCACCAGTGTAGCGAGAACGACACGACAGGGGGGTAGACGTTTATTGCACACCGGAAATGGGCACATGAGGGTCTCGCGCGCGCCATCGAATATCGACTAGATTTCCGTCCCACCACGCAACACAGGTACGGATGTTGGAGACGAGCCAGTCCTTTCGCCTGGGGAGCTCTGACTTGGAAGATCCGCCTTCCTGTTTTCGCCTCGATCTCCGCTTCTCTGCACCCGATTTGGATCGGCCAGGAGTCGTTCGAGAGCTCTCGACTTGCTTGTTCTGGGCTGTGTCAATCGGCTCGGCCTCGGTCCTGTGGGCTGCGCTAGCGGCGTATTTGTCTGATTTATTGCACTGTCCACATATTCCCGCTCCGTAGTTCCGGGCCCAGGCTCGTCGCTAACCGTCTTTCGTGATCCGCTCTCAGCTAGCTCCGAAGAGCTCCCTGTTGTCTGCCCGATTTTCAAGTGCGGTGACAAAGACCTACCGGCTAATTACAGGCCTGTCAGCTTGACTAGCGTAGTCGTTAAGTTACTTGAAAAATAGTACGACCTACAGTGGAGAACCATTTAAATAGGTTTAACCTGTTTTGCATCGAGCAACATAGTTTTCGCAAAGGATTTTCGCCAGACGAACTTGCTGGTAGCTCGTGAGAGCTGGACTGAAGCCGTAGACAGTGGACATGCGGTGGATGTGGTGTTCATTGACTTCTCCAAGGCCTTTGACACTGTCCCCCATTCGTGACTCTCACTGAACTTGAGGTCGTATGGAATAGCTGGTCGCGCTCTCCAGTGGATGTCAGCTTTTCTGGATGGACGTGCACAGTGTATTCGTGTGGGAAGCAGTCTTTCGTTTCGACAAGCTTGTACTTAGCGGCGTTATTCTAGGCTGTGTCCTAGGTCCGCTGCTTTTTTCTGTCTACGTGAATGACTTACCGGAGGAGCTTGCGGTACCATCGCTCTTATTCGCTGATGACCTAAAGCTCTGGAATATTGTTGATATCCCTGGAGGTCCTGTGGCTCTTCAACGGGCTTTGGATAGACTCTGGGAATGGTCTGTCTTGTGGTATATATTTGCAAAAGTCTGCTAACAGACATAATGCCATCAGAAACCATGGGATTCAAACGAAAGTACAGAAACAGTACAATAAAACACAACACAACAATGTCCATGGTTTCCTCAGAGGGCGAGATACTACCCGGTTGCCCAAGCCGAAGTAGGGTGTTGACTTAGGGACACCACCCCGAGCCTTTGGCTGAATAGCCTGCCCGCAAGGCAGCGGAGCGAATTCAGGGAATCGCGCCCATTGGGAGCCGGTGACTGATTGCTCAGTTCATACGCCTTTCGTTTGTTCCTTTGTCAAACAGGGGCCCAATGCTCCCCAGAAGTACAGCATAAGGCTGCTGGAATACAATGCTTCGCCAGGTTGAAGCAAGGGGCAGTGACTTTATTTAGTGGCGAGTCACGTCCGCCACGTCACGTCTTGTGGTTGCTGCCCATAAACCGGGCAAAGTGTTCAGTGCTGCGTATCGGAGCGTCTGCTTCCTCCACAAGTTATGTGCTTGATGGGAGTGAACTGCCGCACGTAATTCATCAGGTTGATCTAGGTGTCGTCCACTGTTCCGCACTACACTCTGGCGACAACTGGAAGAAGGCGGCTAGTAAAGGGTTCCGGATGTTGTGGTTTATCCGTCGTTCTTTTGGGACCCTAACCGCTGATGTGTTGGTGAAGTTTTTCTCAGCGTTTGTGCGACCCCACCTAGAATATTGCGTCCAGGCTTGTCCACCATGCCTTGTCCGGGACACATGGCACTAGAAAGGGTGTTGCGTGTCGGTACTAGGTTGGTCAAGGGATTACGGGGACGGACATATCCCGAGCGTCTACTTAGTTTGGGGATGCAGTCAATGCACTATCGAAGGATTAGAGGGGACTTAATCCTAACCTACCGTATTTTGACTGGGGTTGGCCCTGATTTGTCCATGCTATTTAGTCCTGCTAGATTATCTGGTCTCCGCGGGCATTGTATGAAGCTGGACAAAGTGCGGTCCGATCGAGTTACAGCGGAGACACGGTTATCGCTTCGAGTCATCGAGCGCTGGAACCTGCTCCCAGAACATGTTGTCAAGGAAGCTACGGTTAAGGGGTTTGAGCGTCAACTAGACGCTTTTGGGTGGCAACACGAAACCTCTCCTTTTTCCTGACTAATTCCCATCTCCATACTTCGATTCTATTTTCATTACTTTTCCTAGCTATTGGTATTATGCTCTTCTTTTAACTGATTTCCCTTACTCTCTTACCTTCGATTTTTCTTCCTCTCTTCTTTACTTTACGTAACTGACATAGCTGGGACAGCTAATGTAAGGAACGTGGGCATTAAATTGGTGGACCAGTGTGCTTTTTCTGGTGTTTTCGTTTTAGATCCATCAAGAATTCGGGGCACCCCTATCAACTCCTGGATCGACGACCCGCTCAAGAAGGAACACTTACGGGATTCATCCTATCGTTCCAGTCCCACTTGAACTTGAACAGTTGGGGGGAGTTTGTGGCGCGTTGTGAGCATGTTGATGTGGCCATTGTGTCGGATTCCTGGCTTTCTCTAGGTGACCTTATTAATGATCTGCTTATAGACTTCGCGTGCTACAGGGTTGACAGGCCGGGTATCAGACTGGTGGAGGAATACTCTTGCTTATAAAGTGCCAATATAAACACTGAGAGGCTCCATCTTACATGAGTTCCGCTAACGTTCATGTGATATCCTGTTATTTAAGAGCATGGGGTAGATTGGAGATTATAGTACGTGTTTATCGTAGCCCATCCTCCACACGAGAAGAGGACAGGGATCTTGGTACGTTACTAAGACAGGCATCATCATCATCATCAACAGCAGTACATCAGCCATTTGAACTGATGCTTCGCTGCCATACAACCATGAGGACCTATGAAATAAAGAATAAGAAGAGGGAGAGAAGGGGGACTTACCTGAAAACCTTAATGCCCTAAGCAAACATTCTGGGTCAAGGCGCCTACACCTTGTGTAGACAACATTCCGTCACAAACAGCTGGCTATCGTGCAAAGATAAGGCGGCATCGGCGAGACAGCTTCCTTGCGGCTTTCACTGCCCCGCGTCATAATCAGCCATTACCCGCAGATAACTCAGCACCAAACACACTTTAAACAGACAATCCGATTAGGAGACGACAGCAGACGCGCCACTGGTGTCTACTGCGAGCCATGTCCTGTAAAGTCTCAAGCCAAGCACAAGGTGAGTCACGTGGACTCCAGCCTGGAAGGCGAGACGGACCAACGGCACCCAGTTTAGTTGTCATTGACTTCATTTCCCGCTGCCAAGTCAACTTCTGTCCACCTCGAGCCTTGCGCCATCCGACACCTGGTAGACTGAACAAGGCCCTCCTAGGTAAGCGGTGACCAGGCATACGTAGCACGTGCCCGAGCCAACACAACTTATTCAGTGCTATCTGTTGTTCTAGGGAGCTAGCATGATTATCACCACCTAGTACTCGCCTACGCACATCATCGTTGCGGACACGCTGGTGCCATCCGACTCGAGCAATGCTTCGCAGACAACGATGATCAAAGACTTGAAGGTGCCTCAGATCTTCAGACCGAAGGGGCCAAGTTTCACTACCATAGAGCTGAACGGCCCTCACTGTGGCCTTGTATACACGGCGCTTCAGACGAAGGGAAACTCCCTTCTGTCGCCAAAGATGCCGCAGGTTCAAGAAGGCAGCTCTGGCCTTTGCGATGCGTGAGCTCACGTCAGTTTCTATGCGCCCATCATTGCTGATGCAGCTGCCAAGATAAGTGAATTGATCAACCACCTCGAGTTCCTCGTTAGCAAGCGTCAAGGGGTCATCAAGTGGCTGGTGGTCCTGCAGCAACACTTTGCACTTTGAAGGTGCGAAGTGCATACCAAATAATGGGACCACTCTGGATAGGCTATTCAGGGTTGACTGTGCTGCCTCAACATTGTCGAAAAGCAAGACGATATCGTCCGCATAATCTAGGTCAACTAACCTTTCACCAAGAAGCACTTTAATGCCTACGTCGTGAGATTCCGCAAGGGAACACTCCATGATGGAATCCACGACGAAATTGAACAAAAACGGGGAAATCGGACAACCCTGACGAACGCCACTTGTAGTCGAAAAGCTATCCGATAGGGTACCATATACCCTGACGCGGCCTCTAGTGTTCGAGTATAGAGCACGAAGAATGTTCACATATTTCGTGGGAACATCTTTTCGCGCAAGTAATTCGAACAGAATCGATCGATCAACTGAATCGAACGCACTCTTGTAGTCGAGGTACACAGCTATTGTCGGTCTGCGGTATGCGTGGCGCTGCTCTAGCACCTGCCGCAAAGTAAATATATGGTCTATACAGCCACGTCCTGGACGAAAACCCGCCTGCTCTTCCCTAATCCGAGATTCCCGTTCTGCAGTGAGGCGACGAACGATAATCGAGGCCAGTAATTTTGTCACAACTGGGGTTAGGCTAATACCTCTGTGGTTAGAACAGTCTGTGCGACTGCCCTTCTTGTATATTGCCACTATAATCGATTCGTTCCAATTAGCTGGCACACTCTCTTCGTTCCAGATACGTTCGAATAGGGAGGTCAGTGCCCTGCAGAGGACCTCACCTCCATCCTTAAATAGTGCAGGTGGGAGGGAATCCGGGCCAGCGGCACGAAAACGGTTGAGGGCTGTGATCGCGTTTCGGACCTCGGCCTCCGACGGAGGCTCTAAGCTAACCGTCCATGTCACGTCCTGCATCACCTGAGTAAGAAGAGGTCCGGGAGCAGGGGGCCAGCTGAACTGATGTTCAAAGTGCTCAGCCCAACGAGCCATACGGCGCTCCTTATTGTGTATCAGCGCACCCGCGCTGTCCCTGATTGTCTCACTGACGCCTGGTCTCCTGGGACCAGTGGTGCGGATTAGCTGGAAGAGCTTCCGGTAATTGCCTACTGCTCCTGCCTCCTCCATTTCTTGAGCCCGACTGGTCCACGAGGCTTCCTTGTCAGCACGTAGGCTCCGCTTTAGTTGACGCCTAATACCCCGTCTGGTCACATTGTGTTCAGAACCAGCCGGGAGGTGTCTTCTAGCTTCCAACAGGTTCACCTACCTCTCGGATATCCAGTGACTGGTGCGGTGACGACTGATAGTGCCACAAACAGATGCTCCTGCGTCGTGCATAGCGGCCGAGATTCTATTCCACTGAAGTTCAGTGTCATTAGGACAAGACAGCGAGAGTTCGCTATGCAGTGCTTCTTGATAGGCTTGCCTGACAGAGGGCTGGGACCGTCGCAACGAGACTGGACCTTAACGTGGTGCGACGGTTTGCGTACCTCAATGACCCATTGAGCTATACTGGGTGATGCCTCCGAGCATCTTGAGAGCTACTCCTACCAGGTTGGTCAATGGTGAGAGGTCAGACAAACTCAGTCTCCTGGTCCTCCAGGTTGGGGGTTTGAAATGGGATGGCGTCCATTTCTGTAAAACTAAATCACTGCCACTTCGCTGCCTTGCGGACAGGCTTTTGAGCCAAAGGCTTTGGATGAGGACCCTAATCGTTCTCCTGTCTAGGTCTGGGCGCCCTGGCAGTATCCCAGCCCACATACAACCATGACATTTTCTTACTAAGACAGGCGGCAATGGCCGTACCTAATTTTCTGATCGTCGGTGGCCTAAACTTTCCCCATGCTGCTTGGCAGCTTGCTGAAAACAGGGTGGGTTCTCTAGAGAAGGAACTAGTAGGTTGGATGAATGTAAATGCGTTCGAGCAATACGTCAATGTTCCGACTAGGAGTCATACTGGGAGTACCCCTTCAACCCTTGATATCGTGATCGCCAGACATGATCACTTGATTGACCTATGCGTGGAGCCACCCATAGGTAAGAGTGATCATTATGTTTTTACCTTTTCTCTGGACACACCGTGGCTTGCAGAGAACCGTCGAATGGAAAGGGATTTAAATCGTATTGATTTTACGAAGCTGCGGGATCGAGTCCTTCAGATCACTTGGATCCCTGAACAGGACAAAGCCACTTTGGAACAGAGGTGACTTCTACTCAAAAGTGGACTTATACAGTTGCTGAACGAATTTGCTCCTCTACGCCCCAGGAGACATCTTGGGAAACTCCGATGGTAGAGAAGAATTGATAGAGCGATAAAGAGGCGCAATGCCGAGTGGAGAAAATATCAAGAAACTCGGAGCTTCCGACGTTGGCTGCAATACAGAAGGTGTCGAAATATGGCTATTAAGTTGCAGCGGCAAGCGAAGTATTCATATGAGCTTATGTTGGCCAAATTTGCGAAAACAAATCTCAAATGTTATTACAGTTATGGCCAATCAAAGGCTTCTCTAAGAGAGGTGGTCGGCTGTCTAACCATGGAGGACGGTACCCAGGCTGTAGACGACGTTGATAAAGTAGAAGCGCTGCTACGTGTTTACTAAAACCTGCATCGGAAGGATACTGGGTCAGGCTTGCCATCACAGCCGCACTGCTCAACTAGCTACACAAGGCGCGAAAGTATTATCAATGTGCCAGAGACCTTCACAGTGCTGGCCAGTTTGAACCCTTATAAATCAGCTGGTCCTGATAGTGTACATCCCATAGTTAAGCCTCTGGCTGATATCCTTCAGTATCCTGTAGCGGAGTCATTCAACCAGTCTCCTCAAGAAGGCAAGCTGCCACGTAATTGGAAGGGGGCGACCATTGTTGCCATCCACAAGGGGGGTTCTAAGTCGGTGCCTCTTAACTATAGATCTGTTAGTTTGACCAGCACCATGCTGAAGTGCTTGGAAAAGCTTATAAGGAACAGGGTCTGTGAGCACTTCACTGCGCACTATCTAATTAAAGCGGAACAGCATGGCTTTCTTAAAAGAATTCTTGTCTTACTAATTTATTGTGCTTTTTAGACGAGATTGCCCGATGTCTTGATAGTGGGATGTCGGTAGAGGTGTGCTATTTGAACTTCAGTAAAGGCTTTGACTCAGTTAATCATCTATTTTAAATTGAGAAGCTGATATGGTTTGGATTGCATCCTCAACTATTACTATGGCTCTCTGAATTCTTACGTGGAAGGACATTCAGAGTCAGGGTTGGGGAAGCGAGTTGTAGTGTTGGCCATGCCTACAGCGGTGTCCCCCAAGGTTCGGTACTGGGTCCATTGTTGTTTCTTATGTTTATACATGACCTGGCTCCTCTTCTTGAGGATCCCTGCTATATCTTCGCAGATGACTTGAAGCTAGTCAGTAGGGGAAACCGATCGACATTGGCTAAGGGCATCATCACAGTGATGAATTGGTCGAGCCAATGGGATCTACCTCTAAATACTAATAATTTTCAACTATTGACCAGTAGTGGCAGCGGAATTGCAGTTCAGTCTTCTGTGGGATCTCTATCATTGCGGTGTACTGATGAAGCCAGTGATCTAGGTGTCATCGTAGCGAACAATTTTAAGCCTTCGGCACAGTGTCGCCATGCTGCCAATAAAGCGCGACAAGAGTTATTTCGTCTTAGGAGGGCGCTGAGTAACATGAAAGCAGAAGTATCCTTGCCGTTATATAAAGCAGTGGTTAGGCCACATCTGGAGTATTGCCTTCAGGCCTGGGCACCGTACCTCCGGAGTGACGTCATTTGTATAGAAAAGATTCAGAAACTTGCGACCAGCATGCTCGAAGAGCAACGAGGGAAGTCATACGAAGATCGTCTAAGTAGCTTGGGATTATTTTCCTTGGAACGGTGTAGGTTGAGAGGGGATTTGATAGAGACGTTTAAGATCATTAAGGGACTTAGTGGTATTAGTCCCACCCACCTGTTTGAGTTGGCTGTGTCAGACCATCTGCGCGGGCATCGCCTGAAGCTCAAACATCATAGAGCTCGTTTGGACATCAGCGCAAAGTTTTTTACGAACCGAGTAGTTAACTTCTGGAATAAACTTCCTTCTGATTTAGTGGAGTCTGAGACTGTTGACGCCTTCAAAAGGGGCTTAGATGATTATTGGTCTATCCTTTTTCCAGAGATATTGTAATTGTGTTAGAATATGTAGTGTCTTTTGATGCTGACACATGCAAGTGCAAAGATTGCTCTTGTTCTTGCTTCATTCCTTTGCAGAAGCAAGAAGTCAATCCAACGTCTAAGTACAGGGGGCCGCTTCACTTACCGGCACAAGAACTGGACGCTCGTTAGGCGGAAGCCACTATCGTCCATTTAACTTGACCTGATCTCTACAAGTCGATATCGATGCAGGGTCGAGACGTTATCATTTCACAGATCAAAAACCGCTTGTAGCACTCAATGAAACCACGGTTAAGCGCGTAATGCCTTCTGAGAAATTCCGCCTGCAGCAACCTTTCAGAGACCTGCGGTTTTGGGATAAACTGTCCTCAGTCCTGCCACGAGGTGCAACAACTTCTTGGTTCATGGACAATGGATGAAACCCTGCTCCGTAAACTATAGCTACAGAAGCTACCGGAAAATACGCAAGCAATTCTCGCTAATGTGAACTCCGTATCGCTCACCTAACTAGCATCTTTAGCATGCGCAGTCATTGAATGATCACAGCCAAAAGCTGACTCCAGCAAGGTCAGTGCACTTCCATCACTGGGTTACAGTGAACAATAGAAGCCCTTCAAGCACAGCCTGCGGCACTTAATCGCCAAGCCCAACAGCTCACAATGAACCGTCTTCGTCATGGCTGATCAAAATCGTCCTCCAAACGCCCCAAGTCCAGCAAAACAGACAGGATTGTTGTTGGGACCAGCAATGCCGTGGTACCGCAGCTCGTAAGAAAGTCAAGCCTTGCAAATTCACCGAGAAGCAAGGTACCTTCTCAGCCGGCCCGTAAAAGCGACAGACACGACCGGCCAACACCAACCTCGCCTCAGTCGCCTTAGGGATTTAACTTCCGGCACCCAGTTCCTAACCGACACCGGATTCAAATTTTGCAGTATACCGTAGCCTAGATGAGGTTGTCTCACCCTCGCCGAGCACGTTGTATAACCCATCAATTGCTGCTTTCGGCAAAAAACAGCTACCGCCTTACCTAAGCCACCGGCGAACCTTTCGCTAGCTTACATAGTAGCTGCCGTTCCTATCGCAATCTTAGGCATAGACTTTTTTCAACACTTAGAACTTGTTGTCGACGCTAAAAAGAAGTTTATTGACTAGGACACAGCTCAGTATTATCGGGACCAGTGCCAAGATGGCCACTCTAACTCCAATTCATGTCCTGCCTCAGGCCTCACAGCTTTTTATGGACCTTTGAAACAAGCATCCTAAACTCGTTGGCTTTCCAAACGACTTTTTTGTGATGTTAAACGTCATGCACTATATCGCGATTAAAGTTCTACCTGGTCCGGCTTGCTTTTGCAGACTAGCTCCGGACAAGCTCAAAGCGGGCAGGGCGAAATGCAGGCATATACACCAACTGGGAATGATCCGCCTATCCAAGAATCCATAGCTATCACCATTGCACATGATACCCAAGAACTCCCGTGACTGGCGCCCTTGTTGCAACTACAGGACATGACAGGACAGGAAATGGTAACAGCAATCGACAAGTGATCAAATGCAGTAGTATCACTGACTTCGTGACCGCTCCAGGTCGGATAAATTTTCCGGCCGCTGATAAGTCGCCTCATAGCCACACTCAAGTAGAGGGCGTATATCAGCGAACCATGTTTTCATCAATTCCTCTTTTTGCAGGTTTAGGGATTCATTCCTCTACACACAGCAATATCAACTGATCTTCACTGATGTAGGTTATCAATAAGCTGTCGAAGCGCGTAGTCTAGCAAAAATAGACGTCGCGTTTTCAACTCGCCCTCCAGTGCGTCATGAAACCAATCGTCATATTGGTCCTGCCATTTAAATGTTATCCACCTGTATCTGGTAGTCGTGGGTTGTCAAATCTTATACCATGAACTTTTACTGTTTTTATCTCAGGTGCCTCAGTGCTTTCATTGTTTTCTGAACCCTCTTTGTGGTGGTTATTTTTATAGCCCCAGTTTACGGCTACTTCGACGCTCGATCCCTGTATGCTAGGAAGCCATCTGTGGAGATGTAGCTATTTATCCTCTTATCATAATGTGGAATCCGTTGGATTAGTCTATTGGCGGAAAGCACTGGCATCCTGGCTCTTCGCGCTTACTAGTACCTTGGAATCAGTAAAGGCTATGCCGGGAGATTGGTCTTGTCATAGTTTTCTCATTGCTATTGAAACGACTTTGTAAAGAAGCTTGAACGGAGATGAACCGCGATCTCGGAACGCTGGATTTTTCACGAATAGAGGCCAGCTCAAGTATCCCATTATTTGCTAATAGGCTGTGCATAAAGTTAGCGGGATTTCTCTTCCACTATCACTTATTTCTTTAGTCAGCTTTTTGACAGCCATCTTGCGGTTGAACATATGAAGCGCAGTACAAAGCACTGGCGTCAGCTTCGAAATTTTTACACATTCCAATTTTATATGCCTGTGCTCGCCAGCTCATAGCCTTAAAGATAACAAACCTGCTTTTTCATTCGAGGGTTCGAGCCTGCGGAGTGACCGGGTGACTCTCGCTGTTCCGACGTATTGCTGGTGCCTTTCTTCTTCCTATAGTCGCACTTACCTAGTGATCGAATGTATCCAGGTTGCTCCTGATATTTGCTGCCTTACTAGAAATAAACTATACAGACACTTAGTCGTACTAGGTGTGAGATTCGGGCTTCTATTACCCGTGACCATACATTCGCCATCTAAGTTACCACTGGATCTTCACCTAAATCGGAGTTTACCTACCTATACAGAGCGGTGCCATCGCAATCCTGTTTCGATTTCAGCTTTCTTTGCATCACATCATATCTGACCTGTATTTTTCTCTTTTCTTTCTGACACTACAGCCAGCTGTGTTTTTGTCGTTTTTCCCCCTAAGCATAAACACGCGTCCACTTCACAAGTGCTATCCTGACCTTCCTCTTAATTTTACACTCATTATCGCCTCTAGATTGATCAAACATGCTAACTGGTTGTGATGAACGTGTTAGGTTTACTTACACTCCGAACTATTGGTGGGTTTTCACTTTAATTGGTTAGTTTATATCGTCCTCTTAGCGAAGAGAATATTTATTTATTGCTAAGAAGACTCATAAGTGAACAAATCCCAGGTGACTTCTACACTGTGTTCGTCTCGAACCGCTTTTCCTCGGTATGATGCACCTTCATTTCCTATGTCCACAGGTTGCTTTGTTTAGCCAGATCAAAGGTGATGCTTCGAGGAATCACATGGTCGTATGGGTGAGTTTTCTTTCAGTCATCTTTATTCTTGTCTCGAAGCTTGTAGGATTATCACGTTTTCCTCGTGCGCAAGGATGTTCGTTCTACTGTAGTGTATGATTTTGTTTCACTGTTGGATTTTCCAACATCTTTTCTGGATTATCGTGCCAATGCGCTGTGTGACAATGCAATGCTACCAGAACGTCTTAGAAGGTACGTGCTCCCCATTATGTTTGTCTCACATTAGTTTCCATTTACACCGCTGTGCACAGGCAAATATACATGTTATTTTATTATTCCTATCACTATCATTCTTTTCGGTAGAATACAATCTCTAATTACTATCTCGATACAACATCTCGCGGTGTTTTCCCATACGCAACATGCATCCTCTGTGATGTAGAGGCTTTGTCAAATTGAGCGGTCTAAAGGGTTAAGTGTTTGCTTCGTACTCCACAGAACACCAGTACGAATCTGTTTAGGAGCGGGCGACCTCACATTATCCCAGCTTACGCGTGTCTTATGTCAGCGGGTCGTCGGTACCAAGTATCGGCGTAATGCTGATGCCATTCTGCTGAGAATTGCTCATGCAGCTTCATGTACATTCTTTATTCCGATGCACCATCTTTTCTTTTTGATGCATTTAACTGGTCGGTCTTTCAGATATATATATATATATATATATATATATATATATATATATATATATATATAT
Organism: Dicrocoelium dendriticum; assembly: GCA_944474145.2. Classification (NCBI taxonomy): domain Eukaryota; kingdom Metazoa; phylum Platyhelminthes; class Trematoda; order Plagiorchiida; family Dicrocoeliidae; genus Dicrocoelium; species Dicrocoelium dendriticum. Next base: position 174,346,854 of record OX104063.1, read on the forward strand.
ATATATATATATATGGTTGGCGGCATGCGGTTTCGGATTTGCTTGTCACTGTGGCCAGCCACAGGACGCCTGCGCCTACAGAGGGACAATGGATGGCTCGAGCTGCACCACTCACAGCACCAACCACACACCCCATATCCAGTGTAAACCCGAAGGAATAAGACCGGGAGGCATGTGGATGGGAGCCACATTTCATCAACAGAGCCGGCCCACACTCCTTCACAGGCAAACACAAGCACGCTGTAATTTGGGAACCAAACGCACAGAAAACTGTGACTGGACTGTAGTGCGCTCCACACTGGATGGAACCACTCTTTGAGCCTGGCATGGCCACGAGAGTCTTGCACCCCGTCCCCTCCTGCGACGACTAACTGTCGCTTGAAGCCAGTGTAGACGAGGCAGTGGGTAACAGACAGGTAGGCACCTTGTCAACATGCACATCAAGCACAACCACACCGGGGATGTTAAACAACGGCCCATCACTTTAAATAAGAATAACAAAAAATATATATTAAGGCATACGGAGATGCTGACATAAATCTACGCTAAATCAGCATACATAATAAATTGGTTACCAACAAATCCGCAATAAGTTCAAGATGTCAGAACATATATTTTTTAATGCCACGAACGCGGAAATGTTAACAAACTTAACCACCATTAGCTTAAGCAACTTGTAAAACTTCAGGTAAACGTGTAGGTGAGTTAAAAAAGATACGTATTGAGACACGATAGCAGACCCACCACATGGAATAAAGAAACAGTACACAAGCACTCCGGTAATAAATCGAATGCAGCGTAGCTACCGACGCTGCGCCGATTATGCCCGCGTTCTCAGCCGGACTCGGTCGTTTCTGTTGAGTCCCTTAGTGCCCTCGCTCATAGCTCACTAGGTCTGTCTGACTAAGGCACACGCGACCGCAAGTACCACAGCATCATGCGCTCGATGTCGATGGAGTACAACCCACCGGCGCCTGCCGCTTCCGCACCTGCCGCTTACTCTCTGCATGCACGAGAACTTTCTTTTGCGCCTCGACAACTACCTCCGTGATCACATGTCGCCATGCACGCTGATCAACCGCTTTCGATTCCCATGAAATGCAATCAAAATTAGAACGTGATAGGCTCACTTTAACCATGTTCTGGTAACAAAGCTTCGGTTTCCTCGCATGCCGCTTCTCTAAACTCAGCTAACCATATAATAGCTACTTCTATCCACGTCAAATCCATACGCCACACATGACCGAGCTACCTCAAGTGTCTCAGAAAAAGTATACAGTCCACTGCATACATTCCACTTCGGCGCAACATTTCCGTGTCTGCAACTCTGTCGCACCAACCGATGTGCAGAATCCGTCGCAAACGCTGCTGATGGAACCGCTCGAGATACCTCACATCTCGCAGGTACATCGCCCACGTTTCGCTGCCGTATGGAAGAACGGACAGTACCATCGATTTGTACACCATCAACTTCGTGTCAACGATAAGCTGATGGTTGTTCCACACTCGTTACTCAAGCTTTCCGAATGCCACCGTTGCCTTTGATACTCGAATGCGCAGCTCTCTGTGTATCTGATGGTGCGTCAAAACCACACTCCCCAGGTATCAGAAGCAGGAGGTGATGTCCAATACTTCGTCACCAATACTGATTTGTAGCAGTATTGCAGCTTGCATTTCTGGTGAAGGCTGAAAGAGAGTTTTGATCTTGTTGTTGGTGAGCCCGAACTGGGCAGCTGTCCATGCGAGAGAACTAGCCGTCTGCTGCAACTCATCCGCGCTGTTTGCAAACAACGCACAGTCGTCAGCGAACAGTAGCATACGGATAGTTGTCTTACAGACGGTTCTCGCACCGAAAGGATGGATGTTCAGCAACCCACCATCAGTACGGTGTTCTACAGGAACACTGTAAGCACAGGCCGCATCAAAGGCACAAGATATCATTGCATGAAGATAGATGTTAAACAAGGCAGGAGCTAAAACACTGCCTCGCTCCGCACCAGAGATAACTGCAAAGTCATCCGAGGTTTGTCCACTCAGTTGCACCCTCGCTTGCATACCACTGTGCAGACATTCAATTACACCTACAAACTTACTCGGACAACCAAAATTACCCAACACCAGCCACAGTGCCTCGCGATTTACCGTATCAAATGCCTTGGTGAAATCAACAAATAGCGAGTACAACGGCTGGTATCATTCTGTACACTTCTCCTGCAAATGAGGAGCCGCAAACACCATATCGATGGTGCTGCAACCCGAACGGAATCCACACTGCTCTTCCGCCACGTTAGGTTCCACAACCTGACTGACGAGGCGGTTGAGCAGGATTCGTGCAATCACTTCCCCATACAACTCATCAAGTTGATACCACGATAACTCGTGCAACATCGCTTGCTCCCTTTGCACAGGCACGCTGTATTTGGGAATCAAGCGCATACAAGGCGGTGGCTGGACCGTATTCCGCTCCACACTGAGCGCATAGTGCCACTCTTTGATCCTAACACGGCCACGCACCGTGCACCCCGTCCCCTCTAGCAACGACCAACTGTCTCCTAGAGCCAGTATGGACGAGGTAGTGGGTAATAGACAGGTAGGCACCTTATCAACATGCACATCAAGGGCAGCCACACCGGGGATGTCAAGCAACAGCCAATCACTTGAGTGGAAGATAACAAATAAAATAAATCGAGTAATGCATAAGGAAACGGTGACATAAATCTTAAATTAATGAGCGTATGAAATAAATTGTTTACTAAGGATTCCGAGAGGCCAGGAAGTTTATTTTACGGGAATGCCAAAAACGCGAAAATGTTATCGAAATTAACTACAATTGGCTTAAGCGATGTGTGCGAATTCATAGAAGATACTACAGGGTGAGATTAATATGAGAAAGATAAGCATTAGGACAAAGTTGAAAACCCACCACCTGAAATAAATAGACAGCATGCGAGTACGCGGTTAATATATATATATATATATATATATATATATATATATATATATATATATATAGGAAAGGGGAAACAGTTCGTTCCCCGTAATAATTTGTATAACACAGAAAGGTGACGAACACTGGTAGATGCGCGCATTTCGTTTCCTCTTATCAGTGCCATTATGATAACGGGAAATAATCAAAATAATCTAGGGGTGTCACCTGAGTATTTACAATAGTAATTAAAGGGTGTCGTGTCACTTGGCTATTCACCTCCATCCGGATGAACGGCGGCCATAGCCCTAAGACCACGGCAACCGAAGATTGACAACCACTTGTTTTTGCACACATAAGGCCGATCTAATTCGATTCATCTCTGCGGCCTCGACGTACCGCAAGAATCGCGGACTAGAAGGATGCAGTGGAGTCCGGAACGCCGAAACATGGTTAACCCGATGATGGGACTTTCAAATGTGCCTGCCTATTGACGACACTGATGGCTTACGTGCACTCGGTTCACTAGAGACGGGTTGGTTGACCCCTGTGGGGCAGATGTTTCTTCACTCTGGAATTCAAAACTCTCGGTTCTTTATATGTAACTGACCCCGCAATCACATACAAATCGGTAAATGCAGTTGGATTTGGTGCCGATAGGTTTCTCGTCATTGACTGAAAGTGACAACAGCTTCTGGGCGCTGCTAATTACAACTGCGTCAGCGCCGTAGTAGGTTCTCTGGATAGTAGAAGCTAAGCGCTTGGTTGTCCTCATTGTGGTGGTGTTGCCCTTAAATTGAAGTTCAATGTGAACTTTTTTTCTGGGGCTGTCAACACCTTATCTTTCGGCTACCTAACCTGACTGTGTTTCTCGATGAAACGTCTATAGTAACGGTTTTCCATAAGTGTTCTGGCAATAGTCTCCATCTCCTCAGCTAGACAACCACTTGAACAAATTCGCTTTGCCCGGGAAAACAGAGTCTTCACCAGCGCACACTTGTAACCCATTGGTGTGAAACTCATAAAGTGCAGATATTGCCCAGACCATGTCGGCTTTCGGTATACAGACCTCCTAACGTGCCCCGTATCCTTTCGGCTGATGAGAATGTCCAGCATCGGAAAGTAGTTATTTAACGAAGTCAAAGGTAATTTTTAGATTGATATGGACGCTCTTCAGCTTTTTGGCCGGGCATTCTCGCTGTGTTCTTGGGGAACGGAACGCGGGTATGTCATCAACATACTGCTTGTAGAAATGCAACTGCGAAACTTCCACTCAGTTTTATTTCAAGCATTATCATGAAAAATTCGGCTAATACAGGCTCCTAACGATTGCCCATAGGCGCTCCAACGATTTGACAATAAGGTGTCTATTGAAAACAAAATCCAACATTCTCCGTGCGCAGCAACAGGGATTGCCTGAGTAAATCTGACGGTATTTGTAAACTGACTTTCTAGACTTCAATCATATGGCATACTTAATCAAATGTTTCGAGCAAGAGACGTTAGTGAACAACGATTGAACGCCCATATGACACATGACCTAGTCAGCTATGTCGATGGGGTCAATATCCTCAATGTGTGCAGAGGTATCCTTAAGACCTTGTATGTTGTAATGCTGCCTGAGTAGGGCTGGGATTTGTTCTTCGTGGACTGGAGCCATAAATTACAGATGGCGTCGCTCCATTCTGGATTGCTGCTCGTACTGGAGAACTTGTGTCGACTCTGAGCATGCCTTGGTAAGCTGTCCTTCCTCCATGAACTTTACCGAGGGGCGCACCAAGCGTCTCCTACGATCAGCAGCGGAGAAATTATCTCAGTCCTCGGTCAGGCAAGCCTATCAAGACGCACTGCATACTGCACTTCCGCAGTCATGTCCTAATGACGCTGAGCTTCAGTGGAATAGGATCTCGGCCGTCATGCACGACGCAGGAGCATCTGCTTGTGGCACTATGAATCGTCACCGCACCAAGCACTGGATATGCGAGAGTTCGGTGAATCTGTTGGAATCCAGAAGGCACCTCCCGGCTGGCTCTGAACACAATGTGACCAGACGGGATATTAGGCGTGAACTAAAGCACAGCCTGTGCGCTGACAAGGAAACCTAGTGCACCAGTCGGGCTCAAGAAATGGAGGAGGCAGGAGCAACAGACAACTACCGCAAGCTCTCCCAGCTTATCCGCACCAGTGGTCCCAGAAAACCGGGCGTCAGTGAGACAATCAGAGAGAGTGCAGGTGCGTTGATACACAAAAAGCGGCGCCGGATGGCTCGTTGGGCGGAACACATTCAAGATCGGTTCAGCTGGCTGTCTGCTCCTGGACCTCTTCCTACTCAGGTTACGCAGGACTATTCATGGACGGTTAGGTTAGATCCTCCGTCGGAGGCCCAGGTCCGAAGCGCGATCACAGCCCTTAATCGTTTTCGTGCCGCTGGCCCGGATTCCCTCCCACATGCACTATATAAGGATCCATGTGAGGTCCTCTGCAAAGCACTGACCTCCTTATTCGAATGTATCTGGAAAGAGGAGAGCTTCCCGACTAATTGGAGCGATTCGATTATAATGGAAATATACAAGAAGGGCAGTCGCACAGACTGTTGTAACCACAGGGGTATTAGCCTAACGCCAATTGTGACAAAATTAATGACCTCGATTATCGGTCGTCGCCTCACTGCAGAACGGGAATCTCGGATTAGGGAAGAGCAGGCCGGTTTCCGCCCAGGGCATGGCTGTATAGACCATATATGCACTTTGCGGCAGGGGCTAGAGCAGCGCCACGCATACGGCAGATCGACAATGGCTGTGTTTCTTTATTTCAAGAGCGCGTTCGAGTCAGTCGATCGATCGATTCTGTTCGAATTACTTGCGCGAGAAGGTGTTCCCACGAAATATGTAAACATCCTTCGTGTTCTATACTCGAACACCAGAGGCCGCGTCAGGGTCTATGGTGTCCTATCGGACAGCTTTTCGACTACAAGTGGCGTGCGTCAGGGTTGTCGAAATTGCCTATTTTTATTCAATTTGTCGTGGATTCTATCATGATGTGTTCCCTTGCGGAACCTCCCCATGTAGGCGTTGAAGTGCTGCCTGGTGAAAGGTTAGTTGATCTAGATTATGCGGACGATATCGTCTTGCTTTTCGACCACGTTGTGGCAGCACAATCAACCCTGAATAGCCTGTCCAGATTGGTCCCATTATTTTGCATGCACTTTGAACCTTCAAAGTGCAAAGTGTTGCTGCAGGACCACCAGCCACTTGATGACCCCTTGAGGCTTGCTAACGAGGAACTCGAGGTGGTTGATCATTTCACTTATCTTGGCAGCTGCATCAGCAATGATGGGCGCATAGAAACTGACGTGAGGTCACGCATTGCAAAAGCCAGAGCTACCTTCTTGAACCTGCGGCATCTTTGGCAACCGAAGGGCGTTTCACTCCGTCTGAAAGGCAGTGTATACAAGGCCACAATGAGGGTTGTTCTGTTGTATGGTATTGAGACTTGACCCCTTCGGTCAGAAGATCCGAGGCGCTATCAAGTCTTTGATCATGGTTGTTTGCGAAGCATTGCTGGAGTCGGATGGCACCAGCGTGTCCGCAACGATGATGTGCCTAGGCGAGTACTAGGTGGTGATAAGCATGCTAGTTCCATAGAACAACAGATAGCACTGAATAAGTTGCGTTTGCTCGGGCACCTGCTACGTATGCCTGGTCACCGCTTCCCTAGGAGGGCCTTGTTCAGTCTGCCAGTGAAGGGTGGCGCAAGGCTCGCGGTGGACAGAAGTTGACTTGGTAACGGGAAATGAAGTGACTGACGACCAAACTGGGTACCGTTGGTCCGTCTCGCCTTCCGGGCTGGAGTCCAAGTGACTCACCTTGTGCTTGGCTTGAGACTTTACAGGACATGGCTCGCAGTAGACACCAGTGGCGCGTCTGCTGCCGTCTCCTATTCGGATTGCCTGCTTAAAGTGCTTTGGTGCTGAGGTATCTGCCGAATAATGGCTGGCTATGACGCGTGGCAGTGAAAGCCGCAAGGAAGCTGTCTCGCCGATGCCGCCTCATATTTGCACGATAGCCAGCTGTTTGTGACGGTATGTTGTCTACACAAGGTTTAGGCGCCTTGACCCAGAATGTTTGCTTAGGGCATTAAGGTTTTCAGGTGAGTCCCCCTTCTCTCCCTCTTCTTATTCTTTATTTCGTAGGTCCTCATGGTTGTATGACAGCGAAGCATCGGTTCAAATGGCTGATGTACTGCTGTTGATGATGATGATGTTGCTGACACTTAGATAGTTCTTACTTGTACATAATATTTAGCAGGATTATTTTAGCGTCAGTTAAGTGTTCGCAGTAGTAACCATTGAGAATCTCAGGTATTTTTCGTTGAACACTAAATGTGGCATTGATGGTTGCTAGATTGCTGGACGCTTATATCTGCACCAGTAAAAAATTGAGAGACTTGTAGTTATCGTTATTGCTATGGGCAGCGCGTTCTTCATCTACCTTTTCCGTCACATGAGAGTTTGGCTAATTGTTTATGACCTTGTCCATGCGAATGAATTAATGGAACTTATGGGTTCTAGTGTACTTTTGACGTATTTTTCGGACCTTCGTCAGCACCCTTTTACATGGAATGCTCGCCGTGTCGGTTTCACCTCTGCGTGTCTAACAGTGAAGCGATCACGCCTTAAGTTATTTATTTTGTATAGATGACGCTTGGCGGTGTCTGCATCAATGAACGCGAAAATGGTATTCCAATTGGCTGGTCGGACAAGCATTGAAATTTTTTCACATTTACTGCGTTTGAACGTCCGGGACTCACCCACGGGACTTACAAAACTTGGGGTGAGGTAGAAAGCCTAAATGTGAGATGACCATCCTTGTGGTCGCTGCCCAGGGTGTTAGCTTTTACGATAGCCACATCATCTGAACTGCTAAACATATATTTTATTTCGAGGGTGTTACATAGCCTAGTCGCAGCGTACACGTGTTCGACTCATTTGTTCGCATATATGGTGTCAGCAAAGCCCCTGTATTTGAGAGGTGCATTTCGGTCATTCAAGGGCATGTGGCATATCGAAGTCATCCCGTAAGTATACATGTAACCACCATTGCGTTCGTTAGCGCGTCCATTGCAGAACCTGGTGCAATCAGGGATAGGAAGAATGGGTGCTGCAGGATTGCCGTTTCAGTAATCAGAACAACTTGTGGGTTAGAGAGCAAAACCACTGGACCGCTGTAATGCATTTTATTTTTGCTGGATCTTGCATTTATAAGGTGCTTACTTAAGGTTCCACTGCATGCATCCTTAGAGAGACTGAAGTCAGGTTGCTTTGCAGCACCACCGCGTGCAACGACAGTAGAGTCCGGATCTGGGCTCTGAGGCCCCAACACTGTTCTTCTCAACCTGCGAACTTTCGCTCAGCCGGCTAACTACCTTTTATATAGTTACTTACGTCCCCAGCTGTTTCCCTTCTGATGACACTCATTACTTTTATCCCCATTCTTATTTGGCGGCCTAGATTCATGTTGTTGGCTTATCCGGACTCGTCTGAACGGTCTCATGCTTTTTGTCCCACCTCGGACTGCTGAAATCTAAATGACTTAGGCTCTGCAGACATAACCTCCTGTAACCCTCACCTCAAACGCATTGCTGGCCATGATTCATACTTATTATTATACAAACTTTCTTCCTTTACATGTCTATACTGTCGATGCTCTCCTTTAGTACTTAGAACTAAATTCTACGGATTTCACTCTTTGAGCTGACATGCTAATCTCGGCTCAATGGTCCCTCTGCTTCCGACTACTGTCAAGCACTTTTGCACATTGTACATCATTTGTCTCCACTAAATGTTATACCATAGGAATTTAACAATGTTTGTTTCCACGCCTGTTCTTTGCAGCCTTGTTGGTCTCTCACCTTCTTTTTCTCCGAGGTCCGGAACTTCTTGGTGATCTGGGATTGGACCGAGAAAGCTTTGCCCGGGACAGGACATAGCCCACAAGGACCTACAAAGAACATGGCTGTACAACAAATGGATACAACTGCACTCACTAGCACAACCGTGGTCTAGTATGATAGCTGGACACAAGGCCCTCACACTCCTGAAAAATCCAGACGCAAGAAGCCGACATTTTGCTCACCTGGACATTCACAAAGGCGACACTTCATAAAGCTCTCACCCACCATAGGCCCCAGTCATTATGGCGGCCCGGACCAAGGATACTTGATTAACTAACAGAGGAAATCGGAAGTCATTTGACTGCGGATAACCGAGGGTGAAATCAGTCGGTGATTGTCGCTGCAAGTTTTACATTGATGTCCAAACGGGTTTCTGACAGTGTTCCAGGACTTGGTGGGTTTTCGCTTGGCAAGCGTTCTTCCTATAGAAAGCCACAGACGTCCGTTTAACAACACTGCGACGTAGCGGATGTGACTCGCTACTGAATAAATTCACTGCCCACAACTATATGCTGGCAAGTCGACAAGAATCATAATTTAATATTCTCATGACACGTTCAAGAGTAAGTTACTCCCTGCCTACATGTATCGTTTTCACTACACGTAATGCCCAGACTGTTTACCCTACGCACGCTAGAACCCATCGTTTCGTCATGCATTGACGACTTTATTCCTCATGATTAATTTTTCAATCCCCAAAGCCTGTACAACTTTCGGCTTATTGCTGATTATATGCAAAGCAACGTGTTTGCTGCGAAACGTAAATGCTTATAAATGTTGATCATGCGTGGTTTGGTGTGTCTCGAAAAATGCGAGAATGTACTATTTGTTTATTTATTTAATTAATTAATTATTTATAATGATCAGGGATGGTCAGACTTATCGGTCTGCTCACGTCACCACAAAAATATGGCTGGCTTTTTCACTTCTCCCCAATACAGCGTTTTCCTGTTCGCACTCTAGTTGCATTACTGTTTCGATTGGACGCATATTTCTTCGGGCCTGGCTCTATTCTACTCACGGCCGACTAGTCTCCTGCGTCTGACTGCTCCCCGACATCCGAGACGTTATTGCTCTAGGCTCTACATTCTAAACCCTCTGTTCCCCTCATCCCGAGACCTTTCCTTGGCATGCTAACTGGCTTTTCATATAGTCACTTTCGTCCCGGAAGCTTCTTTTCTTATGACACTCATTACTGTTATTCACACCTGAAGTCGGCGGCCTAGCTACATCTTGCTGGCTTATCCGGACTCGTCTGCACTGTCCCCTACTTTCTGACCCACTTTGGACTTCTGAGACCTAAATGACCTAGGGTCTGCCGACGTAACGTCATGTAACCCTTAACTCAAAATGCATTGTTGGTCATGATTCATCCTTATTACTATGTCCCCTTTCTTCCTGCACATATCCATTGTGCCGATGCTCTCCTTTAGTACTTAGACCTACATTCTACGGCTTTCACTCTTTGAGCTGATATTCTCACCTCGTCACAGTGGTCTCAGCTTCCGACGGCTATAACCCTAATGATCTGAGATGGACAGACTTAACGGTCTGCTCACATCACCTCGAGAATATGCATGGCTTTTCCACTTCTCCCCTATGGATCGTTTTCATTTCGCACTCCGTTTGCATTACTTTTTCAATTGGACGGATAGTTCTTTTTGCCTGGCTCTATTCTACCCTCGGCTGACTAATCTCCTGTTTCTGACTGCTCCCAGACAACACCGACGTTATCGCTCTAGGCTCTACATTCTAAACACTCTGTTCCCCTCATCCCGAGACCTTTCCTTGGCATGCTAACTGGCTTTTCATATAGTCACTTTCGTCCCGAAAGCTTCTTTACTTATGACACATTACTGTTATACACACCTGAAGTCGGCGGCCTAACTTCGTTTTGCTTGCTTATCCGGACTCGTCTGAACGGTCTCCTGCTTTCGAACACATCTAGAACTTCTGAGGTCTAACTAACCTAGGGCATTCCGAGGTACAGCCTTGTAACCTACACCTCAAAAGCATTTTTGGTCATGATTCATCATTATTATTATATCCCCTTCATCTTTAACATCGCGTTATGCCGATGCTCTCTTTTGGTATTTTGATCTAAATTATATGTCTTTCTTTATATGCGCTGACATTCTAACCTCGTCTTAATGGTCTCATTCATTTGGACTACTACGTCCCTAATGATCAGGATTTAACAGACCCAAAGGCCCGTTCACATCACTCCGAGGCTAACTGCCGTTTCGTTTAGCCACTTTCGTCCTATACTGCTTCTTTTTTGCTGGTTCTCCTTACCTTATACTTAGTTATATTTGGCGGCCTAGCTTCACCTTGCTGACTTATTTAGTTTTATCTGAACAGTTTCTTGTTTCCTGACCTCTCTCGGACTTCTGAGCTATAACTGATCTAGTAACAGCTGACGCAACGCTCTGTTACCGTCACCTTAATTGCATCACTAGGCATTATTCATCCTTATTTTATTAACAAGAATGAATCATCACCTGAAGAAGGTCGGCGACTTCTCCACTTCTCCTCAATCGAACCTGTTTTACCGACCCTTTCTTTCTTTCCTGTGCTTGCTGTTGCATTCCTTCTTCATTCGACGCTAACTTACATGCATCTGTCCTCTCTGACTTCTTACATTCCTACCAATTTAAGACTAGGGCAACGCGGCCCTGTCGCTCCTTCTGCGTAGTATTCTGTCCCATAATCTGCACACCTCGTCCTCCTCTTTCTCGTTCCAACCGATTGAGCATATGCGCATTAGGACCCCTCCAACTCTATTTTCTTCATCTTCATTCCTATTTTGGAACAATCTTTCATTCTCTACTGCTCCGTGTCCTGCTTGCATTTCGTCGTATTTCTCCACCTATGATACACATGTATATGCGATAGTCAAATAACAGTTACATGCATAGGGGTACAATATTTCAGTCATCACCGCAATCGATCGAATGCATTCCAGACGCATCCTCTTATTCTGTCTTTGAGGCTGTTTCTGTTCGTTTCCTATTTTCCCGAGTTTGTCACAGGTACGGCGGCACGCACTCAAGGAATGGTCTATAGTTGCGACCACAATACAAGCCACACAGTTCCTTAATTTGAACATGAGCGGAAGATTATCAACCGGTTTTACAACTTACTACCTGGACAAATCATTCGTTATCATGCAGATACAAATTTCCGAGGCTTGAACCTTTGGGTTCATTTTGCCTACCAATATCTCTTCCACGTATCACTTGCCTGGAGAACCACTTTTGAGTTCGGAGGACACATTCTCCTGCGATATAAAGCCAGAACAATTGGTCATTATGAGCTCTTCAATCCGCGCTGACTGCTTAATCGGCCGTGGTTTCCTATATTTCTAATCAATTTTACTACATCCCTAGGGGATCTGCGATTGTTTATTCGGAACCGTATTCTGTCCTCCAAGACTTCAACAACAATTCAATAAAGTTCAATGTATATCCCTGGGAGTCTTCACGTGGTTCTGCAGAGGATCAACACATCATATTCAAAAAGAATGTTTAGTTCCCGACCTAACCATCGGGCACGGGACAGGGATTAGGAACGCAATAGTCACGCGGCTAACGCATCAGCCGGCAGAACAATGGGACGCAACCTGGCTGCAAATAACCGAGCAAAAAGACATTCAACCAGAAACATAGCCAGTTACAACTTGCCATTCAATGGATTGGCGGCAGTGTTTCAGGACGTGGCGGGTTTTCGCCTGGCAAGCGTTATCCCTATAAAAAGCCACAAATGTCCGTTTAACAACGGTGCAACGTGGCGAAGATGACTCGCCACCGAATAAAGTCACAGCCCATGACTTCACACTGGCAGGTCAACTAGCGTCACCATTCTAGATAGGTTCGTTACCCTGGAACTTCTACATCTGCATATACTGTCGTCTTTTTGCTTTCTATGATTTCACGGTTGACTTTTGCTTAACTTGCGCACGAACTCACTGTACTGTCATATCTCTTGAGTGTGTTCTTCAATTATCTTTCATTGAATAATTCGGGATTCTCAATCTATTATTAACCGAGGTTCCGGTCATACGACAGCCAAATTATTGTTTCGCATTTTCACCATTGTACAGTTCCAATCACGGATATATAAACTATTTTCTACTGTCCCTGTTACAATGGCCATAAAATGTCTATACAGTTGTACATATCTGATAGTGCCTTTATGGGCTTGCCTCACATAGTCGAGAATAAAATATTTATTTATTTATTTAAAGGTGACAACAGCAGTTTCACGTACAGGTAATACACGTGTTGTGTTGGTTTCGACACTGCCTTCTGGGGAGATGAACTGAAGTGTCTGGCCATGTATATTATTTGGTGCCCACAGGTTGTCCGGTGGTCAGCTGTTAGCCGAGTGCGAGATAGGGCCTCGATAAGATAATTAGTCTAACGGCTCATTCCTATGCTGCGAAAAAGTTACACCGTCACAGGAGCAGGTTGCTCTAGTAAGAGCAGTATCATCATCGTAGGCGTGTAGGTCATGCAGTAGATTATTGTTGGTTCCTTTGATGGGGCAATGAGGTTCCTAGGCGTGACCGTGTGGGAACATATGAAAGAACGCAAAGGTGGAACGACTGGTTCGTTGTTGAACTTTGACTGCGAAGCCAGGTCGTTGTATAAGGGCTTCAAATACTGGCTAACATCGGCAACTGGCACGTTTGTGGGAGAGCGGTGAGTCAATGAGCAGTTGAGTGGGATAGAGTTGTGGTTCATAGGTTACCGCTTCCTACGTAGGTGTTCATTGGGTGGCAAGGTTTGGTACTGCTAAAGATTTGCCACCGACATTCCAAGCGTACAATTGGGGATTGCTGGCGCTACCCGAAGGGCCGAATCCAGCCGTTTGGGATGGCTGTAGTGAACAAAGTAGCATGCGGAGAAGAAGTAGAGCAAGTGCTAGCTCTTGATGGAGTGACCGTGTTGGACCACACCTCGCAGTGTTTCATAAAAAACGAAGGCCATAAAGGGGATTGGTTGCTTGCAGTTACGTAATGCAGATTCACGAACTGGTACTGCCCAACTTTTGTGAAGTGGCATTTCAGAGAGGCATCCGCAGCTTTGGTACTCTGTGTTTGATAGATATCTCCTCATTAACTGCGCCCAGGGCCAGATGGTAGCCATCCTCGTGAGCTGGGCGACTTTTGATACGTCGGGGCGCAGGATGTAAAAGTAGCAGTTTTAAGTAGATAATGGTTATTTTGTAGCTGAATTAGTCTAGCTGCAGACACAGACCCAACCGACGTCGGATATAATGGAAAAGACGGTTTATATTTACCGATTGACTCGCCTCAGTCCAGTGATTGGATTGAACTATCCGATATTCCGGTAGGTTATTGCTGAAGATTAGGAAAATCCCGGTTTCGTAGGTCCTGCGGATCTTTGCTGGGTTAATTAGAGATATCGGTAGCAGATAGGTTTGACATACGTTACAGGATCTTCATGGAGTTCCGCAAGAAGCTTGCGCAGTAGTGCGTTCACTCATGGTACTGGGAGTAGTGAGCGTAACGATGGACGATATTGCTGCTACGGTATCGGAATAACACAGGTCGTGGACAACAGTCAGTAACGCTCTGAATATTTCATTTGTTGCAATATCACAAAGTGGCTTAGTTGTAATATCTTGCATTTTATCGGATTCGGGCGAAATCGCTTTGCGGGGGACAAACTGTTGCTAAGTGCGTAGCGTCAACCTTGGTAAGGCCGTCATATCCTAGCTGATCAGTAAAAAACCGAATTTGGCCTGTATTTTGAGGAGGAAACTATCGGTTAGGAAGCGTTTCGCACCCAGGAGCTGCAAATCTAAACATGCCAAGTCATGTTTGAACACGATTGCTTAGGCGCTCAGCTGCACAACTGTATAACAACAATTCGCCGACGGTTAACCACTTGTGCAACAACTCGTGAAGAGTAGCCCATTTGGGACATTGAGCAGTACTGCATACTTGACGCGAAGCACGCGCTCGTTAGCTGTTTGTAAGATTACTTTCAGGTGCGTGCTAGTCTGGCTCACGGCAGATGTGTTTGTGGATTTTTGGATGCCCGGCAGGTGTACTAAGGGCATCAACTTCTTTAAGGTCACCGCTATTCGGTAGGTCGCTTTTAGCGAACTAACGAGCTTCAAGTGCATAAAAGTTTAGCAGAGCTTCCGCGCGCAAGTCAATAAGCATGACGTTACGTTCTTGCAAATGAATGACAGCAGCTGTTTTAGGTGTTACTGCAAGAGTTACCACCTCTTTATCGCAGACCACTGAGCTGGAAATATGAACCACCACAATGGTGTCAATGTGGCTCATGAGTTGGACAATGCGCACGCCACTTAAAGCCAACTTGAGTTTAACAGTGAAAAGTGTTGCGGATTTCACCCTACATTTATTACGCTTTATAGATGTAAAAACGTTTAGCCGCAAATATAAAGTAAAGTATGGCACGATACCACAACGTAACGAAAGCCGACTTGGACAGAAATTCCAAAGCAAACTCAATGCACGGTTACATGATGACAGACTGGTATAATTAAACACAACAACCGGTATGCTAACGTTACTTGGGCGACATAGCAACGTTGAATATCCAACCAAAATTATTCAACCAAATCGAAGTTACTGCGCTATATGTTTGGATATGGCTCAGAAACGCCCTGGCGACGTCTAAACAGCTCACTGCTGAAGGACAAACGGACACAATCACTGCCACCTAGGTAGAGCCGTAAGCGATCCCACCTACATAGTCCAGTAAGTTGGCAAAAGCCAGGCGCAGTATAGATGATACCTTTTGTCTATGTACATAGTGGGTAGGATTGTATGTATGTGGGGGAATCGCAAGCCACCCATGGTCCATTCGTAGGTGCAGGCGTGTTGTAGAGAACACAGTGTTAATCCATGTTTCATCCATGATGCTTCTTCTAATCAAGTTGGGCTAAACCGAGTTACACTTGAAACAGGCATTTTTACCTGGATAAAATTTAGTCCAATTTACTTGACTTGTTCAGTTCTAGTCACTTCCAGCTTTTTCAGTGTCAAGTTTGCTTGGTTGCTTTCTATCAAACGTTATTACGGATTTGAGGACAACACATGTATTCCTTAAGTTAATGAGGAGTTAAGTCAATAGCTGCGTACGCTTTACTTAATTTAGTTTATAGGGTATCGTCATTTAACGTCTTATCAGTTCCTTGATATTCCTCGGTG
Organism: Dicrocoelium dendriticum; assembly: GCA_944474145.2. Classification (NCBI taxonomy): domain Eukaryota; kingdom Metazoa; phylum Platyhelminthes; class Trematoda; order Plagiorchiida; family Dicrocoeliidae; genus Dicrocoelium; species Dicrocoelium dendriticum. Next base: position 174,362,945 of record OX104063.1, read on the forward strand.
TGGCAGCACTTGATGGGCATGCTGACAAATAAATAAACAAATAGGTCAGTCAAGAATTCCTCAAGGCATACCAACTCAGGTATGAGCAAAATACTCAGGTATGGTCAAAATACTCAGATGTAGAAAAAATACCTGGAGCTTTCCTGTCTATTACCCACCACCTTGTCTATACGGGCTCTAGAAGACAGTTGTTCCTAGCAGGGCCGCGCCGCATTGTCTTCCTGGAGCTGTTAAGCGTTATTGGTGGTTCAGCGCACTTAGATTGTGCGTGGAACGAGCTACGACATAACCTCCGACATATATGCTCTTGATTTCCCAAATAAAGCGTGCTTGTGTTTGCCTGTGAAGGAGTGTAGGCCGACTCATTTGGTAAACCCCCTTATGTCCACATGCCTACCAGTCATACTCCTTCGTACTGACACTGGATATGAGGTGTGTGGACGGAGCTGCAAGTGCTGCAGCGAAAGCTATTTATAATCGCACTCTTGGCGAAGGCGTCCTGTGGCTGTCCAAGTGAAGGCCGCAGAGACAGCCAGCTAAAGCCAGATGTTGCTAACCATACATACACACATGAACCGGCGAGACGTAGTTAGTTCGTGTGGTTTCAGCCACAGTGTTTGCAAAGGATTCTACGCATCAGTTGGTGTAACACAGTTGCAGGCACGGTGGTGCGCCAAAGTGGAACGGATACATCAGTCTGCATAAGTATGCTGTGGCACCTGAGGTGACCTGGTAATGTGTGGCGCATTTGCTCACCGAGGACACCGAAGCAGCTACAACTTGGTCGACTAAGTGCAGAGAAGTGGCATGCAGGGAAACCGAAATTTCCTTACCAGGACATGTTCAACGTTAACCCACAACCTAAATACATAAATTTTGTTCTCGTGTAATGCGAGATAAGTCTATTTAGGCATGATCAGGTTAGAGGTACAACTGAATGTCAAGTTAGGTATACACGACAGTGCAAGTTCGCCATGAACCTTAGAGCTGCAATTTCACATGTATGTAGCAGTGCATGTGTCTAGCTGTTATAAGAGTTTGAATATGTGCCACTGCGATTGCGAGTGATTGCGTGGATAGTGTGAGAAGGATTGAGCGAGTTCCGTAGTGGGGTGTGTTTACTTTAGTTAGCATGGGGCCGTGACTTTAGTTAGAGGCGAGGCATAACTGTCTCGTCGCAGTGTTGGTAAACAGACATCAATGACTTTTGCTAGGGAGAATGCTTGCTAAACGAAATCCCTTTCACCTCCTGGAGCACCTTCGTTAACTAGTTGCTGGAACGGTGTAGACCCGAACCATCCAGCTGGTAAACCGGGTAGTTATATTTTCCTTGTTCTTTGAGCAGCCTGAAATTGCTGACAAGCCGTCACCGCTTGCTTGGACGCTTAACAGGCGCGACCACAGGTTAGGTAGTTATGGATTGCTTCAAGTATGTTGTGGTGAGCAATGGTTTCGAACGCTTTTTTGCAGGCAGGCGATGGCTGTTTTAATCCCCAGGAAAACGGCATCCAGATCCAATTGACCAGTGTTAGTAGACCAGGAAGGTATTGAGTGTGTTGGAGGTCTGATAGATTCACGTTTGTCGTTGTAGGTTCATTCGGTTGCAGACCCACAGGCCAGGTGAATCCTTGGTAGGTTTCTGTTGCTCTCTTCAGATCTCAGAGAAGAAAAGATAAAACTAAGTAAAAGGAGAGCAGCGGAGACTACCAAGGTAACCTGTGCCATCTGTAGTGTGAATGAAAGTCATACAAGTTACAAAGTTGTGAAAATGATGCATGCAATGCAAAGCAAATATTCGGTATTTTTGTCCTGCGACTATCTAAAGCAGCTATGCGGGCAAAACTTGCCTATAACTAGAAGCAGGATTTCGGGAATGAGTGAGGACAAAGGAAAGACGGCGGTAAGCGAAAGTAAAATGAAAAACTAAATGAGGAAGAAGGGAAATGGGATAAACTTCTATGTACCCTTGTCTTTGTAACTACGTTTCAAGGTGGTTGGTGTTTATAGCAAATAGATATGTAAAGCCGGCAATTTACCAACTCATGGTAGAAGTGTGAAGAAAAGGATGTAAAGGAAGCTTTGAAATGAAAAGTCAGCAACCCTATTCTGCAGACGAGTGCTGTACAGAAGAAACTTAGATGACAGGTGTCATGTAGCTATGGACAGAGCAGCGCTTAGAGCACAATAGTTTCAGAGCAGTCAGGAGGTAAGTGCCGCAGGTCATACTGAGTTAAGGCAAGGCGGCATGCATAGATTTATAAATAAATAAATAAATAAATATTTTATTCTCGACTATGCAAGGCACGCCAATTGGAGCATGATCAGGTATGTACAGCTGTACAGACATTTTATGGGAACTGTAGTGACAGTAGAAAATTGTTCATATGTCCATACTTGGAACTGTGCAATGGTGAACATGCGTAAGAACTATTTGGTTGTAGTGGGATCGGGATCCATTTGTTTGGACATAATCGCTCTGCCATATATCGCAGTCATACCTCGACAAATACTAGAGAGAGAATCCTGAGTGATCCATTGGAAGATAATTGAAGAGCAAGCTATCCAGTATGATGATTCTAATTGATCTGCCAGTGTGAAGTTATGGGCTGTGACTTTATTCGGTGACGAGTCACATTCGCCACGTTGCAGTGTTGTTAAACGGACATTTGTGGCTTTTTATAGGGAGAACGCTTGCCAGGCGAAAACCCACCACGTCCTGAAACACTGCCACCAATCCATTGAATGGCAAGTTGTAACTGGCTATGTTTCTTGTTGAACGTTCTTTTGCTCCGTTATTCGCAGTCAAGCTGCGTCCCATTTTTCTGCTGACTGATGCGTTATGCGAGTGGCCATTGCGTGCCTGGGTCCTCTCTTGTGCCAGATCGGTAGGACAGGAACTAAGCATTCTTTCTGGACATGATGTGTTGATCATCTGCAGAACCACATGAAGTCTTGAAGAATATACGTTGAAATATGTTGAAGTCTTGGAGGACAGGATAGGTTCCGAAGAAAGAATCGCAGATCCCCGGGGTATGTATTGAAATTGATTAGAAATAGGGTAAACCACGGCCATTTGAGCGGTCAAAGCGGATTGAAGAGCTTAGAATGACCGATTGTTCAAGCTTTGTATTGGCAGGAGAATGTGCCTTCCGTAGTCGAAAGTCCTCCAGTCAAGAGATATGTGGAAAAGGTATTGTTAGGTAAATTGAACTCAGTGGTTCATGCCGCGGAAGAATTGTACCAGTGCAAGATATTGATTGATTTGTCCGGTTAGTAAGTTGTAAAAAGTTGATAATTTTTCGCTCATGTCCAGGTAAAGGAACTGTGTGCCTTGTATTGTTGTCGAAACGGAGGACAATTCCTTGGGTGCGTGTCGCCGTACCTGTGACAGACTCGGGAGAAAAAGGAAACGAACAGAGACAGCCACACAGACAGAAGAAAGAAATGCATCTGGAGTGCACTCCAGCAATAGCTGCGATGCCTGAACTATTGTACCCCTATGCCTGTAATTGTTATTTAAATATCGCATATACACGTATACCATAAGTGGCGAAATACGACGAGAAGCGAGCAGAATACGGATCAGTAAAGCATGAAAGATGGTAGATGAAGCAGGAGTATTTGGGGAGGGTTCAGAAAGCAAAAGAGCTTTTAGATGAGACTGGGTAAGTCAGCAAGATGAAGCTAGGCAGTCAGATTACAGTGGGGATAAGGGTAGTGAATGTCATGAGAAAGAAAATTTGCGGGACTACAGAGGCTATAAAAAGCCCGTTAGCATATCAAACGAAGTTCTCAGGCTGAGGGACAGGGTGCGTTGTGACTGCACAGCCTAGAACACGTGCGTCTCTGATTTCTGGAAACAGTCAGAAAGTAGGAGACTAGTCAGACGAGGCTAGAGTGGAGCCAGGCCCGAGGTGTTATCCGTCCAATGGATAAAGGAAGGCAGACAGAGCGCGAAAATGAAAGAATGTAATCGTGAAGGAGACACTTAAGGGGAAGTGGAAGAGCCTACAAAGAGCTCGAGGTGTTGTGAACAGACCTTTGGACCTGTCGATGGTTCAAAAGTATGGGCTCAACATTCGGAAAGCAGGAGACCATGGAGATGAGAGGAGGATATCGGCTCATAGAGAGAAAGCCGTATTATAGATGTCAGAAAGTTAACAGAGCGTCAACAGGATAGAAGTGTTAAAGATAAAAGCGGATATACTAGTGATGAATCATGAGCAGCAGTGCTCTGGAGGCGAGGGAGACAGAGCATTGCGTCTGCAGAGACTAGATCATTTAGAACTCAGAAGTCCGAGAGAGGTCAGAAGGCAGGAGGCCGCACAGCCAGAACCAGATAAGTCAGACTAGAGTGTGAAAAAAGGGCTCTATGGGTGAGAAGAGAAAGAAAAAGAAAGCCAGCGATAAGCTCCAGGTGCTGTGCGCAGACCGTTGGAGCTGCCGGTTTCTGTTCATTAGGGTCACGGAAGTCGGAAGGTACGAGATCGTTGAGACGAGCCCAGAATGTCAGCTCGTAGGGTGAAAGTCGTATTAGTAAAGTCTAAGTGCTGACAGGGAGCATCAACAGAAATGGACATGTTAAGGAAAAAAGGGGACATGATAATAAGGTTCAATCATGACCAGCGGTGGTCTTGCGGTGAGGGTAACAGACTTTCGTCGGCAGAGTCTAGATCATTAGATCACAGAAGTCTGAGCGATGTCAGAAGACAGGAGAGCGTACAGTCAAACCCGGGTAAGTCAGCAAGCTGAAGCTAGGCCTCCAAAGTAAGGTGGGAATAAAGTAATGAGTGTCATCAGAAAAGCAGTTTGGGAAGCAAGTGGCTATATGAAAAGGCGGTTGCTTGCCGAGGAACGGTCTCAGGATAAGGGGGACAGAGCACCAGGACAACAAAGTCTAGATCGTTAACGTTTGGAATGTAAGGAAGTAGTCAGAAAGCAGGAGGCTGGTCAGACGCCGCTAGAGTAGTGCCAGATCCGGAGAGTTGCCTGACCAGTGGAAAAAGGAATGCAAACAAAATGAGAAAAGGAAAAGTTTTCATTGATGAGTAGAAAAGTCAGCGATATTCCCGACGTGGTATGTACAGACCATTGAGTCTGCCGACCCCTGATCGTTAGGGTCGCAGAAGTCGGAAGGTGGGTCATTCAGTCCAGACTAGAAAGTCGGCTCATAAGGAGAAAGGCGTAATAGTAAGCTATGAATTTTGTCGGAGAGAATCGGCAGAAATGGACACGTTAAGGATGAGAGGGGATATGATGATAACGATTAGTCACGACTAGCAACGTTCTTGAGGTGAGGGTAACAAAGCGTTCCGTCGGCAGTGACTAGAACCGTTAGATCGCCGAAGCCCGAGCGAGGTCAGAAGAAGGAGACCATTCTGCCTATCCCTGATCAATCGGGTCACGGCCGTCAAAAGCAAAGAGACCACTGAGACGGGAAAGCAGACTGAGAAGTCTGCCCATCCCTGGTCATTCAGGTCACAATAGTCAGAAGCAAAGAGACCATTGAGACGAGATTAGAAAATCAGCTCAAAGAGTGAAAACCGTAGAATTTAGGTCTAAGTAATAAAGGGAAGCATCGGCAGAATAGGCACGTACAGGAAGAAAGGGGACATAGTAATAAGGATTAATCAGGGCCCACAATGCATTTCAGTTGAGGGTTGCAGGACGTTACGTCGGCATAGCCTGGGTCATTGGGATCTCAGAAGTCCGAGGTGGGCCAGAAAGCAGGAGACCGTTCAGACGAGTCCGGATAGGCCAGCAAGATGAAGCTAGGCCGCCAAATTAACTTGTGGATAGCAGAGATGAGTGTCTTAAGAAAAGGGACGACAGCGGCTATATGAAAAGCCAGTTAGCATGCCAAGGAAAGGTCTGGAGATGAGGGGAACAGAGTGTTTGGAATGTAGAGCCTTGATTGATAACGTCTCGGATGTCTGGGAGCAGTGAGAAACATGAGACTGGTCAGCCGAGGATAGATTAAAAAAGCCAGGTCCGAAGAGATTTACGTTCCATTCAGAAGAGGTCGAAAAGCCAACGATGTTCTCCGGGTTATGGGAGTAGACCGATAAGTCTGCCTATCCCTGATCAATGGGGTCACAGTAGTCGGAAGCAAGGAGAGCAGGCCGTTGAATATAGGTATAAGTATTAAAGGAGAGTATAGGCAAAATATGCATGTTCAGGAAGAAAGAGGACATAGCAATAAAGATTAATCAGAGCCAACAATGCATTTCAGTTGAGGGTTACAGGACGTTACGTCAGCATTAAGGAGTGTCATAAGAAAAGAGGCTTTCGGGACGAAAGTGACTATATGAAGAGCCAGTTAGCATGTCAAGGAAAGGTCTTGGAATGAGGGGAACAGAGTGTTTGGAATGTAGAGCCTCGAGTGAGGCAACATCATCTGAGGCAACATCAAGAACTGATTAATCAGACAGGTTAACCTAGACTCAGGATGTTAGGGCTTAGAAAGGTAGTGTAAAAGAGAATTAGTCTGGTTAAGGTTAGTAAAAATACCACGGAGGAATCTGCTGTAACCCACGTTTCTAAGCCTCAGTGGTTCAAGCGACGTAAGAAGGCAGCAACTACAGGTCAGGCAAAGCGAGACAAACGTACGAGGCAAACAAGCAAGTCAGCTAATAGAAGAGGCTATGCGGCGTATCGGAAGTGGAGATGACATTTGAGGAAGCAAGCGGAGAGTCAGGACACAAAATCTGGGACAAAGTTAAATAAATAAATAAATAGTTTATTCTAGTCATCGCGAGGCACACCATCAAGGGCATGATCATGGTAATACAGACATGTATGATCGGCAATTGCACAACTTAGTGCATTTTGACAAATGGCATAGAAATTTAAGTGTGTGTTGACATGTAAAAGTATGTTTAACTGTGTATTTGGAGGGGGCCATGTAGTGTGAGCAGGTAAATGTGACTGAGTTGTTTTTGTTCGTTGTGTTTGCCATCAAAGGGGGAGTCAATGGAACTCTTTGAAACAGCTGTCGTTCGTGATGTGTGAATGATCCTGCGGAAAAGGGAAGAGGCGGTGAATTTATTTAGTGGCAAGTCACATCCGCCACGTCATAGTGTTGTTAAACGGATATCTGTGGATTTTATAGGGAGAACGCTTGCCAGGCGAAATCCCACCACATCCTGGAACACTGCCGCCTAACGATTTGCTGGAACGGAAAAATCCCGAGCCACCCAGCTGGCACCACGAGGAGGTTGTTCGGCTAGCCAGCGATAAGGGAGAATTAAGGTATGATGCAGCAGGTATCAATGAGCTAATCGAAGGCGACATGCATAGGTCCATAAGGTCAGGGTGAGGCGAGGTAGAGAACAGATACGCACAGGTTAGCATAGGCTCACAACGATAGCGCTGAGCAAAGTAATGTAAGAGAGAATTAGCCGGGTTAAGGTTAGAAAAATTATCACGGAAAAATCTGCTGTGCACCAGGTTTTTAAGTCTCAGTGGTCAAAGCGATGTAATAAAACAGAAAATACAGGTCAGGCAATGCGAGACGAACGCGTCAGGCAGACAACAAACGGGCTAGGTAAGGTGAGCTTTGAATAATTGGGTTAAATCAATAGGCGTATCATCGCATTGAAATAGCTTTGGAGAGAAAATGTTAGTAGGAACATCCATCACAGTAGAGGAAGGTAAAAGGATCAGTGGAACTTCCGGACATTCGTCAGCATACCTCAGCCGCCTAGCAGCTATAAGAAACTAAACGCGGCAGTTCACTTCCGGAGCCGGCACTACTGTTGTTTTCGCTATACAGCTGTTGCAAGTATTGCTGTCTGTTCTCTCTCTTGTATTCAACGCTGTACACCTATCAGTCTATGCCGAGCCTAATAAAGCGTGCTGCTTCTGTATATTAATTAATCAGGCTGCCAGCAACTAATTGGTAAGTTATAACTAGCAGTCTATTTGACTTCAACGTTCCGCTGTGGATGTCCACCTTAGAGAGGCACACCTAGCATCTTTTGGGGCTGCTGCGCACACTACTGATATTCCTTGTCCCTTTCAGCACTGGCTGTACAACCATTTTCTCGCTAAAGCCGTAGTATTCAAGCCCTTCTCGCTCCTGTTGTTATCGTTGAAGTCTATCAGCGGGCGGTTTCTCCCTCATAATTAACTCGCCTCCCAATATCGCCTTTTCCTGTCGTCTATTTGACTTGTTTGCCGCACTGCAGAAGTCCCTATCTTTTCCGCTATTCTAGGTCCCTTTAGGGCTGGCTTTACATCCGTATTCTCACTGCAGCTGTAGTATATAAATCCCCATTATCGTCACAACTTTGTTCCTCCGTCTCACCCCTTCACCCAGCTGTTTCTCTAGCATCCGAATACTAAACATGTTACGTTGGTATTTTCATGGGTCTCAAACCCGGCGCAGTAAATCAACTGGCTCTCATACCTGTTCGAACGATAAGCTCTACCGCGGTCAACCGAGCACTTAACGTGCACCTTAAGCGCATATGAAACCCCTCACTATTTTCTGATTCCCTCAACTCATTTACCGGTTAACAACGCCTGATACTCCTGTTTTCCACAAAGGATAACTTTTGTGCAAGGTAGTTCACTTCGGACAGCATTTGTCTCTCACGTTCAGCAAATACCTGGGCTCGTGCTTGCACTCAAAACTACGGATATGATGTATAACATATTCGGTCATTCCGTTGTTTTCAACCAGCAAAACGTTACCATAAATTTTATATTTATACATTAGCATAGTCCTGTTCAATTTCCTTGGCAGTTTGCTCGGTCCGCTTTTCTTCTCTCCCTTGTTCTAAAGGATAACAATACCTGCACGGAGCACCTCTGAGGACATACCTGCGACTCTCCCATGGAAACGGAATCAATAAGAACAAAGAAAGCACCCGCACTTCGCAATACTGACACAGTAACGGAACCCAGAAAACTAATGAAATCACTACAATTCAACCGAGTCGTCCGACTTCAACAGCTCCAACCACTTGCGGTCGACTCCGAAGTAGACTACACAACTATTGGAAACAAATTGGCGAAACGTGACTGCGAATACCCGCGAGGGTAATCGGTCAGATGCAATCTTTTCAATATCATATCACCAGTCAGCAGTGTTCCAGGACTTGGTGGGTCTTCGTCTGGCAAGCGTTTTCCCTACAAAAAGCCACAAATGTCTGTTTAACAACACTGCGACGTGGCGGATGTGACTCGCCACTCAATAAAGTCACCGCCCCTAACACACATTGGTAAGTTGACCGATACCACATTTACAAATTCTGTGCATATATCTGCTCCCGTACGAACACGTTTACATATTTGATTAGTGACATGCCACTATTCTTAAATATTTTTTCAGCGTTTCCTCATGCTTCACTTACCTGACCTGCACTGTGTACACAACTTAATCGGACTAGTTCCTCATCAACATGCTCCACATTAGTGATCTGATTCTTATCTCTACATCTCGCATTCTGTGGACATAGACTTCGTACAACCTTTGGGCCATATGGGCCAGCGCTACTGTTTCCAACTGTACTACACCCGCGCTTGGTGCTGCTAATCATGCTATCATATACAGTATTGCAATATTCTGATCATGCCCAAAAGGCGTGCCTCGCTTTGTCGAGAATAAAATATTTATTCATTTATTTATTTAAATTAAATAAATAAATAAATAAATGGTATATTCTCTGTAAAACGAGACACACCTCTAAAAGGCATGATCAAATATGCATACAAGCATAGCTTCTTTGGAATATTAAAACATATCGTTACAATGAAAGGAATAAACGAAAAGATGTAGTCCATATGAGCGAGCATATTGTCAGGTAATAGTCAGATCAAGGACCATGATGGCGCTGTGGCGAGCAAAAACTGTTGCGTCAAGATGACAAGTGGGAGTAAATTTGCCATGTAGTGATCCATGAGCACAGGAGCCCAAACAAGGTTTAGTGCAATCAATGACCATTACGAAGCCGGGATGATCGATACTCCACTAAAGCATTCTTCATAGTAAAATCAGTTGCACAGGTTGGATGTAGGAGGCTGAGGACTGCGTCAGTGTGAAATGTATAGCTGTGACTTTATTTTGTGGCGAGTCACATCCGCCACGTTGCAGTGTTGTTAAGCGGACATTTGTGGCTTTTTATAGGAAGAACGCTTGCCAGGCGAAAACTCACCACGTCCTGGAACACTGTCGTAGCTTCCGTTGAAGTGTAGTGCTAGTCGGCTATGCATCGTATAGACGGATTTTGCACTCTATTATTCGCAGTCGGTTGACAGCCACAATTCTTCCTTGGTTGGCCAAATGGCTTAGTGCTGAACCGGCAATAGTCGTTGAAGCCAGTCAATGATGTAAAAGAGTCGCAGTCGAATGATAATGATGCAGGTGAGTAAACACATTGTTAATAGAGGCCGGCTTTTTCTATTACATTGTCCGGCTCGCAACCCGTGTCCAGCTATCCATGCTGGACTTGTCATAGGGACGGTGAGTGCAGTTGTTTCTTGTGTCTGAATATGTCCATAACATGAAAAATGCTATTCTCCGCAAAGTGGACTAGTAATTCCTTCAAATGTAAGTGTAATTGTCTCCATGGCCAAGTGAGAACTCAATGAAGGATCATCGGAAAAGCCGCTTATACGCGCGCAATGCTGTCCGTGAAATGACATCAGAAAAGCTCCAGGTGACTGGAGAATCGGAATGTTTGAGGCATTGAAGGTAATCACGCCAGAATTGTCAGCCTTCGGTTGTGGAACAGTGGATCCATGTAACTACATTATTCCAGGTGAGTAAATTGTTCTACTGTGAGTACGAGGCGAGCTAAACCCACTTGTTTAGACCCCGTGGTGGTAGCTTCTCCAGAATAGCGGATAGAGCTCCATTTGGAATGATGTGTGGGTTCTTCATCTCCTGGAGAAAAGATCAAGCATGTAAACTAACTGGCTATTGAGGGTGGGTCGACCAGTCCCGGTGGATAAACCTTCTTGTTTTGGCGGATGTATCTGTGGAAATCTCAGGAGAAAACGGGCAACGGACAAGAGGCAGCCAAACAGAAAGACAGCAATGAATCAAGAAGCACAAACACAGACTGGTGGCGCGCAACGGTGCCTATGATACATTAAAATTTATGTAATTTTGTTTAGTATACATGATTTGCAAGCGCGTTCTTTACATCACGTCGCTCGTGTGACTCAGACTACAACTACTAGGTAGAAAGAAGGATCTGCACGCGCAGGGTCAAGAGACGGATATAACAAAGCGGGTTGACAAAGTTAAGCGATTAATATGATTAGGCAGAAAGCAGAGCCTCCGCTGCCTAGCAGATATAAAGGTGACATTTGAAGAGGCAATCAGCTAAACGGGAAGAAACCTAATACAAAATTTAGGAGAAGCCTCATACGGAGGTCAGGGAGACGAAAATTGTAATGGATCAGCCGTTACTGAGCTACTCCAACGCGGCATGCATAGATTCATAAGTTCGGGTGGAGCAAAATTAAGAACAGAGTAATCAAGCAGGTTAGCATAGACTCCAAATGATAGGGCTTAGAAAGTCAGTTTGAAAGGCCTTCGCCTGATTAACGTTAAAAACATACCACTGGTATATATGCTGTAAACCGGGCTTTAAAGCAACAAAGGCTTAAGCGAGGTAAGGAAATAACAAAGACAGGTGAAGCAATACGAGACGCACGCAACAGACAGACAACCAGCAAGCCAGCTGGGGTGAGCGTTGGATAACTGGCCCAACAAATGAGCGTATCCTCGGGTTGAAAGGGCTTTAGAGAATAATGTAGAGAACAGCAGCAAGCAAAGCAAAAAATATGAAAGAGCAGTGGACGTACCAAACTTCAGTCAGCAAACATCATTCGCCTAGCAGCTGTCATAAAACCGCCGAGAGAGCTCAGAGGAAACTGGATTAGACAAAAAGAAGAGACTATTCCACCCACCTGATGTGGGGATGGCATTCAAGGACATTAGCAGAAATGTGGATAAAATCTAACAATTTCAGGAAGAGCAGTTTACGGATGTGTGGTAGATGGAAAATGCATTGCAGCTGCTATACTTGAGGCAATTGGATCTAAATAGTCTGAAAGCAGTCAGATAGAAGTAGGAGAGACAGGATACATTGGGTTAGACCAAGGTGGCAAGCGGAGATTCAGATGTCAGGGTGAGGTGGGATCAAGAAAGTGATACTCAGACAGCTAAGCAAGTTTACAGGATGGTAGAGCTTGGAGGCGTGAAACAGGAAGTATAGCATGCCGTGCTAAGGGTAGAAGAAAAACCCACGGATGAGACTGCTGCAAACCGAGCTACTAATCCTCGGTGGTCAAAGTGAGGTAAAGAAACGTGATTGGTGCACCATGTCAGACATCTATGCCTCTATGTTATTAGGGCGGTCACCAAGCAGGAGACGTATGCCAGGCTATACAAACCGAAGGCGACAAGCAAATAACAAGCAATCTGGGCGAGCTAGGAGTTGGTTAAATGACACAGGCGCATAAGCAACTGATTAGATTAAAAGTAAAAGTGTGGGGAGAATCAGCAATCTTAGTTGAGGCAGAAGAAAATTATCAGTGGCATTGTGACACATGTGGCATTGTGCTTTAATCGTCTGGCTGTAATCAAACAGCTCGCGAGACACCTCAGACGAGCCTGGACTAGGTAGAAGGGAAGTGATGTACAGACCGGAATCATATGGAGCAGATTCAGTAGGTAGTTAAAGAGTATACGCTTGTGGATGGAAAGGAAAGCATTACTAAATGGAGGGAGAAAGTTAGCGTTTAGTGGCAGGTAGACGCAGATTAGTTATGTACAGCTATATATGGGTAGGACCGTTTCCCCAGAATTGCAGGTAAACAGATTCTCAAACTTTTCGCTAGTTTGGGAACTGAGTAGTCACTTTATAGACGCGGGGAATAGTATGACAATTTCAGGTGTGCTGACGGGTTCTGGCAGCTTATTCTATACGCTGGCGTATCTGTAGAGTAAGAAGTTAAAAGTTATGGAACAGTGCGCTCTGGGTAGAGAAAATTGGTGCGGACTTTTACGTAAAGGTTATCAGGTATCGGCCAAAGTTTGAAAAATGCCGCTAATATCTGCGTTACAGCCTTTGACAAGCTTATAGAGGAAGCTAAGTTTGGCTGTAAGTCTGCGATGCCAAAGTTGTTCTAGCCCTAGCTGCTTTCCCCTGGTCTTGGTAGCTGAGTGTAGTAAGTCCTAGTAGAAGCTGTACCATCTCGAGCACCAAGCTATCCAATTTGCCAGCGTTAGCAATGACTACCGAACAGTATTTCAGAATTGGACAGGCATATAAATTGTAAAGAGTGAGTCCAGAATCCATTAAGCGCCTAGATTTGAAGATGTATCCAATACTTACCCCAGCTTTTGCAGAAATATAGCTCGCTGGTTCAGCAAAATTAAGCAAGCTTGAGTAGTTCACACCAAACTCACTAACGGCGGAGCATATTTCTAGAGGAGTATTGTTAAGTATATACGTGTTATGTACTAAAGGACACCAGTAGGACAAAACGTTGCACTTTGATGGGAGAATTCGTCTCCATACATCACACCAGGTTTTGCGTGCGCTGAGGTCATTTCGCATGAGGGAGACACTGTTTTGCAGGTCGGTAGGATCGAATATAGACACCAACTTCACGTCGTAAGCAAACAGCATGGTGTTCCATGACGGAATACTTTCAAAACGTCAATTAGGTAGCGTAGAAACAACATGGGACCAAGAAGCCTTCCCTGAACAGCACCGCTGGTTACCGAAGTGATGCTACCCAGTTGCGCTGACTTTGTTCGTAGGCTAAGCTAGGAGGAAACCCAAGAGTAACGATTACCTGAGGTGCCAAATGCAAATTTATTCGTGAGTAGCCCCTGATGTGCGACTCGGTCAAACGCCTTGTTATTGTCAAGGAACAAAATCACCAGCGCCTGTCCATTGTCCCTAGAGCGTGTTGCGTTGTTCAGGGGTTCAAACTGGCACTTTTGGCAGGACTTTGATAGTAGCAACCTGTGCTGTGACCTGGTAATAATATTAAGCTCAGAGGTTAGGAATGGAAGGCGGCTGATCGGCATGCGTTTCGTGTTCCGCTACGGAGGGCCGTTGCCGAGGTGCATGGATATGCCCTCGTGCACGCGCAGAAGGAGCGGCCGGCTCGGAAGCTACGGGCGCTGATGTGCTGTACTCCGACGATTTCGAGCGCATGAGACAGTAGCACATACGATAGCGAGTGCCTGAGTCAGGTAGACCTGGTGAGCCGCAAGCAAGGCCACTGGGGACCAGCATCTAAAAGATGACAGGTGCTGTTTGAAGGTAGGCAGCACCGAGGCAGCGTTGGTAGGAAAGCTGCCTCAAGGTTAATAACCCGTGCTTGTGTGCTGAACTTCCTTATTTCTGGGGATTATTTTTCTATCCTTCCTTAATGCTTACTTAGTCTTCATTTAAATGTCTGTCTGAATAAGCATCTTTTTACCACGCACATCGGTAATGTAGGTTTCTGTTAACTTCGTTGACGTTTTCACGTTCTTGGCCTTTTTTAAAAAAGCTTTCCTTAACACCTTGAACCTATCGCGGATTTGTAAAAGCCAAATGACTGTTGTTTTACCTCCCTGGTTTTGCTGCGCTTGATGTACCTGTTGACAAAATGCCTACTTGTCCAACACCCTCCACATCGCTTAATGGCTGCAGCGTCATGATACATGATGCATGGACCATGATGCCATACTGAATTAAACTGTGAACCGAAGCTGGATGTGGGAAGGTGTGCACGGCATTCGTGGTTGTGTTTAGCTCCTAAGTGGTTCCATTCATTGTAGAGCCGACAACTGTCCAGCCACCGTCTTGTTTGCCGTTGCTTCCCGAAATATATCCTGCTAGAGTTTGCTGTGAAGAAGGGTGAGCCGACTCGGTTGTTGAAAATGCACTCTCAGCCGCATCCATCTCAATCACATTCCCTCGGGTTTACACTATATAGTTATGCGGATGGAGCTGTGCGTATTACAGTGCAGACCACTCAAGTTCCCTCTATAAGCGCAGACGTCCTTTGACTGCCTCCGTGGAGGACACAGTGACAGGCAAATACAGAACCGGGTGCGGTCAACCATATATATGGTTGGCGGCATGTGGTTTCGGATCTGCCGGTCACAATGGCCAGCCACAGGACGCCTGCGGCAACGCAGGGACCCTGGGTGGCTTGCGCTGCATCACCCACGGCTCCACTCACACACACCCCATATCCAGTGTAAACCCGAAGAAATAAGACCGCGAGGCATGTGGATGGGAGCCACGTTTCATCAACGGAGCCGGCCCACACTCCTTCACAGGCAAACACAAGCACGCTGTATTCGGGAACTAAACGTACAGAAAACTGTGGCCAGACTGTAGAGCGCTTCACACTGCGTCCATGGAACCACTCTTTGATCCTAACACGGCCACAAGGATCGCACACCGCGTCTCCTCTAACAACGACTAACCGTCTCCTAGGGCCGGTATGGACGAGGTAGTGGGTAATAGACAGGTAGGCAACTTGTCAACATGCACATCAAGCGCAGTCAAGGCGGGGATAACAAGCAATAGCCAATCACTTGAGAGAAAGATAACAAGGAAAATAAATCGAGTAATGCTTAAGGAAACGGTGACATAAATCTTAAACTTATGAGAATACGCAATAAGTTGTTGACAAAGGAATCAGGGATAAGTCCACGAGGTCAGAAAGCATAATTTACGGAAAGACAACAAACACGAAAAGGTTATCGAAATTAACTGCAATTGGCTTAAGCGACGTGTGCAAAAGTATAGAAGACAGCATAGGTAGACATTTATATGAGAAAGAAAAGCATTATGACAAAATTGAAAACCCACCACCTGAAATAAGGAAACTTAGTAGGCAAGCACGCGATTAGTTAATCGAATGCAGCGTACATGCAAACGATGCGACAGTTCTGCCTACGTTCTCTGCAGGGCCCGTCGTCGCTTCTGTAGTGTTCCCCAGTGAGCTTGCTCACGGCTCACTAGGCCTTCCTGACTCAAGCACTCGCGACGGCACGTGTTAAAGTACCAGGCGCTCGAAGTCGGTGCAGTACAACCCATCGGCGCTTGCGGCTTCCCCACTTGCCGCTTCTTCTCTGCATGTATGAAGTCATTCTCCCGCACTTCGGCAACTGCCTTCGTGTGTAGATCGCGTCATGCACACTGATCAACCGCCTTCGATTCCCATGACCTACAACCAATATTAGAACGTGAGGGGCTCACTTTACTCATGTCCTAGAAACGTAACTTTTGTTTCCCTACATGCCACCTTCCAACGCTCAGCTGAGCGAGTAAGATTTGTTTCGGTATCCGCGTCGAATCCATACGGCTCATATGACCGAGCCACCTCAGGTGTCTCAGTAAAAGTATGCAGTCCACAGCACACCTTCAACTCTGTAGCAACGCTTCGGTGTCGGTAACACTGTCGCCCCAACCGATGCACAAAATTCGTCGCAAACACTGCTGCTGGAACCGCTCGAGATATCGCACATCCCGCCGGTGCAAAATCTACTTTTCACTGACGTGTAGAAGAACGGACAGCACCATGGATTGTACACCATCATCTTCATGCCAATGGTAAACTGATGGTGGTTCCACACTATGTACTCTAGCTTCCTGAATGCCGCCGCTGCCTACAAAAAGCGGATTCGCAGCTCAATGTGAAACCGCTGCTCAGTAGACAGCACACTCCCAAGGTAGCAGAAGCGGGAGGTGGTTTCCAGTACTTCAGCACCAATGCTGATTCGTGGCACTATTGAAGATTGCATCTCCGGTGAAGGCTGAAGGAGACAGACAATTTTGCTTGTGTTGACGGTGAGTCCGAATTTGGCCGCTGTCGAAAGCAGCGCAATAGTCATGTGCTGCAACTCATCCGCGCTGTATGAAAGCAACGCACAGTCGTCAGCAAACAGCAACATACGGATAGTTGTCTCACAGACTAGAGTTCTCGCACCGAAACGACGGATGTTCAGCAACCCACCATCAATACGGTGATCCACACTTAAGATTTACCTGTACAATAATAGCACTAATTTTGTGCTTTAATAAAGGCCGCGTTGTTGCGTTGATTTCTCCCGAGATTGTGGGGACTACGCGCAGCAAATGAGTTTGTGGGGATAGCACGCCAACTGAGACGTTGCCAAGTACCATCTTCCTAAGAGTAACCATGGTAAACGCGGCCAAAAGAGCTCGGCAAACATAGTTCAAAGCACCAACATTGATGCAACGTACGCTTTGTGGATAGGACGGCTGTGGATTTCTACGAATTACTGAAAATAACACCGCTACGCGTGCACTAATCCCCACGACCTTGTGCTTTTAACCCGTAGGGTTTGATTCTATACTAATGTCAGGAAGCAAGAATAGCTTAGGTTTGTTTAATATATGGTCCCCATACTCTTTTTTCACCCACGAAATTGTAAGATGAGTTACGGGCACTTCTAGTGCTCTTCTGCACTTGAATAATGGACGCATGAGTCTGTGTCTTAGCGCCGGTGGATGCAAATGCAGTACGTCATACGAAACCACCTCGTCCGTGCCAGCCATCTGAACGTCATCATTGATTGCCAAGTATAGGTGCACAAATAAGCTATGATTTCACAACTGATAATCGACTTTCCGTACGATGAGGACGTACCCTATCCCTCTCCGGTTTTGCGACAAATGTAGCTATGGATTTGACAGAGCAAGCTGCGAATACTTGGCTCTAATTTGTTTCACCATGGCGGACTAAACACCGGCAACAGCATTGTTGTAGCTACAGCTAAATGAAAAACACTAGTAACGTTAGCAACGTGACCCGTAGCGCACGGGACACTGGACACAATGGTCGAATTTACAAGTTGGCTGCCACTGTTAGTGTGTAAAAAACCTTACAGCACAATCAATAGGAAAAGCCAGCTCCTTCATAATTACCTCCATTTTGTGAGCAGCGTTGATGAACTTAATGGTGACTGCATTGACTGCGTGCTCCACCTGTCACGTTGTGGCAGCATGAGCTTAGGCGGATCCACTGACAATAGCCGGAAGGCACTGCGGACGTCCAAAGCAAATGGTTGGCTAAAGAAAAAGCCAAAAAGCAAAACATTGCATACTGATCAGCAGTCAGGCCAGTACACAACTGGGAGTTCCAGCGGTCGCGGTACTCGCGCAGCATCCCGCTAGGATAGTCTTTCATTGGCATACGACAGTTGACAGTTAGCAATATAAGACGCGGAACACTGTGGGGCGTCCACGCCGGTTTACGGCGAAACAGGAATAATGGGGCTTAAAACAGCAGAACTTTACCATGTATAAATCGGTAGTTTGTCGAACCGCAAACATGCATAACCAGGGTTAGCCTATCGAAAAATGCTAACAGTACAAACAATGGTCAACGAACTGGTTAGCGCAGTGCCGCATTAAACAATAGAACTACTTTCTATCAGCAAAATTCTGACCATAATAAACGTTCATCTGACATGTTTTCTGAACGTACGTCAGCTTAAATACTCGATTAGTGTAGCACGCTGAATGTTTGGGTTATCGTGTCAAGTCTGAACAAAAAATAATCCGGCAAAGCTTCTCATGTTATAATTACATTTTGCTGATTGAGACTTACCGATGTAAGCTCATACCTAACTAAGGCATAAAACAAATGGTTCAAGTAACAGTACTTAACCCTGTGTGAAGTAGGTGGGTGGTTCGTTTTGTTTTTTGGTCGGTATTGGCTCGGCGCGAACGTATACCGATAGGCGCTCGAAGCATGCTTCATTGCGGTTGCCCGATACAGCCGGTGTAAACACACGTAGCTTATTTATCCTTTAGGTTTTTAGCATATAATTTTTAGCTTGATTACTTTTTATCTTTTAAACCTATGGTATAAGTTATGCCTTTTGAATCCTTATCTATACATGTAGTTATTCGGATCTTACAAATGATTCTATTTAAATGGATATACCACAAAATACGTCTTGTGGTCTCGTTCGCTGTTCAACTTCAAAAGTTAACAAGTTTCTTATCCTATTTCAGCTAAGCATGATTTAGCTTGCATTCCACTTCTTGTTTGCCTGGCGTAGTAGCCGTCCTCCTCAAGGTGCTGGGTTCCTTCGTATTCGTCACTAGCTGGAGGTCGCAATATTTCGGGAGGCCTGCACACGTGGGCTGATGAACAACAACTTAGGAAGAACGAATATCGACGAACCTCGTAACGAGCGTCCGTTGATAAGTAGACAAGGAAAGTGCGGGAATAGCTACGTACAACCGAGCGCAGGAGCAGGCGTCCGCAGGAAAGGTCATGACGACAATAAACCGCGCCGTTCCGGGAAGAGTTAAAACAACCTGGCGCATCGCGTTACATTGCTGCCTTTCCTTACAGGCATTATCCTCAACACATGCGGCTTCCTTAGCCTGTTTTAGCCTGTTGAATTGTGCAACCGTAAAGGAATAAGGTCGCCCGGCGCATGACTCGATAAGTTATATCCCATAATACGTGTTCCACAACGAACGGTCCTTCCCAGCTTCCATGGAGCTCGCAGGAACGTACGGTGGTCTTGTTGTTGCTCTGCGCCTGGCCGTATCATTAGGTTTGAAAGGACTTCCGAAAGGCTTCTTGTCAACTTAAATCTTCCGGTGACGTTGCAAAGTTAGAGCTGCTCTTGTGCCATCTGGTTTGCTCGTAACCGACTCGATTGCAATCGAAGTAATCCTCCGAAGCAGTTTGAGTTTCATGGTGTGACGTCGGTAGCAGATTATCGGATGGCAGACACAGTTTACGACTACGCATCTTGAGATGTGGTGTCTGACCGTTTCAAGAGTGGGCGGACGCTGGATAAGCCAGTAAGCGTCTTGGCAAAGTCATGTCCCATTCTTGAGGAATCTCGGTAGTCAAAACGTCCTGCAACAGGGTCTTGAAATAACGGTTTGTGCAATCAGCTAGTCCACTTCCCTCCGGGTGATAATCCGTCGTCCGTGCTGCTTATATGCAGAAAGCGTGACATCTCACAGTCATGAGTGCACTCTCAAAATTGACGCCGCGATCTGAGTGTAACTGATAGGAGGACCCCCTACCTTGCAACCGAATTGCTGAAGCACACTATAGCTACGCTCCTTGCATCTCTACTTTGCTGAGGGACTGCTTCACACCATTTGACAACGTATTGCGTTATAAGTAGAACGCAACGCGTGCCTGTATAAGTCCCTAGCATGGTGCAAATAAAGTCGATGACCACGCTTTCATTCGGAAAGCCGGCGGTGATTGACTGCAGTAAACCCCGTGGGGTGGTTGAAAGGTTTTTATCATTTGACATCCAGCGCACAAAGGGCAATACATAGCGATATCAGACAATGGATAGGACCACCAGCACAGACGTCGAACTGCAAACTCCATCTTATTCCGTCTTGCTTGTCCTAATTCCCTGTGAAAGTTGGCTGGCCGAACAACCACCTGGTGGTGCCGTACCAGCGGCAGTGTTTCAGTAGGTAGTGGGTTTCCGCCTAGCAAACCTTCTCCCCATAAGCCGCCACATATCTACGTTGAAAAATACTGTGACTTGGCGTAGGTTATTTGCCACGAACTAACGCCTCCGCCCCGTGGATATCTGGATAATTACATCCAATCCACCGACAGAAATCTTCTATTCTTACATGGTCGCCACCGTCGAGCAGTCGCAAGTACAGCGGCACGCTAACAAACACATGCAGCAAGGCTACACCTCTGCACAGTTACACACACTTCCGTTCCCACTTTCACTGTTATGACAAGCGCATGGTATTCTTGTACATTTTTGTTCACACTTTGTCAGCATGGCATAAACGTGACTGTAAAATAATAGCTAGCGTTGCCGAGAATAAAAGCTTTAGTAAGGTTAGCCATTTATGCATAGCGTAAGCTGACACTGCAATCCTTCACGAATGAGACAGCTCGTTTTGAAAGTGCATGACACCAACGCTCACGCGTAAGTTGGGCCATAGGAACCATATCCGCATTAGTGATCTGATTCTTATCTCTACGGCTCGCATTCTGTGGATATTGACCTTGTACAACCTTTGGGCCATATGGGCCCACACTGCTGCCTTCAACAGTACTACTCCCGCTCTTGATGCTGCCAATCATGGTACCATGTACAATATTACAATATGCTGATCATCCTCAAAAGGCGTGTCTCGCTTTGTCGAGAATAAATATTTATTTATTTAATTTTAGGCAAGTAGTTGTACAGCTAGCGTCTGGTCGGCCTACATACCGGATGCTTCGATTATACGGGATGCTCAACTCCGGGAGATCCAGGATGACGGCAGTTACGCACGAAGTGTTGTAAGATGGGCTTGAGCAGTGAAAATAGGCAGGTTCTCGGGATAAAGCGTCGGCATTCCCATGCTTTGTGCCCGGACATTGCTCACATTTGAAGTCGTATTCTTGCAACTGCGCCTGTCAACGGGCGGTCTTTCCCTCGGGGTTTCAGAAGTTTGAATCCAGCACAATGGTCGGTGTTCAGTATGTACAGTGGACTTGCGGCCGAGCAACTACTGCCGAAAGTCCTTGATGTAAAACCGGTGCAACCGTGCACGCTTTGCGAGGGGCTTTTGCTCGCACACGCGATGACCGTTTAAATTCCTTCCGCCCTGCAATACCAGAGTACAGTGTTATTGACTGTGGCACTGGCATCCATGTCTAAAATGGAAGAGCTTGCGGATGAACGCTTGTCAGGGATTGTTAAAATCGGTACTTCACACATGGAGGTTAGAAGCGTTTCAAAAGATTTTTTTACGCACTTACCCGGCTGAATGCTTGATCGGTCTTAAAAAGATCGTATAACGGAATAGCGAAGTTGGCAAACTGTCGAATGTAACGCTGAGAGCTAGTGACAATGCAGAGGCACCTACGTACTTCTTCTGCGTCTTTGGAACTGGCTATGGGCGGCTCCAATCGACCTTAGCCGGGCCGCAGCGCAGTCTTTTTGCTGACACGATGTGACACAAATAGACCACTTCTTCCCTTACGAATTGACAATTCGATGGCTTATGTCTTAGCCCCGGCTGCAATAGGTGATCCATTACGGCTACGAGGCTTTGCTTGTTTGATTTCGCAGTGGTGCTGTGCACAATGTTATCCTCTAGATAAACTAGGCAGTGTTTCGGTAACAACTCGGCAGTGCGATGCGTCTAATGCGCTGGCAATTTGCGGGCGGATTTGTTGGTCCGAACTGCATGGCCTGGATTTCTAAAAACCGAACGAGACGATAACTGCAGACTTACACCTGTCGTCTTGCTGTAGCTCTGCCTGCCAATAACCGGAAGCCTCGTCCAAGGTGTTAAACAAACCTGAGCCGTTCAGGGCGCCTTTTGTGTCATCCATTCTACATAACGGGAAGGTCCTTAAGGATAAATTACTACATCTTTTGATAATCTACACCAAGCCGTAGTTCGCCGGTTTTCTTTTTGCCAAGAACTGGGGGCGATGCCTAAGTTGATTTGGACTGTCGCGTGATATCGCGTCTCTAAAGGCCTACAACACTGCGTGTTAATTCCTCCTGAAATTGTAGGGGCCGGCGTCTAGGTGGTTGTCGAGACGGCGGTGCTTTATAAGTGTCGATACAGTGTCGTAAAACTTGCACAGCCCATTATCGTACATGCGCAAGCAACGGCGGAATGGTGTATTACTAAAGTGTCGTCTAATTCAACGTCGATAAAAGTCGGTAGATCCGCAGGAACGTTTCCAATGAACCGTTGTGCAGGCGTCTCTTTTACCGTTCAAGTCTTCACCGGACTTCTAGTATCTGGTGGTTAGGAAAATAAGTTTGTATTTTCAGTGAAAGGGAAAGACGCATTGCTTTTAGTGAATGAATATTTTATAAAGTTTTATATGCTGCATTCTGACCTAATACCTTTTGCAGTGTTTCTTGCAGTAGTATGATACCACGCTCATAAAATGCTTTTTCTTTGCTAGTTAAAACTAATGTAGGTAATTTCTGGTCCCCTCATTTGAGCTACAGGAGTAACCGCTTAAAGCGTTTGCAGAGACGGGAACAACTATCAATCAAAGTGCCATATCTAGGGAATATGGTGGGCGTAGTAGCGCATCCTGTACAAACTGTAAGAGCTTTCGACGCGTTACCAAAATTATATATGGTTTCGCATTATCTTGATTAAACCATAGACATTTATTATTAAACAACTCCGGCATTTGCTTTTTTAAAAATATTTTATTCTCAAATTTGTAGAGACACACCAAAACAGGCATGATCAAGGTTTAGAGACAGCTGTGTATCACAACCATACTTCGGGTTCTATCATGTGTAATGGAAACGGTAAAGGCACTATAAGTGCAACGAAACGGTGCTTGTAGACGGTGAATATTATATTATTGCACGTGAGGAGAAAAAGTTGAATATGAGCCTAGTCGTCTTGCCACTACGTAGTTGCGGGCAGTGACTGTATTCGGTGGCAGGTCACATCCGCTAAATCGCTATGTTGTTAACCAGACATTTGTAGCTATTTATAGGGAGAAGGCTTGCCAGGCACAAACCCACCACGTCCTTAAACACCGCCGTAAAGCAGTTTGAACAATAATGTATGACTGGCAAGGCGGGTTGACGACTGACTTCCTATTCGGTTATTCGCAGTCAAAAGGCTTCTAATTTCCTCTTTTGGTAGGGCAGATGATTTGATCAGGGCCGCCATAATTGTTTAAGCCGAATGAGAATGGGAACCTCGTAAAGCGTCGCCTTGTTGTGTGTCCAGGTAAGCAGAAGTTCTAAATTGCTGCTGTCCGGATTTTTCAGATGTATAATTTATGTGAGTGTGAACGCGTGTCCAGCTCTCCATACTGGACAACGGTTGTGGTGCTTGCAGTTGAGTCTCTTTGGTATACAATCATGCTCCATGTAGGTCCTTCTCGGTTGTTACGTCCGACTTGGGCGAAAACTGTTTCTCAGTCCAATTCCAGATCTCCAAGAAGTTCCGGACCTCGGAGAAAAGGGAAAGTGAGGGACAACCGAGAGAAGACCGCAAGAACAGGCTTGGAGTTAACCATTGTTAAAGTCTTATGTTACACGATTTTGAACTGAGACAAATGCACGTACACTGTGCAACAATGATTATGCTGAAAGGGCCTTTTGAATGTCTTAGCATCAGCAGTCGTATGGGTAAACTGTTAACGCCTGCATAGAGACAAGAGCGCTGTACCAGCAAGTACTCCACGAAGCAGCAGTTTAGTATGAAGCAAAATGGCGTGGGGAGAGAGCAAAGAGAGTCAGAAGACTGGTGGTGATTGCAAGGTGCATGAGCAACAAGTAGTTAACCTAAGACGATAGGGAGCGCTAAATAAGTAAGTGAAAAATTACTATGTTGCCGCGAGAAAGATATAACGGTCAATTAGCCGTAAGACAGCGGGAAGGTTGGATGCAGATATTCTAAAGGAATAAAGCTTATTATGAAACGGAGTAGCTCTTAACAAGCACTAGATAAAAGCATAGATAAAAGCATATGCATGCAGCCTACGACCACTAGCTACTTATAAACAGAGGTGCTGGGCTGAAGCCGTAGACAGTGGACATGCGGTGGATGTGGTGTTCATTGATTTCGCCAAGGCCTTTGACACTGTCCCTCATTTGCGACTCTCACTGAAGTTGAGGTCGTATGGAATAGCTGGTCGCGCTCTCCAGTGGATGTCAGCTTTTCTGGATGGACGTGCACAGTGTATTCGTGTGGGAAGCAGTCTTTCGATTCGACAAGCTGTACTTAGCGGCGTTATTCTAGGCTGTGTCCTAGGTCCGCTGCTATTTTCTGTCTACGTGGATGACTTACCGGAGGAGCTTGCGGTACCATCGCTCTTATTTGCTGATGACCTAAAGCTCTGGAACATTGTTGATATCCCTGGAGGTCCCGCGGCTCTTCAACGGGCTTTGTATAGACTCTGGGAATGGTCTGTCTTGTGGTTGCTGCCCATAAACCGGGCAAAGTGTTCAGTGCTGCGTATCGGAGCGTCTGCTTCCTCCACAAGTTATGTGCTTGATGGGAGTGAACTGCCGCACGTGATTCATCAGGTTGATCTAGGTGTCGTCCACTGTTCCACACTACACTCTGGCGACAACTGGAAGAAGGCGGCTAGTAAAGGGTTCCGGATGTTGTGGTTTATCCGTCGTTCTTTTAGGACCCTAACCGCTGATGTGTTTGTGAAGTTTTTCTCTGCGTTTGTGCGACCCCACCTGGAATATTGCGTCCAGGCTTGTCCACCATGCCTTGTCCGGGACACATGGCACTAGAAAGGGTGTTGCGTGTCGGTACTAGGTTGGTCAAGTGATTACGAGGACAAACGTACCCCGAACGCCTACTTAGTTTGGGGATGCAGTCAATGCACTATCGAAGGATTAGAGGGGACCTAATCCTAACCTACCGTATTTTGACTGGGGTTGGCCCTGATTTGTCCATGCTATTTAGTCCTGCTAGATTATCTGGTCTCCGCGGGCATTGTATGAAGCTGGACAAAGTGCGGTCCGATCGAGTTACAGCGGAGACACGGTTATCGCGTCGAGTCATCGAGCGCTGGAACCTGCTTCCAGAACATGTTGTCAAGGAAGCTACGGTTAAGGGGTTTGAGCGTCAACTAGACGCTTTTGGGTGGCAACACGAGACCTTCCGTTTTTTCTGAAAAATTCCCATCTTCATACTTCGATTCTATTTTCTTTACTTTTCCTCACCATCGGTATTATTCTCTTCTTTTACCTGATTTCCCCTACTCTCTTACCTTCGTTTTTTCTTCTCTCTTACTTCACGTAACTGACAGCTGGGACAGGTAGTGTGAGGAACGTGGGCATTAAATTGGTGGACCAGTGTGTCTTTTCGGATGTTTTCGTTTTAGACCCATCATGAAGTCGGAGCACCCCTAGCAACTCATGGATCGACGACCCGCTCAAGAAGGAACCATTACGGGATTCATCCTATCGTTCTAGTCCCACTTGAACTTGAACTTGAGATTGTGAGCAGTAAAACGTTGGAGGTGTTATGCAGTTTTTGTGTTAGGCTTTTAAATATCTCACAGACCTATCAGTTGCTACTCAAAGGCTACGCAAACGAAGGAATATTCACGGTGGTGTCCTATTGTTGCTGTCCCAACTGAGCTTAGATTTGAATCCCTTGACTGGTTGTACCTTAGGGCCTCAACCATATTTTGTGTTTGTGCGTATCGTTAACGGGTCGGTCCTGTTTTGCTGCCCAACTCTTAGCTTTGTTTGCATAGTTTTTACTCTTTATAATAATTTTATGATACGATTTGATGGGTAGCCAAGAATTGCAACATTTTCTCTAACTGTTTATTGCTTTTCAGACATGATCAACGTATGTCTGACGCTGCTCTAACTGAACTGCTTTCACCATTCCGTTTTCCCCTTAAATTAATCCGGTAATAGGATGTAGCATAAAATTGAAGCAATGCACGGTTCAGTCGCGTTGAGTTGTTTCTTTTGTCTACTGAGACGTTTCCGTTCGCCTGTACATCGTGATCACGAGAAGGTTAATCCACCGAAACAGATATGGTCGCCGATTTTTGTTCAGGCTATTTCGGCTTTTCATCAGGCCTAGTACTCGTTGCATTTTTAATGCAACATTTCAGTTCGCAAACTATTTGTGTAACGCCAGTTCGCATTTGATGGGTGTTCATTCCAAAACGTTTGCCGATTGCTTCTTTGTGTTCTTTCAGATGGCATTAGAGTAGGTGATACACTGTGCGTATGGACACCTTGTGTCTTGGTTATCGACGCTTGTTGTAGGTCTTAGTGTAACAATCCACCCTGGAGACCATTGCCCCGGATGTTCAGGTCCGCTCCCCCGTATAGGTTTTGACGTCCCGATATTACCACCTGCCGAGTGCAACAACTTTCAATTTATTGATATCAAGATGTCAGTTCAAGAAACATGTTCATTATTGCACTTGGATTCGTTTTTGCTTGGTGCGTGCAGCCGTTCAGACGGGTAAATTCTTCATCTAAATCGCACAAAAACCTGGTGTTACCACCACCCCAATGGCAACGTGGGTGCTATTCGCCCATGTTTTACTGGCTGCTTCGCCCTATATCCTTTTTGTTTGCGTGGATTTGGTCCGCGGTAGCCACAATGTGTGAGTTTCCACTCATCTAAATCTACTTCGCTTTTACTTACCACTAAGCGTTATTCTCTTTTGCTGTACTATCTTGGATCTCAGCTCGATGTATGTAATTGATTTCTTTTCTTTCAATATACAGGGTCCTGCTCTGGTCCACTTAGCCACCTGACCAATTCACTGACCTTGTAGATCTAATTGCCATTGTCCTTTTCACTCTGCTTGTAGAACTATCAATGTTTAGGATTACAAGGCAGTAAATGTTACAAAATAAATAATGACTCCTCGGCTGTAGGCCGTAATGGCGCTTCGCTGCCGCACGACCACCAGCCGCGCTTGGGCTGTGTATACCTCGAGGAGGTCCGCTCCTACATGGATTCGAACCGGGGATCTTGATTGCAAGCAAAGAGTGGAGACCACTTGGCCGGCTGCACTTTAAGTGGAAATGAGTGTACCATACCAGCGTTTCAACTTCCTTTGTGTCCAACGCGTACAGGGGGTCGTAACAGACCCTTACAGCTGCGGCACAAAATAAATACCTCGGGGGCAGCTGGATGCTCATATTACAACCACCTAGTTATATAACGAGCTAAGGAGCTAAGCGAAGTATATATATATATATATATATATATATATAAATATATACATGTATATACATGTATATGTTTATGTGCCCCATGCTGAGGCTGATGTTGCATTCTTGATGCTTCTTCACCGCAGTTGGGCTAAACCAACTTACACTTAAACTAGGTCTTTTTAAGCTGGCTAAATTTCATTTCGCTTTATTTGGTTTGTTCTGCCTCCCTGAATAATGTTCTATTAACTGGCCACGTTGATTACACTAATTGCGCTTATCTTCGGTAATTTTGTTGCGTTTGTAGCATTTTAAGTAACTTGTGGACATTTCTTACTTATCACCGATTTGTTGATAACCAAATTCCTTCATATGGTAATTTAGCGAAGAGTTATGCCACCGTATCTGTATGCATTATTGGATTGATTTAATTTCAGCTTGTCGTTTAAAGTGAATGGCTGTTGTTTGATATCCCTGGTATGGTTGCGCTTGATGTGTATGTTGACAAGGTGCCTACCTGTCTATTACCCACTACATCGTTCATACTGGCTCCAGGAGACAGTTGGTCGTTGCTGGAGGGGACGGGGTGCACGGTTCTTGTGGCCGTGCTAGGCTCAAAGAGCGGTTCCATGCACTCAGTGTGGAGCGGACTACGGTCCAGCCACCGCCTTGTGTGCGGTTGATTCCCCAAATACAGCGTGCTTGTGTCTGCCTGTGAAGGAGTGTGGGCCGGCTCCGTTGATGAAACGTGGTTCCCATCCGCATGCCTCCCGGTCTTATTCCTTCGGGTTTACACTGGATATGGGGTATGTGGTTGGAACTGTGGGTGGTGCAGCGCAAGCCATCCATGGTCCCTCTGTAGGCGCAGGCGTTCTGTGGCTTGCCACAGTGACAGGCAAATCCGAAACCGGATGCCGCCAACCATGTTTATGTATATGTTTATGTATATATATACATATATATAAGCAGAATACATTGTTGTAGAGCAATAAGGGTAAGAGAAAACAATCATAGCAATGGAAGCGACACTCATCGACTTGTTACAAGCCCGCCTGCGGATTGGTTACAATGAGTACCATGCAGATTTTAGCTGTTACAGATTAAATCGGTATCCAGAAGCAATGGGCCAAATCCAGGTGTCACTTGTCGGCCGCATCGTGCAGGATAGCGTCTCTCTGAGCTTCACCCAAAGTAGCGCCACGCGTGCATTAACCTTGTAGTGGGAAGGCCAAACTATACTGGCTTGACTACATAAATGAACTCTCAGTCTATTAATAAACATGCTGGACCTGACCTTCGGTAAAGCACACTCCTCGGTAGGCCGTCAGTTGCACAATCCGATCGGAAGACGCAACTTAGTCGGCATAATAATTCGACGCCGTGGATTCGATGATCGATAAACGAGGTTAGCAGACCGATGACGATCAACAGCATAACACGTGTAGCCGAAACCAGAAGGCGAATTGGCACCCGAAGAAGTCTTTTATCAGTTGTTGGTCATTTAAAACAAAACTACACAATAATGGAAATGGGAATATGAAGGTACAATTGGGAAGAGAGATATGTACAATCGTTACGGAACTCCCCCTCTAGTGTGAGTAACAGACCGAAGCTCGATACTTGTATGTCATTGTAGTCTGGATGTGAGAAAGACTGCACGTCCGAAACGTGTTCGGTGGTGCGATTTCGAGTTTGGGTCGTGAGATGCTTGGGGTGCAGAAGAGAGAACAGAGTTGTCACATGGGCTGAGTCGGAGGCGTACTTAGGAAGGTGGGCTGGTCAGTGACATGAATGTCCATGGGTTTCGGTAGTGGTCGCGTCTCGATTTAAGCCGGCCTCAAGTAGTAAATACTCAGTTTCCCGATAACCATTTCTATCCAGCACGAAGTACTTCTCTTTCCGGTCAACAACCTTAAAGGGGCCCACGTAATGCGGTCTCAGAGGTTTACGGACGGAATCGACACGCACGAGAACAAAGGGGCAAGTGCGCAAATCCGGGTGTATCTGTTGACTTCCAGGATTGGTTTGCGGTGGTGTTGGACGAAGTGTACTAAAGTGTTGCTTCAGGTGTGTGACGTAGGTGGTCGGATCAACGCCTCCAGTAACCCTTTAGTCTAGCACCATTTCTCCAGGAATTCTGAGAGTAGTGCCAAAGACCAACTCAGTGGGACAACCGCCAATGTCTTCTTTAATGGTGTTACGAATACCAAGGAAGATAATCGGTAGACGTTCTGACCATTGTGAGTTCGACTGCGAAGCAGTAATTGCGGCTGTAAGTTGGCGATAGAAACGTTCAACGATGACCTTAGCATCTGGGTGATGGGCCGTTGTCCGTAGGTGAGAACAACCGAGAAAGCGATTCATGTCACGAAACAAGGCAGAATAGAATTGGGGCCTTCTACCGGTTATAGTAGTGGCTGGCGTACCAAAGACGGAAATCCAATTCTCAATGAATGTTCGCGTCACAGTTTCTGTAGAAGCATCACGTAAAGGCACAACAAGTGGCCAACGCGTATGACGATCAACACGTGTCGATAAGTGGACAAAACCGTTGGATGGAGGCAAGTGTCCAAAAATGTCAAGATAAACGTTTGAAACGAGCGTCGGGAAGAGCAAACGTGCCGGGGAAGACAATCGTTTAACGGTGGATCTTGCTGGTTTGGCAAGTGATACAGTGTTTGGTCCACTGCTGGATCTCGGATCGCATGTTGTTCCAAATGAAGCGATGAGCAATCAGCTTGACGGTAGCTCTGGTGTGAGATTCCATGTAGGTGGTCAACGACAATACGGCGGTATTACTGAGGGACATAAGGCCGGGGCTTGCCGGTAGAAATGTCACAGTAAATTTTGAACTCTGAGTTAAGGATTGGCGACTGGGATATTTCGATTGATGGATTTGATCTCAGTTGCACAAACTCAGGATCTCCTTCCTAATGAGCTGCTATGTCTTCTAACTTAATCCTCTGCCGTGAAACTTCTTGAAGACATACGCGACATGGCATCGGCGACAAAATTATTGGCAGCATCAACATATCATCATCATCATCATCATACACGTTAGCTAGAGGTGGGGAACACCTCAGCTACTGTGCCGAAATACATAGAAAAAAGGAGAAAAAATGCAACTGGTGCAAGCTGGCTGAGCTACCGGTAACGGATGGGCATCGTTCCGGTAAGCTACCAGCCGGCTGCTGTGCACCAAAAAAATTACTATGCAAAATTATATAAGGCTAAATAATGAGATCGTGGTTGGAGGGGGAGGCTAAGAGGGATGGGGTGGGACAAAGAAACTCACAGCACGAACGCCACTGAGGTCGGCTCCTAGCCATATCAGCAACTGTATGCAACCAAACGTGTTCATCGTCTTTCGGATCCCAACCAGGGAGCCGAGACGCTCCAACCGAGGCCAGATTCGAAGTGAGGGCCTTCATTCCTCTCGACCAAGTCATCGCTTGGCCACCTCTCTTCTTCCATCCACACCCCCGGCGCGCAAACAACGAACGTCGCGGGAGCCGGTGGACTGGCATGCGTAACACGTGGCGGAGCCATCGGAGCCTGGTGCGTGAAACAACGGTGCTAAGCGGTTCATTTCCTTTTCCTGTGCCGTAAACAAGGCTTCGAACACCCTCATTGCTTACTCGGTGTTCCCATCAGATGTGACCTAAATTGTGAAGGCACCGGTGGTCGAACGTAACTAGTCTCTTTATGTCCGCTGATCTAATGGGCCAGGTTTCACAACCATACACTAGGGTCGAACGTACCGCTTCACCGTACACTCTACCCTTCAGGGCGAGAGTGATGTCACGCCGGCGCCATAAGTGGCGAAGGTTAGCAAACCGCCTCGAGCATTTGCTATACGGTTCGTGATCTCATCTTCACTCCCAAGGGCGCTGATACAGCTTCCCAGGTAGTTGAATTTTTGAACGACTTCTAGCTGATCCCCACCAAGGGTCAGCGTAGGGGGCGGTCCAGAGCAATCTTGGAGGAACGCTTTGCACTTCGGTAGTGCAAAGCAGAACCCGAAGCGGCTGACAGCCAGTGCTAATCTGTCCAGTGCCGCTTGGCACGTTTGTGAGCTGTTACAGATTAGGGCGATATCATCAGCATATTCTAAGTCAATGATTCGTTCTCCTGGGAGCAGATCCACACCTTCTAAGTCGTGTCCTGTGAACGCGATTTCCATGACTTCGTCAATAGCGAAGTTGAAGAGGAAAGGGGACAGCAGGAATCCTTGTCTCACACCGCTAGAGATGTTAAAGGGTGTTGACAGCTTGCTGTAAACCCTCACTCTGCCCGTCTTATGCGCGTATAATGCTCGGATAATGTTTACATATTTCTTAGGTACACCTTTTCTGAGTAGACAGTTCCAAAGTGCACGTCTATCCACCGAATCGAATGCATCTTTGATATCGTGGAACACGACAACTGTGGGCCGCCAATATGTGTGACGGTGCTCCAATAACTGACGCAAACTGGAGGTGTGGTTAATGCAGCTGCGACCTCGATGAAACTCGGTTTGCTCTTCACGAATATGGCTTTCACGAGTGCTAGTCACTCTGTGAGGAGTGACACAGGCAAGCAATTTGAAGGGGTGACTATTAGACTGATTCCTCTATGATTGTCGCATCCCGATCTTGAGCCTCCTTTGAAAATCGGGACTATGACGGAGCGGTTCCAGTCGGTTGGGACAGTTTCCTGCTCCCACAGTTTCACTGGTAACTCGTATAAATCATCCACAAGAGCAAGTCCCTCGAATTTAAAGTGGGCTGGAGGTAGATCATCTGATACCGCGGCTTTCTCTAACTTCAACAGTGCGTTCTCTCGTTCGACTTCTGAGCGAGAGGGTGGATCCAGAGGGACGGCCCACGGAGCGGGGCGATCAGTGGCCGGCGAGAAATCTAACAAATCCGATCGATTAAATTGCCTTTCAAAATGCTCAGCCCAACGCTCCAAGCTTTTTGACAAGTTGGGGATAGGCTGTCCACTCTCGTCACGTAGTTTCATTAACACCAGGTCTTCTGATGCCCGTTTCCCGTATCAGCCGGGATAACTTACGATGGTTACCAAGGGCAGCGGCCATTTCCATCTCTGATGCACGACGAGACCACCAGGATTCGCGGTCTCTCTTCAGGTTAGCAGGGAGTTTTGCCCTGAGCTCTTTGCGAGTTTCATTGTGTTCGCTTCCAGTCGGAATATGCCGGCGAACATCGATAATTTCCAGAGATTGCGAAGAGACCCAATGTCCGTGTTGGCGACTAGACTTACCACATGAAGATTTGCCTGCTGCTAGTACGGCCTGGTGAATATGAGACCAGTGAGCTTCAACTGCATCCAGTGATCGCTTATTCAATTCGCATGACAGCGTACTTTGAGAGTCATTCAGAACAGCTGGCTTCGCCAGTTGGCTGGTGTCAATGCGTTCACAACGTCGTCTTGGGCGTCCGCCAAAACGTATCCGCAGGTCAGCACATACAAGTGCACGGTCGGCTCGTCTGCCGGTGTCTCGAACCTGCTCTGACGGAATTATTACACCATCTGGTGAATTCTTGCGTACCTTCGACCCGTTTTTATCTTGGCATACTAATTTGTTTCTTACAGTAAAGCTTCCAGCCGAAGTTTAATGCACGGTTTTATTTCGAATCCGGTTACTATTTTTCCCCTCCGGCTGTGTTTTCGATATAGGATCACAGGATTGTAGAGAGCAGAAGCAAAAATACTTTGTCAGTTCCATCGCTTCCCAGTCATTGTGTGGAGCCCGCGATTCGTGTCGAAGCGGTATTCCACAGGGCACCGTGACAGCTACAGTGGAAGCTGCAAGAGCCCGTCGTACATGACCTTGGATAACGACGTCCTTTTGGATGTTCCGTTCCACCTAGGTATTCCTAGTGAAGCAAAACGACAAGATATCCTTTATTTCAAGAGCTTCTCACCAGGTAGTTGAACTATTTCAAATATAACGCACCGTGAGCTCCAGATGCTTGCATTAAGTTATAGGGGTTACGTCCCGCTCGAAAGCCGTTCAATGCTTTTTGTGCGATGGATGACTGCACATTACCTACCGTAATATCGATGCACGGATGTACGAAAACCTTCGGCGGTAGACTGCAACTTCTGTTACTTGTCGGGCCATACGTTTCACGACCGGTCTGCTTCCGCTCACTCACGGCAGGTCAGATCTTCAGGGACGAAACACGCCTTCTCCTAACGGGCGTCCAGTTTCGTGTGTCGATAAGCAAGTCAAGGCCCCCGTCACTTCGACGTTCAACCTTTACTCCTACAGAGACAAACAAATGTACCAGAAACGTCTTCTGACTATATGAAATCATTTGTGACATCCTAATGGTACTAATTGAAATCCACCGATCTCAGTGCAATTACGGAAACAGAATGGACCAATTTGTATCCAGGCCGCTTATAAAGGTTTCTATAGTATTACATTCCACTAGTGCAGGGGAAGTGAATTCAAATTACGTACTGCGCGGTTAGTGCAAAATTTCGCCTGGATATCCAGTCTGGACCTTTGCGTCATGCACTCCAGATGGTGTCCCCCAGGTGGTCCGACATAGCTAGTTCAAAGAGATCAGTAGACTTAATGCCACTGATACCCTTCATAATCTTAAACGTTTCTATCAGGTCTCCCCTTAGTCTGCATCGTTCCAATGAGGAGAAGCCTAAACAATCCAGGCGGTAAACATACGACTTCTCACGATGGCTTTCAACCATTCTGGTGGTCACTATTTGTACCTTCCTTATGCAACGAGACTAGACCTTAACGTAGTGCGACGGTTTACGTACCTCCTTGACCCCTTGAGCTATACTGGGTGGAGACACCGGGCTACGTGAAAGCCACTTCTACCAGGTTGGTGAATGGCCCTCCAAGTTGGGGATTTGATTGGGACAACGTCCATTTCTGTAAAACTAAATCATTGTCACCTACCCCCTGCTTTGCGGACAGGCTTCTGAGCCAAAGGCTTTCGTTGAGGACCCTAATCGTCCTCCTGTTTAGGTATGGGCGCCCTGACAGTATCTCAGCCCACATACAACCATGACATTTTCAAACAAACTTCATCCTGCATCGGCCGTCGCGTAGCTTATCAAGGGTCTAAAATGTTTTGGAAAACTGGTAGCTCGGGTTGATAATTCAATTGCTCATTTGTTCGCCGAGCTGCGAAATTGGTTTGCAAACGTTTCACCGTCATGCGAGACGGCATCATCAGTGCGTCGAGATATGCAGTGTAATCTCGCTGATTGAATTGTCGACCCGTGATCGGCGTGCAGGTGACATTTCGAAAGTGACGGCTTCGATCTGAGTCCCGTGATCTCTACCCATTTCCCCGTGGCGGAGGTCGTCGCTTGGGTTGTTCCTATTCAAGCGGCGTCTCATAATTTCTCTAAGTTCTCTCCGTCGGAGGGGTTGGTAAACCGGGTCAATCTCGATATGCATGTTGATCGAGTCTTGTGTTGAGAACCACGCTTCCAGGAATTCCCTTGCTCTTCTTGTTTCACCTCGTGCCAGGACTTCTGTGTTGGCCAAGTCGAAGCTGTGTTCTTTTTCATCCACATGTGCTGAGACTAGCGAAGATGCGTAGTGTTTTTTGCATGCTCTTTTATGCTCTTGTAATCTTGTTGTTAATTTTCTGCCTGTTTGGCCAACGTAGTCCTTTTCGCAATTTCTACAAAGTAGTCTATATACAACATTGCTTTGCTCATGAGCTTCCAGTTTCTCTTTCGGTTTCGACAGAGTTTTTCTCAGTGTAGCAGTTGGTTTGTGTGCTACGATGAAGTGATGTTGTTTGAATAGTCTTGCTGCCATTTCGGATATATTCTTCATATAAGGTAAAACAACGCGTCTCTCCGTCGTTGGTGTAGACTGTCTGTTTGGTTTGTTGTGGTTCAGACACCTTCGGATGAAGCTTCGTGGATATCCGTTGAGTTGGAAACATTTAAATAGGTGCTTCTCTTCTTGTTGCTTTGCTTCCGTGGTACTGCAGTGTGTTTGCACTCTACCAAATAGTGTCCGCACACAGCTTACTTTGTGGCATTTCGGATGGTTACTGTTAAAATTCAGAATTTGGTCCGTATGTGTCCATTTTCTGTAAACTGATGTTTGCAGCCTCCCTTCCATGGTTCTGGTTACCAAGACATCCAGGAAAGGCAGTTGGTTTTCCTTCTCCATTTCCATTGTAAACCGGATGTCTTCAATGGCGTTGTTCAATAGCTGCTGTGCGACTGTAACTTGATTGCGTTTGATGATCACAAAAGTGTCGTCAACATATCGGACCCACAGTTTTGGGATTAATGAGTGGGAGTACATCTCCCTCCAATTTCTGCATTACCATCTCCGCGATAAGTCCCGATATAGGTGATCCCATTGGTGCGCCTTTCAATTGCTCGTAGATCTTCCCGTTGAAAGAGAAGTAGGTTGA
Source organism: Dicrocoelium dendriticum (assembly GCA_944474145.2). Classification (NCBI taxonomy): domain Eukaryota; kingdom Metazoa; phylum Platyhelminthes; class Trematoda; order Plagiorchiida; family Dicrocoeliidae; genus Dicrocoelium; species Dicrocoelium dendriticum. The sequence goes on from OX104063.1 coordinate 174,399,032, forward strand.
CAGACACAACTGCAGTAGTTTGCATACGTTTTGAA
>OX104063.1:174399556-174556535 GCA_944474145.2 Dicrocoelium dendriticum
GTACGTCCCACTCGCAACAACTCTTGACAGCAGCTAGTCATTGTTGACTCCATGTAGCTTACAAGTAGCCACTCCCTAACTCTCCAACCTTCATTTTCTTCTGCCGTCTGTCTATCTAAAGCTTTGCTCGCATCTGGATCTCTTCATCAAAACTGTTGGTATCCAGTATTGGGCAAACGTCTTAATGACATGGATACACCAGCCACCGATTCATTCTTTTCTAAAGCGGCTATCTCTGCTTAGCAGCAGCCAGTTGCCATAGCTTCAACTTAACTTTGCGGATATCCGGAGCTATGTAGGAGTCGTTCCTTTCCTGCTATATTCATTCTCTTCAAATGCTTGCGTCGGCCGGTTTGTTGATCTATGATGAGCCACCGTAGGATCCACTAGTTACTGAAGGCTCAGCCCAAACTCTACTGCTGGTCACTCTTCTCTCTCCTTGCGCGACCTTATGTGCCTTACGTCCCACTCGCAACAACTCCTCTTGACAGCAGCTAGTCATTGTTGCCTCCATGTAGCTTACAAGTAGCCACTCCCTGACTCTCCAACCCTTATTTTCTTCTGGCGTCTGTCTATCTAAAGCATTGCTGGCATGTTGATTTCCTTCATCGAAACTGTAGGTATCCAATAGTGGACAAACGTCTTAATACTATGGCTACACCAGCCACTGGTTCACTCTTTCCAAAGCCAATATCTCTGCTTAGCATCAGTTAGTCGCCATAGCCTCCATTTAACTCTGCGGATATCCGGAGCTCTGTGGGAGTCGCTCCCTTCTTACAATATTCATTCACTTGGAATGTTTGCTTCACAGCTCAGATGGTTTGCCGACCTATTATGTGCCACCGTAGGATCCACTAGTTACTGAAGGCTTAGCCCAAACTCTATTGCTGGTCACTCTTCTCTCTCCTAGCGCGCCATTATCCGTCGTTCATCTTACTCGCCTCAATTTTTCTTGAAAATAGCTAGAAATTGTTGGCTCCATGTAGCCTACAAGGAGCCACTTCTTGACTCTCCAGCCTTCATTCTCTTCTGCCGTATGTCACTATTAAACCTTGCTTGCCTGTTGAATTCTTCATCGAAACTGTAGGTATCTAGTAGTGGACAAACGTCTTAATACTATGGCTGCACCAGCCACTGATTCATTCTTTTCTAGAGCCAGTATCTCTGCTTAGCAACAGCTAGTCGCCATAGCTTCCATCTAACTCTTCGGATATCCGGAGATCTGTAGGAGTAGCTCCATTCTTACAATGTTCATAATCTTGGATTGCTTGCGTCACAGCTCAGATGTTTTGTTGACCTATTATATGCCACCGTAGGATCCACTAGGAACTGGAGGCTTAATCCGAACTCCAATGCTTGCCATTCACCTCTCTCCTAGCGCGCCATTATCCATCGTTCATCTTACTCGCCTCAACGTTTCTTGACAATAGGTAGACATCGTTGTATTGTATTGTATTGGCTTCATGTAGCCTACAAATAGCCACTTCTTGACTCTCCAACCTTCATTTTCTACTGCCGTATGTCTCTCTTAAACCTCGCTCGTCTGTTGACTTCTTCATCGAAACTGTAGGTATCAAATAGTGGACAAACGTCTTAATACTATGGCTGCACCAGCCACTGATTCATTCTTTTCTAGAGCCACTATCTCCGCTTAGCAACAGCTAGTCGCCATAGCTTCCATCTAACTCTTCGGATATCCGGAGATCTGTAGGAGTAGCTCCATTCGTACAATGTTCATAATCTTGGATTGCTTGCGTCACAGCTCAGATGTTTTGTTGACCTATTATATGCCACTGTAGGATCTACTAGTAACCAAAGGCTTAATCCGAACTAAAATGTTGGCTATTCATCTCTCTACTAGCGCGCCGTTACCGTACTCTGGTCAACTCTTCTTGGCAATAGCTAATCATTGTTGGCTCCATGTAGCTTACAAGTAGCCACTCCCTGACTCTCCAACCCTCAATTTCTTGTGCCGTCTGTCTATCTAAAGCATTGCTCGCATGTTGATTTCTTCACCGAAACTGTAGGTATCCAATAGTGGACAAACGTCTTAATACTATGGCTACACCAGCCACTGGTTCACTCTTTTCCAAAGCCAATATCTCTGCTTAGCATCAGTTAGTCGCCATAGCCTCCATTTAACTCTGCGGATATCCGAAGCTCTGTGGGAGTCGCTCCCTTCTTACAATATTCATTCACTTGGAATGTTTGCTTCACAGCTCAGATGGTTTGCCGACCTATTATGTGCCACCGTAGGATCCACTAGTTACTGAAGGCTTAGCCCAAACTCTATTGCTGGTCACTCTTCTCTCTCCTAGCGCGCCATTATCCGTCGTTCATCTTACTCGCCTCAATTTTTCTTGAAAATAGCTAGAAATTGTTGGCTCCATGTAGCCTACAAGGAGCCACTTCTTGACTCTCCAGCCTTCATTCTCTTCTGCCGTATGTCACTCTTAAACCTCGCTTGCCTGTTGACTTCTTCATCGAAACTGTAGGTATCTAGTAGTGGACAAACGTCTTAATACTATGGCTGCACCAGCCACTGATTCATTCTTTTCTAGAGCCAGTATCTCTGCTTAGCCACAGCTAGTCGCCATAGCTTCCATCTAACTCTTCGGATATCCGGAGATCTGTAGGAGTAGCTCCATTCTTACAATGTTCATAATCTTGGATTGCTTGCGTCACAGCTCAGATGTTTTGTTGACCTATTATATGCCACCGTAGGATCCACTAGGAACTGGAGGCTTAATCCGAACTCCAATGCTTGCCATTCACCTCTCTCCTAGCGCGCCATTATCCATCGTTCATCTTACTCGCCTCAACGTTTCTTGACAATAGGTAGACATCGTTGTATTGTATTGTATTGGCTTCATGTAGCCTACAAATAGCCACTTCTTGACTCTCCAACCTTCATTTTCTACTGCCGTATGTCTCTCTTAAACCTCGCTCGTCTGTTGACTTCTTCATCGAAACTGTAGGTATCAAATAGTGGACAAACGTCTTAATACTATGGCTGCACCAGCCACTGATTCATTCTTTTCTAGAGCCACTATCTCCGCTTAGCAACAGCTAGTCGCCATAGCTTCCATCTAACTCTTCGGATATCCGGAGATCTGTAGGAGTAGCTCCATTCGTACAATGTTCATAATCTTGGATTGCTTGCGTCACAGCTCAGATGTTTTGTTGACCTATTATATGCCACTGTAGGATCTACTAGTAACCAAAGGCTTAATCCGAACTAAAATGTTGGCTATTCATCTCTCTACTAGCGCGCCGTTACCGTACTCTGGTCAACTCTTCTTGGCAATAGCTAATCATTGTTGGCTCCATGTAGCTTACAGGTAGCCACTCCCTGACTCTCTAACCCTCAATTTCTTGTGCCGTCTGTCTATCTAAAGCATTGCTCGCATGTTGATTTCTTCACCGAAACTGTAGGTATCCAATAGTGGACAAACGTCTTAATACTATGGCTACACCAGCCACTGGTTCACTCTTTTCCAAAGCCAATATCTCTGCTTAGCATCAGTTAGTCGCCATAGCCTCCATTTAACTCTGCGGATATCCGAAGCTCTGTGGGAGTCGCTCCCTTCTTACAATATTCATTCACTTGGAATGTTTGCTTCACAGCTCAGATGGTTTGCCGACCTATTATGTGCCACCGTAGGATCCACTAGTTACTGAAGGCTTAGCCCAAACTCTATTGCTGGTCACCCTTCTCTCTCCTAGCGCGCCATTATCCGTCGTTCATCTTACTCGCCTCAATTTTTCTTGAAAATAGCTAGAAATTGTTGGCTCCATGTAGCCTACAAGGAGCCACTTCTTGACTCTCCAGCCTTCATTCTCTTCTGCCGTATGTCACTCTTAAACCTCGCTTGCCTGTTGACTTCTTCATCGAAACTGTAGGTATCTAGTAGTGGACAAACGTCTTAATACTATGGCTGCACCAGCCACTGATTCATTCTTTTCTAGAGCCAGTATCTCTGCTTAGCCACAGCTAGTCGCCATAGCTTCCATCTAACTCTTCGGATATCCGGAGATCTGTAGGAGTAGCTCCATTCTTACAATGTTCATAATCTTGGATTGCTTGCGTCACAGCTCAGATGTTTTGTTGACCTATTATATGCCACCGTAGGATCCACTAGGAACTGGAGGCTTAATCCGAACTCCAATGCTTGCCATTCACCTCTCTCCTAGCGCGCCATTATCCATCGTTCATCTTACTCGCCTCAACGTTTCTTGACAATAGGTAGACATCGTTGTATTGTATTGTATTGGCTTCATGTAGCCTACAAATAGCCACTTCTTGACTCTCCAACCTTCATTTTCTACTGCCGTATGTCTCTCTTAAACCTCGCTCGTCTGTTGACTTCCTCATCGAAACTGTAGGTATCAAATAGTGGACAAACGTCTTAATACTATGGCTGCACCAGCCACTGATTCATTCTTTTCTAGAGCCAGTATCTCCGCTTAACCACAGCTAGTCGCCATAGCTTCCATTCAACTCTGCGGATATCAGGAGATCTGTAGGTGTAGCTCCATTCGTACAATGTTCATAATCTTGGATTGCTTGCGTCACAGCTCAGATGTTTTGTTGACTTATTATATGCCACCGTAGGATCCACTAGGAACTAGAGGCTTAATCCGAACTCCAATGCTTGCCATTCACCTCTCTCCTAGCGCGCCATTATTCATCGTTCATCATACTCGCCTCAACGTTTCTTGACAATAGGTAGACATGGTTGGCTTCATGTAGCCTACAAATAGCCACTTCTTGACTCTCCAACCTTCATTTTCTTCTGCCGTATGTCTCTCTTAAACCTCGCTCGTCTGTTGACTTCTTCATCGAAACTGTAGGTATCAAATAGTGGACAAACGTCTTAATACTATGGCCGCACCAGCCACCGATTCATTCTTTTCTAGAGCCACTATCTCCGCTTAGCCACAGCTAGTCGCCATAGCTTCCATCCAACTCTGCGGATATCAGGAGATCTGTAGGTGTAGCTCCATTCGTACAATGTTCATAATCTGGATTGCTTGCGGCACAGCTCAGATGTTTTGTTGACCTATTATATGCCACCGCAGGACCCACTAGAAACCAAAGGCTTAATCCGAACTACAATGCTGGCTATTCATCTCTCTACTAGCGCGCCGTTACCCAACTCTGGTCAACTCTTCTTGGCAATTGCTAATCATTGTTGGCTCCATGTAGCTTACAAGTAGCCACTCCCTGACTCTCCAACCCTCATTTTCTTGTGCCGTCTGTCTCTCTTAAGTTTCCCTCGCATGTTGATTTCTTCACCGAAGCTGTAGGTATCCAATAGTGGACAAACGTCTTAATACTATGGCTACACCAGCCACTGGTTCACTCTTTTCCAAAGCCAATATCTCTGCTTAGCATCAGTTAGTCGCCATAGCCTCCATTTAACTCTGCTGATATCCGGAGCTCTGTGGGAGTCGCTCCCTTCTTACAATATTAACTCACTTGGAATGTTTACTTTACAGCTCAGATGGTTTGCCGACCTATTATGTGCCACCGTAGGATCCACTAGTTACTGAAGGCTTAGCCCAAACTCTATTGCTGGTCACTCTTCTCTCTCCTAGCGCGCCATTATCCGTCGTTCATCTTACTCGCCTCAACTTTTCTTGACAATAGCTAGACATTGTTGGCTCCATGTAGCCTACAAGGAGCCACTTCTTGACTCTCCAGCCTTCATTCTCTTCTGCCGTATGTCACTCTTAAACCTCGCTTGCCTGTTGACCTCCTCAACAAAGCTGTAGGTATCCATTAGTAGACAAACGCCTTAATACTATGGCTACAGCAGCCACTGATTCATTCTTTCCTAGAGACACTATCTCTGCTTACCAGCAGCTAGTCGTCATAGCTTCCACTTAACTCTGCGGATATCCGGAGCTCGCTCACTCTTACAATGTTCATTCTCTTGGATTGTTTGCGTCACAGCTTAGCTGATCTGTTGACCTATCACTTACCTTCACTGGCCCATAGATACACTCATCGACCCTATAGGCATACACTAGTGACAAAGCGTCCGATTGGAATAGCTGCATCTGGCGACTGAGTCATTCCTAGCGCCAACATCTGTCGGTCGTCATAAATTCGGCATTTCTCTTCAGAAGTAGCTAATGGCCATCGGCCCCATGCATATGCGATGATCCAGTGCTTGTTAGGAGCCACCCCGTATCTGATTAACCTCTACTCCTCTAGAATATCTGCATCCAGTCCCTCCGCTGCCCTGCCACCAATTGAGCTTTAAGACTCTCTCGCAGCAACCTATTTATTTTCGCTTATTATGCCCCTCTCTCGGATTACACTAACTACGTGCTGTTCATGCACCTGACAATAACTACCAACATTCTAACTCTCTTTGCTCTATCCCCACGCAACTATCGACTCATATCAAATGGATACTCGTACCTTACTTACTGGTGCAACGCTCTTGTCCCTACGCAGGCGATAGCAATCCACCTATACGGCTAATGATTCTATAGGATACTCAAAAGACATTTTCAGCATAATTATTGTTGCACAGTGTACATGCTTTTGTCTCCAGCCCAAATGTTATAACACAAGACACTAACAATATTCAATTCCATGCCTGTTCTTGCGGTCTTCTCTCGGTTGTCTCCCACTTTCCCTTTTCTCTGAGGTCCGGGACATCTTGGAGATCTGGGATTGGACTGAGGAACAATTTTGCCCAAGACGGACGGAACAACCCACAAGGACTGACATGGAGGATAGTAAAACTCCGCAAGGACCAACCTACAATCATCATAACCCTTGTCCAGTATGGAGAACTGGACACATCCTCATACTCCCATACATTATACATCTGAAAAATCTGAACAGCGGAAAAATTGAAACTTTTGCTCACCTGGACATACAACAAGAAGAAAAATCGCGATGTCCCTCTCCTCCAGCGACCCCAAAAAATCATGGCGACCCAGAGCAAAATACCCGTCCAACTAACAGAGGAAATTAGAAGCCATTACCCCGCGAAAAACCGAATGTGAAACCAGTCGTCAAGCGGCTTTGCCAGTTCAACATTAATGTTCAAAATGCTTTACGGCAGTGTTGCAGGACGTGGTGGGTTTTCGCCTGGCAAGCGTTCTCCCTATAAAAAGCCACATATGTCTGTTTAACAACACTGCGACGTGGCGGATGTGACTCGCCACTGAATAAAGTCACAGCCCACAACTACATACTGGCAAGTCGACTAGATTCACATATCAACTCCTCTTGACACCGTTTCAACTATACACGATTGAACCCGGAGTATCGTCGTGATACACAACAGTTTTAAACCTTGATCATGCTTAAGTTGGTGCGTCTCTATGAAGCTGAGAATAAACTATCTATTTATTTATTTTACCACGAACATACCACCAATTTTCTACTATTGCTGTCACGGTTGCCATAAAATATTTGTACAGTTGTACATATCTGATCATGCCTCCATGGGCGTGCCTCGCATAGTCGAGAATAAAGTATTTATTTATTTATTTATTTATTTATTCTCGGCGCCCTTTATCGCATAAAAAGCTTTATTAGTAACGGTACTTGCTGTCAGCGCAAGTGATCTTTATGGCGCCATAAGTGCGAATAATTCGTCACTGTGGTAGTACGTACTTACAAGTCCATAATCGATTTCCGCGTAACGTTGACGGAATATGCATCCTTACGCGCGAGTGGTGAAAATGCATGCCGTAATGTGAGTGTTTTAACCGTTTTAATGACCAAATTTTTGGCCCTCAACAGTCTAAATGTACACCTAATGGACGACATTTTGCTCAGTCAAACTATTTTCCAACACCCCCTGAAATTCCGAAGTGAAATTTTTAGGCGTAAATGTTGGTAAACATGAAGCGGTAAACTACCTACTAATTGTGATTACGCAAATCTGTAGCCGCAAATCCAAACCCTAAATGATTTTGAATAACCAAAGCTCTTCCAAAAGAACCTATATTAGGATGACTTTTAGTCAAGCAGTATGCTTTATTGGATGCTACCACACTATATAGTGTGAGTGCTCTACACATGGATCCTCTATACCACGAGCACAATCCTCGGAGTCAAATGAACTTACGACGCACTTGCGTCATATTACATCGGCAGTAAATGTACCACTGCTAGAGTCTATATAAACGCGCACGAGCCTAAGAGCCATGTGCTGTTACAACCCAACTGGGTCCTATTAAATTGACACCAAAGGTGTCACTGATGGAGGCGCTATCCTAAGAGCGCGAGCCTTGGATCCGCGTGCTAGTACAACCCACTTAGGTCCTAGTACCTTGGCACTAAGTGTGCCACGTTGGAGCCGTTATTCCAAGCTCACGAGTCTTGGAGCCATGTGCTATTGAAATCCACGTGGGACCTAGTACACTGACACCAAAGGGCCAGTGATGGAACCTTTATAGTAAGTGGGGGATTCTCGGAATCTTGTGCGCGGCACCACCGGCCAACTTGCGATCACCTCAGCACCAATTGTGCCACGGATGGAGCTGCTGTCCTAAGATCAACAGCCTTGGAGCTGTGTGCTATTACAGCCCACCTAGGTACTATTACATTGGCAGCAAACGTGCCGCTAGTCCAATTAATTGTTAAAAATGCTTTATCCCGAAGGAGCGCAGAAACCGCGATAACGACTGTGCTTTGTATTTACCAGGAAGCAGCGGAAAAAGGTTCAGCGTTGTTCACTTTATTCGTGCCTTGGAAGCGCATGTACCATGGCGGGTATCATTACACAAAGTCGTATTCATCGGCTAAAATATAATTGTAGTTTTAGCGTAAACTATTTATTTATTTTATTTTATAACCTACGGTCCGGCATTTGAATGAATTTTATCTGAACATGTTTGTTCCTTATCAGCGTTTTCTTTACTGGGCTAGCATGCACGTCGACGCTACAATGAAGTGAAAATGGGAGGTTAAATTGCGCAGAATAGCTTACTTTGGCACCGCGTCCTGCACAAGACCTCTGGTTGCGGAGACCGCGCCGGCTCACTTTCGACAACCTACCGATGCAACGTAATAAAAGGGATAATCAGTACCAAGTGCGAGTGTAACATGATGGGGGGGGGCGATTTGTTGACTTGGGCTTGGCGCGATGTTTATCTCATCCTGCCTTCATGCGCAGGAAATTGTTCCACTAAGCTGTCGCTTACCTTCTTAAACGGAGCAGGTTGATGGGGTAGAGGAAACTACGAAATCAGGTGAAGTTGAACGGCCAAATGCTAAATATCGAAGGAAAAATTTGCTTTCTTACCGGTAGTACAGCTAGGCATTGTCACCATGGCACAGCTACCCTTTGTGAAGCGTGGACCCAAGTTGTACAACGTGCTCCTAAATGCACACGCAAACACTTTCGATGGTAAAGTAACCGATTGTGTGTACAGCGAACTGCTTCAACTACAACAGGATGCTGCGTGTGAACCACATTTCTGCGGACGCCACAATTTTCGGCCAAAGTGATTGTTTCTGTGCACATTAAAAGCCTGATGAACCACCAATTACTTGGTTGGTCCTTCGCAGAAGCTCTTGATACAGTTCCGAAAACCCGGATGGATTAACCTCTTCAGCACTTCCCAGGCGATGTACGAGTTATGCGATTTTATATGTAGTTGGTTTCGTAACGGGAACTACTAACGTCTGCAACTGCGTGGACTCTGTGGGTAGCTTGTAAACCTCCGATCAGCGAAGGTAAATAGGTATTTGGCCGGTAAGTGGATGCTCATATCAGAAACGGCTTACTTGTCGGGTACGCGTGCCGCTTGTATGCCGTCATTAAATGCACACACTGCAAGCCCATGCTTTCATGCAATGAGCAGGTACATGTTCCCAAAGAGCAATGGATGTTGAATCGGTTTTCCTGGTGGGATACCTCAAACTATGGAGGCGTCAGCGATTTTTATTCGCGTACCACTCCATCTCTAAGGTCCGAGTAAACTGCTTGTAAGAGGGTTTGTGCTAAATGGCGCATCACTACGTTGCATGCGTACACAACAGGCAACCTACGCGATGAACGTGTGCGCTGCCTTCTGGTAGCTGACGCCTGTTACAGAAAAACGCGGCATGCATCTGGGACACTTCCAGGAGAAGTTCCGAATGTTCCCAGACTTTGGGAACGGCTGCAACATGGCCATCTGATGCATGGGTGATTTTCCTCAACCGCAAAGTGGCATTCTCAACTCGGTGGCTCGTTGTGTCGCCAAATTGCATCAGTCCATCTTGGGCGTGTTTCACCCACGAGCGTTTTATTTACAACCAGTACAACATACCGTAGTGCACAATCCGGGGTCTGTTGGTTGAAGGAGCTTAAACTCTTGTTGAAATTTAAAACAAGAATAGTACCTGAAGAAAGTGATTATACTCCGTCTCCTTGTCCGAAGTTGCCATGCGATGAACAGATAACGCGACCGGTTAATGTTTGTCTACAGAAGCTAATGAAGGTGCATCACTTACATGCTTCATTATAACCTGGCGGATGTAGATGCAGCACAACGAAATGTCGCATTGAAAAACCTCGCGCTCTGCACTATTTGAGTAGCCATTTTGTCCCTCATTATGATGCTGACGGGTACATCATAATCCATAATATCCCGAAGCGTTTCTAACAACGTAAGCAAGGATGCGTAATCTTCCCGACGCAGAAACGTTAAAATATTGGCCGGCCGTAACCCAAGCCATCAGTTAGTAACAACTAGTATAGTTTAAAGCTGCAAGCAACAAGTAAGGACGCTATCAATTCTTACTCCAAACGGTTATCACCAGGTGTAGCGTCTACACAAACGACATGCAAGAATCGGCGGAATAGTTCTATTTGTTGATGCCGAGCGAATAATACGTGTGTGCAAAGTCTTCTTCCGAAATAATTCGCGAAACTCCGTCTGCCTTCATTAACTTGATAAGCTGATGCAACGTTACGGCGGGTAGTAAAAACCACCAATATCGACTTACACTTAACACCAAGTCGCAGGTTACGACGAACAATGCGGACAGCAAAGCTGGTAATGTGACTTCCGAATGGAACCTCAACGAACTGCTTGACGTCGCTTGTCCGTGTGTTGTGGCGGAAAAGGTAAATGGACTGACTACACTCAACGTCCCTCATACGGCGATTGATGGGATGTCGCCCAAAAAGAAAACGGTTAAAGGGGTGATTGTGAGACACAGCGAAGCTTGTGACTTTCAGCTTGCTTCCAGTTCTGATGAGGTTAACGCGAGCTTTGCCGTTAGTACCCCTTGAGCTGGATGCTTTAGAATAATAGAAGCAAAAGCCTACTAAACACGTCTCTTTCCTGCACTTGTTAACTTGCGACGTGCGCAGCGGACACATCGTTAAATGACCCTGTCATACTCCACCAGCGACACATCACACTTTCTGATGCTGTAGCATCCGAAATTGACGTAATGCAGAAACCTAAATTCTGAAAAAAACTATAAAACTCCTCAACCCTGTCCAAAGAAGGACAAAGGAAGCTTCTCCGGAAATCAGACGCCATCGTGCTCCACAACGGCCTGTGATCAGCAGGCGACTGGGAGGTTGCCGTAGCGGACATAGTGAAGTTATGCTGGCGGATGCGACACACCAGATGAACTGCGGTGGCTACATTTGTGAGACTGCATGTTGGCATATGTACATGGTATTTGGCGTTCATTTTGCTACGCGTTGCTTCCGGATGAGACATCTGCATCCCATATGAACACAGTGCGCGACATGCTCCACATGTTGCCCGCGACTGAGACAGTAAGGACAGTGGTGATTGATAAGTGCATGGCCCAAGTCCATGCATTGCAAAATGTGTACACCTCGATGCAGATTGCATTGTGCACTTTCCATTTACTGAGGGATGTCACCCTTCGTTGCAAAGGGTTAGCCACGAAAAGTGCAACGGACAGGTTGCTTATTAAGCAGTGGGTACGCAACTTGGTGTACGCTAGGGGTTCCTGGTGGTTGGTCAGGTGGTTGACAGCCATTACAGCGCGAAATGCCGAAGAGCACAAGTACTTAGTAAGGATCTGGTTGCCGGTTGTCTCATCATCTGAAGCGCACCGGTTGGTGTCAACCAGTTTGTTCGGCTGCTATACAACAAACAGATTGGAAAACGAAAATAAGCATTTAACGTGCGCTCTTTCGGGGCGAACGTAGTTATTAGGCCTGTTTGCAGCGGTCGTTAACCTCGTGCTTGATGCTCAACTTCAGTGGCACGGTTTGCTGGGCAAAGTGGACTTGTCGGAGCACCCAATGGACTCTTGCCTCGATATGCTTGCATAGGCCGCGTATCAGTGTTCAGGGTACGCAAGGATGTGTTTGCGATGATATTACACAAGGGGAAATTGCCACTGACAGAATTGACCGATAATAGACGTCAAGTGCAAGGTAGCCGTAGGCACTACACCGTGTTAACGCTTGAGGACGTAACTTGCCATTGCAGCCTCGGTCAACATTGATTGTTCCCGTGGGCCCATATTGTGCATGCATTGCACGCCGCAGGCCTACCGGTTGACGAGATATCGCACACCAATCGCTGTGTTGTGTCGCACGCACGGCATCCGCGTGTAACCGCATCCACGTCCACCACTACTGTCCCCCTACCATCCAGTTCCATAGTTGCTCCGCCAACTCGGGAGACGAAGCTTCGGGAAGGCAAGCAGGTTCTGGGTGATATTCGTTTGCTGGTTTGCAGCCTTGACGATGCAATGTATAGGGCAGTTATGGATCATTTGCGGAAGTTTCTACACAACCTAAGCAGTTCGCACGTGGACGTGATTGAATCAGCATCGGAAGGGATGAGTGCACCCACCAGGGGAGGCACAAGACGTAAGCAACGCTTAGTGCCCATTCCCGAATCTTTAGTCGGTCAGGAGCGGAAAAGGAAATCACTTCGTTTTAGAGATTTGAACACGAAGGCCGCCAGGGTGTATAAGCTTCCAAGAAAGCGTCGACGCCATGCAAAACAAGTGCGTTTCATGCTTCCAAGCAGACTGCTAGCCACATAGTGGACAGATGGTTGGTTGGGTCGGTGCTCCGACTGCGGCCTTTGGCATCCTCGGCTAGGCGCGTCGTACAATGGACAGGAGCCTTTCACCTGCAATCGTTGTTTGGAAGTCCTCCTTTTTCATGTTGCTATACTTTTCGTTTCTTCAGTACCACGCCATTGCTGCCGCTTACTCGTTAGTTCCACCCACTACTCACATATGGGGTGCCTCCCCTACATGACGGTTACGGCACGCATGCCTACCTCGCCATATTGGAGCACACATGATGGGGGTGAGCAGGTGTACCTAAGAACCTCAGAAGCACCAGCAACTCTCCTACGTTTCTTTTTTCCCCTTTCATCTTCTAACCAACCTAGAGAACCGTTGTATTTGCCAAACACAGGATAACACTTATGGAAGAGGTAAGAAGTACTCTTGAGTTACCATCTGTAATACATGCATTCCTTACGCTCACGCTGCATTGCTTCTATCAGCTTTCCTCCCAGCTGCGTAGTGATCCGCCGCGTGGGGATGAGTGTGCATGACCTCACCCATACGTGAGTGTTCATGGTAGCGGGGACGGAACACCTTTGCTTTCCGTGTCCTTTCGTGCCGCTTCTACATACTCCTGCTTCAGCGGCCTACCCAGCCATTGTGGTTAAGTGCAGTTACTTTGACCTGCAGTCCAAATAACCCTTCATCTTACACGGGCTGTTTTAAGGATCGTCGCCTCGGTCACCGTAGTATGGGCTTGGCTTATCTCCATTCCTGTCAGTCAGTTAGCATATCAGCTATACGTGGCATCCTCATTGTTATTAGGTAGCTGTTGGTGAGGCCATCCGTAAGACTTGTTCCATGCACTGCTGTTTCCGTGCACCAAATGGACCATATCCTTGTGAGGCCATATACAGGTGCTGCGCCGTCACACCCATCACACGGTGTGGACGATTGCACACCGAGGCTTCCTGAGGATGCAAGAGATCCAACGTGTTAACCACGTAACGGTGATACCCTGCTCACCTACCCTATCGTAACCCGGACCTTTGCGTTGGCGTTTCCCGCTGGGTGACCGCGGACATTAAATAACTAAATAAATAAATGGTATATTCTTGGTAAAACTAGACACACCCGCAAAGGGTGATCAAGTATGCATACAAGCATAGCTTCTTTGGAATGTTAAAACATTTTGTTTTAATGAAAGGAATAAACGAAATGATTTAGTCTACACGAGTGAGCATATTGTCAGGTAATAAGCAGACCAAGGAACAGGATGGCGCTGTGGCGCGCAAACGTCAGTCATAACTGTTGTGTTAAGATACAAGTTGGGGTAACTTCGCCCTGTAGTGATCCGTGAGCACAGGAGCCCAACCAAGGTTTTGGTGCAATCAATGACCATTACGAAGTCGGGGTGATCTGTGCTCTATCAAAGCATTCTTCCTGCTGAAATTAGTTGCACAGATTGGATGCAGAAGTCTGGAGACTGCGTCAGTGTGAAATGTTCAGCTGTGACTTTATTTTGTGGCGAGTCACATCCGTCACCTTACAGTGTTGTTAAGCGGACATTTGTGGCATTTTATAGGGAGAAGACTTGCCAAGCGAAAACCCACCATATCCTGGAACAGTGCCGTAGCTTTCGTTGAACAGTAGTGCTAAGCATCTATGCAACGTGTAGACCGATTTTGCGCGCTACTATTCGCAGTCGGTTGACGGCCAACGTCCTTCCTTCGTTGGTAGAATTGCTTAGTAATTATGCGGCAGTAGTGGTTGAAGCCGGTCAGTGATGAAAAAGGGTGGCAGAGTCAAAGGATAATGATGCAGGTGATTAAACCCATTGTTGATAGTGGCCGGCTTTTTCTATTATATTCTTGTCCGGCTCGTAAACCGTGTCCAGCTATCCACGCTGGACATGACATGGGGACGGTGAGTGCAGTTGTTTCATTTGGCTGAATACGTACGTAACATGCGAAAATGTCATTCGCCGCAAAGTGGATTCTGAATTCCTTCAAAGATGTGTGAGGGTCTCCATGGCCAAATGGAAGCTCCATGGAAGGCCATCGAAAAAGCCGCTTATACGATCGCAACGCTGTCCGTGATATGACATCAGAAAGGCTCCAGGTGACCGGGGACTCGGAAGGTTTGAGGCAATGAAGGTAATCACGCCAGAATTGTTTGTCTTCGGTTGCGGAACAGGGGATCCATGTATATACATTATTCCAGGAGAGTAAACTGTTCTACTATGCGTATGAGGCGTTAAACAAATTTGTTTAGATCCCTTAAAGTAGCGTCTCCAGACTGGCGGAAAGAGCTCCATTTGGAACGAGGTGTGGGTTCTTATTCACCCGGAGACAGGGTCAAGCGTTTATACCAGCTGGCTATTGAGGATGGGTCGACCAGTCCCAGTGGATAAACCTCTTGTTTTGGTGGATATAACTGGGGAAAACTGAAAAAAACGGACAACGAACAAGAGGCAGTCAGACAGAGAGACAGCAATGAACCAAAAAGCGCTAACACAGACTGGTGGCGCGCAACGGTGTGTATGATACATTAAAACTTATATAATGTTGTTAAGTTTACATGGTTTGCGAGCGCGTTCTTTACTTCACGTCGCTGGTGTGACTCAGAATACAAGTACTAGGCAGGAAATGTTCTGCACGCGCAGGGTAAAGAGACCGATATAATAAAGCGTGTTGAAAATGTTGAGCGAATAATAAAGTTGTTGGCGAGAAACATGTAAACTGATGACGATGACAGCTGTCCGAATGCGAGAGGCATCATAGTTGAAACTAGGACAACTAAGTTGAGACCGAATGCGGGCGTAACATAGGTAAAGCAACGTTCCAAAACGAAAAGGAAACTCAAAGAATCAGTTAGGAGCGGTTAAATGCGGACGACAGGGCGAAGCGTAATTCTTAAGCGTAATTAATTTAATGCGCTCATAATTCCGTGGTCCAAAAATCGTCAAGAGCTGGAGAAAAGGGTCCCAGAGGGCCAACATTGCCGTGCACTGGTAGTCGGTATCCCACGTACGGTCACACTAATAGGCAGATGCGAACATTAGGTAAAGAGCAGAGGCACATGAAGAGAAGTAAGTGAGCACAATAATCGAAGTAATAGTCAAGAAAAACTTAGCAATGGTTGGAGTGCCGCCAGTAATCAGCAGCAAGGGCGGAGCGGAGGAGGCCATACGCACGAGGCTAACTTAGTTCTGCACAGTGAGTGTAACCCTTGGGAAGAAAATGGAGGGCAATGACAGAGAAGGCCAAGGATAAGAGGAAAATTTAAGCAACAAGATACTAGACGTAAGTGGAAGAGAGCGAAGTCGCTGGCAGACCCTGGTCCGAAATGTCACTGCCATCAGGAGGTAGTAGGAGTGCAATAGACCGTTCAGATAAGATTAATTTAGTCGGCAAACGGCGATTGCGTCTTACAATTGTGGTGAGAACAACTGTGGAGGGGCGGAAAGCGGAGCTTGAATGGTTAAATATCAAAGAGGCTATATTACGCAGGGTTGTTTACGTCCGGCAAGCTTCATGAAGTGAGGGTGACCCATCAGACGACACTTATTAGTCGGTGCATTGAGCTTGAGGTAAACAGATAAAATGGAACGAAAATAGACGGGAGCAACCTTAAAGGGTGGGAAAGAGAGGGAAGAGGCTGTTTCGACATTGGATGAGAAAGTTCAGCAGCATCTTGAGGGAATAAAAGCTGCTTCCGTCTGCAGAGTATAGACCGTTAACCAGCCGGTGGTCTGGAAGGGATAACAGAGAAGCATGTTTATCAGATGAGGCTACGTTAAGGAAGAGCACTGAGATTTGGCTGCCCGATTGAAGACAAAGAGCGCAGTGAGATGACAATCAGGATGAAAAAGGGTTACTGCTAAAGTCTGGAGAAGCCAACGACAATTTCTGGCGAAAATGTATGAATCGGTCAATTCTGAACAATCACCGGTAATATCCCGGTAGCCTGGGAAAACTCAGAGAGCCGGACACCGAACAGACGAGACTGGATTAGTCGACACGTCCGGAGGCCTGGTAACAGTTCCAGAGAATTTGGCTGAGCAGAGGATGATAAATTAGGGCAGGGAACTGAGCGTTTGCCGTCCGATTGAAGAAGCATTGAGTGCACAAGTTACTGCGGAAAGTGTCTATATTATTATAAAGTGAACAAGCCCAGTGGACAGTCAAAGTAAGCGAGACGTAGCTTTGAGTCTTCACAGTCTAGACCGTTTAAAGGTTGCTGGTCTGTAAAGGTCAAGGAAGCAAACCGAGCAGCTGAGACTAGGTTATTTCAGGGCACTAAGTGTTAGCCGACCGATTAGAAAAGTATTGAAAGTAGAGAGCGCCATAAGGAGAGGAGACGGTCCGGATAGAAAGAGGTTTACTTATATGGTGTGGAAAAGTCCATGTGGCTGACGAGTTATTGGGGAAAGGGCTTTCGGTCTTCTTAACAAATGACGATGATGTCCCAGCAATCTGAGAGAACTCGGAGAGCAGGGGACCGATCAGAAGAGACTGGAGTAATCGGCACATTTAGAATAAGTCATACAGTTAAGATGAGAAGATATTTAAAGTGTCAGCAGAGATGGACAGGTTTTAGGATTCAAGAGGCTACATAAATACAAGGTGTGCAAGTCAGGCAGGCTCGCTATGTGAGATAAGTTGTGTGGTGTTTGTGCAGTGCCTTAAACTAAATTTCGCTAGTCTGGAGGTAGTCAAAGAGTAGAATAGGACAGGGCACTGGGATCTCACTTCCCGGTTGAAGAAGAAATAAAGACAGCGCGATAAAGGGAGGACAGAGTTGAGAGAAAGCGTTTACGGATAAGAAATGCGACAGTTAACGTCACTCTCGAGGTAATGGTGACAGAGCGTTCAGTCTTCCGAGCAATGGCCGGCAACGTCACCGAAGTCGGACGGAAGTAGTCCAATCGGGCGCGACTGGATTTGTCGGCGTATTGTGATTGAGTCGTATAGTTCATTTGGGAAAATAAGTGCAGTCAGTAGCATTGGACTGGTCAGAGCTGGAAGTGGTTATATTAACATAGGACGAACAAGTCCAGCAGGCTGTCGAGGGAAGGGAGACACTGCTTTGAATCGGGCGAGCCTGGACCGCTGTCCTCCCGGTAGCCTGTTAGTAGTCCCAAAGTATTTGGCTGTTGAGGTTAAGCTAAAGTAGGGCAGGGCGCTTATGGTCGGTCGTCCGATTGCAGAATGCTTGAATACAGACAGCGCTCCGTCATCTGAGCGATGGCCAGCAAGGTCACTGGAATCTGAGAGAAGTCGGAGGGCAGGAGACAGAGCAGACCAGTCTGGTTTAGTCTGCACATTGTGATTGAGGCTAGCTCATTTGGGGGACCTTTGGAGTGATTCGAGTGTTGGCAGGTTAAAGATGGATTTGGCTACAGTAATAAAGGGTGAATAATTCCAACAGGCTGTCGCAGTGAGGGTGGCATTGCGTTGACTCTACGGAACCTGCAACGTTAACATCCCGGTAGTCTGGAAGAAGGCAAAGGGAAGCACACTGGTCGGATGAGACTAGGTTATTGCATGGCACTGTGAGTTGGCAGTCCGATTGAATAACGATTGGACAGAGGACGCAACAGCAGATGACAGGATCGGGATGTAGAAGGTTTATTGCTGGGGTTTGGGGAACCAACGATGCTCGCTTCTTAAGAGCAAATAGAGCGATTAGGGGAGGAAAAATATTTGGATAGGAAGTAGTTTACTGATAAGGTGTGGGAAGACATTGACACACTCGTGTGAAGGGGTATAGAGTGTTCGGTGTTCCGAGTATTGGCCATTGAATTCACGGTGGTCGTAGAACTGGAGGCTGCTCACATAAGACTCAGTTAGTCGGCGCGTTGGGGTTGAAGCGTATAGTTAAGGTGGGAAGACAAATATTGAGGGGCAGCAGAAATGGACAGTAATAAACCACATTAAAAAGTGTAAGCGCTTCCAGCAGACTATCAAGGTGTAGTAGACTTAACCTTGACTGCAGATCCCGGACCGTTTGCAGCTCGGCGGTCATGGATGCAGTCAGAGCCTGGTCAAATTAGACTAAGTCATGCACGGCCCTGAGTTTACCGTCCGATTGCAGGCGAAATGAAAGCAAACAGCCCTATAAAGAGCGGACAGTTTCGGGATGAAGAGAGTTTATTGGTCTGGTTGATGCCGTTGTGTGAACGTCTAAATATTCTCAGGGCCGTTCTCCCAGAGCCCGTCCTCGGGGATGCAGATGCCCAGGATCTCTGCTACTTTAAGGACGCTTATTAGTCTATTTAGGACCGTGGAGAATTGCTGGATACTATCGGATGCTCTGACGACTTCCGGTAGCTAATACCATACGTGCGCGTATCTAAAGAGGAAGAAGTTCTAACGTATGGAGCAACGTGTGTTGGGTAGTGAGAATGAGTGCGCCCTTTGGCGTAGAGGATAACGTGTATCGCCCAGCGGCTGAAAAATTAGCGGCACTTGAGTCCGATGTTTTGATTAGCTTATATAGGAAAACACGGTTGGTTTTAAGTCGTCCCAGCCAAAGCGGTTCCAGACCAAGTTGCTTACAGCGGCCTTAATAGTTGAGAGCAGATGCTACTAAAAGTCGGTTAGGGAACCTATCTGGACAAAATAGTCCTGACAAGTCCGTGCCACTGTTACCCGTCAAAGTATGCTAAGTGAGCTTCAGGTCCCGTCATAGCCTTCAGCAGTGCATGCAGTGCATCACCACTTGCAGCAAGCGTTCTGACAAGCACGCATACGCTATCTGAGTTGCGGTCGGACGAAAGCCGAGAATAGTTCATAAACAAGTTGGCCGTTGGGATTAGAAAAGATTGGTAGATAGCCAATCTTATACGAATCCCACGGACAAGCTGCCTTCCTCCATTCGTCCCCAGAGTGAAATGCTAAAGAGTAACCGAACCTGAATTCAGTGACAGAAGCGATTTCGCCACGCCCGACAACTTCCGGAGTGCCAGGGTTACCAGCTCCGATTCGTATGACAGAGCAATTGCTCCTATTTATACGAATCAACTATAAGGTGGACCACACACAGAGCCTTTCCAAGGCAACCTGATTTGCCGCAAGACTCCAGGAATATCCACAAGATTCCAGTGTTTAAGGACTTATAAATGTTCATGCATGGAGAGAGCCATATGAACACATGCTTGGCCCGATAACGATTGCAGCTACATGGAAGAAAAGACTAGGAGATACGGAGAGGGTTAAACCGATAAACATCGGTGAAATAACGCACAACCGTTAACCAATTGACTTCCTGCAGCGACTCTCAAGTGATAAACTATGCGCGCTGCGAACTAGGGTACATGGACTAAAAGAGCTTACGGGGCATTCAAACAGTAACAGCAACAGGAGTTTAATAATTTCCTGGTATTTATGTTCCATTACCCATTTACATTCGATAAACATGCTATCCAACATATAGAAAGCGTATGAAATATAACTTCTAACACACACACACACCGTTGCGTGGTAACCAGACAAAACTATCGTCCGACGCCGCTTTTTTACCTCGGTGAATCCTTTTAGTATACCTTATTCCAAATTTAAGACAATGCTCCTCAAGGCATACACACAATTATTCACCAACGGTTTACAAACAGGGCTTATATATACTTCGTTGTTTCCGCTTGCTTCCAGCATTTCCCACCTTGGTATTCCAAACAGCGGTCATGCAATGATTAGCCACCGTATACGTCTATCAAATCAATATTTTCTGTCAAATGGGTTTCATCTTTTACATTCAATTTAAACGATTCTTACTTCATTACATAAACAAAGCACCTACTCAAAAAATAAATGATTTCCAGTACGCGTTGAGTATATTCAGTTACTTAATCCACCGTAATCCATTATCTCCCTTGCGGACAACCACCACGTACATCGAAATCCGCTCGCAAAAATATGATCAATGGTTTGAAGAGATGCGATATATTGATAGCGCTTGCCCATTCTCTTTACGTTACGTTGCAAAACTTTGCTTAGTACCATATTTTGCAAATCCAACAACTAAATGTTTCTAGGCAGAATATTTATCCCATACATTTCAAATTACGAATGAAATCCATTTTTGCAACCCTTTGTTCGGTTGTAAACAAAGGTTTATTCAACGCATTCGGTAAACAACTGCGTAAAATACGTAGTCCAAATCTTTATTTCCCCAGCAGTTGCGCTGCGAACCAGATTAAGTTATTCACATATTACACTACATATCGCATTATAAGTTACTAATTTGTTCTTGTTTCTCCCTAACACGCATAAACGGCATTACACAAAAGCCGCATTCGTATGTACAGTGCCATTTCTCATGCCGTCAACATAAACAGCACCACATATTACATCCTTTCGCACTTTTTAATAAATTGTAATTACTTTAAAACAGTGTAAGTCCAATAACTTTCATTTACCATGGTTTCCTTTGTTTACATGTTCCATTGCAGACAACGTCACCAATTATCCACCCAGCGACCGTTGTGGTCATGGCAACAAACACTTCGTATTTCATGACTGCATCCTTCGACCATTGGTCGCTGATTTCAATACATATACGCTTTACCATTTAACATAACCCAAACGGATTTCTGCTCCTCTAATAGTCATTTTCTTTCCATGTTTACACGCCAACTTTTTTTATTCCACTCCCCTTATTCGCTCAGGTCGGATGTACCCTAAGGCTGATCGGAAGTATTCCTTGAATCGACCGCTGTGCAGCAAGTTCCCGCAATCAGCCGCCCTGGCATTGTAATGGTTCTGGCAGAGCAGGTTTGAAATGCCAAGAGACGATCGGGCTGAAATGGAGCGCACAGTAAACACACACGACAGTAACTCGACTAGTCTATGAATGCGTTGACACATGCAATCGGATGAGGAAGGAGCGTCACGATATCCAGCGAACGTAGCACGAAGAGATGCAACCAATCGGGCAGTCACGGACCACGGAAGGAAGAACACGACGGGAAGCAGCAACTTGTCTCTGACAACCAAAAAACGAAGGTACAATCAAAACAAAACCGCAACTCGTTCAAAAATGGTATAAAAGGTCCTTAGGCGCGTCAAATGGGAAATATGTTCATAACGATTCATTCATTGTTCAAAGTGTTCGAGTCTGAAAAAGGAGAGAAGAAAGAGAATTAAAAGTGGCGGTTCGTTCAAAGTCCAATTACAGTTTCGGTTTCGTTACACTGCCCCCACCTGCATTGGGCACTGCCCTCAGTGCCTCCGTGTCTGCTGCAGTAGCCATCCCGCCTTCGGGGGTATTTCTACGGTTCCTTCCACCATAGGCAGGCATCCCGGGGGAACTATTCCATCTGATGGTGCAGCGTTCGATGACGAAGTAGCTGGTTTTAATTGATTGTAATGAACAGTTAAAACGTCTGATCTCGGCTCATTGACACTCCGAATTACATATACCGTGGGGGAACGGATAAACACAATTTCGTAAGGGCCTTGCCATTGGCGATGAAATTTACTGGACGCGCCTGCAGGAGGCTTCGGTCGGTGCAGCCACACATGATCTCCTACGTGGGATTCTGGCCCGGGACAGCGCTGGTTATAACACTGTTTTTGGCGGTTGTGCGCATTTCTCATGTTTAGCTGGACGCTGAGGAACGGAGATCGAAGACGCCCCCGTAGATCGCGTACATGGTCCAAGGGAGAACAAGCCTCTAGCGGTGGGATCGGAGACATCAGTTCTACCGGCAACCGAAGCTCTTGACCGTGTGTCAGTTAAGCTGGAGAGTAGCCCGTGGTTGCATGCACTGCCTTACGGTGAGCCATCATGCATTGTGGTAAAAGCTCATCCCAACGATTCGTCTGTTGTCGTTCAATAAAAGTTTGGAGGATTCCTTTGATAGTTCGGTTCGTACGTTCTACCAGTCCGTTTCCCTGGGGGTGATAGGGTGTAGTCCGCGTTTTCCTGATAGAGAGCAGCCGACAAACTTCGCGCATCAGTTGACTCTCGAAAGCAGCGCCCTGATCTGAATGAAGTGACAATGGGCGCCATATCGAGCAACCCATTCGTTTACAAAAGCGGATGCGACCGTTGCTGCACCGGGTTAGTTGATTGGAACGGCTTCGCACCACTTCCTAAAATGTGTCGATTCCCATTCACCGTGATTGGGAGAGGGCCCATCAGATCTACACCAATGCGTTGGCCCGGTGCGTTAGTGACCATGGGCCTCAGAGGAGCTCGCGGTACGGTTGCAGGTGACTTCACAGAAGTACAAATGTCGCATTCGTTGCAGAACTTGGTAACGTCGGCGTGTATCCTCGGCCACCAGTAGAGTTGGCGTACAGCAGTTTCCGTCTTCCTCTGACCCGCGTGGCCTAACTCATTGTGAAGTTTCTGTAATACAAGTGGTATTCGCACCGTCGGAGTAATAAGTTTCGGACCAGACTTATCCAGCAACTACAAAACTCTACCGATGGCCTTCAAACTACCCAATGTCCCCAGAGTGCACGTTCCTACGCTGATCGAGATTGCATTTCGATCCCAGAAGGTTTTGGACGATCCATCCAGTTGACGCTTGTATATGTTGGAGATGTAAGGGTCATCAGACTGGTCATTGGCCCATGCTTCATCCACCTCTAGATCATGTAAAACCGCGGTCACTTCGTCCGATGCAGGAAGTCTGGAAAGCGCGTCTGCATTGGCATGTCGTGCGCCGGGCCGGTATTCACATGTGAATTCGTACTCATGTAACTGTTCATGCCATCGCGCGACTTGTCCCTCAGGGTCACGGAAGTTTCGAAGCCAGTGAAGAGATTGGTGATCCGTTCGAACCAGAAACGGTTTTCCAATGAGGTATGGTCGAAAGTATCTGAGAAACTTGACCAAAGCCAGTAACTCGCGTCTGATGGTGCAGTATCTGCGCTCCCGTTTGTCTAGACGGCGGCTAGCGTAAGCAATCACAACTTCGCCACTTGATGTTTTCTGTGACAAGACGGCTCCTATCGCGTCAGCACTGGCGTCTGTATCCAGCACGAATGGTCCCGCTGTATCCGAAACGTCAGGAAAGCCAAGAATTGGTGGTGATGATAGACATTCTTTCAGTTGTGTGAAAGCTCGATTACACTCATCGGTCCAAAGGCACTGTCGGCTCTTTTTGGTCAGGCAATGTAGCGGAGCCGAGATGGTAGCGAAATTACGAATAAACCTGCGATAATATGAGGCAAGTCTCAGGAAGCTTCGTAGATCCTCCACGTTACGAGGTCGTGGCCACGATTGAACCTTTTCACCTTTACCAGGGTCGGTGCTGAAACCTTTTGGTGTGATGACATGACCCAAAAAGTAACTTGGCTACGCAGGAATCGGCACTTAGAACCTTTCGGCCTTAGTCCGGCTTGCCGTAGCCGTTGCAGGACAATGCGCAGTCGGTCATTATGTTCTTCGACGGAACTGCCATGGACTATAACATCGTCCAAGTAAATTAGGCATTCCTTCGGCACAAGCCCTTCCAAAAGCTGTTGCATCAGCCGTTGAAACGTTGCAGGAGCGTTTGCCAACCCAAAAGGCACTGTCTCAAATTCATACAAACCCGATGACACGATAAAAGCTGTCTTGCCTCGATCAGATTTGCGGACCTCCACCTGCCAGTACCCAGCGGCCAAGTCGAGGGTTGAAAACCAAGGTGCACCATGGAGCGCATCGAACGTAGCATCGATACGTGGCAGCGGAAAAGAATCCTTTCGGGTAACCTCATTCAGTCTCCTATAATCTACATAGCGTCGTAGAGATCCATCTTTCTTGTTAACTAGGACGATGGGAGAGGCCCATGGTGACGTTGACGGACGAATAACATGCTTCTCCAACATGTCCTTAATCATATTATCGAGTTGAGGTTGGTAGTGTATGGGGACTCTCCGGGCCGGCTGGCGAATAGGGTGTTGGGTGCCCGTGTAAATTTCATGCTGAATTATGCCTGTACGTCCAAGCTTGTCATCACCAAATAAATCCTCAAACTCTCGGAGCAAAGAACAAAGTTGCATCTTGTGTTTTAGAGGCAAAGTCGTATCATTATTTAAGGGATCGATTATGTCGGACATAAACGGTGAAGCTGCAGATGGTTCGATGGAAACCGGACAGGAATGCAATGAACTCAAACGTCGCCTGTGCTGTTCCTTAACGGATCATGTGTCAAAGTAGCGCTGGAGAGGTAAAGAGTACTCGCGTGTTGGCCCAAAAAATCCATTTCCAAGTTGGCTTCCCATTTAAGGTTCCGACAGACTAAAAACTCGTGAGTAGCTGTGATTTTGCCCAAACGGACCCTGGCGATTAGGGAGGATACTACTGGTAGTTCAGACCCGTTAGCAGTAACTACACGTAGCCGTGTCATACGGAATGCTCGACGATCACCGAGACGACTGGCTACATTTAATAGCAACAGAGAACATGATGCTCCAGTGTCAGTCAAAAAACGCAAAACAGCATCGTTCAGGAACCCAACCGTGGTCAACGGACTAATTACCGCATTACAAACAGAAGCAGACATTAAGTGTTTAGACCTACCTCGGGGTCTTCGCGGCCTGATCGGGGGATTGTGCCCGCAGTGTTGAGCACGCATTCCAAACCGGTGGCAGTACCAGCAACTCGCGTTCGGCTGGTTCGTTGTAGGCGGAGTGGTTTTCATAGTTTCGTGTATCTTCGTTGTGGTGGGACCAATCGCATGGCATTCACGAATTCCAGGGGACTTGGAAGTGCTGTCTAGTATTTCCATTGCCTCTTGTGTCCGCGCATCCTACAGCAACTCTTCGAGGCGGCATGGTAATCTTCGCACCAACTCGTTACGAAGCGACTTGTCGCGCAAGCCCATACAAAAGCGCTTGCAAACACAATTCTCCCTTGCGGAAGACGTAAGTCCGGGGAAAGCTTTCAGTGCGTGGTCTCTAAGCGCACGTGAGAACACATCCCACCTTTTCGCCGGGCAACTGGTTGCGGGTAGCGAACCTCTCCTCGTAAATCACAGCAGGCTCTGATTTTACAAATAGACGGCGCAAAGCCTCCCATATCTCTAAGGAAGAAGACTTCGGAGTAATGCCCGTTGAACAGATGAGGCGCAAAGCTTCGTCGCTCAGAAAGCTGAGGATAAAAATTCCGACACCAGTCTCGGGGATAGTGGATAAGTACGCTGAGACCTGAAATTCCCAGTTTTCGAAGTCGTCGTCAGGCTGAAAAACTGGCAGCTTTCGGAGCGTTGGACGAAAACCATGTGAACATTCGTGTGTAAAACAGCGAACATTAGATTTTACTTCGAATGGGCTGAACTCTTGGTTGTCCATTTGTGTATGATCCCAACTCTGACACCCAAATGTAACGGTTCCGTCAGAGCAGGTTTGAAATGCCAAGAGACGATCGGGCTGAAATGGAGCGCACAGTAAACACACACGACAGTAACTCGACTGGTCTATGAATGCGTTGACACATGCAATCGGATGAGGAAGGAACGTCACGATATCCAGCGAACGCAGCACGAAGAGATGCAATCAATCGGGCAGTCAAGGACCACGGAAGGAAAAACACGACGGGGAGCAGCAACGTGTCTCTGACAACCAAAAAACGAAGGTACAATCAAAACAAAACCGCAACTCGTTCAAAAATGGTATAAAAGGTCCTTAGGTGCGTCAAATGGGAAATATTTTCAGAACGATTCATTCATTGTTCAAAGTGTTCGAGTCTGAAAAAGGAGAGAAGAAAGAGAATTAAAAGTGGCGGTTCGTTCAAAGTCCCATTACAGTTTCGGTTTCGTTGCAGGATACGGATTCGAATATACTGCTCCTACCGCCTATTTGGTTTTCGACGCATTTAAACAGTTGTAATATCACCTTTGCGCAGGATTCAATCAAAATGCGAAGGCAGAAAGCTAGCCGGGAATCATGCACAAAATGATCATAAACCATTAATTGCGCACTAGGTATTGCGGGGTAACGGTGCTGAGACTATTCCGCAGCGAAGTTCAGTTATCAGTGTTATTGGTTCCCCACATCTTTTGCCGAGGGGGACCGTTGAGTTCGCCAATGGCGGGATTTTGAATACGGGTTGGGAATCATGAGGAAAATGCTAATTTTTGTATTGGAGGGAAAGGGTTTCACTTCCATTGTCCTCGGTAACAACCAACATAGTTTGAGTGACTGCGGAATATATTTTTAATTTCGGTGATAATAAGTGTGGGAAACAGCAGTTATAGCTATATGGATTTGTGTCGTGGAAACGATTATGAACACGGGTGTAGTTGAAGTTCATGGCATAATCGACAGCAGGCAACTGGTAAATACCAATGGTGTGAACGGCTGTGTTATGGAGCTACTAAGTGTTAATGCAATTGTTTCATGTATGTAAAAGTTATGCTTGCAAGAACTTACTTGCTTGGATAAGGAGGACACCTCTCCTATCTGCTTAATGTATTGTTCGTATCTTCTGAAATCGCGATAAATAAAAGCGAAATTTACAATTAATAACTCTTACCAACTACCATTTTTCGTACATACTTAAGCAAAAGGCGACCTATACACATCTTTTACAAATGCAGTTATGAAAGCATCACCACCTAGTCTGGTGTACAGGAACAAAAAGTCCCTCCAAACCAATTTTTCATGCCAAAAATTAGCCACTCCGGCGCATGAGGACATCCGGTGGCTGGGTTCTCTTAATGTACGGTGGTTATAATGAGGTCAGTACCACCAAGAAGCTGAAAACTGTACTTACCATGCTAAATTGCAAAGTGGCATAAAATTGGAAAAGTTAATGTATAACAGTACATAAGTGGTTAAAAAGGAAACAGAATTCAAAAATGGTTCATGGAAGGCCGCGCTATCCCTCTGTAAAAAAGGGAATTGCCATCATGTATGGTAAATTTTTCAAGGCATAGGGGAGTCTGTGTGCAGCATATGGCTTTTTTAACTAGGGAATGGCTTGCATTGGAGGTTGTATATGGAATTGGTAACCGTGTAATGGTGATTGGAATCATTAATGCTCGTTAGATAATGGACTGTGTGTGTGTGTAAACATGGAATGTGCTGTCAAAAGAAATAAAATAAAATAAATATTTTATTCTCGACTATGCGAGGCACGCCAATTGAGGCATGATCAGGTATGTACAGCTGTACAGACATTTTATGGGAACTGTAGTGACAGTAGAAAATTGTTCATATGTCCATGCCTGGAACTGTGCAATGGTGAACATGCGAAAGAACGATTTGGTTGTAGTGGGGTCGGGATCCATTTGTTTGGGCATAATCGCTCTGCCACATATCGCAGTCATACCTCAACTAATAATAGATAGAGAATCCTGAGTGATCCATTGGAAGATAATTGAAGAGCAAGCTATCCAGTATGATGATTCTAATTGAGCTGCCAGTGTGAAGTTATGGGCTGTGACTTGATTCGGTGGCGAGTCACATTCGCCACGTTGCAGTGTTGTTAGACGGACATTTGTTGCTTTTTCTAGGGAGAAGGCTTGCCAGGCGAAAACCCACCAGGTCCTGAAACACTGCCACCAATCCATTGAATGGCAAGTTGTAACTGGCTATGTTTCTTGTCGAACGTTTTTTGCTCCGTTATTCGCAGTCAACTTGCGTCCCATTTTTCTGCTGACTGATGCGTTATGCGAGTGGCCATTGCGTGCCTGGGTCCTCTCCTGTGCCAGATCGGTAGGTCAGGAACTAAGCATTCTTTCTGGATATGATGTGTTAATCATCTGCAGAACCACGGGAAGTCTCGAAGAATATACGTTGAAATATGTTGAAGTCTTGGAGGACAGGATAGGTTCCGAAGAAAGAATCGCAGATCCCCCGGCGTATGTAGTGAATTTGATTAGAGATAGGGAAAATCACGGCCATTTGAGCGGTCAAAGCGGATTGGAGAGCATAGAATGACCGATTGTTCAAGCTTTGTATTGGCAGGAGAATGTGCCTTCCGTAGTCGAAACTCCTCCAGTCAAGCAATATGTGGAAGAGGTATGGTTAGGTAAATTGAACTCAGTGGTTCATGCCGCGGAAGAATTGTATCAGTGCAAGATATTGATTGATTTGTCCGGTTAGTAAGTTGTAAAAAGTTGATAATTTTCCGCTCAAGTCCAGGTAAAGGAACTGTGTGCCTTGTATTGTTGTCGAAACGGAGGACAATTCCTTGTTGCGTGTCACCGTACCTGTGACAGACTCGGGAGAATAAGGAAACGAACAGAGACAGTCACACAGACAGAAGAAAGGATTGCATCTGGAATGCAGTCAAGCAATTGCGGCGATGCCTGAACTATTGCACCCCTATGCATGTAATTGTTATTTAAATATCGCATATACGCGTATAT
Source organism: Dicrocoelium dendriticum (assembly GCA_944474145.2). Classification (NCBI taxonomy): domain Eukaryota; kingdom Metazoa; phylum Platyhelminthes; class Trematoda; order Plagiorchiida; family Dicrocoeliidae; genus Dicrocoelium; species Dicrocoelium dendriticum. The sequence goes on from OX104063.1 coordinate 174,428,860, forward strand.
CATAAGGTGCTAAATACGACAAGAATCGAGCAGAACACGGATCAGTAAAGAAGGAAAGATTGAAGATGAAGCAGGAGTGTTTGGGGAGGGGTCAGAAAGCAAAAGAGCGTTTAGATGAGCCTGGATAAGTCAGCATGATGAAGCTAGACAGTCAGATTAAAGTGGGGATAACAGTGGTGAATGTAACGAGAAAGAAAATTTGCGGGACTACAGAGACTATATAAAAGGCCCGTTAGCATATCAAACGAAGCTCTCAGGCTGAGGGACAGTTTGTGTTGTGACTGCACAGCCTAGAACAAGTGCGTCTCTGATTTCTGGAAACAGTCAGAAAGTAGGAGACTCGTCAGACGAGGCTAGAGTGGAGCCAGGCCCGAGGTGTTATCCGTCCAATGGATAAAAGAAAGGCAGACAGAGCGCGGAAATGAAAGAATGTAATCGTGAAGGAGACACTTAAGGGGAAGTGGAAGAGCCTACAAAGATCTCGAGGTGTTGCGAACAGACCTTTGGACCTGTCGATGGTTCAAAGTATGGGCTCAGTATTCGGAAAGCAGGAGAATATGGAGATGATAGGAGGATATCGGCTCATGGAGAGAAAGCCCTATTATAAATGTCAGAAAGTTAACAGAGCGTCAACAGGATAGAAGTGTTAAAGATAAAAGCGGATATATTTGCGGATTTACTAGTGAGGAATCATGAGCAGAAGTGCTCTGGAGGCGGAAGAGACAGAGAATTGCGTTTGCAGAGACTAGATCATGTAAAACTCAGAAGGCCGAGAGAGGTCAGAAGGCAGGAGGCCGTACATCCAGAACCAGAAAAGTCAGACTAGAGTGTGAAAAAAGGGCTCTATGGGTGCGAAGAGAAAGAAAGAGAAAGCCAACGATATGCTCCAGGTGCTGTGCGCAGACCGTTGGAGCTGCCGGTTTCTGTTCATTAGGGTCACGGAAGTCGGAAGGTACGAGATCGTTGAAACGAGCCCAGAATGTCAGCTCGTAGGGTGAAAGTCGGATTAGTAAAGGCTAATTGCTAACAGAGAACATCAACCTAAATGGACATGTTAAGGAAAAAAGGGGACATGATAATAAGGTTCAATCATGACCAGCGGTGGTCTTGCGGTGAGGGTAACAGACTTCCGTCGGCAGCGTCCAGATCATTAGATCACAGAAGTCCGAGCGATGTCAGCAGACTGGAGAGCGTAAAGTCACACCCGGGTAAGTCAGCAAGCTGAAGGTAGTCCTCAAAAGTAAGGGGGGAATAAAGTAATGAGTGTCATCAGAAAAGCAGTTTGGGAAGCAAGTGGCCATATGAAAAGGCGGTTGCATGCCGAAGAACGGTCTCAGGATAAGGGGGACAGAGCACCAGGACAACAAGCCTAGATCGTTAACGTTTGGAATGTAAGGAAGTAGTCAGAAAGCAGAAGGCTGGTCAGACGCCGCTAGAGTAGTACCAGATCCAGAGAGTTGCCTGACCAGTGGAAAAAGAAATGCAAACAAAATGAGAAAAGGAAAAGTTTTCATTGATGAGTGATAAAGTCAGCGATATTCCCGACGTGGTATAAACAGACCATTGGGTTTGCCGCCCCCTGATCATTAGGGTCACAGAAGTCGGAAGGTGGGTCGTTCAGACCAGACTAGAAAGTCGGCACATAAGGAGAAGGCGTAATATGTGAGGGTAACAAAGCGTTGATTTGGCAGTGCCTAGAACAGTTAGATCGCATAAGCCCGAGAGGTTAGAAAACAGTAGACCATTCTGCCTATCCCTGATCAATCGGGTCTCAGCAGTCAAAAACAAAGAGACCACTGAGACGGGAAAGCAGACTGATATGTCTGCCAATCCTCGGTTATTCAGGTCACAATAGTCAGAAGCAAAGAGACTATTGAGATGAGGTTAGAATATCAGCTCAAAAAGTGAAAACCGTAGAATTTAGGTCTAAGGGATAAGGGAAAGCATCGGCAGAATAGGCACGTACAGGAAAAAAGCGGACATAGTAATAAGGATTAATCAGGGCCAATAATGCATTTCAGTTGATGGTGGCAGGACGTTACGTCAGCAGAGCCTAGGTCATTGGGATCTCAGAAGTCCGAGGTGGGCCAGAATGCAGGAGACCGTTCAGACGAGTCCGGATAGGCCAACAAGATGAAGCTAGGCCGCCAAATTAACTTGTGGATAGCAGAGATGAGTGTCCTATGAAAAGGGACGACAGCGGCTATATGAAAAGCCAGTCAGCATGCCAAGGAAAGGTCCGGAGATGAGGGGAACAGTGTTTGGAATGTAGAGCCTCGAGTGATAACGTCTCGGATGTCAGGGAGCAGTGAGAAACATGAGACTGGTTAGCCGGGGATAGATTAGAGCCATGTCCGAAGAGATTTACGTACTTCAGAAGAGGTCGAAAAGCCAACGATGTTCCCCGGCTTATGGGAGTAGACCGATAAGTCTGCCTATCCCTGATCAATAGGGTCACAGTAGACGAATGCAAAGACAGCAAGCCGTTGAATATAGGTATACGTACTGAAGGAGAGCATCGGCAGAATATGCATGTTCAGGAAGAAAGGGGACATAGCAATAAAGATTAATCAGGGCCAAAAATGCATTTCAGTTGAGGTTTGCAGGACGTTACATCAGCGTTAAGGAGTGTCAAAAGAAAAGAAGCTTTTGGGACGAAAGTGACTAAATGAAGAGCCAGTTAGCATGTCAAGGAAAGGTCTTGAGACGAGTATGTAAGTATTGTATATACATTCATATATGTATATATGATACTTATATACCTATATGTATAAGCATCCATGGGTTAATGAATTTAGCCTGGGATATTGGTAAGACCATAGATAAGAAATGCGTACGTTACTTAATGTTTGTGTGTAAGTCTATCTACTGCTGCATGTGATGCATAATACATGTGAAATGGGAGAACGAAGAGATATCCGGAATATTATGTTGCCGGGAATGAAAATTATGGGTAATCACAAATGGTTTTGGGGTATACATTTGCGGAAGCAGAGGAATGCTATAAATACGAGTTGGGACTGCGGCGGTTTGCTATTGTGATCAGCAGGCTTTTCGCTCAAGGTGCGGTACATGGAATGGTCTTGGTTCACGCAAGAAAACATGGTTTTGCATTACAAAAGGGTATGTAAGCATGGTAGCCGAGGATTACCTATTTTGGAGCTTAAAAGGTTTTATGCGGAAAAGGTGTTTTTAAAACATTTACAATGGTCTAAAGAATATTGTCTCGGGAAGGGTGACGGAGGTAATCGGTTGTATTGGGTGAAGCAAAGAAGTAGAATTTTGTAAAGGTTTCAGCATTAGATAAATAAGGCGTAGTGCTCTGTGTGCACTAAGCTTGTTTCAGGAAGGTGTACCCGGGAACGGGGTCCGTTTTGTTTCGTTTTCAATTTGTTCAGGTTTTTAAAGGCGTTTGATGTTTAGTATTTTTGACTCGATTTTCACTTATTCTTTAACGTTAAAGTTGCAGGTTTTCTGCCTTTATCCTTTATTTTCCAGCACCTCTTTTTTGTACATGGTCAGTGAACGTCGTCTTAACGTCCCTATCAAGGGTGTGAGATCAGTACGGCGTACTCCAGCCAAAGCTAAAACTAGCAGCAGCAACATAGCTGGCACAACTATACCATGCACCGTTAACTTAACGGTGTCTTTTCTCTGAGTTCCCAAATGGTCGATCTTCCAAACAACATGGTGAAGTTCAAAATGGTCCTCAACGCAATAGAAACTTTTATTGACAGGCTGGCAGCCATAGATACTATGATGCACCCCAAGGACCTTATGGAAGCTAAGCAAGCGGAATTGTTTGGAAGGTAAATTACTACCATTTTCGCCGAGGTGATGGATCGACTAAAATGTCTTAGTGAGGTAGTGGTTTATAATGTTCCAGAACGCCTGAATATGCACACCATGCCTAAAATACTGACGCGTGAATGGCTTGGAACCCAATCCACTGAGCTGCACAGGACTGAGAAAAATGTTGTGAAAAACCAATGCCACCACTTAGTCAATTCCGATAATTAGGTCTGCGGGAATTTAGACCCGCACCACGTTCCTTGACTTAAAGTTAGTACCAGAAAGAACGGCGTTTCAACGACGTTACGATAGTCTAAGAGAGTGTTTCGCATTTAGCAGATGTGTTCAGACGAATTGTGACAACTGTCCGACGCCAGGGAACCTAAGTGGCTTGGGTACTGTGGAGCTTGACATTTCGTCGGATATGGATACTGGATCGCTTGATTGCTTGGAAGAACTTGCAAAACCTGGGACCACTACTATCCATAAAAGCCACAGCATGCACAGAGCAAATCAGCCAACCCGGGAACAATATAGGGAAAACGTCCGTTAATACGAAGTGCTCAGCTACTGATACAAGTCGATCAGTTAAACCGGAAGGGTCAATGATTGACGAACCTCTAAAGCCACCTTTAATCAACTCAGTTAAATCGGACATGTTAGGGAAATGGTACGACGATCGAAGCGAGCCCAGCATAACCTATACGCAGACAACAGAGCCTCGAGCCAAAAGACTCCGTACATGGACCGCACGACAGAGTTTACCTGAGCCGCTGGGCTCAGCGCCACGAACTTTGAAAATAAGAAAAGCGGAGACCCTAGCACCATATAATGCTGCGTGGGGAAATGAATTGTGCAGCGCACTAGTGTCCAGTGTTCCAGAAGATGTATCGGTGGACGCGTTTTGGAGTGCAATCATTGCGGTTAATGGCATTGCAGAGAATGCACTGCAGGTTCATGGACTGACTGAGTGTGGAACCCAATTTGCGGCTCCAATCAAACTGAACGCCAAGGGTGAGGCAGTATTGCGTACTCCCACAGCTAACAGTGAATTACTTCGCAGTACAACAATGCTAAGCCAGCTTACGTTCGGACCGCTGAAAGAAGCTTAACTTGGGCTACGACGAATCCTAACATCAAAACAGGCTTTAGGCAACGAGAGCCCAGAGCATCTAGCAAGAAACAACGAACGACATCTAACTGCTTAGACAACATTGTGTCTAAAACTACGAAAGCTCTCAGTGCCAAACGGGCTTGCAGAGGAAACACACCTAGTCACTCACCTACGAGAGTTAGGTCACACACGCAAGCCTCAAATATATCAAGGTCCGTAGACAAGCGGTCGCCGCAGCCGGCTTAGGAGGACGTGTGGTTCAGCGTACTTACATTTAATGTTCCGGATGGCATATCAACGGGCGAGCTTAAGAGCACAATCCTTAAAGTTAACGGTATCGCGGAAATTCGGTAAAAGTTGAGAGGATGGCCAAAAGGATCAGTAAATTCCCAGCCCCACTCAAACTGAGAACAAACGATAGTAGAATCTTGCGCAATATATTATTGAATCGTGAACCACTCCGTAATGATACCAAGTTAAGACAACTCTATTTCGGCCCACCAAGACGGACACTACCGAATAATATCCCAGATACTTATGAGACGCACCGCGTACCAGCAGCGCATTAAATCACCTACGGCGAGTACTACATTTTGTAGTCTACAAAGCTCCAATCAACTTCATGCGCATCTAAACTGTTGTGCACCTGCTACATCATTCAGAATGTTGCCGCCGGACCAGATACAAATGCCAAATAGTCCACTGCTCCCTACCCCGCAACCTGCGCATTTTTACACCAGGTAGGGATGAGCCGGGGCAGTTACATCCCGGCACCAAACTCCTCGTCTCTTAACTACCAACTGCAATGTCTTCTCACTCAATGTTTACAACTACTGCAGATAGCGAAGTAACCATCAACGGCTTCATCTCGTCATCTGTAAAGCTAGTAGACCCCAAGTGTTCTTTGTCACTTCTACTTATAACCGCTAGGTCCCTAAACAATAAAATGCATATCCTGCGTCCACTGCCTGTCCTTGCCGGCTTGGATGCAATATTTGTCACGGAGACATGGTTTTCCCCTTATGCTTCAGAGGAGGAGTACTCACCTCCTGACTATCGGCGGTTTATGCCATCTCGTGTGCATAAACGAGGAGGCGGGTGCGCCATTTTATGTTAAAAATAATTACCCAGCAATAACGTCCGACGTCATGAACGCGGCTGAGGCGATGGATTCCGTATGGATAACGGCTGATATCCTGGGATCAACGGTATTATTTTGGTGTGTTTCTAGACCACCTGTTACTTCAGTTAAGGGTGACAACGCGTTAATGGATACTTTTGCGCAAGCATCAACTTTTCCTGCGAATACCAACTGGTTGCAGGAGCTTTCAACCTGCCTGAGTTAAACTGGTTCTCACCTGCTACAAAAGTGAAGTATGCTGGCCCACCCGCATGTATCAATTTAGGAGGCTGGATGCAACATGTATTTGTTCTAACAACTGCGGAACATATGGTAGACCGAATATTTACCATAGGCATCCCATCAACGCGAGTGGCGGTCTGCCGGGAGTTTCCGGGTAGTGATCACAGATTAGTGCATTGCTCGGTTCACGTACAGCCTAGCACTGCACACCCAACGGTAACAGACGCAGTCGTAGTATACCGCCCGATGCAGCTCGTCAACTGGACAAACTTTGCTGTACCCATTCGATCAAATAATTGGGATGAATGCTGTATGTCTGATTCTGTGGATTGCTCGGCTGAGCTGTTTTATGAGGAAATAATTCACCGTCTCGACGTTCTAGCTCCCTTGTCCCATTTACTAAGACACCCTTCTGGAGGTGTGACCCAATCCAAAATGCACAAAATAATGCGGCAGCTTAGACGATCCTATAACACCCCCTACAATTTTGCCCACATCATGAGAACGAACGAGATTGCACAACCGTTTTCTGCCAGGTCTAAGCAGCAGCAAACCAATCATTAAATAGCCGCAGTAAATAGTGCGAACAAACCTAAGAATCTCAGCTGGCTGCTGCGCTCTCGGACCCCTAAATACGGGCGAGAGATCTCTACACTAAAGAGCTGTCCCAACGAAACTTCTAGTGACGCAAGAATTTTAGGTGCATTCTTCAGCACACATTTTAAAGAATCGCAGCGTTTAGAAATAGGGTCAACAATTTAGGCCCCGCAAGTACTCGGTAGCTAGTCTTTGTCCTCTGTACATTTTGATATGAATAGTGTCCGTGCTGCGATTTCAAGTACCGAGCCATCCTGCAACCCTGGTCCAGGCGGAATGCCGCCCAGTCTACTTTTGAATGGTGGTGATGCTATCCATATTCTTCTTTTGATACTGTTTACGTTATAAATGCAACAAGGTCAATGTCCGACCGCTTTGAAACATTCCATCATTGTGCCAAGGCATAAGGGCGGAATCCGACAGGAAGTTGGTAACTATCGTCCTATTAAACACACTTCTATTATCTCGCGTGTGATGGAGAAGTTTATACAAATAGCTCTCATGACTCACCTTTATGCAGGCGAGCACATAAATAACCACAGTACGGGTTTCTAAGTGCTCGGTCTTGTGCAACCTGTCAGCTGGAGTGCCTTAATTTATTCACCGAGACCATTGCCTCTAACCTTTCAGTTAGCATCCTTTACCTTGATATGCAAAAGTCTTTTGACAGGGTACCACACGTGCGCCTGATGCATAAGGTAAAGGCTTACGGGGTAGGCAGTCTCCTATTAGAATGGCTGGGTTCTAACCTACTAGGACTTGCGCAGTCTGTTAAGATTGAACAAACTATATTCATCCGGACCGCCGTCCCAAGTGGCTTAGTGCATGGGAGCTTTCTTGGCCCGACCCTATTTTCTATATATATCCATGACATCTGCAAAGGTTTGCAACACGGTCGCTCCTTCATCTTTGCTGACAATGTAAAAGTTGTCCACGTCTTTCCTCCTGGTAATGAATTATCCGCAATTAATAGTATCCGTAAAGATCTTAAAGCACTTGAAAAGTGGTGCGAACATTGGCAAATGAACTACTCCGCGCAAAAATCTAACGTCATGACCCACAACTTTTCTAGACCTGTTGGGTCCATAACAATAAACGGTATCACTATCCAACCGAATGCCATGACAACGGACCTGGACCTGCGTTACACCATGAGCCTCAACTTTGTAGAGCAAGTGCATTATCAAGTGGCAAGGGTAAGGGGTTATCGTTCCACATACTCCGTTACCTAAAAACCGCAGACGCAAGGCTAGAACTTTACAAAAGTCAAGCCAGGCCACAACTGGAATAGTGCTCTTTTATATGCAGCTACCTACGGAAGTCTGACCGTGTTCTGCTTGAAAGAGCTCAGCGACGCTTTACGAAGACGTTAACTTCGTCGCAGCATGCCCTGAATTACCGACAGAGGTGCGAACACCTTAAAATTTAGCCCCTATATCAAAGGCGCATTATCCTTAACCTGTGCTGCTTACATAAGCTATTTCATAGAAAGCTGCGCAGTAATATCAATTGTCTTAAAACAAGGAGCGCATCTGAATCTAAACTCCGAAACAAGGGCCATTCCATTACACCGCTAGGTGCAAAGAGACTGCGATCTCGTTTCTTCTTAGTTGTGTACGTGTACATAAGTAACAGGTTGTCTTCCAGAATAAGAGAAATCCAAAACTTGCAGGTATTCAGGAAGGAGATACAAAGCTTCCTATGCCTTGGCAAAATACAAAGTATCTTCCATATCTGCGATTCGCAAGACCACTTCTTTCGAAGCTGGCGCTGATGTAGGTTGAGGAAGCCCACGATGTAGTGCATGACGTCTAAACACTTAGAGCTCACAACTCATCCACATTCATTTTCGTTACCGTCTTAGCACCTGAGAGACTAGCGGTATCTATCGCAAAATAATATATATATCTTTCATATTGTTGACAAAGGGAGCACTTTAAAGGTTCTAAGCCCAAGAATCAAACCTTCTGCTTTCCACTTAACCTCGCCTGGCCCCATATACTTAGCATTATCTGCCTTTCACCATTGGCAACACCAATAGACAGGCTTAAAGGAAACCAGATCCTCTTTTTAACTGCTTTTGCTAGTATGACGCCCGCATTTCCAGATTCCAACTGATTGGCACGAAAGCTAACCAACGACAGAGAGACCCCTGTCACACTGGCTGGCTGGACCACCAGAAACATTCCATCACCACTTTTCTTATCTTGGTCGCCTGTGTGTTGGTTATCTTTTAACCGGCTCCAAAGCCTACCACGTGTTATGCCTGATGGCGGGTGAACGAACAGCACCCAATGGTTTTCGTTACTATTCTACTCCTGGTTTACGTTTTCACTCTGCTTAGGGTGCTAGAAACGCTCTTGCCCTAAAAGCCACAAAAGAGATAGCCATCGTGACAGTAGAGTACTGGTTAAAATTGCCACCTGGATAAACACCACTGGAGCTTGCATAGGAACTTAAAATTTGAGAGAAATAACTAGAAATTCATCAAAGGCTGCGCAATAGTATAAATCAACACCGGATGCAAAACAATCCCTCAAATTCGAGCAAGCTCAATCACCAGAAGTAGAGTTGGTAATGTCCCACCAACACAGACCAATATGGATTTCATGTCCAAAAGCAAATTGTTAAAGTTCACTAAATTTTCCCCTACTCATTTCTTTATTATTAGTGCCGGGCCCCACTAGTACACTGATGTTGGAGACATGGCTTCATAAATATAGAAAATTGGCTTTAAGGGACATTACTTGTGCTATTTAGCTAAGAAGTGTGTGTATTTTTCAAGCCAAAATGTGCCAACTGATCTGAAAGTCTCCTTTGTTACTTTGGTAGACATGGCTCATGCGGCCTTGATATATGCTTCAGAAACGCTTAGAGGCTTAAAAATACTAAAGTTTATATTCCTAGTAGTTTATGTGCTAAGGTCTTCTAACTGTGGGTTAATTATAAGGTCTCCTGCATTCCCATGCAGATGGAATATTCCTTACTGGATTTCCAGCGTTTTCGCGCAAACTTATCGCTTAGTTGCGTATATTTGTCATGTATGCCTGCAGTGTACTTTTCGGCCACCTACGCAATCCCTAGTTGTCGCATGGTAATACGGGCTAATTGGAACATTTCTGGATAGCTAGGCCTATTCCGAACGTATGCCGCTTCGCTGCATTTTACATTCTCCTTCCTTTCCCCTTTTCTACTTATAAAGCAGAAAGCCAATTTTAACGAAAAAGAGTAATGGCCTATTCGTAGACCATCATTCAATTGCGAATAAAGCGCAAACTACTGCACGTATTGCACTGTTGTTACTTTTAACATATTCAGCGATTAAAACTTGTCCAGAGTGGCTTACTTTTGTGCTACGATACGCAATATTCTAGCCATAGAAAAGGTTTTACTTTTTCTGTGGCTTACTCTGGTTGAAATTTTGCGCCAGAATGCAATATCAGCGCAAGAAAAGTTTGGTTGTAGTTTTTGTTAAGTTGTGTCCTTCTATTAAAGCACGACGCCTTAATATGTCTCTTAAAAATCCCTTCTATTTTCGTCTGTGTTTCTCGAAATTACTTTTTAGCTTTTCGTATCGCTTACAATTCCCCCACTTCCATTCCTTCCATGTGAGCACCAAATATAGTGGCGACTGAGCGGGTCAAAATGTCCAATGAATCTAAAATGAACTTGTTATGAATTTGGTCCTCTTCCAAAGAAAAAGGGCATAACCACACAACTTCCACAACAAAAGAACATGGAGCGTAATATCGCCCGACGGAACCAGAAAAATTTCAAGGTGGGCGCCTGCGACCCCATCAGCTGTAAACCAAACAACGCCAATGCATTTTCATTGCCAACGCGGAACATATAATTGCATTCTGCCTAATTTATTGCAAGAGCGTCGGATTAACGTAAAGACTGATGTGAAACCTTAAGGGTGCAGCCACTAGCCTGTCTAGAAATATACCTAGTTATTTATTTAGTTAAGGGGCAGCGGATTTTACGTTACTTATTTATAAATGTATAAGTTAACCCGCTGCTGGGTAGAGTAAAATAACTCAATTAATCGGACGTTACTCTTTGGGGCAACGTATTGTCAGTAGAATGGGAAGCGATGCGCATGCCTACGTTGTACTGTGATGCGCAGTGCGTTTGTAAGGTGGAGTAGGATGGTATCAGGTGGGCAGAAGAAAGCTCCAACCTTGTGCAAATATGCTCATCTAAGTGGGGGCGTTGCGGAAGCTCATCACCCACCAAGCGAGGATACTGAAAAATGGTTCATCAAATATTGTTACAGATGGAAGGGAGGGCGCAACGAGGTGAACGTTCCAAAGGCTTAGTGAACTAGCGAAACAACGTTTGCCACTAAGGTACGGGTACATCGGCATGTTCGTCTTTGAAAATAACTGCGTAATGTGAACTTACCACGTTTTTAATGGATGAGCACGTTATTCGCATAGCTTGCAGCGTTGCTGCACACGACATGATGTGGGAATTCGACCCCATATTGTCTGAAGATTACGGAACCACCCACTGGACCTGTAGCTTGTAGTCTGCCGCAAGTAATTTGCGGACTTTGCAAGCTTCCCATGCAACGTGGGACGACAAGGCACAGTGACAGGGGAAGCCCTGAAAAGGGCCGTGGCTCCGTTCTCTAAGGAAGGTGTAATGTAGACAAACGGGAAAGCGAAGGAAGACCTGACCCAGTGCTATGGCAGGAGACGGCAGGTGCACGTACGACACAGGGGGACCAAGGGGGCTAATGAGGACGGCGACGTGCGGTGAAGGTGTGCTACATCTGTGAGGGCGCAGTCATCACGATAATTGGATCATATCTTTTGCTCGCATTCACTAAAGCCGGATATAGTGGTACCTTTCGGCGACTGTAGGGCCATGGGCGGCGGTACCCTGGACGATGTGGCTCCGTACGTGGAGAAAAATACAGGGGCAGTGTTCAATTGGACGGCGGCGCATGTCATTTGGGCCGCGGAAGGGTTGCCATTTATTACATGAAATATACCTGGAAGGGTTTCACAGCTGCGCCATATTGCGGCAGCCGTAGGTTGGATGGACGCATAGGCAGCGGTAAGTCGAAGTACCAAGGGCGGAGCTTATCACTGTGGCTCTGAAAGTGTTGTGCGCAGTGAACACCAGTGGTACCTGTGGCTAGGTAGTAGGGATGCGTCATATTGTGGCGGCAGTACGTGGGAGGAGGCTCAGTGGCAGCGTGAAGTAGGACGCCAATTACCAGCGCATATCGCTGTAGCTCTGACAGATAAGTGATCATGGAAAATTAATGCTACCTGTGACTAAGTATCAATGACGCATCCCATGGCCGCGGCACTACTTGGAGGTTCAGTGGCTTTGGGAAGTAAGACGGCAATTGGCGGCGCATATCGCAGTGGCTCTGAACGAGAAGTGAGCATGGGAACCCAATGTTACCGGTGGCTAGATATCAATACTGCCTCATATGGCAGAGGCTGTACGTGGGAGGAGTCGTAGTGGCAGCTAGAAGTACCAGGCCAAAGGAAGTTCCATTTCATGGTGCCTGTGCAAAAATGTGCGCGAACACCGTATGCACAAAATACATGGAATGTGTAAGACCTCCTGGCGTGACTAAAGTTATTAAAGAAGGATGGAGGTTGCATGCAAACTAGCTTCACGTCGGAGAAAACGGCGAACTCATACGAAGTCGGTGCACACATCTGCAGCCACGCCAGCATACCTCTGTGCGTACCTTCCATTAAACCTACGAATGTCTTGGGCGTACCCACTACCGGGTACGATACTCCGCGGTTCGCCCTATTAATAACCTCCGTAAAACCTCGGTAAACTTGAGCTGCATATTTAGCCCCTCTAAGTTACCACGTCTTCGTGGTCAAGCTATGAATCTACACAAGCCGCACTCTGTCGGGATCAGGGCGTAAATTCCCTTATCGCGTGGATTTACCCAGCGGTGGAACTCGCTTCCAGAAAGTGTAGTCAGTGAACCTACGGTTAACTGTTTCCAGCGTCAGTTAGACGCCCTTTGGTGCCAACACGAAACTTTGCCCTTCAGCAACTACAACTCTCCTCAGTTTTCACAACAAAAGAACAAGGAGCTCTATATCGCCCGAAGGAACCGGAAAATTTCAAGGTGGGCGACTTTGACCCCATCAGCTTTACACCAAACAATGCCAATGCATTTGTAATTGCCATCTAGGCACATTTACTGGTATTTTGCCTACTTCCATGCAAGAGCATAGGAGTAAGGTAAATATTGATATAAACCCTTAAGGTTTCAGCCTCTAGCCGGTATAGAAATATACCTATTTATTATTTATTTATTATTAACTGACCATAACTATCGTTAAACTTGCAGTGCTTATTCCTTCATCCGCTTCAGCCTTTGGTATTATACTGCATCTAAATTACCTTCATTCTCCTTTTGCTCCCATTTGCTTACCATTGCTATCTTACTTCAGGTAACCTACACAGGGTGAATGCTAGTGCAGGGTACCTGGGCGGATCCACCGGTGCAGTGAGCCACCGACACCACACATCCTAAATTTGTGAAGGAGAACCTCCTGTCTGAACTTGTCGAACGCTTTATTGAAATCGATGAAAATCACGTCTACGGACTTCCCCTTCCTTACTGTCTTCAACCAATCATGCCTCGTCACAAGCAGGTTCGTAATGCATAAGGGCCCTTGCATAAAACCGTGCTGTGCGGGCATCAGGAACTCGTTTGACTGTAGCAACTGCGGCAATCCCCTCTTCACGATTTTCTCAAAAACCTTTGCCAAAATAGGTCTCAGAAAATTGGCCTTTAGTTGTCTATGTTGTTAGGTTCGCCGCCTTTCATAATACGCTTCACCACTGAACATTTCCAGTCCAACGGCGACGAACTTTCGGACAGCAACCTGTTGAAAAGGTCAGTCATGACAGGAGGGAGGATGGTAGAACGTGACTTTAGAACCGGTGGGCGAAGCCCATCAAGTCCGGCCGGTTTGGTGCCGTCAAGGTTGGCGAGTAGTTGACCTACCTCTTCAACGTCGCAATGCGGACTATCGAGTGTGGTAAAAGCGGTACAAGTCAAACTCGGAACAGACACCTGGTTATTCGCGATTACAGGAGCGAAGTTTGCCGCCAACGCAATGAAGGATATCCCGTGGGCAGCCCACCTACTCCGCAACAACGCGTCTGTCGGCATTTACCAAATTCGTATCATTCCCGACATCCCTAGGACTAAACGTGCGACCTTGAGGCAACCTTACCACAAGCAAAAGAGCATGACTGTAATCAATGGTTTTCCTCGCCGCTAGCGTGGCAGCCGATGTAGTCGTCCACTGGTATGTTAATGAAAGACGAGCACTACCAGGTATACGTCTGCGGCCTGATGGACACCCGGTGCCGGGGCGCACGGCTTACCACAGACCCCCAGCAGCATCATCATCGTCATCAGCAGCCAACTCGGTACAGACACCCTCTGACCAAACCGTCCTCAGACGGTCCATCACCGAACCGTCTGCCTCACTGCATGGAGCAATGCACTCATCTAAACATTTCAACCTTCAGTCTTTCAACGATCCAACCGCCAGAGCCCATCCGACGACCCACACCTTGTTCCCTCAACTACACACTTTAGCGGCTCTACCCCTCTAAACCGAAAAACTGGTGCACTGCCGGTCATCTGTTCACCGGCAGCACCGTTGTTACTCCCGCGCTCATCGCGCAAATGGTTGTCGTCTCTACATAACAAAAGCGCAGGACCTCATGTCCAAACCTCCGGAGCTCCAAACCCGACATCTGTCAACTCATGCGGACCTGATAGCCGTAACGGAAACACGGCTCACCGACGACATAACTGACGGTGAAATCCAACTTCCTTACACGTCAGTGCTGCGCTCTGACAGCGCAACCCAAGATGGCGGTGTTGCAGTGTACCATGACATCTCTCAGTTGCAGAATGTTAACAAACACTGTCCCCCGTCTCCAGACTCCATGTGGTGTGAGGCCGTACTAACCGCCAAACGCTCCAGCCGTCTTGGTATCATTTAGCACCCCCTAATAACTCACCCGAGAAGGACGCACGACTACTGCACGAAGTCCAGCCTATCCCACAAGCGCGCACACCTTCTTATCATGGGAAGATTTAACCTGCCCTATCTATTTCACTGTCCCGTCTATTGACTCATTTGCATCAGGCCTCGTTGGTCTGCTTCACGCGGCGCCGCTGTACAACCACACGTATCAGTCGACCAGATTCCGATCCAACAAACAACCATCCCTGCTACACCTAATCCTCAGTAACGAAGAACTGATGGTTGAGCAGGTTGAGTTTGACACCGCTTTGGGGCTTAGCGACCACTGCGTCCTCCGTTTCGACTTTATATGCTTCACCGAGCAACCCGTTAGCACGCCAACTTGTACCAAAAGATGGACTGACTAAGGAAAGTTGGACCCTCTCATTTCCGCTAACAGCTGGTCACCCGAACCACAATCGAGTGCACACAGCGGATGGTCAACGTTTTGCCTCACCCTAAGTGATCTCTGCTCCACCAGCACGACGAGCAAACAAAGTTCCATAGGAAAGCGACGCTTCACACACATCGGAAGTCGTACATGGAAGTGGATTGCCTCCATGGACATGGCATGGAGAAACTATCAATCCCATCCAACGGCCATTCAGTGGGTCAATTACCGAACCATCCGTAACCAATGCGTCCATCTTGTACGCGAAGATAAACGTGAGTACCAGCGTCAGCTTCTGCGTAAAGGTTCATCCAATCCCAAATCTTTGTATAGTCAACTCAACAGTCTTCGACAAGTCAAGCACGGTGGCACTGCACGGATGACCCCCACAGGGATAACACAAGTAGCGAACCAGGCAGCAAAAGTCCGGTGCCAGCAATACGCATCCACATTCTCCCTTCCAACCATGCATACGACTATAGTACCTTCCGCTGTCTCACCCCCAATTTCCCTGACGACTGCTCCTTTCACATTGGTTAAGGTCTTTGCAGCTTAGGGCCTCTCCTAACGCTGATGGTTTCCGCCCAAGACTCTTGCAAGCGTGCGCTGCAGCTCTAGCTTCACCCCTGGCGGAGCTGTTCAACCACTTCTTCTCCCAAGGCCAAGTTCCCAATAATTGGAAATGTAGGACTATTACACCGATCTACAAAGGCGATACTCGCCAACATCAAGCCGATTACCGACCGATAACTCTCCACTCTACCACCTTCTAAGTGATGGAATCGATCGTGTCAGACGCTTTAAGAGACTACATGTTGGCCCAGACACTGCTCTCCCGCTGCCAGCAGACTTTCCGGCTGCAACGTTCGCGCCTGAGTAACCTGCTGTTTGCCTGTCATAGCCGGACGACTGCTGCTGACTCTAGCATAGAAAGGTATGTCATATCCCTGGATTCAGCCAAAACTTTCGACAGGGTCGACCACAACATTCCACTACAGAGACTGTTGTGTTACGGCGTTTCAGGGGCCTTGATGGACTGGATCCGGAACTACCTTCAAAACTGTACCTTCCAAGTACCCGTCGATGGAGCGTTGTCTTCCCGCATCCTTGCCATAAGTGGACTTCCACAGGTGTCTGTTCTCGAACCGCACATCATCCTAGCCATCATTGATGACGTCACTGCGCAAGTGCAGTCTTCGCCGCTGCTATATGCGGTTGATGCGAAGCTCTGACACACAATGACCCCTCCGGACAATGTCCACACACTTCAGACTGACCTGGACCGTCTGCATCAATGGCACTTAGATAACAACCTTCCATTTAACCCTTTGACATGTCCCGTCCTTTCTATCCGGCCTTCCGCTTTTTCTCTTATATATTACCTGCAAGCTTCTATCCTCCAGCACGCTTCAGCCGGAAGAGACTTGGGCATCATTACCCTGACCAGTCTTTCCTTATCCGCTACTAGCCGGAAAGCAGCTGCCGCTGCTAACCGCATTGCGGCATTGCTGAAACGAGCCTTCGGTGAAGTTGACCCAAGTAATTTCCGCTTCCCCTCAAAGCTTTTCTTCGACCTCACTTGCAGTTCGCTATTCAGGCTAGGAGCCCCTGGCTGTTAAACGACCAATGCATAATCGAAGCCCCACAACGTCGAGCAACAAAGCTGATCCGAGGCCTCAAGCATCTAGATTATGCACAACCAATTCACTGACTGAGCTTGTACTCGCTTGGGTACCCACGTTTACGGGGCGATCTAATCTTCGTATTTAGGTTCTTATCTAACCCGGAACATCCCTGTCGCCAACTACTCACACAGCACCAATCGTACTCCCACCTACCTGACCACTCACTGCGGCTCACCTATCAGCATAGTCGCCTGAACTGCAGACGACACGACTTGACTTTGCGAATCTGCCGACCGTGGAATGCTCTTCCTGCTGATTTAGCCTTCGCACCCACTGTGACGGATTTTAAGACCCGTCTGGACTGCCATCTGGTTGAGCTGCACTGCGATAATCCCTGATATAACTACCTTCTACTTGATGGAGTTTAGTTCTTCTGTTTGTTCCGCATACATCCTTCCATAACCATTTCGGAGGGCGTGGTGGGAGGTCATGTTTTGAGCCGGTGTGCATTCTGTTTAAACGTCGCGTAAGCCCGGCGAAGATACGGCTAACACGTGAGTTCAACTCACTATAAGGTTGCTTGGCCTTTCATTAGACCCGACCCGAAATCCTTTTAGCCTATGGGTCATGTAAAGCTGGAGCTTTTATTCCCATAAAATACAAGGTTCTCAATGTAAAGGATCGCTTACAGCGGGCAACTCTGTAAGTGCAAACCACAAGCACCTCGGAAAAGCTTTGATGGCAGAGTGACAATGGTCCCTAATTGTTCAAGGAAGTATCGATTTCCGGAAGGAAATCCATAGCGTGCGCAATGACCGATTGTAAGTGAGTTCCAAAGTGAAAACTGCAGCAGCCAACAATCGAAACGCGTTCTTTTGCAACACTAAGGAAATGCAACGTTATGTACTTAATAGGTAACTTACCCGCAGCAGTGCATACATGTGTATGCCGGCTCACCGTGGTATGCGGCACAAGTTTGATGAAACCATCGGCAACATACATCGCAACTTATCCAATCAATTTGTTCGGAGCTCCCCGATTCGTCATCCTCCGGCACACACTGAGCGCAAACCGCGCTGTCGGCATCTTCAGCAACCGTCACCCTCGTTCCACGCCATGTCTATGTGCAGAGATGAGCGGAAGTTCTCATTTTCAGGGTACGGATTTTCAATTTCCTTGACATCATGCTGGTAACCGCTACCTCCACCACACGGGCTAGCAAAGTTGAGTTCCGTTTGTGGCGCCTCCGGTCATTGTGATCAACGTGCGAAACACCAGCAACTGCCTCCACCAATGGGAGCGCTTGGCTAACGTAGGTTTCCGGTGAATTTCTGCTGATCGACGCACTGTTGCGGATCCCCACCCGGGTAGCGGCATCGGAGGATGACGCATCCACTCTTTGGAAGATAGGCAGGTCCTTCAAGGCTGTAATCGTTCAACTTTGAAGGATCGGGCGAACACCTCCACATTAATATGAGTAGCCAGCAGCTCACGTATGCATGCCGTAACGCTCGCTGTTTGGTGGAACTCCTCCGTGTCCATACTCAATACATTCGTCTATAAGTCAGCAAACGTATCCCGAGTGCTGCGAATTTTGCCGGACCGGTCAATGACCCCAGCACCACGGAATGGCACCTGCGCGACCGTCACCGGTTCCTCACTGTTCTCCGAAAGGGCCGGCGCGGCTACACTTACCGCTGGCAGCACCCCTCGTCAACCACGAAACACACCCTCCTCGTCGTACGCGTGTAGGCTAGCCACGTGCACAACTTGCGCACATGGAATGCGCCACTGACGAGTAAAGCGACATCCGCATGCGCTGCCATTCTCAATCACCACACATTGCATGCCCAGGCGCTCGTCATCCAGTAGCCAGTACCTGCCGTCCGGGTACACCGTGCGACTGCGAAATATAAGACTGTGCTGCACGTATTGCCGCCGGGCGTATGCCGACACCCCCCTCAAAATTAGCTGGCCACTGCTTACACCGTGCTCAACATCGCACATACCAGTCTTATCTCTCGCAAGCAAGGGTCCCCTAACCTTAAAAATGGTACTGCAACGCTGCACTATCACTTTAAACAAGTGCAGTATAGTTGACCGCTAACTCAAAGTTTCTTTCAAATGCTTTTTCTCATTCTCAACGTGATCTGTGCTGTCGAACATAAATAACACAGCGTGGCCCATCAAATGCGCCGCCCAGCTAAACCGCCATGGGATACACGTGCTACGGAATATTGGAAGCATTCGGCGCTGTGCGCCGATATATCTTCAATAAACCGATGATAATGTGCGGAATCGTGGGTGTACAATAACGAGCGCAGCATGTTGAACAGAGCCCTCTTATCCTCTGTGTTACAGAAAAGAAGGTGTGAACAACGCCGCTACATGTCCCGCATGAAGTGTAACCGGTAGAACACTATGTTGGCAGTGGGATACGCATTGCGAACCGCATGCACTTGCGCCGCGCACTTGTACATCACCAACGTTCGAGCACCAGCAACCCTGGGACAACCCCAGCATACATCTCTTTGCCACTTGGCAAGTAGCCACTGTCTCATTGGGCAAAAGCGCATAAAAGAAGCTCATACCAAAGCCACTGACTTCCACAAACATGTATTGCCATAGGATGTAACCGCCGTAATTAGCCTGACATGTGGAGTCCACCAAAATGGCCTCCCCGTATTGGCCCACCAACGTCAGCATACGCGAGGGCAGAAAGAAGCGATACCGAATCTCATTTCTCTCATGCATAAATTTAAGTTGACCATTTCTTCGCAACATCTGCGTAGCCACCTCCACTTCCGTGCCACAAACGTTCCGATGACGCCGCCGTATGTCATACAAATCGCGTCTTGTTAAGTGAATGTTATTTTGCAGACACACAAATGCACGCACCTCCTGCGTCCGACGAAAAGTTTTCATTAAATTAAGCACCGTGCGTTCCTGACCCGCTGGTAGCCTCCGATTTTGGCAAACAGCCTAGGCTTCCCCACGTGAAAAGTGTGCGATTGCCAAAGACACGCGCTTCCAATCTCGTAACATTCGCCAATTAACACCGATGCGAACCGAGCAGGGCAACTGTAACACGGGTACCTGTTATAAACTTTTCATCCGACAGATACACTACACTTACCGCTTTCCAGCAACGTTGCTGAGCTTGCAAAGCACGCATACAAACAGAATATACCGGTACGGGCATCCTTCTGGTAGTACCTGTCCAGTCTTCCTCTGGTACGCTTCGCAGTTATAACACTCCGACGAATAAAGGATGTCGCCGTTTTACACTGAAACACTGTTAGATCCTCATGCATCGAGATGAAGTCCGGATAAAGACCCTCGAGTATACGTTGGAATGCACACGAGTCACCCACCATGGCTGTTATCGCTTGAAGCGGGAAGCTGATTAAATACCATAGCTCATGGAAACCGTTTTACATATTGACTTCAAATCAACCTCTTAACATTTCAACAAACACAATAAATTAATTATAAATATTCAAATGCGTCGGAAGGCCCAAACTTTGGGCCCAACCACGTACAACGGTGTGTATCAAAATCACACTGTCGCAATTGGCGAATCCGGCGCTCCGTTTACCTAGGTGTCGCTGCGACTTAGTCGCAGCACCGTTGCTACGCAAAATCTAGTGCGCAGTAAATAGTTCCGTGTCATTTTACGGCATGATTCCTGGCTATTTTTGTGGCTTTGCAGTTTTATTCAATTCTGTGCAAATGTGATATTGCATTTGTTTAAATGTGTCAGAAGTCAAATACACACCGTTACCCCACAAAAACTAGTGCGCAATAAATTGCTTATGGTCATTTTATGGCATTATTCCCTGCTATCTTACTGCCTTTGCTGTTTTATTTAAATCTGTGCAAATGTGATATTGCAATTGAATTGAATGTGTCGGAAACCAGATACGCGGTAGAAGCAGTATTTTCGAATCCGTACGCTATGGAGTCTGATTTCCGGAGAATCTTCCTTGGGCTTTCTTTTGACGGTTTTGACGAGTTTAATCGTTTGTTTTCAGACTTTATGCTTCTTCATTACGTCAATTTCGTACGCTACAGCAGCAGAAAGTGTAACCTGTCACGGGTGAAGTACGACAGGGTCATTTTTCGATGTGTCCGCTGCGCACGTCGGAAGTCAAAAAGTATGGGAGTGAGACGTGTTTAGTAGGAGTTCGCTTCTATTATTCTAAATATTTCAGCTAACGTGATATTGACTGCCAAGCTCGCGTTAACCTCATTAGAAAGGGACGCAAGGTGAAGGTCACAACGTTCGATCTGCCTCACAATCACCCAGTTAATCGCTTCTTTTTGAGCGACACCCCATCAGTCGCCGTCTGACGGATGATGCGTTCACTCAGTCCGTGGATCTTTTCCGCTACAACACCCCAACAAGCGGCATCAAGCAGTTCGTTGAGGTTCGATTCGGAAAGCATATTACCAGCGACGATGTCCGCAATGTTCGTCGTAAACTGAGACCTGGCGTTAAGTGTAAGCTTATTTTGATAGTTTTTACTTCCTGCAGTAAAATTGCATCAGGTTATTAAGTCTATGGAAGAAGACGGAGTTGCGCGGATTATTTCTGAGGAAGGCTTGTGCACACACGTATTATTCGCTCGGCATCAACAAATAGAACCTTTCCGCCGATTCTCGCATGTCGTTTGTGTAGACGCTACTCATGGTACTAACCGTTTGAAGTAGGAATTGATAGCTGCCTTACTGGTTGCTTGCAGCTTAAAACTTTACCAGTTTTTGATAACTGACGGCCTGGGGTACGGCAGGAAAATATTTTATGCGTTTCTGCGTCGGGAAGATTACGCATCATTGCTTACGTTGTTCGAAGCGTTTCGGGATATCATGGGTCATTATATTCCCGTCCGCACAATAATGATGGACAAAATGGCCGCTCAAATACGTGCGGCGCGCGCCGTTTTTCAATGGTGTCGTGTTACTTCCACATCCGCCAGGCCATCAGGAAGCAGGTAAGTGCTTTTATATCAGTAACTTTCTGTATACAAACATTAACCGGTCGCGTTATCTGTTTCACCGCATGGCAACTTCTGACACGGAGACTGAGTATAATCTCTTTATCTATATAATATTCTTGTTTTAGATTTCAACAAGGTTTGAAGCTCCTTCAATAACAGACCCCACTTTGTGCGCTATCTTACGTTGTACTGGTTGTACATAAAACGCTCATGGGCGAAACACGCCCAAGCTGGACTGGTCCATTTTGGCAATACAACGAACAACCGAGTTGAGAATGCCAACTTGCGATTGAAGAGAGTGACCCATGCGTCGGATGGCCTTGTTGCAGCTGTTCGCAAAGTCTGGGCGCATTCGGAAGTTCTCCTGAAAGAGTCCCAGATGCACGCCACGTTTTTCTCTGACAGGCGTCAGCTGCTAGAAGGCAGCAGGTATGTTCATCGCGTAGTTTGCCTCTTAACTACGTACGCAACATTTTACTTCGATATTTAGCTGTTGGCCGTTCACCCTCACCGGATTTCGCAGTTGCCTCTACCCCATCAACCTGCCCCGCTTACGAAGGTAAGCAAAAGATTAGTATAACTATTTCCTGCGCAGGCAGTCAGGATGAGATTACGGCCGATCCGAGTACAAGTCAACAAACTGTACCCTATACTGCACGTGCCCTTGGTACTGGTGATTTATTTCCTTACCTTTCATCGATAGCTTGTCGAAAGGGAGCCTTGGAGTTCCCCACACCCAGAGGTATTGTGCAGAATAGAGTGCCAAATTAAGCTATTCGGTGCAGTTTAAACTCCCATTTTCCTTTCAATGTAGCGTCGACATGGATGCCAGCCCAGTAAAGAAAACACAAAAGAAAAAGCTTGTTCAGATAAAAACTCTCCTCCAATTACCAGACAATAGGTTATATGTTCGCACTACTATTATATTTTAGCCGATGAAAACGACTTTGTGTAATGATACCTTGCATGAGACATGCGCGTCCAAGGCACGAATATGGTGAACAACGCTGAACCTTCTCGCGCTGCCTTTTGCTAAATACAATGCACAGTTTTTATATCTGTTTCGGCGCTCATTTGGGATTACAGCATTTTAAACAATGAACTGGACTAGCGGCACGTTTGCTACCAGTGTAATAGGACCCAGGTGGGTTGTCATAGCACACGGCTCGAAGTCTCGTGGTCGTTGTATATAGGCTCCATCAGTGGCACATTTGGTGTCAACGTAATAGGACCCAGTTGGGTTGTAATAGCATACGGCTCCAAGTCTCGTGGTCGTTGTATATAGGCTCCATCAGTGGCACATTCGGTGTCAACGTAATGGGACTCAGTTGGGTTGTAATAGCATACGGCTCTAAGTCGCGTGGTCGATGTATATAGGCTCCATCGGTGGCACATTTGGTGTTAACGTAATAGGACCCAGTTGGGTTGTAATAGCATAAGGCTCCAAGCCTCGTGGTCGTTGTATATAGGCTCCATCAGTGACACATTTGGTGCCGATGTCTTAAGACCCAAGTGCGTTGTAATATCATTTGACTCCGAGGGTTCTGCTTGTAGTATACAGGTTCCGACAGTAGCGCACTCACGATAATGCTGTGGTCGCATCAGATAATGCATACTGTTGGCTGAAAGTCCTCCTACTTAAGTTTACTTTGGACGAGAATTGGTAATTCAAATTCAATTTAGGGTTTGGGTTTGCGGCTACTGCGTTGCGTAATTATAATAATATGTGGCTTTCCACTTCGTGTTTACGATATTTTACCATGAAATTTTCGTTGGTGAAGTTCAAGGGGCGTTGGAAGATATACTGGGTGACCAAAAGTTCGTCCATAAGGTGTACATTTGCACTGCTGAGGGCCAAAAGTTTGGTCATATAGGGAGTTACAACACACACGACGGCACACGCTTTGGCTGCTCGCGCTGAAGGGATGCATATTCCATCAACGTTATGCAGTAATCGAGTACAGACAGGTAAGAACGTACCACCACACTGACGAATTATTCATCACCTATGGCGCGCTAAAAGTCACTTGTGCAGACCGAAAGTACGGTTAAAAAGAAGAATTTAACGCACTAAACAGCGCCGATAGTTATTTAGAACATAAGTTAACAATATCCATGGGCATAAAAAGACATTTATCTTTATCTCCTTTTGCTTCTCCGCGAGTGGCCAAAAGCACGCTTCAGTGGGAGGGCACGCTGCACATATGTTTGGATAAAATTCTAATTCATAGCTACAATAATGATGTATAAGATTCCTATGATTTTACGAAATCTTCGCTGTTAAAGAAGTCACTTAATTACGTCTGCTATGATGTATCCACTGCTATGAAACTAACAAAAACCCAAGTGTTACTTATTCCGTTATATTAATAATGCGTTTCACATTAAACTTCCGAGGCTAAAAATATCGGCACAATAGGAGACTAATTAAATAGTCCAGGACGAAACTAAAAGTAGACGGCAGGAATTTTTAATAAATGGGCTCAGAAACGGTATGCTTATCTTTTATACCTTGTAGTAAAAGATTTCTACTTCAGTTACCAACAATGCATTACTGTCACGCGTATTTTAGACAGATATAGCTGCATGCGTTACGCACTTAGATGTTTCCCCATCGATACGTAGACGCATAGTAACGCTAGTTGGCCATTAGCAATGTTGCAACACAGCGTGCCCAGCTGAATGTGTGGACATCAGTTTGCATCCATTTCAAAACCGTTTTGCTGCACATCTCGTCTGTGTTCTGTTTTGCGTTTAAAAACATCTAGAGAGGACGCCAAGAAGACGCATAAAAATAACCCACGGGCTATTAATGGACGCTCGAGACAACAAGCTTGTCACCAAAGAAAGCTTTTACGGTATAAGTTGCGAAAATCCAATGCTTTTTAACGGACTTCCAAGACTGCGAATTAGTTACATGCAGCATCCATGAAAACAGGAGACTTACTTTTGACTTTTAGAATAACAGTGCGCTCACTGTGCCGTATTGAACATAAGGATATGGGAATTTCTTTGTATGAAAAATTTACCAATTTGCAGCATTTGGTTAACTGTATTGCCAAGCATTCGAATCGGCGGCAAAGGGTTGATAGCCTTTTAGCACACTAAAACACATTTTTAAGGTTACACCAGATTAGAATGTCAGAGTCTAGAGGTGAATTGTTTCACTCCCGTCCGGCCAATCTACAAACGTCACCATCTTTAAAGTACCCTGCTAGGTCTGCGACTACCGGGCAGGCCTAGGTGTCATGTGCTTTTGGGGAAGGGCGAATTTTTGTCACGGCGGGAAAGGGTTTCGCTTCCATTGTCCTCGGTAACACCCAAGATAGTTTGGGTGGCTGCAGAGTAGATTCCTAATTTTTGTGTTATAAGGGGTGGGAAGTAGAAGATAATGCTAAATGGATGTGGTTCGTGAAAACGGTTATGACAAATTAATATGATGACTACAGGTGCAGTTGAAGTTCACTGCATAATCTAAAGCAGGCAAATGTTAAACACATTTAAAGAGTGAAAGGCTGTTTTATGGAGTAAATAGGTGTAAATGCAATTATTTCTTGTACTTAAAGGTTATGCTTGCAGTAACTTGCTTGCTTGAATAAGGGGCTTACATATCCCTTGTCCGATTATTGTATTGTTGTATTTTTTACAATCTCGATGAATGAAACCAAAATTTAAGTCTAATGAATCTTACTAAACTTTTTGTACATATTTAAGCACAAAGCGACCTATACACATCTCTTGCAAATCCAGCTTTGAAACCGTCATCAATAAATCTGGTGTACCGGAACACAAAGTCCCTCCAGGCCAATTTTTCACGTCAAAAATTAGCCACTCTCGTGCTCTTTTTTAGTCACGGGCTAAATTGTAACATTCAGGAACGTTTGAAGTCGATGCAATAATCAATAATAATCGATTAATTGCTAAAATGGTGTTTTTTAGGCGATTCTTTCTTTCTCACATGCATATATTAGCGCCCGTGTGAACGATGAGTTTACGAACCGTACAGTAAAAGCTCGAGGTGCTTTTGCCAATCTCCGCCACCTCTGGTGCAGACGCGACATTACTCTTGCCCTGAAGGGCAGAGTTTATGACGCAGCCGTCCGTCCAACCTTTCTTTACGGTTGGGAAACTTGGCCCATCAGATCGACAAATGCAAAAGGGCTCGTCCCATTCAGGTCAGGTCAAACGGACGATAGAGGCTTCCGCCTAACGAATGTCCAGTTCCTGTGCCGGTAAGTGAGGCGGCCTCCGGCACTTCGATGTTGGATTGTCTCTTCTTGCTTCTGCAATGGAATAAAGCAAGAACGGGAGCAATCTTTGCACTTTCATATGCCAGCATCAAAATACACTACATATTACAGTACAACTACAATATCTCTGGAAAAGCATGGACCAACAATCGTCTAAGCCCCTTTTGTAAGCTTCTACAGTCGCCGACTCCACTAAATCAGAAGGAAGTTTATTCCAGAAGTTAACTACTTGGTCCGTAAAAAACTTAACCCTGATGTCCAAACGAGCTCTATAATGTTTGAGCTTCAGGCGATGCCTGCGCAGATGATCTGACATAGCCAACTCAAATAGATGGGTAGGACTAATACCACTAAGTCCCTTAATGATCTCAAACGTCTATCAAATCGCCTCTCAACCTACGCCGTTTCAAGGAAAATAATCCTAAGCTGCTTAGACGATCTTCGTAAGACTTCTCTTGTTGACCTTCGATCATCCTGGTCGCAAGTTTCTGAATCTTTTCCATACGAGTGATGTCACTCCAGAGGTACAGTGCCCAGGCCTGAACACTACTCCAGATATGGCCTAACCACTACTTTATATAACGGCAAGAATACAGCTGCTTTAGTGTTACTCAGCGCCCTCCTAAGACGAAATAACTCTTGTCGCGTTTTATTGAAGCATGGCGACACTGTGCCGAAGGCTTAAAATTGTTCACTACGATGACACCTAGATCACGGGCTTCATCAGTACACCGCAATAGTGCTAAGTAATGTGCGCAGCCTAAGGAATAACGCGTACGAGTTAGGTCTGCTTGTAGATGGGTCTCATCCCGATATACTCGCATTCACTGAAACGTGACTATCTCAGGACATCACGGATGATGAATTACATCTATCTGGCTACGCACTATTTAGATGCGATCACTCTGCTGACCGACAGGGAGGGAGCGTCGCTCTTTATGTGAGCTGTAAACTTGACGTTTTGAAGACTTGCTTATTTCAGTCAGCAGACAAAACTGTTGAAGCTCTGTCGGCTGTTATTAGCACATCCTCGGCTCAGGTTACAGTTGCAATTGTGTATAGAAGCCCTGGGAGCGTATTCAAACAGGTACTTGAATTCATTCGCTCCCAGTCCGCAAACAAGTGTTTGGTAATGGGCGACCTCAACCTCCCAGAGATTTGCTGGGCAGATCTTGCTTGCGACTCAGCGTCAGGCACATCTGGCGCTGATCTGCTTGAGCTTACGCACCAAGTATCTTTGCATCAGTTCATTGACCTCCCCACTAGGTTTATGGACGCCCAAGTACCGTCTATCTTAGACCTTGTATTCGCTAAGTCACTCGATTTTGTTGACGACATTACTTACGGACCTCCACTGGGTTCCATTGATCATGTTTGTTTGCTCTTCAGTTGTACTCTGTCTAGACGCTACCAGAGTACTGTTGAGTCTCGCCCGAACATATGGCACGCAGACTATCAATCCATGAGAGTCAAGGCTTCGGGTTTGCATTGTGACATCTCAGACGACGATACTGTCGAGGTTGCCTGAGATACATTTAAGTCCTACCTCACAGAGGTCTCTGCTCCCTTCATCCCAGGCAGAAGGAGAAAGCAGGCCCGAGCATAGTCACCCTGGATAGATCCCACTGGCAGGCATCTGCTCACAAAGAGATCTAGATGTTGGCGGACTTACCGAGATGCTCCGTCCACCGATACTTATGACAGGTACCGTAAGGCTAGAAATAGGTGTAAGCAACACCTAAGGAATGCTCGGCTCAATTTCGAGAAAGGGTTAGCGGACGAAGCTTCAGAGAATCCAAAAAGATTCTTCACTTATGTCCAAAGGCGCTTCGGTTCGAACATGTCAATTCCAGTATTGATGCGTGATGACGGTACTCATGCGCATACAGACTATGACAAGGCCTGCGTACTTAGTGGGCAATATGCGACAGCGTTTGTAAGGGAAACCTATTTGACAGGCGTTGAGCTGGTTTGCAAGACCCCAGAGGGTTCAGAACTATCTGAATTTATTGTAGCGGAGACGGAAGTTCGTAGGCTGTTAGAAGGGCTGAACCCTTCTAAGGCCTCTGGGCCTGATTTAATTAACCCGAAACTGTTGCATGAGTTGGCTGCCGAACTAAGTGAACCGCTCGCTATTGTTTCAGAAATCGCTTGACAGCTGTGCATTGCCTTCCGAATGGAAGCAAGCTGTCATCTGTCGCATCTTCAAAATTGGGGACAGGGGTCTGCCTGCAAATTACAGGCCAGTTAGTCTGACGTGTGTAGTAGTCAAACTCCTCGATAAACTGGTGAGAGATTCATTGGAGAGTCATCTGAGTAGATTTAACCTACTTAGCAATGTGAAACACGGATTCCGGAATGGATTTTCGTGTCTGACGAATTTACTGGTGGCTCGCGAAAGTTGGACGGATGCAGTGGATAACAGCCACGCACTGGACGTGCTTTTCGTCGACTTTTCAAAGGCATTTGACAAGGTACCCCATTTGAGGCTCGCACAAAAGCTGACCTATAGGGTATCTGGCCGCGCCCTTCATTGGGTGACTGCCTTCTTGCAGTGTAGAGAACGGTGTGTAGGGGCAGGCCGGGGCCTATCGTTTAGGCGGTCTGTCCTCAGTGGCTTGCCGCAGGGCTCGGTCCTTGGACCGCTGCTGTTCTCTATCTATGTGAGTGACCTACCCGCGTAGCTTGAAGTACCATCGTTACTATTTGCTGATGACCTGAAGCTGTGGAACATTGTCGATGTTCCTGGGGGTTCCGAAGCTATTCAGCGGGCATTGGATATGCTTTGGGACTGGTCTACTTTATGATTACTGCCCGTAGATCAAGTAGTGTTCCGTTTTTCGAACGGGAGGAGGTTGTCCTCCTACGAAGTACGTGGTCGGTGGGCTCGAACTCCCCCGCGTATCTAGCCACATTGACCTAGGCGTCATACACTCTTCGGCTTTACACTCCGGCGACAACTGGAAGAAGGCCGCAAGCAGAGGTTTCCGCATGTTGTGGTTAATACGACGTTCTTTCGAAGTCTTGACGGGCGGCATCTTTACGAGACTGTTCTCTGTTTTCCTTCGGCCTCATCTGGAATACTGCGTCCAGACTTGTCCGCCCTTTTTCATCCGCGACAAAATGGAGCTAGAGAGGGTCTTACGAGTGGGTACTAGGTTAGTCTAGGGATTACGGGGACGGACGTACCCCGAGCGTCTACTTAGTTTGGGAGTGCATTCAATGCACTACCGAAGGCTTAGAGGAGACCTAATCCTAACCTACCGTATCTTAACTGGGAAGGTTGGTCCAGATTTATCTTGGCTATTTAGTCCCGCTAGGTTATCTGTTCTACGCGGTCATTCCTTGAAGCTAGACACACCGCGGTCCGATCGGATTAGGGCGGAAATCCGGCTGTCACGCCGAGTCATCGAGCGCTGGCACATGCTTCCGGGAAGTGTTATCAGGGAATCTACGGTTAAGGGGTTTGAGCAACAACTTGACGCTCTTGGGTGGCAACACAAAACCTTTCCATTTTCCTGAGTAACTCGCATCTTCGTACTTCGATTTCCTTTTCTCTACTTTTCTTCACGCATTGGTATTATTTTCTTATTTCAAGTGAACTTCCTTATTCTGTACCTTCAATTTCTCTTCCTATCCTTTGCTTACTTCACATGACTGCCACAGCAGGGACTGCTAGGGCAGGAAACGTGGGCATTAACTGGTTGGCCATGGTGCGATACGGGTGTTTCGTTTTAGATCCATCAATAACTGAGCACTTCATCATTTCCTGGCTCAACGATCCACTCAAGATGGAACACTCACAGGATTCTCCTATCGTTCCAGTCCCATCTGAACTGAATTGAACTGATAGAGATCCCACAGGAGACTGAACTGCAATTCCGCTACCACTACTAGTCAATAGTTGACATTTATTGGCATTTAGAGGTAGATCCCATTGGCTTGACCAATTCACCAGTAATAATGTCCTTAGCCAATGTCGCCCGGTTTCCCCTACTGACTAGCTTCAAGTCATCTGCGAAGATGTAGCAGGGATCCTCAAGAAGAGGAGCCAGGTCATTTATAAACATAAGAAACAGCAATGGACCCTGTACCGAACCTTGGGGCACACCGCTGTAGGCATGGCCAACACTAGAACTCGCTTCCCCAACCCTGACCCTGAATGTTCTTCCACGTAGGAATTCAGAGAGCCATAGTAATAGTTGAGGATGCAATCCAAACCATGTCAGCTTCTCAATTAAAAATCGGTGATTCACTGAGTCAAAGGCTTTACTGAAATCCAAATAGCACACCTCTACCGATATTCCACTATCAAGACATCGGGTAATCTCGTTTAAAAAGCACAATAAATTGGTAAGACGACTTCTTTTTAAGAAAGCCATGCTGTTCTGCTCTAATTAGGTTGTGCACAGTGAAGTGCTCACGGATCCTGTTCCTTATAAGCTTTTTCAAGCATTTCAGCATGATGCTGGTCAAACTAACTGGTCTATAGTAAAGAGGCACCGACTTAAAAACCTCCTTGTGAATGGCAACAATAGTCGCCTTCCAATCGGGAGGTGCGTAAACCCGTTCGCTTTTCCGGCTATGTACTGTGTAAATACGTTTAAGTCTGTAGGT
Organism: Dicrocoelium dendriticum; assembly: GCA_944474145.2. Taxonomy (NCBI): domain Eukaryota; kingdom Metazoa; phylum Platyhelminthes; class Trematoda; order Plagiorchiida; family Dicrocoeliidae; genus Dicrocoelium; species Dicrocoelium dendriticum. The sequence goes on from OX104063.1 coordinate 174,459,654, forward strand.
ATTGCATGTATTTGCCCCGTTTTTGGTCGAGTGACCTTTTGAAAAAGAAACATCACAAACATCTGAAACACCTTTTCTAAAAGATATTCAAGAAACCGAAAAATCTAAACACGCAGATCATTCGTTCGTGTTATCTGGCGTTTTCTGCGCATGTTTTTCTATTTTTTCGTCTCTACATGCCCCAACCTTCTTCTTCGATCAACTGGCCCACACGAGCATACATCGGCGCAGTCAACGAGGATCTTGACGCGAACGCTGGTCGTTTTTCCGCGGGACCATGGTCACTTCTTCGTGGGACGATGGTCCTCTTCTCCGTGGGATGAGGATCGTTTTGGTGCGAGACAGAGTGCGGCGGAGGGAGAGACAACTCCAAAACGTACCGTTTGGCAGCAGCGGAGGTTGAGGTTCTGCCGGCCTTTTTCTGGGCTATCCAGTTTTTTGTAGTCCGACAAGCCCGCTCCAACGGCTCTCCGAAATGCACCCTGCCCTGCAATCAATCAATAATAAATACCGAACGACACAGCGGATCCTAATCGTCGATTACATCCAGATCCGAACACGAACGGATACTTCCTTGCATAGGAATACCTTTCACAAACTTCGATCCACAACCAATTTTGATTTCGAGGACTTCCTGCTTCAGCCTTCTAGGAGGGAGCTCTGTAGCAACCCAAAAGATATTTCTTATACACAGATTTGTTACTCAATCGTACATTATTGGTTTTTCTTTTAACGCCGATCCTACGGCATTTTTACCTACCTCCGGCTCATCACTTGTGTCCACAGTGAGTTTCGACACTGACGTACGCTCTCGTCGCTCCATCCGTTTTTTCCTCCAATACAATCCGTCGTGTCCGTTATTCCGGTTTTGTATCCGCACCAGAGCAAGTACAGTCGGACTACTACCACTACTACTACTACTACTACTACTACTACTAATAATAATAATAATAATAATAATGTGTCAGCTTATACGCTGTAACGGCGCTTCGCTGCCGCGCGACCATCACCAGTCGCGCGCGGGCTGAGTATACCGCGAGGCACCTCACCCCTACGCGGATTCGAACCGGTGACTTTATGGTTGCAAAACCAAGCGTGCAGACCACTCACCCACCGGCCGACACTCCCGGACTAGTACATACTAGTCCTACAGGACAGAGAAAGATACAGCGCTGAGCGACTCTAACTTATGGAATCCATGGTTTAAAAAATGGATACCAACAATTGCTACTGTGTGAAAAAATAAACTGGAAAAATATAAAAAATTAAATGTAACGAGCTCACTGGAAAAAATTGGCTTCGAAGATTTTCCGGAGTCGTGGTCACCAATTTAGCTAGTAGCCTTTAGCGGGGGCCTGGAGAGCGATACCAAAATACAGTTCGCGTTACAGGAAAAGATTTCGTATTGATTAGCTATAAAAAATCGACAGCACGGAGGCTCTAGCTAGGGCAACGCAGAAGACACAACACATAAGGCAGTCGCGCGTTGCAACCGAAACTAGCGCCAAACAAAATGGCGATGGTCAACTCAGGCCATCGAACTCAGCAACTAGCTCGACATTCCGCACCGTGCGCTTAAGTACACATTGAAATAGTGGTTCAGTTTAGAATTTTACACCTGCCTCTGGCCGTCATCATCATCAACAGCGGTACATCAGCCATTTGAACTGATGCTTCGCTGCCATACAACCACAACGACCTATGAAATAGAGAATAAGAAGTGGGAGAGAAGGGGGACTTACCTGAAAACCTTAGTGCCCTGAGCAAACATTCAGGGTCAAAGCGCCTATACCTTGTGTAGACAACATACCATCACAAACAGCTCGCTATCGTGCAAAGATAAGGCGGCATCAGCGAGAGAGCTTCCTTGTGACTTTCACTGCCACGCGTCATAATCAGCCATTAACCCGCAGATAACTGCATCGAACACACGTTGAAAAGGCAATCCGATTAGAAGACGGCAGCACACGCGCCACTGGTGTCTACTGCGAGCCATGTCCTGTAAAGTCTTGAGCCAAGCAAAAGGCGGGTCACGGGGACTCCAGCCCGGAAGGCGAGACGGACCAACGGCACCCAGTTTGGTCGTCAGTGACTTCATTTCCCGCTGCCAAGTCAACTTCTGTCCACCTCAAGCCTTGCGCCACCCTACATCTGGCAGACTGAACAAGACCCTCCTAGGTAAGCGGTGACCAGACATACGTAGCACGTGCCCCAGCCAACGCAACTTATTCAGTGCTATCTGTTGTTCTAAGGAACTAGCATGATTATCACCACTTAATACTCGCCTACGCACATCATCGTGGCGGACACGCTGGTGCCATCCGAATACAGCAATGCCTCGCAGACAACAATGATCAAAGACTTGAAGGCACCTCAGATCTTCAGACCGAAGGGGCCAAGTCTCACTACCATAGAGCAGAACGGCCCTCAGTGTCGCCTTGTATACACGGCCTTTCAGACGGAGGAAAACTCCCTTCTGTCGCCAAAGATGCCGCAGGTTCAAGAAGGCAGCTCTGGTCTTTGCAATGCGTGAGCTGACGCCAGTTTCTATGCGCCCATCAGTGCTGATGCAGTTGCCATGATAAGTGAAATGATCAACCACCTCGAGTTCCTCGTTAGCAAGTGTCAGGAGTTCGTCAAGTGGCTTGTGGTCCTGCAGCAACACTTTGCAATTTGCAGGTGCGACGTGCATACCAAATAATGGGACCACACTGGACAGGCTATTCAGGGTTGATTGGGCCGCCGCAACATCGTCAAAAAGCAAGGCGATATCGTCCCCATAATCTAGATCAACTAACCTTCCACCAGGAAGCATTTCAACGCTAACATTGCGAGATTCCGCAAGGGAACACTCCATGATAGAATCCACGACGAAATTGAACAAAAACGGGGAAATCGGACAACCTTGAAGAACGCCACTTGTGGTCGGAAAGCTATCCGATAGGACACCGTAGACCCTGACGCGGCCTGTAGTGTTCGAGTATGGAGCACGTAGGATGTTCACATATTTCGTGGGAACAACTTTCCGTGCAAGTATTTCGAACAGAATCGATCGATCGACTGAGTCGAACGCACTCTTGAAATCGAGGAACACAGCTATTGTCGATCTGCGGTATGCATGGCGATTCTTTAGCACCTGACGCAAAGTGACTATATGGTCTATACAGCCACGTCCTGGTCGGAAACCTGCCTACTCTTCCCTAATCCGAGATTCCCGTTCCGCAGTGAGGCGACGAACGTTAGGCTAATACCCCTGTGGTTCGCACAGTCTGTGCGACTGCCCTTCTTGTACATTGCCACTATAATCGATTCGTTCCAATTAGCCGGGACACTTCCTTCCAGATACGTTCGAATAAGGAGGTTAGTGCTTTGCAGAGGACTTCACCTCCATCTTTAAATAGTGCAGGTGGGAGGGAATCCGGGTCAGCGGCACGAAAACGATTAAGGGCTGTGATCGCGTTTCGGACCTCGGCCTCCGACGGAGGCTCTAAACTAACCGTCCATGACTCGTCCTGCATCACCTGAGTAGGAAGAAGTCCGGGAGCAGGAGGCCAGCTGAACTGACCTTGAAAGTGTTCCGCCCAACGAGCCATACGGTGCTCCTTATTGTGTATCAGCGCACTCGCGCTGTCTCTGACCGTGGTCGCAGGTGCATATCCTACTACGGTCGCAAACACATATGAATCGTTCCCTGTACCTCAAAGGCTGCGTGTGTTGGCCGCCATGCAGATCCCAATCTGTCTCTGCAATCACACTCCCGAACTGGATCTGCTCCCCGCTGCCTTGTGGGTCAGACTATTGAGCCCAAGGCTCCGCGTGGAGTCCTTCAAGCAAACCTCCAAAGCTCCCACTGCCTTGTGGGTCAGGCTATTGAGTCAAAGATTGCGGGTGGAGTCACTCAAGCAAACCCCCGAAGCACAACGACTACCTCGCGTGCGATTGCCCAGCAATGCAATCGTGTCTGCGCGCAAAGCACTCAGCATCGAGTGCTGGAACGTGCGCACACTACTGGACCGAAACTCGAGTGAGCGCCCCGAACGACGCACTGCACTGATCGCGATGGAACTGGCGCGCTACAACAACTATATTACGGCGCTCAGTGCGACTCGGCTCGCTGAGTAAGGTAAGTTGCATGAAGCAGGTACTGGCTACACATTCTACTGGGTGGGCAACGCCGCCTTAGCACCACGTGAACATGGGGTCGGATTTGCAATATCCGATCAACTAAATAGCCAACTGGTGGTTGAACCAACAGGCACCAGCGCGCGAATGATGGCTGTTCGCTTACCACTCAAATGAGATAAGTTTGCCACTCTTATAAGCACCTACGGTCCAACCATGCGTTATCCTGATGACACGCGTGATCAATTCTACACTCGGCTATCCTCCCTGACACGGTCTGTACCGAAGAGCGACCGACTATTTCTGCTGGGTGATTTCAATGCACGCGTTGGACGTGATGTATCTATGTGGACAGATGTTATCGGTTCGCATGACATTGGTTCAGTGAATGCGAACGGTGACAGGCTGCTCTCACTGTGTGCCACTCAAGGTCTGACGATCACGAACACTCGGTTTGCACTGACTGCGAGTGATATAGCAACCTGGACGCACCCACGGAGTGGTCACGCTCACCTGCTCGACTATGTCATCTTACGTCAGCGTGATATGCGTGAAGTGCGCATGACACGTGTTCTGCGTGGAGCTGAGTGTTTGCTGCGGACCAAACTATGCATGTATTTTCGTAACTCTATGTATTGCACTCCCGCCGTGGATCGGCGTACATTTAACGTTCTTTCCCTCGGTACTGTTGAGAAACGTATTGAACTGGAGAAGGCGATGGCTACGCGCATGTGTGATGTGGACTGCATAGCCACAGTGAGCGATCTGTGACACCACATTCTCGACCAGGTGACAGCTGCTGCCGAGGAGACTATCGGGCGCGCAAACTGTAAGCGGCCTGATTGGTTTGATGATAACCATGCGACGAGTGGCGCATTGGTGTTACAGAAGAATGCAGCATTTGCTGCACATGTGGTAGACCCCAGTGACTTGGGGAAGAATAGTCAGTTTCGCAAACTTCGACGGCGACTGACCCGAGAGCTCCGTCGCATAAACAATGCATGGTGGACGGAGAAGGCGAAGCAGATGGAATGCTACGCCGAACGCCGTCAACACAAGGAATTCTTTGACTCCTTGAAGGCGGTGTATGGACCGAGGTTGGAGCAGCTGAGGACGCCGATCAATGGTAGTTCAGGCGCTTCCTGTAAACAGACTGCAGACATAATGCAGATCTGGAGGAAACACTTTGACTATCTTTTGAGCAACCATTCAGAGATCGACTGGCCTACTTTGAACGGCCTGAAGCAGTACGATGTGAAGACGAGTCTGGTGGACACGCCGACGCTGGATAAGACGCAGAGAGCACACGCTCAGCTGCGAAACGGCAAGTGTGCCGGGGCCGACGGGATCCCATCTGAAGTATTGAGAAACGGCGGACCCGCGTTGGTGACTGCGCTGCACCACTTGGTGCAACGCGTATGGTTTGAGGAGGAGGTGTCTACTGAGCTGAAGGATGCCCTTGTGCTACCACTATACAAGGGCCAAAGTAGCAAGCAATTTTGTACGAACTATCGTGGTATCAAGTTGCTGAGTTGTGTGGGCAAGGTGGTTTCTCGAATCCTGCTCAACTGCCTCGTCAGACAGCTTGTGAAATCTAACGTGGCGGAAGAGCAGTGTGGATTCCGTTCTGGTCGCAGCACTATAGATATGATATTTGCGGCTCCTCAGCTTCAAGAGAAGTGCCGAGAACGACACCAGCCCTTGTACTCACTTTTTGTTGATTTCACCAAAGCATTCGATACGGTGAACGGCGAAGTGTTGTGGCTAGTGTTAGGTAACTTTGGTTGCCCGCGTAAGTTTGTAAGTTTAATTGAATATCTGCACAGTGGTATGCGGGCGAGGATGCAGCTGAGTGGAGAGACCTCGGATGACTTTGCAGTTGTCTCTGGTGTGAAGCAAGGCTGTGTCTTAGCTCCTGCCCTGTTTAATATTTATCTTCATGTAATGATGTCTTGTGTTTTTGATGCTGTTTATGCTTACGGTGTTCGTGTGGAGCACCGTATTGATGGTGCGTTGCTGAACATCCGTCGTTTCGGTGCGAGAACGCTAGTCTGTGAGAGAACTATCCGTATGTTGCTGTTTGCTGACGACTGTGCGTTGCTTGCACACAGCGCGGATGATTTGCAGCACACGATTAGTGCTCTGGCTTCGACAGCGGACAAATTCGGGCTTATCATCAACACAAGCAAAACTGCCTGTCTCTTTCAGCCTTCACCGGAGGCGCAATCTTCAATATTGCCGCGAATCAACGTTGATGCTGAAGTATTGGAAACCACCTCCCGCTTCTGCTACCTTGGGAGTGTGATGTCGACTGACCAGCAGCTTCACAGTGTGCTTCGTATCCGCTTGTCGAAGGCAGCGGTGGTATTCGGGAAGCCAGAGTACTGAGTGTGGAACAACTATCAGCTTACCTTTGGCACGAAGCTGGTGGTGTACAAATCCATGGTGCAATCCGCTCTTCTATACGAGGGCGAAGCGTGGACGATATACCGGTGGGATGTGCGTTATCTCGAGCGGTTCCATCAGCAGTGTTTGCGACGGATTCTGCACATCGGTTGGTGTGACGGAGTTGCTGACACGGGTGGTGCGTCGAAGTGGAATGTATGCGGTGGACCGCATACTTTTGCTGAGACACCTTAGGTGGCTCGGTCATATGAGCCGTATGGATTCGACGCTGTTCCCGAAGCAACTATTATATGATCAGCTGAGTATTGGGAAGCGGTATGTGGGGAAACCAACGTTACGTTACCAGAATATGATCAGAATGAGCCTCTCACGTCCTAAACTTGATTGCAGGTCATGGGAATTGAAGGCGGTTGATCGGCGTGCATGGCGCGATCTAATCACGAAGGCCTTTGCCGAAGTACATAAGAACGACATCATACAGGCAGAGAAGAAACGGCAAGTTCGGAAGCGGCAGGCGCCGATGGATTGTACTTCATCGATATCGAGCGCATGATGCTGTAGCACATGCGGTTGCGAGTGTCTGAGTCAGGTGGGCCTAGCGAGCCATGTGCGAGGCCACTCAGGGCCAACACCGAAACGACGACGGGTCTTACAGATGACGTAGGCAGAACCGGCGCAGCATTCGATTTACAGACCGCTTGCTTGCATGCTGAGTCTCTTTATTTCAGGTGATGGGTTTGCTATATTGTCTCATTAGTGCCTGCGTGAACTTTCTTCTATCAACTTGCACACCTCGCCCAAGTTAACTTTGATAACATTTTCGCGTTTGTGGCATTTTCCTAAAATGTATTTTCTGGCCTCTTGAAACCATAGCGGAAATTTTGGCAACCAATTTATTTCGTATGCTTATTAAAGAGTTATGTCGACATATGTGTACGCATTATTCGATTTATTTTATTTCATTTTGTCGTTTCAAGTGATTGGCTGTTGCTAGATATTCCCTTGCCTTGCAGGTCAGGTCTTTAAGACCAAAGGTTCGGAGTGGAGTGTTTTAACCCTCTTCCTCGGCCTGGGCAACCGGGAACCTCAATGCCCACACAGCACAGAATTTTCCATCCATTCAGCTGAATCTCACTTCCTCCTTTTTGTCATTGTTACGCAAGTGTTGTGGCACCGTGTCAAATATTTATTAGGCAAGCGCTATATATATATATATATATATATATATATATATATATATAATGACTCTGAGCTTCAGTGGAATAGGATCTCGGCCGTCATGCACAACGCAGGAGCATCTGCTTGTGGCACTATCCATCGTCACCGCACCAGTCACTGGATATCCGAGAGGTCGGTGAACCTGTCGGAATCTAGAAGACACCTCCCGTCTGGCTCTGAACAGAATGTGATCAGACGGGCTATTAGGCGCGAAATAAAGCGCAGTCTACGTGCTGACAAGGAAGCCTAGTGGACCAGTCGGGCTCAAAAAATGGAAGAGGCAGGAGCAGTAGGCAATTACGTAAGCTCTTCCAGCTAATCCGCACCACTGGTCCCAGAAAACCAGGCGTCAGTGAGACAATCAGCGACAGCGCGGGTGCGCTGATACACAATAAGGAGCGCCGTATGGCTCGTTGGGCGGAACACTTTCAAGGTCAGTTCAGCTGGCCTCCTGCTCCCGGACTTCTTCCTACTCAGGTGATGCAGGACGAGTCATGGACGGTTAGTTTAGAGCCTCCGTCGGAGGTCGAGGTCCGAAACGCGATCACAGCCCTTAATCGTTTTCGTGCCACTGGCCCGGATTCCCTCCCACCTGCACTATTTAAAGATGGAGGTGAGGTCTTCTGCAAAGCACTAACCTCCTTATTCGAATGTATCTGGAAGGAAGTGTCCCGGCTGATTGGAACGGATCGATTATAGTGGCAATGTACAAGAAGGGCAGTCGCACAGACTGTTCTAACCACAAGGGTATTAGCCTAACATCAGTTGTGACAAAATTACTGCCCTTGATTCTCGTTCGTCGCCTCACTGCGGAACGGGAATCTCGAATTAGAGAAGAGCAGGCAGGTTTCCGCCCAGGACGTGGCTGTATAGACCATATATTCACTTTGCGGCAGGTGCTAGAGCAGCGCCATGCATATCGCAGAACGACAATAGCTGTGTTCCTCGATTTCAAGAGTGCGTTCGACTCAGTCGATCGATCGATTCTGTTCGAAATACTTGCACGGAAAGTTGTTCCCACGAAATATGTGAACATCCTACGTGCTCTATACTCGAACACTACAGGCCGCGTCAGGGTCTACGGTGTCCTATCGGATAGCTTTCCGACCACAAGTGGCGTTCTTCAAGGTTGTCCGATTTCCCCGTTTTTGAACAATTTCGTTGTGGATTCTATCATGGAGTGTTCCCTTGCGGAATCTCGCAATGTTAGCGTTGAAATGCTTCCTGGTGAAAGGCTACTTGATTTAAATAATGCGGACGATATCGTCTTGCTTTTCGACAACGTTGAGGCAGCCTAATCAACCCTGAATAGCCTGTCCAGTGTGGTCCCATTATTTGGTATGCACTTCGCACCTTCAAATTGCAAAGTGTTGCTGCAGGATCACCAGCCACTTGACGAACTCTTGACGCTTGCTAACGAGGAACTCGAGGTGGTTGATCATTTCACTTATCATGGCAACTGCATCAGCAATGATGGGCGCATAGAAACTGGCGTCAGCTCACGCATTGTAAAGGCCAGAGCTACCTTCTTGAACCTGCGGCTTCTTTGGCGACAGAAGGGAGTTTCCCTCCGTCTGAAAGGCCGTGTATACAAGGCGACACTGAGGGCCGTTCTGCTCTATGGTAGTGAGACTTGGCCCCTTCGGTCTGAAGATCTGAGGTGCCTTCAAGTCTTTGATCATTGTTGTCTGCGAGGCATTGCTGTATTCGGATGGCACCAGCGTGTCCGCCACGATGATGTGCGTAGGCGAGTATTAAGTGGTGATAATCATGCTAGTTCCTTAGAACAACAGATAGCACTGAATAAGTTGCGTTGGCTGGGGCACGTGCTGCGTATGTCTGGTCACCGCTTACCTAGGTAGGCCTTGTTTAGTCTTCCGGGTGTAGGGTGGCGCAAGGCTTGAGGTGGACAGAAGTTGACTTGGCAGCGGGAAACGAAGTCACTGACGACCAAACTGGGTGCCGTTGGTCCGTCTCGCCTTCCGGGCTGGAGTCCCCGTGACTCGCCTTTTGCTTGGCTCGAGACTTTACAGGACATGGCTCGCAGTAGGCACCAGTGGCGCGTGTGCTGCCGTTTCCTAATTGGATTGCCTGTTTAAAGCGTGTTTGGTGCTGAGTTATCTGCGGGTTAATGGCTGTTTATGACGCGTGGCAGTGAAAGTCGCAAGGAAGCTCTCTCGCTGATGCCGCCTTATCTTTGCACGATAGCGAGCTGTTTGTGATGGTATGTTGTCTACACAAGGTATAGGCGCTTTGACCCTGAATGTTTGCTCAGGACACTAAGGTTTTCAGGTAAGTCCCCCTTCTCTCCCACTTCTTATTCTCTATTTCATAGGTCGTTGTGGTTGTATGGCAGCGAAGCATCAGTTCAAATGGCTGATGTACTGCTGTTGATGATGATGGTGATGTGCGCAGCCAAAACTAGCGAAGGAATAGCGATCAGCTCCGCTTTGGTCGTGTCCCTTATGCCTTGGAGAACGAGCGGAGGTGCTTCGTGGCAGGATGTGCTAGGTTGGTCATAAGTTGATACTTTGAGTTGTCCGTGAAATCTTCCTACATCCTATTGTTTGCGGGGTGGTATGCGGGAGTTCGGTTGTGTTGGCAACCAAGTACGCTGAGAATTTTACTAAAGGATCTCTCGAAGTGTGACCCTCGATCGGTAATCACTACGGTTGGACAACCGAACTGCGCTACCCATCGTTCTAGGAAAGCTTGTGCCACTGTCTCAGATGAGCAGTTGGTTATCGGGATCGCTTCTGGCCAACGGGCGAATCGGCCAACACAGGTGAGTAGGTACACGTAGTCTTTGCATAGTGGCCAAAATCCGACCATGTCTACATGAACGTGTGCAAAACGAGAGACAGGAGTGAGTAAGACGCTGAGTGTGCTCTTGGTGTCTCTGTACACCTTGGCGCGCTGACACTAGGTATGCGCGTGCCCAAAGGCGGACATTGCGGTTGACATTGGGCTATACGAAGCGTTCGATTACGAGCTTCTGCGAAGCATTGAAATTAAGTCGGCGCATTGTCGTAGGAACTACTGGTCGTGGAGGGGTTTGTGAGACATCACAAAGCTTGGTCCCCTCAGATGAAACGAGTGGAACTTTGCGTAGTTTCAGCGAGGTGCTGCGTCTAAGCTTGTCCATGTAGGGATCGGCTTGTTGGGCGGTAGCCATAGCGGCTAGGTCGATGTTGGATTCAGAAATTAAGCTGCTCTGATGGATGCGCGGAAGAGCGTTTGCGACGGGATTGAGAGCACCTGAGACATGTACGTCTGTCATAAAGTGAGAAACGTATTCTAGGTGTCTAATTTCCCGTGAAGGATATTTGTCAGTCACACCATTGATTGCGTAGATCAAAGGATTGTGATCATTGAAGACGGTAAATTATCGACCTCCGAGATAGTGATGGAAGCGTTTGATGCCTAGGTAGGTAGCTGGTAGTTCCCTACCGAAGGTGCTGTAACGCGATTCGACAGGTTGCAGATCTTTCGAGACGAAACCTAGAGGTATCCGTCGATAGTCGATTAGTTGTTGGAACTGCACCAACGGCAGTGTCTGATGCGTCAGTCTTAAGTGAAAGTGATGCAGTTGGGTCTGGGTGGTCAGGAAGCACTATGTTGGAGGTGGCGTCTCTGCGCCTCTCGGAAGCCACTTTGGCGTCGTCTGGGAAGAGAAAAGAGCGTTGAATTCCGCGGAGCAAGTCGGTCATTGGTTCCATTATGCTCGCTCAGTGAGGAATAATTCCTCGATAATAGTTCATCAGGCCAAGGTATCTGAGTAGCTGTGTGAAGGAACTAGGAGAAGGATAATCCCTCAGTGCTTGGATTTTGTCTGGCAGGGTTTCAATGCCAGAGGTCGATATTCTGTCCGAGAAATTCGTTGGAGTTTTGGCTAAGCTCGCATTTGTCGGGGTTTACAGTAATCCCATGTTGTGTCAAGTGTTGAAAGAGAACATCGACTTGATGATGTTCATCGTCAGAAGAGCTGGCGACGAGTATGTCAACTAGATAAGAATAAACGCCGAATCCTCGTGTTACCTCATGAATGAAACGCTGAAAAGTTTGAACAGCGTAGCTGAGCCTGAAAAGCATTCTGAGGTACTCAAAAAAGCCAAACAGTGTGATAACCGCTGTTTTAGCAATATCGTCTGGCGCCACTGGTATTTGGTGGTAAGCACGGATTAGACCTATGTTGTTGAACACGGACTTGCCAGCTAGAACTGAGGTCAAGTCGTGCATGTGCGGGATTGGATATTTATCCGGGACAGTAACTTTGTTAAGTGCCCTGTAGTCACCACAGGGGCGCCAATCACCGGATTTCTTTGGTACCTTGTGTAATGGTGATGTGCATGGACTTTTGGACGGGCGAATTATTCCCAGTTCAAGCATTTGCTCCAATTCCGCCTTAGCCGCTTTAAGTTGGTCCGCAAGGGCAGGCCGAAATAGGTGGGCCCTTAGTGCGGATGTGATGCATGACGTTTGACATCACAGGAGGCAAGTCGTTCGAAATGCGAACGAGTTTAGGATGCTTGTTGAAAAGATCTGTGAAAGGCTGTGGAGTTTGAGGCAGGACACGTATGGGAGTGATAGCGGCCGCGTGGGCGCTGGTCCCGATAATACTGAGCTATTTCCGAGAGTCGATTAGCTTCCGCCTTGAAGCGTCAACCATAAGGTCGAAATGTTGGAGAAAATCTATGCCTATGATAGCGAAAGCCATGGCTGCTACTATGAAAAGCCAGCGAAAATTTCGCCGAAGGCCTTGTTTGAGCGTTATCAGCTTCTCTCCGAAAATTACCATTGGTGTGCCATTGTCTGCACGCAGCTTGATCGGCAAGGGTGAGTCCACCTCATCTGAGCTACGGGGTATAACGCTAACCTCGGCTCCGGTATCGACTAGGAACTCGGTATCAGAAGTTAAATCCCTAAACGAATTAGTAGACTTTCTGTTGGTCAGTCGCGTTTGTTCCTGTAACGAATTAGTCGAGAAGTTTCCCTGCTTCTCGGAAAAGCTGCAAGCCTTGACAGACGAACTGTGGTACCAAAGCGTTAGTGGTACCAACAGCAAGCCTGCCTATTGCTGGACTTGGAACGTTCTGACAGCGATTTTGATTGGCTGTAGCGACGATGGTTCATTGTGAGCGACTGTACTTGGCAAATAAATGTCGCAGCTTGTGTTTTCAGGGCTTCTATAGTTGACTGCAAGCCAGTGATAGGAGTGCCCTGGGACGCGAACACGTTGATCTTGCTGGTGTCGGCTTGTGGATGTGATCGTTCGATGATTCGATCTGCTAAATCAGCTAGTTAGGTGAGCGAAGCGGAGCTCAGGATAGCGAGAATCGCTTGCGTATTTTCCGGTAGCCTCTGTAGCCACAGTTCATTATTGATGAACCGTGGAGCTGTTGCATCTCTCGAAAGAGTTGTGGGCAGTTTGCCGCCGAACTACAGATCCCTGAAAAGCTGCTGCAGGCGGACTTTCTTAGAGGTCATGACACGCTTAATCGTGTCCTCCTTGAGGGCGTGATAGCGATTTTCGGTCTGAGAATGATAACCTCTCACACCTGCATCGATATCTCCTTGAGGAGATAGGACATGAGCCTGTTGTACTTAGCATAATCAATAGCAATTCTGTGCTTATAAATTTCTGCCTCGATGAGCGAACGACAAAGAGGATCCATATCCCAGAAAGGTGGGACAGAGAGAGCTACAACGCTAACGAGGGACTAACTTATGGAATCCATGGTTTAAAAAATGGATACCGTATGCAAAAATAAACCGGAAAAATATGAAAATAAATGGTACAAGCTCACCGGAGAAAAGTTCGAAGTGTTAGGCCTTGAGTTCCTTCCGGAGTCAGGGCCACCAATTTTTAGCAAGTGGCCTTTAGCGAGAGCCCGGGGAACGATTCCAAGAGGCAAATAGTTTGCAGCGCAACTTTTGTTTGTATAGAAAAATATTTCTTGTTGCCTAGCCATAAAATCGCCGTTGATGCTCTAGCTAGGGCAATGCAGAAAGCACAGCACACAAGGCAGTCGCGCGTTGCAACCGCAACTAGCGTCAAGCAAAATGGCGATGGTCAACTCAGGCAATCGAACTCAGTAACCAGCTCAACATTCCGCACCGGTCGCTTAAGTATACAATGAAGTAGGGATTTTGTTTAGAATTTTACACAGGCAAACCAGGAAATCTGCGGATTGCTACAGCATCTAACTGATTCTCGGAACCCTCAACCTTAGATTCATTAATGCCGTGCTCGGGAAGCGACTTACAGCATCCACTAACGCGGCGGGACAAGCGACTTTCCGTCCTTACGTGGTCAGAACGCAGTTTGTACAGCTTTAATGGGTGGCCTCGGAGACTTGGTAGCTTGACGAGACTAAGTAGACAAGGCTTATGCGGACCGATCTTACCCGTTAGGATACGGTAAGTGAGGATCAAGTCTCCTCAAATTCTTCGGTAATGCATTGAGTACGTACCCAAACTAAGCAAACCTTCGGGATACGTTTGCCCCTGTAAACCCTGCACTGACCGTTTACCCACTCGCAAAGTCCTCTACAGTTCCATTTTATCCCTTACAAGACATGTTTGACAAGCCTGGATACAATATTCTATGCGCAGTCGCACAATAGCTGAGAGAAGCTTTACAAAAATATCGACCGTTAGGACGCCGAAGGAGCGGCGAATAAACCACATCATACAGAACCGTCTACAAACAGTCTTCCTCCACTTATCCCCAAAGTGAAACACTGAGGTGTGGACAACGCCTAGATCCACCTGCTGAGTGACAAGTGGGATTGCACTTCCACCAACTACTTAGCCCGTGAAGGGACTGGCACATCTAATGCCTGATTTCTAGGCGTCAATCAAAAGCTTGACCAATCCAAAAGCCTATACAAGGCACTCTTTATTGCCTCAGAGCCCACAGGGGTATCCACAATATTCCAGAGTTTGAGGTCATCAGAAAACAATACCGACGGTACTTCAAGCTCTTGGGATAGCTCAGTGACATAAACTGTGAAAAGCAACGGCCCTAAAACCGAGCCCTACGGAACACCTGTAAGAACAGCTTGTCTAAGCGAATGGTTACGCCCCACGCGTGCACACTGTTTTCTCCCATCTAGGAAAGCAGACACTCTTTAAGGGCGCCACAAGATCTCCCATACGATCTCAACTTTAGTGAGAGTCGTTGATGTGAGACAGTATCAAAAGCTTTCGAGAAGTCAGCTTAAAGCATATCAATAGTGTGACCATTGTCTATCGCCTCAGCCCAGCTTTCAAGAGCTACAAGCAAACTCGTCATACTTGAAAATCCCTTATGGAAACCGTGTTGTGCAGCACCGAGAAGGTGCAATTTATTCAGTTGATTCTCCACCGACTCCTGACCAGTTTTTCAAACAGCTTAACTACTACAGTTGTCAAGCTGACAGGCCGGTAGTTCGCGGCAGAGCACTGCCACCGCCCTTAAAAATCGGACAGATGATCGCCTCATTCCATTCCGAAGGTGAGGCACAGCCGTCGAGCGATATTGTAACCACACATGTGAGAGGTCCACTTAGTTCAGCGTCCAAGTCATGCATCAGCTTCGAATGAGTTGAACCGGGACCAGAAGCTTCGGAAAGATTTAGCCTTAAAATAACCCGAAGACTCGTGTCTCCGTTATGCTGATTTCAGCTAGACAAGAATCCTCCGGGACTCTTGTGACCAGGTCAATCTGAGGTAGAGAGGTCTTATGAGCAGACAGTTATGTACTGTTCGTTAAGTACACAAGGCTTATCGTAGTCAGTATGCACACGGATCTCTTCCGCTCGTAGTAACGCTGGTATAGACGTGTTTGTACCGCTGAGCCTCTTTACGTAAGCAAAGAACTTTTGATTTGTTGCGGCTACGTCAGCTAAATCCTTCTCTTACTAAAGATGAGCAGCCCTATGATGTTGCGTACGTTTATTTCGAACCGCTCAATAGCTTTTGTAGGTGCTGGTTGATGAAGCCGCTTGGTAAGTTCGCCAGCACTTGGAGCGCTTTCCGGGCAGGTATTTACCTGTATAGTCTATCTATGAAGGCTGCGCCCATGTCTCCCTTTTCTTAATGAGTGGGTGGTGGGGAGCAGAGATCTCGGTGAGGTCTTCCTTAAATCTCTCCCATACTGATTCAACAGTGTCATTCACGGAGATCGCACTACGCAGAACTGAAGCTTTGTCTCTCTGCGTTGAAGTCTGCCCGCCAAATATTTGGACATGCCTCAGCGATGGCCTTATGATACTTAGTGAGAGCATAACGAAAAGGTATGCGGATACGGTCACTGGCTCCTAGAAGACAGCCGCACATAATATCACTTAGAAATCATGTGCCTTCGCAAAAATGAGATCCAAGGTAGACGGAAACTAGTTTCTCATGTATCTAGTAGGGAAGTCCACGAACTGATGCAAAGGTAGTTGCAACGTTAGCTCGACGCGATTCGAATCGAAAGTGCCCATTGCCGAATTGCAACATAGATCAGTTCACCAGACCTCAGGGAGGTTGAAATCCCCCAGTACAAAACACCTGTTTGCAGCCTGAGTACGAATAAACACAATTACCTCCATGGAGATACTTCCAGAACTTCGGTATACCATTACAACTGTAAACTATGTAGAGGAAGTGCACACAATAGTCGACAGGGCTTCCACAGTTTGATCCGGCGACTGGAAAACACAGGTCCTCAACACATCCAGTTTGCAGCTCACATAAAGAGCGACGCTCCCACCTTGGCGGCCAACGGAGCGATCACATCTAAGCAGTACGTAGCGAGGTAAACATACTTCACCGTCTGTGATATCCGGGGACAACCACGTTTCAGTAGAAACGAGTATGTCGGAAGAGGTTTGTCTACAAGTAGATCCGCCTCGTGTACCTTGTTCGTTAGGCTACGCACATTGCTACGCACTGCCCAAGGAATTCGGTAAGACCATCCCTGGGTCCTACACTACGTTATTTATTCTTCTTTTTTCCAAAAACTACTGCCGTACGCGACCACACGACCTAATTTTGACCGGTTTTGGTTCCATGCGTTGGACACAGTGCAAGTGCTCGGTATTGGGGCCATTGCTGTTCACGAACTATGTCAGGGTGCTAGGAGTGTCATCACTTTTCGCTGACGACCTTAAGCTCTGGGGTGTGGTGCTTATCCCGGGGCAGTCCTGGGGCAATTCAGTGAGCCTTTAATATGCCTTAGGTATGATCTTTTATGGTTGCTGCCCATAAATCGGACTAAGTGTTCTGTTCTTCTAATCAGAGCTGCTATTCCTCCCATTAGATATGTTGTCGGCTGTAATGAAGTCCCCGTTGTTACCCAGCAGGTTAATTAAGGTGCCGTCCACTAATCAGCTCTTCACTCTGGCGACAATTGGAACAAAGCTGCTTGTGGAGTGTCCATCGCGATGACTCGACCATAATCTGGTGCGATGGTTTGTATTTGAGTGATCCATTGAGCTATGCTCGGTGGTACGTTGCATCTTCAGAGCCACTCACCAGATTGGTCAATGGTTAGAGACCTCACAAACTCAGTCTCCTGGCTCTCCAGGTTGGGGATTCGAGTGAGGGTGGCTCATTACTCCATAAAACGGGCTCTCTGTAGTCCAGTGCCAAAACCCCGCTGCCTTGCGGTAAGTTTTTTGAACCAAAGGCTGGTTGAGAACCCTAATCGTTCTCCTGTCTAGGCCTAGGCAACCTGACAGTATCCTACCCACTCGATACACTATTCCTTATGACAATTTTTTGATGCTGCGTCTGGCACAGAGGATACTAAACGCCGCCCTATCTGCTGCATCGAGCAGGGTGGCTTGGAGTTTGGATGCTATTGCTCAGACCACGCCGCCTTCTTATTTTCCCTGTTACTCTCTTTCTTCCTTCGCGTTCCGCTCCAACTTCACTTTTACCCCCCCCCCCGTTTTCAGCCCCAATTCTTGGTCCTCCTCCATCTTGCTTCAATAATCGCTTGTCTTCTAGTTTCAACTCACACAATTGCAGGGTGTCGCTCCAATCCGGTCGACAAATCCTTGTTCAACCAAGCGGACTTCAGTACAACCGTTTCCTTTTGGAGTCCTCGATCTTCGCTAAGACTGGTTTGCCTCAACATGTGCACTTTACTACAGATTAATAATAATAATAATAATCATGTGTCAGCTGTACGCCGTAACGGCGCTTCGCTGCGACAGGTTGGCCAATAGGCAATACTTGACCGAACACTAGAGACACTATCGATCGGTATTTGCTGTTTATCGGAAACCTGCCTGAAAGTTTTGGGCTCTGTCCTTACCCTGCGTTCTCCCACGTGCGGCACATTCTCATTGCGTCTCCCTGGCGATGACGCAGCTTCAAATGCAGTTCAAGCTGGCATCAGCATTTTTCTGAGTCCTATGGCTGAAATTGCCCTGATCGACTGTATCCCGGTCAACAGCCGGGTGTGCGCCGTTAGATTAGCTGGCTCGTTCCAGGCTTCGAAGTGGCGCGGGGACAAATGGTGCCTGTTTGTCATTGCGGACTACGCCCCCCAAAAACTAGTCATGATTCAGTGAAAGATGATTTCTATCACCAACTTAACGATCTCCTTCGTTGCAGAGCAAGCACTGATCCTATGGTGGATTCTGTTGATTTAAACGCCCAAGTCGAAAATATTTACTCTGACGAACTTCGTATGAACGGCCAACACAGTGTAGGCTCCCGTAGTGATAACGGTGAGTGATTGCTACACCTGTGTGAAGATGCTCGTCTCTTTTTCGCGGTCACTAACCTATGACACAGCACCCACAGAAGTGTGACTTGGCTCCCACTATCGTCGAGCCAGCCATGGACGCAAATCGATCATATCGCGCTTAGTTACCGCTGGAGAGACTGTCCAAAACTATCGCTCGATATGGAGCACCAGCGTGGACTCTGTTGTGGTTTCTCGCTAAGTGTACGGATAGCCTGCCTGAAATCTGCTGTGTCGCCCCCAACCAGTTCAATTCCGCAACGAAATGAAAACGCCAAGAAAACAGCCGAGCAGAGGGATTCCGATTATGTTTCTGATTCGTATGGTATGAGAACATGGCACAATAAATAGGTTGCAGGCAACTACCTACACAACAATATTGGAGATCCCAATTGATATTAATTAACACAACTCAAACGTTATTGGTCTGACTTGCTGTTGGTTCCACATAGATTTGCGTTTTGACCTCTACTTGGGTTCGATCTCCAATTGTAGCTCAGTCCACTCTTGCGCCACGCTTATCGGTTTGTGCGCTGGATCTCCGTAATAGACTCCCATCACGCTGTTGTGTGTGCTGACCGGTTGCGTTTCGGCGGACGTCCGCATCATCACTCTGAGCACATTGACACCAGCCAACTGGCGAAGTCAGGTGTTCTGCATTCGTATCAAAGTACGCTGTCATCCGAACTGAGTAAGCGCCCACCGTAGAAGGTCACTGGTTGCATATTCGCCGAACGTTACCACCAGCAGGTATGTCTTCATGTGATAACTCAAATTGCTGACTTAGACATTGGGTCTCTACAAAGTCTCGGGAACTTTTGGATGCTCGCTGACGTATTCCGGCTGGAGGCGAATACAATGAGACTCGCGAAAATCTCAGGACAAAACTGCGTCTCGTTTAAAGAGACCACGAAGCGTGGTGGTCTCATAGTGCCTCGGAGACAGCCGCTGCCGTCGGTAACCATCGTAAGTTATTCCGTCTGATACGGGAAACAGACAGCAGGAGACTTGGTGTTAGCGAGACAATACGCGACGAAAGTGGACAGCCAATCCATAGGTTGGCAAAACGCTTGGAGCGTTAAACCGAACACTGCATGACACTTTAACCAATCTGAGTTATCGCTTTCTCTTTCGGGCATTGAATGCCCTTCTCTATAGGGCGTCTCCTTGGATCCGCCCTCACAAGCAGAAGTCGAACGTGAGATGAGATTTTTGAAACTGCACAAGGTCGCTGGGACAGATAGAATTCCCCCAGCTTTCTTCCTATTCGGGGGATCTGCTCTTGTAGGTGATTTACACGAATTACTAGTGGAACTGGGAGCAGGAAACTGTCCCGACAGACGGAAGCCGCTCCGTCATAGTCCAAATTTTCAATGTTGGCTCCCGTTCGGAATGCGGCAATCATGGAGTGGTCAGTCTGGTCTCAATTGCCTCCAGGTTGTTTGCTCCACGGACTGACTGGCACTCGTGTTGGCCAGGTGCGCGAAGAGCAAGCCGGGTTTCGTCGAGGTCGGGGCTGTATCGACCACATCACCTTGCGTCAATTACTGGAGCACCGCCATGTTTATTGACGACCCACCATAGTCACGTTTCTCGACATCAAAGGTAACTTCGATCCGGTGGGTCGATGTGCCCTTGGGGACGCTCTGTTGAGAAAAGGTGTGTCCGATAAATACGTGAACATTATCAAAGCGCTGTACGCGCATACTTCGGGCAGAGTGAGGGTTTATGGCCAACTGTGGCTGCTCTTCAATATTTCCAGCGGTGTGAAACAAGTTTGTTCGCTGTCACCTTTTCTCTTTAACTTCGCTATTGATGAAGCCATGGAAATAGCGTTCGCTCTGCAGGATCTAGGTGTGGAGCTACTTCTTCGTGAGCGACTTCTTGACTTGGAGTATGCGAACGATATCGACCTCATACGTGACAGCGCCCAAACGTTCCAGGCTGCACTGGACCGATTAGCATTGTCTGTCAATCGTTTTGGACTTTGCTTTACTCCATCGAAATGCAAAGTTCTCCAAGTTGGCAGGGACCCACCCTTGCGCTTACCCTTCCTGATGATCAACTGGAAGTCGTTCAGGAATTCAAGTACCCGGGCAGCTATATTAGCGCCCGCAGAATCGAAGAAGAGATAACGAACCGTATAGCAAAGGCTTGAGGTGCTTTTACCAATCTCCGCCACCTCTGGCGCGCCCGCGACATCACTCTCACCCTGAAGCGCAGAGTTTTTAATGCAGCTGTCCGTCCAACCGTCTTATACAGTTGTGAGACCTGGCACATAAAGTCGACGGACATAAAGCACCTAATCATGTTCGATCATCGCTGCCTTCGCAACTTAGCTCATATCTGATGGGAGCACCGCGTGGGAAATGAATGTGTTCGGCGTCGCGTACTTGGTGTAGTAAGAGCTAGTGAACCACTCTGCACCATTATATCTTGCACCAGGCTCCGATGGCTGGGCACGTGTTGCGCATGGCAGCACACGGACCTGCGACGTGCATTGTTTGCGCGCCGTGGGTGCAGTTGGAAGAAAAGGAGGGGAGGCCAAGCGATGAGTTGGTAGATAGAAATGAAAACACTCACTTCGAAGTTGGCATCGGTTGGTGCATCCCGACTGCCTGACTGGGGTCCTAAAGACGATGAACACTTGCTGTTATGGCGATGAGCCCGACCCCAATGGCGTTTGTGTTGTGAGTTCCTTTGTCCATCCTTCTCCTTTTTAGATTCCCCTCCAATTCCGATCTCATACAAATTACATATTAGAATGTTTAACATTATATTACTTTCTTTCGAATTTTTCATAGTGTAATTTTTTAGGATCTTATTTCTTTTTATTGCGGCACATTAGCTGAGCTATGTTTCTCACCCACAGCTAACGTGTATTGATGATGATCTGGAGGATTCCGTATGATGTGGTTTGTTTGCCGCTCTTTCCGAGTACTAACGGCCAGTATATTTGTGAAACTATTTCCGGCATTCATGCTACTGCACTTGGAATATTGTATATAGGCTTGTCCACCATGTCTTCTGCAAGACAAATTGGACTTGGAGTGGGTGTTACGAGCGGGTACTGGTTTAGTGCAGCGTCTACGGGGTAGACGTATCCTGAACGCTTGCTTAGTTTGGGGATGTACCCAATGCGCTGCGGAAGGATAAGAGGGGACAGGATTCTCACCGGATTTTAACGGATAAAATCCACCCGGACTTGTCTGGGTTATTTAGTCCTACTGATATCTAATTTTCGCGCTCACCCATTGGAGCTGCACACATCGTGGTCTGATCAGGTTAGTGCGGAAACTCGTCTGTCGCGCCGAGTTATAAAGCGCTGGAACTCGATTGCAGGTTTTGCGTGTCAGCTCTATGCTCTTGGGTAGCAACACCAAACCTTTTCTTTTTCCTGACTGACTCATCTTCAGCCTTCAGTTTATTCTTTAATGATTCAAGTATCTTAGTATTCTGCTTGTTTAACTCTCTTCCTCTTCGTGCGCTCTGGTTTTGCTGTTTTCTCTTTCCTACTTTACGTAACCGGCCCAGCAGGGACTGCTAGGGCAGGATACGTGGACAATAATTGTTTGGACAGGGTGTTCTGCGATCTTTGTTTTAGGTACATCTGTATTTCAAAGCCCTTCGTTAACCCCTAGTTCGACAACCCTCTGAAGAAGCAACGCTCGCAGGACAATCCTGTCGTTCCAGTCCCACTTGAACTTTCTTTGGCACAGGTGTGATGCTGGCGCTACGCTATCAGTCGGCTATTTTGTGTTGATGGCAACACATGGCGTACTGTACAAAAAAAGACTGTGCTAAGACCTTAGCACATTCTTTGCGAATTATTGATGTTTGTCCTTCCGGACTGGGCGCTTTTCAGGAATCTATCAGTACTAACTCCTTGTGAATCGTTGCGCTAAGGGTTTTGAAGGTTGTGAAGTGAGTTGTTACCTTAAAGACGGTAAATGTAAAGCTGAATCATTTACCTGACCACAGAAGTTGCGGTTTGATTCCTTTACATTGAGGGCAGCGTATGTGATGCCGCGGAGGACCCCACTCAGGTTCTTCATCGTGAACGTTTTCCAAGTATACTTTGGAAATAAATATGCTTAAGGCAGCACACTTCATTTTTCATATCAGTCGACAGACTGTTGTTATAAACGTCCCAGTTGGGTTTCGACTGTCCTAGTCGGAAGGGACGGAGTCCTTCACTCGCTAGCGGTACATGCAATCTCGGTGGAAATGCCAGGCGCCACATTATCGACAAGGAGAGGCTGGAGGCTTCTTTCAGTTGAGTTGGGTTGACCGCAAGGGAAATTGTGGCTTGAGCGCTGCGACTGCATAGACCATACCAAATGCAGGAGCGTTCTCGATAATTGCGGCGTCCTAAAGCACCTGACACTCCTCGGCCAGCTTCTGGATTTTTACCGTGCTGTCTTTTGGGTCCTGGCCAAGATGTGCGTCCGTATGTCCGCATCCTTGGAGGATAGAAGACAGCGACAAAGTTTAGATTCTTGAACTGATCCTCGGTCAGTGACTCAACTTGAAAGTGCCCGGATTCAAGATTGACGGTCCCAGTGTACGTACTGAAAGCGTCGCCATCACGTTTAGCTAGCTGAAGACATTGGAACCGGGTATTGAGCAGTGAAGACTGCTCGCCGAATATCTACCACAGTTTCTGGATCGTCTCGGAAAAGGGGACATCTCTGGGGTTCTTTGGCAGGATTACAGTTGGTGTGCCGTTGTTGCTTGATTGTGCCCATTCAGCGCAGTAGCAGCTGGACCTTCCATGCATCATCGTGGTTGTCCAGATCAACAGTGAACAGGTCCTCTGACCGTTTGTATCACGAATCAAATGTCGCCTCAGCACCGGGATTGAACAGGAACTCGGAGGTGCTGCCAGCGACCTGGTCCACCGATTAGGAATTACAAATAGAATCAGATTGAACAGGAGAACCAGAGCAGTTTTCGGTTAGTACTGATATAAGCCTTAGCTGTTGTTGCAACATCTGCTTCAAATCAGCGTACTTTTCTAACATGGTACGAAAGCTTCGTCGTCACTGTTATTACCGCCCTGGTTGGGTTTCGACTTTCCTAGTCGGAACAGACGAACTCTTTCACTCGTTGTTTCCAGCGCGCATAGTAGATTGGACGATTCAAATTGGAGTTGCTAGTGGACTAAGCCGGCAGACGTGAACTCATAACTAAGGCAGACGGAACGGGCAAAAGTCACACAACCGTGCCGAGACCCATAGAAAGACTGACCAATGGTAGGAGTGCTTTTATTGGCTCAACCAAAGCAACCGTGCTTTCTACACCTTCATATTTATAGCCCACTAAAACAATAGTAATTGTTTAAACTATAGTTGAAGGCGTATGTTTGTTGGCACATGAGTTGCCATGTGGTGGTCTTATGTCCGGCAGATAGGGTGGTTCGATGCTGTTTAGACGTTGGGTACATCATAGTTGCTGAATGTGCTCGGTGGCTAAGACATTGGCATGGACAAGGCTCAGGAGGCAGACTGTTGGCTTGAGGCGAGTCCTGGAGATACGATAGTGAGACTAAGGCGATTTCAGTGGAAACTGTGCGGGATACGTTAGCCGTACTTTCACTGAGGACAACGTTGTGATCTGTGCAGATGAGTGGATCCTTGGCGGCAGTTTCCGTAGGGAGAGCTCCGCTCTGAACTGAGTAGTTTGGGTCTCTGCATAGCGACCGTGTTGTTCGAGCCCGATGGTGTACTGGCGCCTGTGAACAGATTAGTTTGGCAGGGCTGTACTAGCCCTTTAGCAACTGTTATGAAGCAACTTCCTTGCGCTTGCAATCCTGTTCTTTGAGTCTGCGCAGTCTTATAATGCTTGAGATGAGAACCTACCTACGTGAATGAAAATGGTTTCCAGAACACAGCAAATATGGAAGCAGAAGTATAAATAACTGATCAATTGATCACAGTAATTTAATACATAAGCACTGTAAGATAAGGTGACTTCTGAAGAGGTAATAGTTTCGCCTATTACCTGGATATCGCGGGGAAGACATTGTATTTGCATATACTTGACATCTTTGGAGCGTATAATATCCCTGTTATTAGTTTTGCGGAGGATAATACGAGATAAATCTTTGGTGGCATGGTCTGAACTCCCTAGCTATACTTTGTTTATCTCAGCTTGCGTAATGCTGCACTGGATGTTCTGCTCACCGATGTTATTTCCCTGACTTTCTAGTGGGTAATTTAAAGTGTCAACAGGTCACCGAAGCACCTTGCACGAAGTAGCGGAATTGTACTATTGGCGTTTACTGACACCATTGGGCTTAATCACCTTCACTCCTGCGGAAAACACGTCCATAAAACTCACTGTGACTTTCCTCCTCTCCATAGTACATTGTCGGAATATATATATATATATATATATATATATATATATATATATATATATATATACCGACTTTTCTACCCGACAAACGTACAAGACCATTTGTGCTCGCACACGGGTTTACGGCACGTCAGTTGTTCCCTATTAGTTATGTTAGTTAAAGGATCAAAATGCATAATAGAGCTGAAGCGATGAAGTCACTGCTGCCACGTTTTCAATTTGCGGACGCTCCATAAACACTTGTCACACTTTTCAGTATCTTTTAGCTCTGTCAATGGCGCGAGTGTTGGGGCTGCATGATATCTTTTTACATGTGCACAAATCGCATTGTTGAATTCACTTGAATAATAAAAAACCACATACAAATTTTTTTCGAAAGAGCGAAAGCACAAGGGAATTGCGAAGAAAGTAGTAAGCTACTTGTATCGAATGTTTCGAGACGACGGTTATCCAACAAATGTCTTCAGTTTCCCCCATTTTTGTTCTATTTCGTCTTGGGCTCCATCTTGGAATCTCACGATGTATGTGTTGAAGTTAGTTGATCTTGATTATGCGAACGATACGTCTTGTTTTTTGACAATGTTCTGACGGTATACTCAAACCTGAATAGCCTCTCTAAGATGGTCCCATTACTTAGTATGCACTTCGCACATTTAAAATTCAGTATTGTTGCAGCACCACCATACACTTGATAACTTCTTGACCCTTGATACCGAGGAACTCCAGATAGTTGAAGACTTCACCTACCTTGGCAGCTGCATCGGCAACGATGAGCGAATGCCAGAAGTCAGCTCAGGCATTGTAAAAGCCAGAACTGCCTTCTTAAATCTGCGGCGTCTTTGGTAACAAAAAGTGGTTTCCCTCCGTCTGAGAGCCGTGTTTACAAAACCACAGTGTGGGCCGTTCCACTCTATGGTAGTGATATTTGCCCCCTTCCTTCTGATGTTTTGAGGCGTTTTCAAGTCTTTAATCATCGTTGTCTGTGGAGCATTGTTGGCGTCGAGTGGCACCAGCGTGTCCGCAATCATGATGTGCGTAGGCGAGTACTAGGCAGTGATAATTAAGCTATTTCCTTAGAGCAACAGATACTACCGAATAAGTAGCGTTAGTTTGGACACGTACTACGTATGCATAGTCACCGCTTACCTAGAAGGCCTTTGTTTAGTCTCCTAGATATAGGGTGGCGCAAGACTCGCGGTGGACAAAAGTTGACTTGGCAGCTGGAAATGAAGTCACTGTTTACCATCCGGGCTGTAGTCCACATGACCCGCCTTGTGCTTGCCTCGAGACTTTACAGGATATCGCTAGCAGTGGGCACTAGTGGCATGTCTGCTGTCGTCTCCTAGTCTGACTGCCTGTTTAAAGTGTGTTTGATGTTGAGTTATCTGCGGGGTAATGGTTGATTATGACGTGGGGCAGTGAAAGACGCAAAGAAGCTGTCTCACTGATACCGCCTTATCTCTGCTCGATAGCCAGCTGTTTGTGACGGTATGTTGCTAACACAAGGTGTAGGCACGTTCGCACACCAAGACAAATAGTCAACAGGCTGCACTCACACGTACCTTGGACACACTAGGTATTGATGTACATTGTGTCAGAAACTAGGATCAATGACCCTAATGGGGTTGTTGACTTAACTGCGCCCGCCTTGTCCTCTTGCTATTGGTTGCACGCATCCGGAGACGCAAGTCAAGCTGGTGTAGGTATCATTCTAAACTCCAAGACTGAGTCATCGTTGGTTGGTTGGATGCCGGTGAACAGCCGTTTATGTGCAGCCCGTTTGACGACATTAACTATGATTGATTCACGAAGTAGTAAAAAACGCTGTTTGTTCGTGATTTCCGCTTATACTTCCATCGAATGCAGTTCTAAGCCTGTCAAGGACACATTCTATCACAAACTGGACGCGCTACTACTCAGTGCTATTAGTTCAGATATTATATTAGTTGCAGGGATATGAACGCACAACTAGGGCATAGGAGCCCTTCAGAAGCTCAGCTGGGTTGTAACTATGGGCTTAACTCCGAACGGACTGACAACGGCGAGTGTCTGCTGCAACTGTGTTTGGAGCATCAGTTGTTTCTTAGTAGCACTGCTTTTAGACACAGTGAGTGCCGAAGTGCCACTTGGCGTCCTCCTGTAGCTGGCTAACGATGGACGAAAATTGACAACATAGCCATAAGTCACAGGTTGCAAGGTTCCATTCTGAACTGCCGCTCATACTGGAGTACCTGTGTCGACTCTGATCATGCCTTGGTACGCTGTCATTTTTCCATGAACTTTACCTGGAGGCGCACCAAACATGCCCTCCGATTGGCAACGGAGAAATTGTCTCATTCTCTGGTCAAGCAAGCCTGTCAAGTGGCACTGCGTACCGAACTTTCGTTCCCTTGTGCTAATGACACTGAGCTTCAGTGGAATAGGATCTCGGCCGCCATGCACGACGCAGGAGCATCTGCTTGTGGCACTATCCATCCTCACCGCACCAGTCACTGGATATCCGAGAGGTCGGTGAATCTGTTGGAATCCAGAAGGAACTTGCCAGCCGGCTCTGAGCACAATGTGACCAGACGGACTATTTGGCGCGAAATAAAGCGCAGTCTACGTGCTGATAAGGAAGCCTGGTGGACCGGTCGGGCTCAAAAAATGTAGGAGGCAGGAGCAGTAGGCAATTACCGCAAGCTCTTCCAGCTGATCCACACCAATGGTCCCAGGAAACCAAGCGCGAGCGAGACAACCAGAGGCAGCGCGGGTGCGCTGATGCACAATAAGGAGCGCCGTATGGCTCGTTGGGCGGAACACTTTCATGGCCACTTCAGCTGGCCCCCTGCTCCTGGACCTCTTCCTACTCAGGTGATGCAGGACGAGTCATGGACGGCTAGTTTAGAGCCTCCGTCGGAGGCCGAGGTCCGAAACTCGATCACAGCCCTCAACCGATTTCGTGCTGCTGGCCCGGATTCCCTCCCGGCTGCATTATTTAAGGATGGAGGTGAGGTCCTCTGCAGGGCACTGACCTCCCTATTTGAACGTATCTGGAAGGAAGTGTCCCGGCTAATTGGAACGAATCGATTATAGTGGCAATGTACAAGAAGGGCAGTCTCGCAGACTGTTCTAACCACAAGCGTATTAGCATAATGCCAGTTGTGACAAAATTGCTGGCCTCGATTCTCGTTCGTCGCCTCACTGTGGAACGGGAATCTCGGATTTTGGAGGAGCAGACAGGTTTCTGCCTAGGACCTAGCTGTATCGATCATAACTTCACTCTGCGGCAGGTGCTAGAGCAGCACCACGCAAGAGTGCGTTCGATTCCGTCAGTCGAATGATTCTGTTCGAAATACTTGCGCGGAAAGGTGTTCCTACGAATCATGTGAACATCCTACGTGGTCTATACTCGAAAACTACAGGCGGCGTCAGTTTACGGTGACCTGTCGAATAGCTTTCCGACCACAAGTGGCGTTCTTCAAGGTTGTCCGATTTCCCCATTTTTGTTCAATTTCGTCGTGGATTATATCATGGAGTGTTCCCTTGTGGAATCTCACCACCTAGGCTTTGATGTCCTGCCTGGTGAAAAGTTAATTGATCTGGATTATGCGGGCGATATCCTCTTACTTTTCGACAATGTTGGGGCGGCCCAAGCAACCCTGAATAGGCTGTATAGTGTGGTCCCATTATTTGGTATGCACTTCGCACCTTCAAAGTGCAAAGTGTTGCTACAGGACCACCAGCCACTTGACGACCCCCTGACGCTTGCTATCGAGGAACTTGAGGTGTTTGATCATTTCGCTTATCTTGGCAGCTGCATCGGCAATGATGGGCGCATAGAAACTGACGTCAGCTCACTCATTGCAAAAGCCAGAGCTATCCTCTTGAACCTGCGGCGTCTTTGGCGACAGAAGAGGATTTCCCTTGGATAGGAACAACCCAAGCGACGACCTCCGCCACGGGGAAATGGGTAGAAATCACGGGACACAGATCGAAGCCGTCACTTTCGAAAAGTCACCTGCACGCCAATTACGGGTCGACAATTCACTCAGCGAGATTACTCTCCACATCTCGACGCACTGATGATGCCGCCTCGCAAGGCGTTGAAACGTTTGCAAACAAATTTCGCAGCTCGGCGAACAAATGAGCAACGGAATTTCCCTCCGTCTGAAAGGCCGGGTACACAAGGCCACAGTGAGGGCCGTTCTGCTCTTTGGTAGTGAGACTTGGCTTCTTCGGTCCGAAGATCTGAGGCGCCTTCAAGTCTTTAATCATCCTTGTCTTTGAAGAAACGATGATGTGTGTACCTGAATACTAAGTAATGATAATCATGCTAGCTCCTTAGAATAACATATAGCATTAATTAACTTGCGTTGGCCTGGGCACATACTACGTATGTCTGGTTACCGCTTACCTAAGAGGGCCTTGTTTAGTCTGCCGGGTGTAGGTTAGCGCAAGACTCACCGTGGACAAAAGTTGACTTGACAGCGGGAAATGAAGTCACTGCCTATCAAACTTGATGCCCGTCGGTTCGTCTCACCTTCCGAGCTGGAGTTCACGTGACTCGCCTTGTGCTTGGCTCGAGGCTACAGGATATGGCTAGCAGTGAACACTAGTGGCGTGTCTGCTGTCGTCTCCTAGTCTAACTACCTGTTTAAAGTTTTCTTGTTGTTGAGTTATCTGTGGGGTAATGGCTGGTTAGGACGTGGGGCAGTGAAAGCCGCAAGGAAACTATCCCGCCGATGACGCCTTTTCTCTGCACGATAGCCAACTCTTTGTGACGGTGTGTTGTTAACAAATAATGTGGGTACGTTGACCCTGAATGTTTGTTTAGTGCATTCAGGTTTTCAGGTAAGTCCCCCTTCCTCTTATTATTTTTATCTCTTAGCTCATTTTAGTTCTAAGGCTGCGAGGCATCATTTTAACTGGCTGATGTACTTCTGTTGTTGTTTTGATTGTTGCATGTTTTTAAACCGTGAGTATCCAATATGTTTCCTGAAAAGCTTTGAAAACGGACATCCCAGCATCATCAGTAGCCGCGGGAGTAAGCGGATACGCTAATGTACCCTTCTACTCCCAGGAAGTCTCTGATCTACCAGTGAGGTTGCTGCAGTCCTATGAAGTCTATGTGCCTTGCAACCGCTTGCTCTTTTAGCACATTGATTTTGATACCATGGAAAAAAGTCAATCAAGGAGACTGAAGCAATGTCCTCTACTTTAATAAATGCAACGACTGAGACAAGAACTATGTCGCACAAACTGGAATGGAGTATTGTACACGAATCACCAAGCATGAGGCGGTCGTAACAATACATGATCCATATTAACTAGTTTCTACGCATTGAGATCACTACCACCATTTCGGTCTACATGATGTATAAATTCTCTAAGTACGGTCATGCAAAGATATACATGGAAGCGTGACACTTCACAACGAATTAAATCAACCGACACATTAAATATGTACTATATACACATCACTACTGGCAACGGTTTATTTGCTTAATTAATCGAATCCGTCGGGACGGGTCACTGAACATTCAAATCAAGTGCTAACAGACTAAAGTGAAGGATCACAGATCGAAGAGGATATATACAAAGTTATATGCCTATCGAAAAAGAAAGTAAACGCATTCCCAAGAAATAGGATCCACCGTCTGCACAGCTATTTATAGTGGCAGAAACGCAAGCACATTATGCTCGGAGCACTCTCCTAAGGGCTTCTCTTGGACCACGCTAATTCATGCTATGCAGCAATTCACTGATGTGGTCGACCAGTTTCATGATGGATCTTCAGCGTATTATTATTAAGACCATCGTATTCTTCAAATGTCCTCGCTCACCAATTTATTACTAATGTTTCGTTGTTCTGTGGCTCTAGATGCTTTTCACTATTTCATGCTACTTAACCAGAGCATTGTGGCCGCGATATACTTTTGCTTTCAATACTGCGTTTGTGTGCAGTCTGTCAGTTGTTGGCATCTACCCGAATCGCTCACCAAATTGCAAATAAACTTCAGATATACGTCCCAGTGACCTGTGTATGGAGGTCAGGCGCTCTGTAGGTATGCGTAGGCTTCTTCGCTTAGATATCGAATAGCGGTCAGCATTGTCTGAAACCGTGACTCAGTTCCCATAGTGATCAGCTTTCATATCTGTTGGGCTAATCCTTTTGGTTTACGGTACTGCAGGTCTTAAGCTGCAAGCTTCGTTTTTTGATATATTTAACGACTTGAAAGCGGTAATATATTGTATACGTCTGCAGAAATTAAGATCTGAATTCATGCATCTGCGATAAGCCGTACTGTTGGGCAGCAGTGTGTGCTCGTTAAGCTAGCTACCATATGGCTAACAGACACCCTGCGTGCTCGTGATCCCCGTGCCCCCAACTAGAAATGAGAGCGCTCGACCGCCTTGGGTAAATTTGGTACGTAAGACTCTCTATTCAGGCAGGAATGCTGCTGCTTTGCATGTTGTGGGAGTGTGGACCGGCTCCGTTGCTGAAACGCGGCTGATATCCGCATGCATCCCGGTCTTATTCTATCGGGTTTACACTGGAAATGAGGTGCATGGATGGAACTATGGGTGGTGCAGCGCAAGGCACCCTTGGTCGCTCTATAGGCGCAGGCCTCCTGTATCTGTCCTATGCAGACCGCTATGACAGGCAAATCCAGCGTCGGATGCTGCTAACCATATGTGCGAATAGATGTGTAAGGCCTAAACAACATGGTAATTCCACTATTTCATCCAGTTGCTACTGTTTTATGTTGTACGGCATTGTGATATGAGCATGCTGACCCAGCTTTTTGCCTTTTCTTTACCTGCGCTCTTTTGCATAGTTTCTTACACCGTTCCTCTTTATGTTGCACAGATTTTCTACTTTCCCGCTATGGCATCCCGTTTCTTCTGTTGCTCAGATCATTGCCTGAGTGATTATCTGGATCTCTTAATCACTGCATTGCTTTGCTTTCGGGAAGTTGTTAAGCCTGTATTCTTACCTATGCACGCAATATCACCAACGCTACAGTACCCCATCTTTGTTCTAAATGCCAGAACATTTTATTAATCTTGGTTTTATCTAGTGTGATGATTTGTTTTACGCTGGCTTTGAGCACTTTTCAGATCGTCGGGTAGCTGATTTAGAGTACACTGCCCATGTCGTCTTGCTTTGTGACGGTCCACAGGCCGTCCAACTTGCGAAACATGAATGGATTATATTTCTGCTTTCGCTCTTGCTGTGTCTCTTCGCTCGTCTTATCCATTGCACTCCTGTCTCTCGATGTGAAGGGTGGATGGATGTGCCCTTTGGGAGTGCACAAGAAAGGCGTGCCCGATAAATAAACATTATGAGAGCTCTATACGCGCATAGTTCGAGCACAGTGAGCGTTTATGTCAAACTGCCGCCGCCCTTCAATATCTCCAACGGTGTGCGACAAAGGTTTCCCACTGTCGCCTTTTTAACTTCGCCGTTGACGAACTCATAGAAACGGCGTTCACCGGACACGATCTACACGGTGTTGAGCTTCTTTCTAATGAGCGACTTCTTGACTTGGAGTATGGTGACGAGGTTGCTCTTATCTGTGACAGCTCTCAAACGTGACAAGCGGCACTGGACCCGATTAGCGCTGGCTTTCAATCCTTTTGGACTATGTTTTGCACCCTCATAGTGCAACTTCCTTTACCAAGATTGTCAGGGACACGTCTGTTAATGATCATTTAGAAGTCGTTCAGAAATTCACTCACCTGGATAGATATGTTAGCGCCGGTGGTATCAAAGATAAGGTCCCGATCCGTGTAGCAAAAGCCTGCGGTCCTTTTGCCAAACCCTGCCACCGTTGGTGCCGGCGCGACATTACTCTCACTCTGTGGGTTAGAGTTTATAATGCAACGGTCCGTTCAGCCCTCTTATACGGTTGTGAAACATGGCTCATTGTGTCGATAGGCCTAAAGAGGCTAGCTACGTTCGACCATCACTGCCTTCGCATCTTACCTCATGTCTGGTGGGAGCAGTGAATGTGTTCGGCATCGTGTACTTGATACAGGAAGAGCTAGTGCACCGCTCAGCACCATTATATCACACAGCAGGCTCCTATGGCTGGACCACCTGTTGCGCATTCCAGAACACCGACTTCCGAAAACTGCTTTGTTTGCCTGCCGAGGGTGTATGGAAGAGGAGGGGAGGCCAAGCGATGAGTTGGTCGAGAGGAATGAAAACCTTCACTTCGAAGTTGGCGCCGGTTGCTGCTTCCTGACTGTCGGGCTGGGGTCCCAAGGGCGATGAACACGTTTGGCTAGCTACACTTGTTGATATGGCGTTTGTGTTGTGACTTTACTTGTTCATCCTTTTACCCTTTGAATTTCCCTCTCCAGTTACGATCTCATATCTAATGCATAATGTGATATTTGACATTTTATTACTTGCTTTTTAAACTTTGTTCTAATTTTTAGTGTCCTATCTTTTTGCGTTTCGGCACAGCTGAGGTATGTATTACTGATGATGATGTCACATCTATTGCTTAATTCCCACTCACAGATCGCCTCACCTGTCGTTCTTCAACTACGATTATGTCCTCCCTGGTCACCGCCAACAACAGCTCACTAGTCTCACCTGATGGAAGTAAGTCACTGGTAGCATTAATTGTCAGGCTATCATAGCCTTCTCATACTTCCCCGAAGCCCCAGTTTTCCTTCGATCTGGTTCTCCACTAGGCCTTGCAACGCTCATCGTTCGCATTCTGATGCTGATCGGACGGTAAACTTGCTTTGCCGGCATCCTTGAGACACTCGGTAAACATCCGTTGCCTTGTCTGCTTTTCGTTTGTTCTCCGAGCTGAGCAATTGGGCTGCAGACGTTTTGTCACCAGTCGAGGTGACATCGTCATGCCTCACTACTTAGAGAAAACAAATCACATTAACAGAATGTCCTCTCCGACAGCCTGACGTCGAGTATCATTTGCTCCTATTCGGAGACCCAGAGGCTGCAGGTTCTGGCCAGGCTTGTGTCGGAGTTGCACTCAGTGGCAGGGCTGAAACCGCTCTGCTTGACTGGATCCCAGAGAACAGTCGGTTATGTGCAGTCAGACTACGAGGTTCATGTAATTTAAGTGGACGTCAAGATGTTAAGCGTGCCTTATTTGTCGCCTCCGCCTGCGCTGCTACAGACTGCAACCCAGATGTAGTCAAGGATGGCTTTTTCCAACGACTGCATGAGCTTCTGCGTTCCTCCAAAAATTTTGATTTTGCCATTCTTGCTGGCGATTTAAACTCACGAGTGGACCGCCTGTCACCAAGAGAGCACCATCCTGGGGGTAGTTTTGATCTCGGTAGCAGTAGGCCGGACAATGGAGACAGACTCTTTGTTCTGAGCATAACTTATTTCTTTCGAGCACCCGTTTTCGACACTCGATCATCATCAACAGCAGTACATGAGCCACTTGAACTGATGCTTCGCTACCGTACAATCACAACGACCTACGTAACGAAGGATAATAAGAGTGAAAGAAAGGGGACACACGCTAAGATCCTAGTGCCCTTTACAAAGACTTGGGGTCAAGGCGCCTATACCTTGTCAACAACATTCCATCACAAACAACTGGTTATCATGCAAAGATAAGGCGGCATTCGAAGAGACAGTCTGGCTACCTGGTGCCATCTTCATAAACGCAAGTGGTCCCAGCTTGATCGCAGCGATAAGTTGCCTATATCGCAGAAGCATAACAGACTGCCAGTCTTGCTGGTCAACTTGTGTGGACTCCGATCACACATTGGCTGGTGCTAAAATTCGCGTGCATTTCGGAGGATCCTGCATGTGTACACACTACCGACCGAACGTCAAAAATCTACAAGACTTCATGACGTTAGCCAAGTACTAGGCATCTCTGTCAACACTGCTTGGTTCGTCTTTTGGTGATGATTTGAATTCACAGTAGGTGTGCATCAAAAATGCCTCAGTTTCTGCCAGCATTGATAGTGCGGAGTTGCTCGTCACCTACTGAAAAGCTGGATCAACACTGTCTCCTTGTCACGGATGGACAGACGCTGCCCCGTCTCGGCCGACGCCAGCTGTAGTGAAGAACGACGATATTTGGATCGATAATTGCGCATGAGTTTTCTAAATTACCGTGGACCATAGTGGTGTGAACGTGCTAGAGAGATGGAATTGACTAGTCTCTGGTATTACCAGAAGAATTTTCCATCTCATCCGAATCTCGGAAGATTTTTGATCTGGTGTAAGCGAAACAATCTGCGAAGAGGATGACCCCCTAATCCCTAAACTACCATTTGAGTGATTAGTTGAACATTTTGACCAGCAGTTTTGCTGGCTGTCAGCTACATGTGCTTTCTTTGGAACGCTCACAGGTACTGATTTGTCTATCCCTACGGATCCTCCATCTCACCAGGAAATCTGGCGGGACATCCGCCCTTTGCAGCGTTTTGAATCACCCGGTCCTGATGGTTTACCTTACACTATGTGAGAATGGTGGCTATTCGTTGGTTCGAGAACTTACCGCTTTTTCTCAGATGTCTGGTCAAAAGAGGTGAGTCGATAGTCGTCCCCATCTTCACAAAGGGCCTGCGCACAATGCGTGCCAACTACAGGGGTATAAGTTTGCTTCCTGTCGTCTGCCACGGAGTGTCCATCATCCATCACAGGCTATCCCCAACGGCAACTCGCTACATCGGGAAGAACATGCTGGGTTCCGCCTTGGGCATGACTGCATCAATCAAATTTTCACACTTCGCCATGTGTATCGAGAGCCAACGATTGTTTGGTTCCTCAATATCCCTGTTGCTTTCAATTCTATCGACAGGATTGTATTGTGGCACTGTCTGTTGAAGTATGGCCTTCCTGAGAAGTTCACTTCCGTACTTCCTGCCATGTACAGTCTGACTACGGGTAGAGTTTTCGCTTATAGCAAACTTTCGCCTTCCTTTACTGTTGCCTATGCAGTTCGACAAGGATGCTCTATCTCCATTCCTCTTCGATTTTGTCATTGAGGGTGTTCTAAAAATGCTATGGATGATTTGTTGTGCGCTGATGGGTTCCTCCCAGGTAGTCAGATATTTGATTTAGATCACGCTTATGATATCATCTTGCTGAGTGACGGTACACAGGCCGTCCAACTTGCACTTAACCGTTTGGCAATTGAAGCGTCAAAGTATGGCACGAACTTATCCCCTTCCAAATACGAAACTCTTTTCTAAACCAACAGATGCATGTAGCTGCACCTGCTCTGGTTGGTGAGGCGCTGGAGTTTGTGGGTAGTTTTGCCTACCTGGGAATCTTCATTATTGCTGATAGGGCTGCTGGAGACGAGATTTCGTTGCGAATTTCAAAAGCTCCTCGCTTTCTTCAGCCTGAGGCCATTGTGGCGCCGCCATGATTTCTGTCTCTCCATCAAAGGGCGGGTTTATTGTGCGACTGTCCATTCTGTACTATTGTGCTTTTGCGATACCTGGCCTCTTCGTACCGTTGACCTGCGCCGACTGTCTGTCTTCGAGCACCCTTGTTTGCGGTGTGGTGGCTGCACCACGTAAACAAGGTGGAACTTAAACAGCTTGTTTTGGGTGGAGATAGCCACTCACTCGAGGAGCTCGTCTTGCTGCGTCGACTGCAGTGACCTGGACACATGTTGTGCATGCCCTTCCATCGTCTTCCGCATCGTACATTGTTCCCGGTCGCTGGACAGGTCTTGAAGAGGTGGCTTGGTGGACAGTCTACATCTTTGAGGAGCGGCATGAAAAAGCTGTCGAAACCGTTGGTCTCGATCGGTTGTCCTCTACTTCTTGGTTGGGGTTTCAGAGCTACGGAGTTTCATGCCTTTAGGCCAACGTTAGTGGCGAACGTGTATCACTGTGTATTGCGGTGATTTCCTTCCCTTCTAATAAAAATGTATAATACAGACTATAAATCTGTGAGGAACTGGACAAAAAGTTGCTTGTTGTTTCTTATTTTTCCGATTTTGTTCCCCTATTCCGCTATGATTCAGATGGCACAATATCTGTACAACAGCTTGTGACTGATATATATCCAAACTAGAATCGCTATCCAACATTAACGCGCCAGATGTGCACACCCCTTTGAATTTGTCTTTTTCGTTTTTAGCGGAGAGAAAGGATGGAGATGCGACATGTGCGCTCCCTCGGAACTATTCAGTTGCTTGACGCCGAGAATACTGTATCTGTTTTATTCACTAGAGCTTTCTTGGCGTAAGTTGCATGTTTTTAGCACTGGACTTGTACTGTATCCTATTCAGTGATCAATACAAGGGTTGGTCTGATAAAAATGGCGCTATCTTTCCTCGGCAAAAACAGCTTTCCGATTATCCCTATATTACTGAAAACAAACAGAAGCGTCGAACCAGGAACTTCCAGTGTGGTGTGTCAAGAGGACGATCAAAACAGACTGCACTGAATGCCGAACCTAATGCGCCAGTTCTCAAAACTCGCAAATATTTCTCCTCTGTTTCTCATACTTTGCGAGTACTTCGCAATTCGACATCAGATGAAGAGACAGAAGATTCGACCTCCGATTCTGAAGGAACACACGAACCTTCTCCAACTGTCTTTCCGCATCCACTTCGTGGGTTGGAGATACCCACTCCATCAGAACCTCGAACCCCCTCGGAAGACTTTGCATTAGATGATGTAGATTTGGAATCCGAGTTACGCAACTTAGGCCTGCCAACAAGCTTTGGTCCCGTATGCAACCGTTATTATCAAGCTTACATTTTAGGTTCGTGAATCATATACCGTTGCTCATATACGAAACAGGTAATTAATGCATTCGTTGTTTTTCCAGGTGTTTTTGTACCCTTATTTGTTTCAAAGAACATGCATATTTTTAGTTTACATACTGATCGATGCCAATCTTGTTGTAGTGCGATCATTGGTGCGCTATGAACTAAATACGCAGATAGTGGGCCAGCTGCAAAAGAACCACGGCAAACGATCGGGTGAATTGGGTAAACCTTTACTAAAAAAACCCACTTGTATAGCAAGATTTAGCCAATGGAAGGGTAAACGCGTAAGAACGAGCGTAGGCGGCGACATCCGGAATGTGTCGAAGTGATTATTCAGCTTAAATACGCGCAGCCAACCTTCGAACATGCAACCTGATAACATTGCCTAGGTACATGTTGAATCTTCTTCATCGGAACATTATACATAGTAGGCTTGAGTGTTTAAATTGCATTCGAATTATAATGTTGAAAGCGTCTTTGGCGCACCGAAAGTGACTACAATGATTCGGTATCTTTTGAGCATTTGATCCGTTCACTCGCTTGTTTTGTACCGATAACAGATATACTTGATTTGGCTGTTACCTGCGGAGGACTGTTATTGGCTTG
Organism: Dicrocoelium dendriticum; assembly: GCA_944474145.2. NCBI lineage: Eukaryota > Metazoa > Platyhelminthes > Trematoda > Plagiorchiida > Dicrocoeliidae > Dicrocoelium > Dicrocoelium dendriticum. The sequence goes on from OX104063.1 coordinate 174,497,817, forward strand.
TCAGCGGCAAACGATGTTTTCGACTGTTTACTTGAATTTAGTTCATCCATCGCTACATTATGTTCAGCCCTGGACATTACGAAACACCACACACACACACACACACACACACACCGGGCACCAGTTGCCCTTTTTTAAATTCTTTGTAATCGGACTGCATGTGTTTACTGTGTACAGTTCTGATTTGTCTGGGGGATGATTTTGATTATGACGCTACATCTGGTTATAACCATGTGTGTATGCACCTTTATGCCGCATATGCGGTCAAGGCATTCGGTTGTTCAGTCGCCCCCCCTCTCTCTCTAGTAAGTAGGGATATTTCTCAGTTTACGACTTTATGTCATAAACTCACCAATAGAATGTACTGGCGTACCACTTCTGTTGACCGCGATGCTTGCGATATTATTTGATCATTTGCTTGACTTCCACACTGAGACGCGTATTCAAGAGATCTGTGGTGTAGGGGTTCTGGCGCGTAACTTGCTGCGTCTGCGCCCTGAATTTGAGTCCCCACTCTTGTTAGCTTTTTGGTGTTCTGAGTACTCCAACTGCTGTGCAACCACTTGTGGTTGCATGACAGGGAAGCTTAGGCACACTAAACTGGCTTACTGTTTGTACCAAACTATCCACTACTGGCGCTTTGAACTTATTTCGCACAAACTGATCATCACAACCAAGCGCACGAGGTTGTCATTCATTGTGACCAAAGTGTAATGTGGACACGCGTAAATCATGCGTAAACCATTGAACTCTCATTTCACCTTTATTTAATGTCGATTTCTGTGCATTGTGCTCAGGGATTTTCAGTTCATTCTATTTTCTATGGTCCTTGCTTCACACGCTACGTGCACTTTCTCCGTATTTTACTCAAGTAGGTATCATGTGTATTTTTGTCAACAATCGAGTTTTAGGAACCATTTGTTCCAATATTCTTTTTCTCTTGGTGTCCCTGATACCACTTTTTATTAACATAGATGGTTGTTCATTGTGTGATCTCTCTTTTTAATTAGCGTGGAGTCTATTTCGAATGACAGTGATTATCTACTTCTGATGACACACATACAAAATCAGATGCGCCCTGCCAAAGTGATCCCGCGACGTTCAGCCAGTCTGAAACGTAAGCCTTGCACTTCTGACCACATTTCTACTCTCTTTTCCTCTCTGCACCAGCATAATTGTGCCATGCTTCTGTTGCTTGTTATTATTACGTTCGATTAAAGATACATTGGTTTTAAACATGTGTATTCGATAGCTCCTAAGCTACTTGTTGTTGTTTCATAGTAACTGGTCTCCACAGTTGGGTTTTTTGTTCATCCGATCAATTAGTGGCTCCCTAAGTCATTTGACGGACACTGCCCACTGTTCCAAATGCTATCACACTACTTTTAAAGTGTCCGATTTCTCTCTAATGTTTACCTCTCGGCTTACGTTGACTGACTCGGATAGAGGTCACTAAGCGTTTTAGCACAAACTGACGGAGCCATCTAAGGAATACTTCTGCTTATCTGCTCAAAGCTTAGGTAAGCCACCATTCCACCGCCCCTATCTGGGGCTTGGTAACGCAGTCATATGCTTGGTAGCTGTGAGGTGATGCTCGTCTCCATCGGCGAAATTGGAGAGTGCACAAGTGAGTTTTCAGTTGTCTGAACATTTGTATACTTTCGCTTTTTGATGAATTGTCATCAACTTACACTATACATTCTATTCTGAATACACATTCATACTCCAGCTCTCATCCACAATGTTTGCCTTACTTAGACATATTCATCATATTAAAGAATTTGTGTTAGAGTGGAGCACGGATAAGGTTATTCCATAATACTATTTCATAGTTGATTTCCCCAATGTGAAAAAGCTCCGCCACTACAAGCTTATTCATTATTCTGCACGCTAGCTAGAGTTGATGAATACTTCGTGTGCTGTGCCACAATACAACACAGTTGGGCATTCGAAATAAGAATACTAAGTAATACGTAGTACACAATCATCATTGTACACGCTAGCTGCAGTTGGAAAACACCTCAGCTATTGTACTGCAACACAAAGGAAAAGAACAAAACATGCAATAGAGGTACGCCGGCTGTCATCAGTACTGGATGGACATTGTTCTCTGGAGCTAACGGCCTGCTCTTGTGCCGCAAAAAAGTTATATTATGCCTCATAATTGAGATCTTAGTTTGTGGGAAGATTAAATGGGAGGGGAGAGAAAAAGAAACTCAGAACGCCTTTGAGGTCTACTCCTAGCTATGTTAACAAGTGTATCCAGCCAAACGTGTTCATCGTCTTTTGCTCCCCATCCAGGGAGCCGAAAGGCTCCAACCGAGGCGAAACTTCGAAGTAAGGACTTTCATTCCTTTAGACCAAGCCATCCCTCCTCTTCTTCCATCCACACCCCGGCGAGCAAACAGCACGCGTCGCGGGAGTCGGTAGGCTGGCACGCGCAACACGTGGCCCGGCCATCGCAGCTTGGTGTGTGAAATGACGGTGCTGTGCGGTTTGCTTCTTCTTTTTGCGCTATAAACAAGGAGTCGAACACGCTCATTGCTCACACGGTGTTCTCACCAGATAGCCAAACTGCGAACGCACCGGTAGTCGAACATAACTAGCCTCTTTATCTCGGCTGATCTAATGGGCCAGGTTTCACAACCGTACAATAAAGTCGAACGTACCGCTGCATTATTCACTTTACCATTCAAGGAGAAGTGATATCGCGCCGGCTTCATAGGTGGCAAACGTTAGCAAAATCACATCGTTGGACTTCGTCTTAAATCTCAACCGCGCTGATACAACTACCTGGGTAGTTGAACTTTTGAACGAATTCTAGCTGATTCCCAACAAGGGTCAGCGCAGGAAGCGGTTCCTATCAATGTTGGAGGAAAGCTTTGCACTTTGAAGGTGTAAAGCATAGCTCGAAACGGTTGGAAAACAGTGCTAATCTGTCCAGTGCCGCTTGGCGCGTTTGGGAGGTGGCGGCGATCCATTTCCTCGCACAAAGTGGTGATTAATACAGTCATTATTTTGACAAAACCCGGCCTGCTGCTCGTAAATCTGGCTTTTCCATGTGCCAGTCAGTCTATGACGAACAACAAAAGCACGTGTCAAATTTGATAGAGATCAAACTGATACTTCTACAATTGGCACATTTCGAACTTGAGCCTTCCTTGAAAATCGGGGCTATAACGGAGCAGCTCCGGTCTGTTGGGACAGCTCTCTTACCCATTCATCATCTTCATCATTATCATCATCATCGTCGTCGTCGTCGTCGTCATCACCAATCATCATCATCATTATACACGTTAGCTAGAGGTGTGAAGCACCTCAGCTACTGTGCCGCAATAATAACAGAAAAAGAAAATAAATACAACAGTTGCATGCTTGCTGAGCTACCAATAACGAAAGGGCATCGTTCCGGAAAGCTATTAGCCGGCTACTAGGCAACAAGAAAACTTATTATGTAAAATTATATTACGCTACCAAATGAGATCGTGATTGGAGGGGGATGCTAAAAGGACGGGGAGGGACAAAGAAACTCACAACGGGAACGTCACTGAGGTCGGCTCCTAGCCATGTCAGCAAGTGTATCTAGCCAAATGTGTTCATCGTCTTTTTTACCCAACAAGGGAGCCATGAAGCTTCACCCGAGGCCAGCTCCAAAGTGAGGGTCTTCATTCCTCCCGACCAAGTCATCGCTTGTCCACCCCTCCTCTTCTTCCATCCACACCCCCGGTGCGCAAACAACCCACGTCGCAGAAGTCGGTGGGCTGGCACGCGCAACACGTGACCTAAGCATCGGAGCATGGTGCGTAAAATAACCGTGCTGAGCGGTTCAGTATCTTTCACTGTGCTGTAAACAAGGCGTCGAACATGCTCCTTGCTCACTCAGTATTCCTACCAGATATCAACCAAACTGCAAAGGCACCGATGGTCGAACGTAACTAGCCTCTTCATGTCCGCCGATCTCAGGGATCAGGTTTCGCAACCGTCAATAAGACCGAACGTACCACTGCATTGTACACCCTACCCTTCAGGGTGAGAGTCATCATCATCATAATCATTACACGTTAGTTGGAGGTGGAAAACACCTCAGCTATTGTGCCGCAATACAAAAGGCAAGAAAAGAAAAACAAACAGTGACACCCGCTGAGTCCCCAGTAACGGATGGACATCGTTCCGGAGAGCTAATAGCTGGCTGCCGTAAAAGAAAGTCATATTATGCCTAACGATTGAGATCGTGATTGGAGGTGGATGCTAAACAGGAGGGGGATGGACAAAGGAACTCACAACACAAGCGCCATTGGGGCCGACTCCTAGCCATATCAGCAAGTGTGTCCAACTAAACGTGTTCACCGTCCTTAGGACCCCAGCCAGGCAGTCGGGATGCACCAACCGACGCCAACTTCGAAGTGAGGGTTTTCATTTCTCTCGACCAAGTCATCACTTGGCCTCCCCTCCTCCTCTTCCAACCGCACCCACAACGCGCAAACAATGCACGTCGTGGGAGTCGGTGTGCTGGCATGCGCAACACGTAGCCCAGCCATCGGAGCCTGGTGCGTGATATAATCGTGCTGAGCGGTTCACTCGCTCTTCCTGCACCAAATACGCGACGTCGAACACGCTCATTGCTCACGCGGTGTTCCCACCAGACATGAGCTAAGCTGCGAAGGCAGCGATGATCGAATGTGACGAGCCTCTTCATGTCTGTCGACCTGATGGGCCAGGTTTCACAGCCATATAGGAGAGTTGAACGGACGGCTGTGTTGTAAACTCTGCCTTTGAGGGCGAGAGTAATGTCGCGTCTGCGCCACAGGTGGCGGAGATTGGCAAAAGCACCTCGAGCTTTTGCTATACGGTTCGTAACCTCATCTTCAATCCCACGGGTGCTAATATAGCTGCCCAGGTACTTAAATTCCTGAACGACTTCTAGCAGATCACCACCAAGCGTTAGCGCAGGGTTGGGTCCCTGCCAATCTTGGAGAAGTACTTTGCATTTCGATGGAGCAAAGCATAGCCCAAAACGAGTGACAGCCAGTGCTAATCGGTCCAGTGCTGTTTGGCATGTTTGGGAGCTGTCACAGATTAGGGCAATGTCGTCCGCATACTCCACAGGGTGAGAGTGATGTCGCGCCGCCGCCATAGGTGTCGAAGACTAGCAAAAGCACTTCGAACTTTTGATATACGGTTCGTGATCTCGTCTTCGATCCCAAGGGCCCTGATACAACTTCCCAGGTAGTTGAGTTTCTGAACGACTTCTAGCAGATCCCCACAAAGGGTCAGCGCAGGAGGCGATCCCTGCCAATCTTGGAGGAAAGCTTTGCACTTCGATGGTGTAAAGCGAAGCTCGAAGTGACAGACAGCCAGTGCTAATCTGTCTACTGCTGCTTGGCACCTTTGTGAGCTGTCACAATTTAGAGCAAGATCGTCAGCAAACTCCAAGTCAGAAAGTCGTTCTCATAGGAATAGCTCCACACATTCCAAGTCATGTCCTGTAAATGCAATCTCCATGACTTCGTCAATAGCGAACTTGAAGAGGAAAGATGACAACGGGCATCCTTGTTTCACACCACTGGAGATATTGAAGGGCGGCGACAGCTTGCCTTAAGCCCTCACTCTGCCCGTGCTACGCGCGTATAATGCTCGGACAATATTTACATATTTCTCGGGTACACCTTTCATGAGTAGACAGTTCCAAAGGGCACTTCGATCAACCGAATCGAAGGCACCTTTGATGTCGAGGAACACGACCACGGTGGGCCACCAGTATTTGTGGCGATGCTCCAACCACTGACGCAAAGTGAAGATGTGGTCGATGCAGCCACGACCCCGACGAAACCCGGATTGCTCCTTACGAATCTGACTTTCACGAGCGCTAGTCAGTCTGTGAAGGATTACAGAGGCAAATAATTTGGAGGCGATGGAGATCAGACTGATTTCTCTATGGTTGCCGCATTCCGAACGCGAGCTTCCTTTAAAGATAGAAACAATAACGGTGCGGCTCCAGTCGGTTGGGACAGTTTTCTGCTCCCACGGTTACACTAGTAACACATATAAGTCATCCACAAGAGCAGGTGCCCCGAATTTGAAGAGGGCTGAAGGAAGATCATCTGGTCCCGCAGCTTTGTTCAACTTCAACAGCCCGGTCTCACCTTCGACTTCTGAGCGAGAGGTCGGATCCAAAGGGACAGCCCACGGAGCAGGGCGGTCACTTGGCGGTGAGGAATCGAACAATTCCGGCCGATTAAATTGCTTTTCAAAATGCTCAGCCCAACGCTCTAAACGTTTTGACAAATTGTGGATAGGCTGTCCACTCTCGTCACAAATTGTTTCACTAACACCAGGTCTCCTACTGCCCATTTCCCGCATCAGACGGAATGACTTTCGCTCGTTACCAAGGGCAGCGGCCACTTCCATCTCTGACGCATGAAGAGACCACCAAGATTCGCGGTCTCTTTTCAGGCTAGCACGGAGTTTTGTCCGGAGCTCTTTGCGAGTTCCATTGTGTTCGCTTACAGCCAGGATATGCCGGCTAGGGTCGATGAGTTCTAGAGACCGCGAATAGATCCAATATCCATGTTGGTGATTAGACTTACTACATGAGGATTTGCTTGCTGCTAGTAAGGCCTGGTGAACACGCGACCAGTGAGCTTCAATTGTCTCGCATGTCAGCGTACTTTGATAGGCATTCAGAACAGCTGGCTTTGTCACTTGGCTGGTGTCAGTGCCCTCACAGCGTCGCCGTGGGCGTCCGCCAAAACGCATCTGCAGGTCAGCACATACAAGTGGATGGTCGGTGTCCACACATGTGCTCCAAATTGAGCGACAGTTCTGGATGCAGCATCTCCAGCGGTAACTGATTGCAATTTGATGGATTTGCGTCCAAGGCTAGTTCGAGGCTAGTGGGCACCAAGTCACCCTCCGGCGGGTGCTGTGTCGGAAGTTAGTGCTCGCAAGAAATAAGCGGGCATCCTCACACAAATGAAGTAACCGCTCGCCGTTATCATTACGGGAGTCTACACCGTGCTGACCGCCCAGATGCAGTTCATCAGTGGACAACTTTCCAACTTGTGCGTTCAGATCCCCCGCCAGCACAACAATGTCTGTGCTTCTTCTGTGGCGAAGGAGCTGAGTCAGTTGGCGGTAGAAGTCGTTCTTTACCGAATCATCGCTAGAGTTTGTGGGCGCGTAGGCAGCGATGATGAATAGATACCTATTAGTCCCGCGCGACTTCGAAGCTTTGAACGAGCCAGCCAATCGAACCGCACACATCCGGCTACTGATTGGAATCCAATCAACCAGAGCAGCTTCAGCCCGGGGACTCAGGGCAATGCCAGCACCAGCTTGGCCGGTGCTCGAAGCTGCATCGTCATCGGATAGGCGCAATGAGAAAATACTGCTGGTGTCAGCTGAAGGGGATCGCAGAGTGAGCACAGAACTCGAGTCTTGCAGGCGGGTCTCTGATAAGCAGCAAATATCGATCGAGAGGGTCTCTAATGTTCGGGCAAGTGCTGCCTGTTGGCCGATCTTTAGTAATGTGCGTGCATTGAGGCACGCCAATCTGAAGGAGGATCGAGAGCTCCAAATGGAAGCCGATGAACTGGAGTGGACCGCTTGGTTGGACATGGGCTTGTTGACAGAAGAGGAGTGACGCTCCGCGTTCACATGTGAGTTGAAATTAGAAGATGAATGCCTAGCAAAGCAAGGTGGGGGAGGGCCAAGAATCGAGGTGTTGAAAACTGGGGGGATAAAAGTGAAGTTAGAACGGGACCATAAAGGAGAAAAAGCGTAAGAAGACGGGAAGGCTTGAGCAGTAGCATCCAAACACCTATCCACTGTGCTCGATGCAGCAGATAGGGCACCGTTGATTATCCTCTACTTTAAACAGAGCATCAGCAATTTGTTTGAAGTGTGATTCATAGTATTACGGGGGCAGGATACTATCAGGTTGCCCTGGTCTAGACAGGAGGACGATTAGGGTTCTCAACCAAAGGCTTTGATTCGAAAACCTTAACGCAAGGCAGCGGGTTTGGCCTTGGGTTACAAGGAGTCCGTTTTAAGGAATAAAGTGCCACCCTCATTCCAACCCCCAACCTGGAGGACCAGGAGACTGAGTTTGTCTGGCCTCTATCCATTGACCAATCTGGTATGAGTGACTCTGAAGGTGCAAAAGCACCACCCAGCATAGCTCAATGGATCGCTGAGGCACACAAACCATGGCACCGCGGTAAGGTCCAGCCTCAATAATACATTGTTTTCTCATCCACTAAAGTAGGTCTGCCGAGCTTGAAGAGCACCGTAGGAAGAGAATCAAGTCCTGTAACCTTATACGATTTCAGCAGCCTAGTCTCACCTTCGACTTTTGCACGAGAGGGCGAATCCAAAGGCATGATTTATGGGATAGGGCGATCACTGGTCGACAGCGTATCTAGTGGCTTCTGCCGATCAAACTGTTTTTTAAATATCCAGGCGTTTTAACATGTTTTGGATAGTCTACCAGCTCTCGTCCACTTTCCAGGCTGGAGTCATCCAGAGGTCATTCTGAAGCATTAACTCATTGCCTCATTCCGACGACATCCTTTCGTTTTTATCTCCGGATTCCTCTTCTGTAGTCCAATTTTAAAGACCGCTTTTTGCCCTTAATTGGTTCGCTATATTTGCTCTCTGCTGATAATTATCGGTTGTTGTTTACGGGCACTGCACCGCTGACTGGCGTACGTTAGGCGGACTTCGAGTCATCACTTGTCTCCTCCAGGGGTGCATTTCCTCAGTCGCGTGGCACTTTGTCGCTCAGCTAGAGCGTATCCCTGCGCATTGTTCAGGCTTTTCTGATCATTCAGTCTGACAAACAGATTTTTATAAATGTATTTTCAAAAGAAGTCGATCGTAGCCACACTCAGTCAAACAGCTACTGGATGGCCACTTTATCCTCTCGGCAATCGTCACAGTGCGCATTCTATCCTCTTTGCGGCCCTAATTTGTGTATCAATTCAGATATCGTTGTTTTTGCAAATATGAATGCGCACGTAGGCCGTCTGAGCTCTTCAGAAGCTCAACTAGGGGGTAAGTATGTACTTAACTCCGACTGTACGGACAGTGGCGAGCCTCTGTTGCAACTGTGCACGGAGCGCTAACCGTTTCTAGGCAGCACCGTTTATAGATACAGTGAGTGCCCTAATGCCATCTGAGTCCCCCCGCAGCTGGCCAGCGATGAACCCAACTAGATCACATTGCCATAAGTTACAGGTGGCGTGGTTCCATCTTGGATTGTCGCTCGTTTTGGAGTAATTGCGTAGACTATGATTATGGTTCGGTACGCTGTCGTTTTTGCATGAAGTTTACCGCGAGGCCTATCAAGCTCCCCCCTTCGATTAGCAACAGAGAAGTTATCCCAGTCCCCGGTAAGGCAAGCCTACCAGGATGCCCTGCGCATCGAACCTTTGCTCTTCCATTCTAATCACACTGAACTTAAGTGGAATAGGATCTCGGCTGCCATACACGACGTAGGATCCTCTGCTTGCGGCACCATCAGTCGTCACAGCACTAGACACTGGATATGCGAAAGGTCGATAAACCTTTAGGAACCCAGAATCGAACTCCCGGCTGACTCCGAGCGTACTGCAACCAAACTATTGGGAACGAAGTTAAGCAGAGTCTGCGGACTGTCAAAAAAACGTTTGGACCAGTAGGGCCCAAGAAATAGAAGAAGCAGAAGCATTAGATAATTGTTGTGAACTCTACCAACTGATCCGCACCACTCGTCTCCAGAAACTAAGTGTCAGCGAGACAATCAGAGACTATGCGTGTGTTCTGATTCACAATAAGGAGCTCATTCGGCGGAGCACATTCATAAGCAGTTCAATTGATCCCTTCTCATACAGGTGGTGCAGGCTGAGCCATGCCTGGTTATTTTCGTGGCCCCATCGGAGGCTGAGTTCCGAAACGTAATCCAAGCCCTTAATCGCTTTCAAGCTGCTAGCCCGGATTCCCTCGCACCTGTACTGTTTAAGAATGATGGTGAGGTCATCTGCAAAGCACTGACTTCCCTATTCGAACAGGTCTGGGAATAAGTGTCGTCTCAGCTAACTAGAATGATTTGAAAAGCACAAGTAGAAGACGAAGTTCGGCAGATGCATGCATTTCGTATCGTCTCATCAGTGCCGATAACGATAAGCGGTAAATTTGTACAACAGCTTGTGGGTATAGACATCCATATAAACAAACGCGGGAAAAAGGTGTCTTTCGTCTACAACCAGGGTAGCCTGAGGCTGATCGATAATTGTTTTTGAACACAAAGCACTGGCCTAATCCGACTAATGGCAATCGCCTCGGCAAACCGGAGGAGCCGGGAATTAGTATGGCGAAGCAGGATTGTGAACGCCTTGTTGACCTCAATTCGATGACCTGTTGTTAATAAGTGCCTGCCGATCGAAGATGCTGGCGGCCTGCGTACACACGTAGTCTGATTTGGGCTTGCTTGCTGACTAAGCCCGCATTGAACCCATTATAGTGACAATATATAGGAAGGACAGTCGCACTGACTGTGCTAACCACAAGGGTATTAGCCTAACATCGAGCTTGACAAAATTACTGGCCTCAATTCTCGTTTGTCACCTTACTGCAAAACGGGAATCTCGGATTATGGAAGGGTAAGCAGGTTTCATCGCAGAACGGAGATGTATAGACAATATAATCACTCTGCTGCAGGTGCTAGAGCAGCGTTACACGTCCGTTCCTCGATTTCACGAATGCGTTCGGCTCAGCAGATCGATGCCTGTTCAGTAAGGTGTTACCTTGAAATATGTGGACATTTGACTTGTCCTGTACACCACAGGTCGTGTCAGGGTCCACTTTGACCTGTCGGATATTTCTCCGACAACAAGCGGCATTCATCAGGCTTGTCCGATTTCCCCGTTTTTGTTCAACTTCCTCGTGGACTCCATCATGGCTTATTTCCTTGCGGAATATTACGATGCAGGCGTTGAGATTCTGCTTGGTAGAAAGCTAGTTGATCTGAAATTTTCTGACGATATTGCCTTGCTGTTTAACGATGTTTGGGAGGCCTTGACTAACCTCTAGAATCATGCCATCACTTAGTGTCAGAAGGAGGTTTACCTCTGACTGCACTGTTGTGTTTTTAAGGCCACAGTCAGGGCCGTCCCACTCCTAAAAGCCTCACATAGTTTCAAATGCTATAGATATAGCGTCTAGCGAGAGGACGTCATCACCTAGCAGGCTATCTACTGTCTGTGACAGTGGAAGATAGGTGGTGCTATGTCCTTGTTAGCTTGCAAATTATGTAGCCCAGCCAACGTCCCCCATGGCTCAGTGGCTTAAGCTGCTGGCTAGTTGGTATCTGCCTCTAGCGGTCATGGGTTCGATCCCCAGTAGGGGACCGAGGGAATGCGCACCACTGACAAGCCCCAATAGGGCGAAACGCGTTTGCTCCTTTTCCGGACTAGGCTCTAATATGTGAAAAATAACCAAAACACGGAGATTTAAGCGAACAATTGAGAACGACGGCGCCTCCACCAAAGAGACGTACGACCGACTACGTCCCATAGGCTCCACTACTCCTCGTTTTTATGGCCTCCCAAAAATACATATACCTGACGCACCATTGAGACCCATACTGGATATGAGGAATTCGCCGTACCACAACATTGTGCAATGGCTGACAAAAATGCTGAATCCCATCAGTCAAATGATTGTTCGTCATAGACTGGCAGATACATCCCAGTTCGTCAACGAAATTCGAGATACGAATGTCCAAGAGTTTCAAATGTTTTCCTTAGATGTAGTTTCATTGTTTACTAACGTGCGTCTGATAGAAACAGTTAACTACCTGTGCTCATATATATATATATATATATATATATATATATATATATATATACGAGCACAGGTAGTTAACTGTTTCTATATATATATGTACATATATATGGTATGAACATCGGTGTACGAACCAACCAACTGAAATAACTGATACTCAGATATACGTACAACGTTCAATTTCAATTCCATAGCGAGTTTTCTCGACAGGTTGATGGCGTTGCAGTGAGATCTCCGCTTGGTCCATTGTTAGCGGATATTTATATGGGAATGCTAGAAAGTGATCCATTAAAACAGGTCATATCGGGTCTGAAATTCTATTGGCGCTATATGGATGATATATTTTGTAGAAATTACTGGACCACCAAACCCCAGGATATAATCGACTGTTTCAACAATGCGCACCCCAATGCCGCATTTACAGCTGAAGAAGAAAACAACAACCAAATGAATTATTTGGACGCAAGTCTTATCAGAAGAACCGATGGGTCAATCCAAAGAAAAGTATACAGGAAACCATACTGGACGGGACAATACATGAACTTTCATAGTTTCGCCCCACTCAGCCAAAAAAGAACGCTGGTGCGAACGCCAACCGATCGGGCATACAAACTGCAGCGAACACCCTATAAAAGTCGAACTCGGACGAATCAAAGAAACGTTTCTCGAAAATGGATATCCGGAGCGATTTATCGAGACCCATATGAGGCGATGCATACCAAAAGTATCAAAACAAACCGTTAAAAAGAAACTGCTTTACCTGACTTCCATTCAAAGGAAATTCTGCGGCTGAGACATGCACGCGTCGGCTACAGCAAAGCTGCAAAAAGACCTTTAATGCGGCTCAGCTGAATGTGATTTTCACGTGCAGACCTTTACTAGTTCCGCGATTCAAAGACCGAGTGCCTGATCATCTCCAATCAATGTTAATCTATCGGTTCACCTGCTCGTGCAGGGCCAGGTACATTGGACGGACGACCAGGCATTTAGGTAAGAGAATTAAGGAACACCTGCCAGATTGACCCTACAATCGCGAGAATAGAACAAACTGCAGCGCGATTACGAACCATCTAATCAACACAAGCCACCAGATAAACAAACATCCTTTCAAATTCTCTGCAAAATACCACCAAGGCATAACCATCGTGTAAGAGCAAGCCTACTTGCCACCGCTGAGGCAGTATGCATACGCCTGACAAATCCGGACTTGTGTGTCCAGAAGAAAATGATACAAACACTACAACTTCCCTGGCCGACCACCAGCCGGGAAGGAAGTGATGGTACTCCGCAACTCCACCTGACTTCAGTCATGTGATCAGATGACTGTCATCATGATCACAAGTTAGCTTTTCTGATCAATTGTTTCTTTCTCATTTATTTCAAATTGTTTGTTTGTTATACTGACGATTGCAACAGACCTTACCCTAATGTATATTATTGTATGAGCCTGAAGAAGAATTAATCGAAAACAATTGTTCGCTTAAAGCTTCGTGTTTTGTTTATCTTTCTGAACTTGACGTAACAAATGGGCATTCTGCTTGAGCTTGTAAACTACTGGGATGAAAGGCTTAACCAAATTACCACTCTTAAGTAACGAGACTTGGCCCCTTCGATCTGAGACGCCTTCAGATCTTTGACCACCGCTTCCTGCGAAACATACCTGGTGTCGAATGGCATCAGCGTGTCCCCAAGGATGATGTGCGTGGGCGAGTACTAGACAGTGATAATCCCGCTGCTTCCTTAGAACATCAGATAGCACCGATTAAGTTGTGTTGATCTGGGAACGTACTAAGTATGCTTCCTCACGGCTTGAGACCGAGACTGTATATAAGAGCAACTGGAATGGTCTCCGTGCAATATCGAATTATGAAAAATCAAAATGTTTCATTGTGAATCATCAGCGGTGGTGTTTGGTCAGTTACTCGTTTAGCCTTCTTTGGTTAGGAATTCGTATTGGTGTCATTATTTACGGGTATAAAATGTCTTCTTTTAGCATTGTATTTGCACCGTTTCACAAAAGCGCAGGTTTCCGAAATAATCGTCACTGTGCATTTTAAGACACTTCACAGAATCGGCCTCTGGAAGTGTATTCCATAAGTTTACGATTCTTCGTTCTATACAAAGCCGATACCTTGTTCATGCAGGCGACCCTGAGTTTGTAACGGTGTCCTCGGATGTTACAGGGTTCCCGCAGGTGAAATATTGACCGCAGTATGGGGAAGTGATTCAAGTGTATACTCGATGGGTCATAACAACGTCAATTCTTACTCGGCGGTAGGATAGTGTATAGAGTCCGAGCCTTTCACGACAGTTTTCATACAGAGTCTTTCTTAGACTGGATATAATTCTGGTTGCGATGTGCTGTATATTTTCCAGAGTTTCAGTTTCCCACTGGGTTATCGGAAGGTAAGCTGGGGCGCCCCATTCAAGGATTTGTCTGATGAGCGAAGTCAATAGACGAGTGACGGTTACTTCGGACCATGTGGAGAAACTGCCTCGTAATGCCCAGAGCATACGAAGTCCCGCACGGTACAATTTCTCTGTATTTTCTAGTGATGTCATATCATGTCGTAAGGGAACTTCTAAGTCTCTGACAGAGGTGTTAGGGTGGAGCAACTGATCGTCCAAGGTGTATGATCGAGTGGCTGGACATCTGGTGATACTGATGAACTCCGACTTGCTTGCGTTAAGGGGGAGTTGCATTTCAGTGGACCACGTTGGCAGTCTCTCTAAGTTATGCTAGAGGCGAGCTCAGTCGTCCTGGTTCTCAATGATCCTCCAGATTTTCAAATGATCTGCAAACGGGGCACATGGTGACTGGAGCTGCTGGTGGAGATCGTTGATATGACTGAGAAATAATACTGGCCCAAGTACAGTTCCTTGAGACACGCCACTGGTCAATGGGAACCAGTCTTTCAGGTAGTCATTGACCTGTATTCTAAACCTTCGTCCCACAATAAACTCGTGTAACCACTGAAGTATCGAGCCACCGATTCCGTATGTCATCAGTTTACGAAGGAGTACTTCGTGGTTTACTCTGTCAAACGCCGTACTAAAGTTGGTGTGCACCACGTTAACATCCTTCTGATCGCTGAGAGCTCGTACTCACTGGTGGTTTGCGTACATAGTTGATGATGCAGGATCGGTCTTTCGTAAAGCCGTGTTGCGCTGGCGTCAATAGGTCCATCGCTTCGAAGCACGACAGCAGACACTTTTTTTACAACCTCGAGAACTTTGGATAATATCTAAGTCAAACAGATCGGTCCATAGTTCTTTGTTTTACTCCGATCACCACCCTTGGGAAGCGATCTCACTATCGAGCGTTTCCAGTCGTTGGGGACAGATCCTTCGGAGATTGTTTTGTCACGGCCGGTGAGATGGTAATCGGTAAGGACTTGATTATTACTGGGTGAAGTCCGTTTGGTCTTGGGGGCTGGGCTTTGCACCATCCAGGTTGACGAGTAGCTGATACACTTCAACTGCATCACATTATAGGTTATCGAGCAAGACTGGCGCAATCTGTGTCGGTACTGGAACATCCACCGGTTTACAGGAAATCACGCTGAGGAAGTGCGTGGCCAAGGCGTCCGCGCGTTCGGCGCTTGAAATGAGCGTTTGTCCAAGCTCTCTTAGGCCGGTAGGTCGCCCCCAGTTTTCAGTTGACGTTTCAAGTAGGCAAATATTCTTTTGGGTGCAATTGTGGCCGAGGCTGCTGGCTCCTCTTCGAACGGCCGACCTTTCTTGATTTTTGCGGCTTTTCATAAGTTACGCTGTTTCTTGTACACCGTGTAACCTTCATCACAACCCGAGCTGATGTATCTATCCCAAACTTTGCGACGCCATCGCGCTAACTGTCTGTATTCCGTAGCAAACGAATACGGTTTGACAGGTCCGACTTTTGAATACTTCAGGGGAACAAACCAAGTGCACAGCGAGTTAAGCTTTCCCTTCATTAATGACCAACAGGCCTCAAGCGACGCATCCTGTGGTAGTGTCCAATCAGTCTGACTTGCGGCTTGGACGAGCCCGTTGAAGTCCGTCTTCCAATAGTTGAATGTCGGCTTCCGTTGGTTGTAATACGGTAACGACAGTTCTATGCTTGCCACAATGGAGCAGTGGTCACTGTTCGCCAGAGGTTCGAGGACTCTGATCTCTTTCAGCTTCTGCTCGCAGCTCGTAAACATTAGGTCCAGACAAGATGCCGAGTGCGGAGTTACGCGCGTCGGTTGGATGACATGTTGCGTTGCCCCGATTTCAATAGTCATTTTAGCGAATTGAGCCTCAACATCGCCATGACCGGGAAGAAGCCGAACGTCTGGCCAGAATATCTTAGGTAAATTTAGATCCCCCATCAGTAAGAACTGAGGGCGGCTCATGTGCTTCTGTATATGTGGTAGCCAATCGCAACAACGGTTTAATGGGCTACGGTAGATAACACCCACTATTAGTTTTGCGCGTCTGAGGCGGATTGTGCACCACAATTGCTCGCATAACTTATCCTCACTCCGATAGATGCTGGTAAGTTTGCTAGATAGTGACGATTTTATGTACAACAGAACACCACCGTGAGCCATTGGTTTTCGGTCGCGTTGGAAAAAAAGAGTATCCTGACAACGCGACTTCTTGGGGTATGACGTCAGAGTTCAGCCAAGTCACTGCAAGCCCTAAAACATCCGGCCGCTCCGAGACAGCGAAGCGGCACAGTTCGTCAGGTTTATTCATTAGACTGCACAGGTTGGCGAATGCCAAACGGAGGCCCTGGGAGGTAACGCGGGACGTGCCTGGAGGTTGAGCAACCAGTTGATACGGGTTCGTACACCCTTCTTGATCACCCGAAAATTTACAATTTGTAAGTCAGTCTCACCTTCTTCTGTACGGCGTTTGCGCTCAGTGACCGCAGTCTTCAAACGATCCCTGTCTTCGGGTTCCAAGTCTCGGCGAATGGGAACCTTTATGCTTTTCAGCCTTGACAGACGAGACAGTATGAGCTGTAATGTTGCAAAGGTGATTCTCAGAGGTCGACATGACTGATTAGTTTTCTGGCCAAGTCGGACTACTTGTTTAATCGTCGCACTTTATTCACCCACATCCAAGAGTCTATCGATGAGCCGCTGGAGCAACTAAACATCGTGATCATATTGTAGCTGAGGGTTTTCATCTGTTGACTCTGGTACGCGGAAGACCATGAGATTACGACGTCTCAGCAAAATCGGTGATGAAGCTATGGGAGCAAGACTAGAGGCGCTTATCTGTTTGTGTTGTTGTTTATCAGCAGGGGACGCCTGAACTCGAATACGTCTCCCCTTGCGCTTATGAGTGGTCCCTGGATCCTCGGTGTTCAGAAGTTCACAGACAGGCTCTGGGAAATTCACGGACCGATCAGTGAAGCGGCATTTCGTAGGTTCCACGTCTGAGTCTTCCATCGGTGGGGAACATTGAACCTCGGCCGGGGTCGAAGACGCTGATGGTGTTGCAGTTCGCGGGGTGTCAAGGGAAGGCGAGATAACAGAGGCACTTTCACGACGGCATTTGACCTCACTTGATGAATGATTTGTTTGTGCCTGGAAGAGCGGTTTTCCCGTAGTTGTTGGCGGTCGCTGTGTATTCTGATGTCTTGCACCGCGACATTTATCACATATAACTTGGAAAAACCGATGTCGGATGTCGAGAGATTTTCGAAACACATCAACGGATAAGCCAATGCACGAAATATGAAACAAAACATCGCAGCCGAAGCACGGAAGTGCATGAGACTTATGTCCAACAACTTTCGAATACGAACCAAAAGTAGCTTGAGACGGCATCAGAATGTAGAGCAAATCCAAGGTGGCGGATACAGATGGCAGTAGGGCTAATCAATAAGGTCTCCAGAATGAGCCAAGAAGTATCCACCAACTTTGCACCGATTGGCAAATTCACCAAAATGAATATATTGCTGCACGTTTCACACAGATAAAACACAGATAACATAGTATTCCGAAGCAAAGTAGTATCCAGCACACGGTGATTCCAAAATCCGCGACGTCCGTGGGTGCAGCTCGTGATTTGTTTGCCAGATGTAGGCTGGCAGTAGAACGGAGGTGCGCAATCGTTAACTTGACAGGGCGAAATAAACTTAATGATTACAAAACTTGGTGCTGTTAGTCCGTCTCGCCTTTCAGGCTGGAGTCCACATGACCCGCCTTGTGCTCGGTTCGAGGCTTTACACGATATGGCCCTCAGTCGACACCAGTGGCGCGTCTGCTGTCGTCTTGTAGTTGGACTGCCTGCTTGAAATATGTCATTATTCTTCATTCCGTTGGTCATCATGGTTGTGCAACTAAACTGGCTGCTATAATGCTTTTAGTGATGATGTGTATTGCCTGATATGGAATACTGCTCATTTGTTCAATCGGATTTGCGGATATCTGACCGATATGCTCTTGAGATGGTCCAGCGATGCTTCACGAAAAAGCTATTTGACTAGTCCTCAAAGTTGACATATAAAGAACCTTGTGGCAAACTTGGATTCAACCCAGTCTGGCTTCGGAGAATGACGCTGAAGTTGTGTTTTCTTTGCTAGATCATAAACCATCAAATTTATAGTTCCGATGATGGTGTTCACTTGTCTTGAAACAGAAAAAACCCGGTCCGCAATAAGTAGATAGGGGTTACGATTCCAATTTTTATACGTCAATCAGACAACGTTTTTTTTCTAGCCCACTACTCAAAGATTTGGAACAAATTTCCAATAGATATCAGAACATGCTGTACACTGCGTCACTTTAAGCTTGCGATTAGTGGGCAGTTAACCATCATCACAATCCCTACATAAGGCCCTCAAAAACAGTCTCGATGGCGGCTGACTAAATTACGTATACCAGACACATACATGTAATTTTTTGGACCGAAGCCCCTTTCATTTCCTCACATTTTTCTCCCAGGCCCGAGCATCTTTCATGTTATTGTGTGGAGCCCTGATTCGATGACAAGAAACTACAGAACAATTTTGATTCCTTCCTCTTATCTAAGTTGTAATTTGTGCCCGAATTTACCTTTGTTATCAATGCAAAGGTATGAAAAGGATGTATCAAATTTTGATCTGCTCCTTTTAGGGTACAGTTTCTCGCCTCGTTGTGGAATATAGACTTTATTTGTTTATTTATAACTTGCAACCCTGCTCTTCCGAGTCCTTGGTTTCAGTAGGCCAACACTACTTTTTGGCAGTATGCATGGCAGGGGGAATGAGCGTCACTCTCTATCACAGCTTGTCATGATGACCGCCGCTCACCCCCCCAGACCTAGTGGTCTCAAACACGGTGTGGAGTAGCGGTTTCTGGTCCCCACCAAAGACAAATGGAATTGTAGTCCAGTGCTTTTTCGGATGCATTGTTTATCTGAGTGTGGATGTGACGAACTGCGGGATGATCGTGGTATCGGCAAAGATTTCTTCCGTTCTAAAGTCTCTATGACACTATTTTTCAACGCACTGGGTCTTTTTTGAGTTCTGAACCAACGCAGAAATATGACAAATACTGCGTTGTCAATACTTCGACTACTCTCGCCAGTCGCAGACACAATGCGTACAGGACGTAAATAAATACACCTGAGGGAAACAAACGTTCATGAACAAAGTGCAGTGAAGTAATCAGGACCACGGTAATCCAACTGATTGTCGCAATTGTTTTTGTGCGCGCAACGCCAGACGACTTCGTGCTCAGCAGCGCTTCGCCGTTTGCTAGCTGTATTGGCCAGAGCATTTTAAAAACACTTTCACCAGAGTCGGTACACTAAGGCCTAAGGTCCGTCCACTAAGGCCTACCAGGACTAACGCAGTTGCGGGAGCGTCAGAATGCATCATTGAGAATACAGGCCTTCGCTACTTCGCGGCATCTAACAACGACGTAGCGCTATTTTTAGACCCAACAACTACGAAACTCTTTACACTGTCACACAAGAATATCTGAAAAGCGATCAGTGTGTCCACTTGATGATAAGTGATCACAAGATTCTTTGTTGTGACATGGGCTGTTTTAACAACCTAAAAATCTGTCCGGCCACCCTTTCTGCTAGTCGACGATCAATCCTACAAATGTAAACGTCACTGTAGCTGCAGGTGAACTGATAGGTCAGATTGCTCGGATGTTGGGGAAACACTAGTCTTCGTGTGGCGTAAACGAGCTGCAAGCGGGCGGTTGCGTAAATGCGCTTGGAGGCAGACCTGCTCTTTTGCCCAATTTCGCCTTCTAAATTGTCACCTTTGAATGGTAGAAACAAAAGCACTTCTCTGCTGTAGGTACAGATAGTTTCACTTTGAATGATCTGCCGTGAATCTGGATAAAGTCCTCCGGATACCCATTAGATTTTAATTTCCTCTCCAAGCTTTTGCGTCTCCGTGCCACCAATTCGTCTGGCTCTGTAGAACGGACTTTTCACAAGACTGCTTTTACATGCAACAGGAGCAAAACGATAAAAATGGAGATCTTGCCAGTTCCAGTGCGCTAAAGTGTGCCATCAGCTTGCCTCTTTATGAATAAGTCTAAAAACTAAAGCTGCTCTGTTGCTCTATTTCATAAGATACAGAAAATTTCGGGTTGATCGAATTCAAAGTTCAGAAACTTGATCACGATGATCACCGCCGGTGAAAACTACTATGTCGTTATCCAAATAACGTTTGCGCAGCGTTGCTTCATCAGTGCCGATTACGACTTCCCGTTCGATCACCCCCCCAATGTCTTCCAAGACTGGCTCCAAAGGACTGCCCATGACGGCACCGTCTATCTGCTTGCACGCGGTTGCTTCAAACTCATATTGGACATTAGTTGTGCACTGCAGAATAAGGTCGCTCAGGAGCTCCAGGGGAATGCCTGCAAACATTTTTGACCCTTTAATAAGTGGCACTATTCCCCAGCAGTTTCATGTATGGGCTTATTTACAAAATGTGATTCCATGCCACCGATGCGTGATCCACTTACTCGATCAGATAAAAATAAGTCTGCCAAGCAATTAGTACTGGATACGGGCCATAGGGGTTTTGCTAACCATCTTATGCATGCACATAATTGACCGAAATGATACTCCCTCATCGTGTAACTTTTTCCTATTGTTATAGCGGAGGCAAGAGTACTCCACCACGCCCCGTGGTTTTGTGAGTTTTATTCCACTCACCCCTATTCACCCCGTCCTCTTTTACGGTTCCCCACATACGCTTCTATTACTTCACCTTTGTGACTAGCTTGGGCTGTAGTTCTTCTCAGAAGGCGTCAGGGCTCGTGCCGCATGCGCAACGGCCTTTTCTGCACCATCTGGAAAACGGTGTGAACTGACTGCACCGATTCTATAGCTAGAAGCGTCTGTCGTTAGAATGATCTCCAGATTAGGATTGTAATGGGTGAGCAACAGATCTGATTTTAGTAGCGATTTCAATTTTTCGAATGCCTGCTTGTCTCCATATGCTGCCTTTGCTCCTCTCTTGGAATTGCAGCACCACAACTCCGCTTCAGGTCAGCATAATGCGCTGATGCATCCGGCATTGCAGCCTCAATTTAGGCAAACTCAGCAACAATCATCGACAGCTGTGCTGGCTACTCCCCAAGCTTGTCACAAAGGTGAAGTAATAGAAGCGTATGTGGGGAACCGTAAAAGAGGACGGGGTGAATAGGGGTGAGTGGAATAAAACTCACAAAACCACGAGGCGTGGTGGAGTACTCTTGCCTCCGCTATAACACCTCTCCCTCCTTAAAAAAGTGGGTATACGGAGGACAATATAACTTCACACAAGAGTATCCGCCTGGGTCTACATGCATCCAACACCAAGGTAGTTCCGGCTCAGGCCAAGACATTAGTGTCGTCCGTACTGGTAGCTGGTGAAGACAAGAATTTGGAACAGGTACGACCAATATTGCAGAGAGTAACAGTCGTCACCGAACTCACATGAGTCATTGACTGAGCAAATCTAACTTCGTAATCCGGTTGGTTCCGTGCAGCTTAACATTGGTACAGTATACTGGGTAGATTTTTCCATAGTGTAGCAAATCATTGAGCCTGTGTTCAAAGGCGATTCTTCCTTTCAGCTGCAGAGGTTCCTCTGAAACCTTTTTAACCGTTAGAATTGTAGCTTTGACTGACGATGTGCCAAGTTTTGCCTGGGTTCCACGAGAAGTGCTCTTGAGAGCATGCAACGTTTCTGGCAGCAGCGATATCGGGACATTCTTGCGTTTCACTGTGGGGTATTTCCTCTTCCCTGAAAAGTGTGTACGAAATACTGCAAAAGCCGTCTCTCTCACTGTGCCGAGATACCTGTTTCTTTTGAATTTTGAACTCGTTTGCAACCTTGAGGTAAACGCGCATCTGAATTGGTGCGCGTTTTGACAATGATAATTTTTGTGGGCGCAATTTCTCACAGAATGTCTTCCATCACCGTTCCATAATGCAGTCGGGGGCTTCCGGTTCGGCACATTTCCATTCACATTTTGGTCACAAATGACTGTATGACAGGGCAGGGGTTCTTCTCTGTGATCTAAGGTCGCAATCAGTTCTGGGTCATGATTCAAACTGAGCAGCTTGTGGTATTCAGATACAATTTCCTGGGATGTTAACCTCGGTTCCGGTTCCCATTCCACTTGAATGTTGAGTTTTTCTGATAACAACTGAATTAACTGCCGCTGTGATTTTTCGAACTGAAGCTGCCTCTGCTGAAATAGGGACTGCATCTGCTCGAATGAAATGGCCATGATTGTTCAACACCTCCGTCGCCAGAAAAACTGTTGTGTCGGAGCCCCACGATTGCTTCCACCCACTAACGGTAGTGAGAACACCAACGACCGAATAGAAAATAATGTTCACGCCGCACGCCTAACCGGCCACCAAACGTCTGTGTGTGCAACTCAATGACATGATTCAATTTAGGGCATATACATAGGCTATGCAGAAAGGCTGACAATCGATCAATCAAAGCTAGTCAATCCCCGGGCGAAGGATCGATACGATGTCTCACGAACGAGCGAAATGTACAGAGTAAGGGAAAAACCATTGAGCATAAGGTTCAGTGTCAACCCAAGCTAGTCACAAAGGTGAAGTAATAGAAGCGTATGTGGGGAACCGTAAAAGAGGACGGGGTGAATAGGGATGAGTGGAATAAAACTCACAAAACCACGAGGCGTGGTGGAGTACTCTTGCCTCCGCTATAACACCTATCACTCATTTTAGTGTCACCGTTTCCACACACCTACGTACATTTAACTTATCCCTCAAATCAAGGGTATCATTTCACGTTTATTCTCTTAACGTCCGCACTCTAGGCCGGATCAACCAACAGGCAGCACTAACTCTCCCATCAACGTCTTGATATTGATGTGTGCTGTGTCTCTGAAACACACATACAAGATAATAGCATTGGGACTAATCTTCGACTCTCTCAGTCCGAATATGCCGACCATGACTACACTCTCTGGCGATATATATATATATATATATATATATATATATATATATATATATATATATATATATATATATATATTTGCAACGGTCTATGAATAGACATTGCACCATCGGAAACCATGGAACTCAAAACAAGGTACAGAAATAGTAAAAGAAAACACAACACAACACATCTGGCGATACTGATTCAATGGTTCAAGGTCTTTACGGTGTCGGTATTTCACTCAGCTATCATGCTGAGGATAATCTAGTGAACTGGGTACCAGTGAACAGCCGCATGTTACGGTTCGTCTTCGAACCCCTGTTGGGCTTACTAAGTACCGTCTGAAGACAATGTGCCTTTTCATCGTTTCAGTCTACGCCCCAACTAGCTGCCGCTCCAATGTTCTCAGGTTCAATTTCTATAGTGAACTCTCATCTCTTCTTCGTATGACGACAAATACTAACATCGTAATTGTTGAAAGTGACATGAATGCTAAAGTGGGTCGCCTCATACGCTCTGAACAACATTTGGGGGTTCGTTTCGGGGCCGATACACGTCGAACAGATAATGCCAACCGACTCTTGTAACAGTGTGCCGACTGCAATTTTTATCAGCATCACTGCTTTTTAGCACAAACTACATCATGTCACCTAATATACGTCGAATTCCTCAATAGCCTGGACCAAAATTGATCGCATCGCCATCAGCTACCTATGGTGCACATCAGTCCAACACTCTCGGTCAATTTGGAGCATGTGCCTGCATTCGGACCGTGCTGTAATGCGCACACGAAGAGAAAGAAAGAAAGGTGTCAGCTTATACGCCCTAACGGCGCTTCGCTGCCGCGCGACCACCACCAGTCGTGCGCGGGCTGAGTATACCGCGAGGACGCCCACCCCTACGCGGAGTCGAACCGGTGGCCTTATAGTTGCAAAGCAAACGTGCAGACCACTCGGCCCACCATTTGACAGTGACGAATTACGTGGGTGAACTGAACGCCGACTGGGATCGTCTACTGTGCTATGAATAATACTTCTGACGTCTGTTGTGAGCCTAACTTGAGACATCCGCACTGTGAGTGGATCTCTGAGGCAAATGCTTTTCTTTGGATAGTAAGTTTCAAGTTGTTTGTAACGCCCTGAAACGACGACCTACAGGAAGTCTTCTAATCGACCGGGAGCGTTAGTGGTTAGAAAGGGTCCGTTAGACGGGGAAAGCCAACTGAGTGCTGTTTCAGGTCATCTGGGACACGGGTCCGAAAAAGTCATCAGTTAACGAGACAATAGTTGAGAAAGATGGACAGTTGATCCATTCCCAGCTACGTCGACCAGCCCGTTGGGCGGAACATTTGGAAAAGCATTATAGCAGACTTGCTGCAACACTTCGCTTCGCTGAACCATCTGAGCCAACTTGGGAGGTCGATATCCCATCTCTCCTTTTTGAATAGCTTCAACATGAATTTGCCGTATTGAAGCGAGATAAGACTCCTGGACCCGGTGGTGACTCGTTGTTCATCGGACTTGCTTCTCTGCTCTGCACTATCTAAGCCACTGAAGAGGTGACTGCAACCAAACGACTGGAAACTGTCGTGCCAATCTCAAAAACCATCAATGGATTTTTTCAGATCAATAAGGCATTAGCCTTTTTTCATTGCCTCTAAGCTTCTCACAAGTATCGTTATTCGTCCTTGTTTCCTGACCATTGTAATTCTAAGACGTAGTCATGTAACAAGTGAATTACGAGCTTCCTCGCTACTTGTTTCTACACGAGTACCTTTTTATCTGGTGTTTTCTATGCTTTACACTTCCGCTGGTCCTCGCGAATTGGCTTTTCTTTGCGGTGTATTGCACCTTGTCCATGATTACAATGCATGTCCTTTTGTCCGAATACTGAAAGACGTATTTCATCCGTTTTTGGCTCCCTAATTTCCGGGTAATACTGGGTTTCCAGCCTCAACTTCTGGGTCATCTGTTTTTCAGGAATTGGCTTGAGATGTCTACCAATTTCATCCGAGATCATCTTGCATCATCCGCTTTCCCCGATGAGAGTCCGCCGAATCGAACACACAGATATTCAAAATTAATCTGTATTACTAGCCCGTCGACTCTTTGAGTATTTCTAAAATTCTTGACATTATATCTCATTTCCTTGTTGTATGTTCCAATAGCCTGTGATAGCCTCCAGTCTTCCTGATTACCTTCCTCTTGTATTTTCCAGGTTTGTTCGGGGAGACCGTCAACCCTCCGCTGAGGCTTCACTCAAGTAGTGAGAATCTCTCGAATTTCCACAACTCCGTTTTTCGAAGTTGGTGCAGTTTACTCGAATTATCCTGCGACTTCACACAACCTCTGTAGGTTAACCGCGATTCGCTAGCCTGCGCTCCACTTTTTATTTGTCTCTTGTGCAAAACTTGTGGTATGTCTCTTGGCTTTCATCACGGTTTTTATGTACCCTCACCTATTCTTACTTTTTACGCATCGAGGAGAATGAACATCGTAGGACGCAGTGTGATAGCTTTGTGTTCTCTACTTCATGGCGTTAAATTGTTGAAACCAAAGTGATGAGCCTATCGTTCTTCATCGTAAACACTGTGAAAGGCTGTATTCATACCTTACAGCTAAGTGGCATAATCGATCTCGTGGAATCACTGAAGATACCTCAATAGTGGAATCTATGCACTCTCAGTGTCCACACCGGAATATTCGCATACGATAAACATGGATCTCTGTGCTAACTATTGCAATCAGCTGTGGATTTTGATATATTTAACCTAATGGAGGGGTGGGGCGGTTGCGCACAACATGCAATCTCCCGTCAAACTGCAAATCACTCGGAAGTGAACCTCGTTCTTTTCAGTCACTGGAAGCATATCATAAGCAGACAAAATGTTAACTGTTGCAGCGGGACACTCCACCACCATTTTCATCATTATCTACAACCGATATACATCAGCTATTTGAGCTGATGTTCCGCTGCCGTACAACAACGGTGACCTGCAGAACGAAGAATGATAAGAAGGAGAGAAAGGGGACTTACCTGAAAACCTGAATGTCCTAAGCAAACATTCAGGGTCAATGCAAATACACTTTGTGTTAACGACGTACCGTCACAAACAGCTGGCTATCGTGCAGTGATAAGGCGGCATCGCCGAGACAGCTTCGTTGCGGCTTTCACTGCCCCGTGTCATAATGCGCCATAACCCCGCAGATAACCCAGTTCCAAACACACTTTAAGCAGGCAGTCTGACTAGGAGACGGCAATTAACACGCCACTATTGTCGACTGCGGGCTATGTCCTGTAAAGTCTTGATCCGAGCACAAGGCGGGTCACGTGGACTCAGTCTGGAATGCGAGACAGACCGATGGCACCAAGTTTGGTCGTCAGTGACTTCATTTCCCCGCTGCCAAGTCAACTTTTGTCCACCTCAAACCCTGCACCAACCTACACCTGGCAGACAGAACAAATTCCTCCTCTGTAGGCCGTGACCGAACATACGTGCCCAACCCAACGCAACTTATTCATTGCTATCTGTTGTTCTAATGAATTAGCTTGGTTACTACTGCCTAGTACTCGCCCACGCACATCATCGTTGCGGACACGCCGGTGCCATCCGACACCAGCTATACTTCGCAGGCAGCGGTGAGCATAGATTTGAAGGCGCTTCGGATCTTCCGATCGAAGAGGCCAAGTGTCACTCACATAGGGCAGGACGGCCCTCACTGCGGCATTGTAAACACGGTCTTTTAGACAGATGGAAACCCCTTTCTGACGCCACAGAAGTCGCGGATTCAGACTGAAGTTCTGCCTTTTGCAATGAGTGAACTGGCTTTAGTCATTCTCCCATCGTTATTGATGCAGTTGCCAACATAGGTGAATTGATCAACTACCTCGAGTTCCTCGCTATCAACGGTCAAGGAGTCAACAAGTGCCTTTTGTTCCTGCAACTCCTTTACTGGTTTGTGTCCATCCGGTCGAGAGAGCCAAACTGTGACCAGAACCTGAGGTGTTGGTATGTCAGACAATGCTTTTAAGTCACCGAGTCGCGACGGACAATGCCTGTCACAACGGTTAGGGACTCATTGGAGGAGTACGAAACCGAGAAGAATCTGTATACCTGTTGATGGACACTATTATCAAACGGTCGATTCGATAATGAGCAAGAATAATGCCGCATTGTCTTTGTAGACACCCCCTTAGAAAGTGTGGACTGTAATGCTTTATGTCGCATGGAGCACTGTAGCCTACAGACTAACGGGTAGCCTTGAATTCTTGTCAAAAGCAGGCGGGTAAACAGCATTGCGAAATATAGTGTGGCTATCGAATAACTGTTATTACGCTTCTTCTTTTCCTCTACTCTCCGCCACTGACAACTGTTGTACTGCTTGCTTTGCTGCTCTGTGAAACTGCGACTGTCTGACTGCTCAGTCACGCGCTCAGCCAACCGAAGGAATACAAAAGGTCAGTACTCGGTAGAGAAAGTAAATCTACAGGATAGGTTAACTCTCTATTGGTAAACGAAACATGCTAATTCAGGAGGTCAAGCTCACCCACTCTTCTGCGTCTGGTTTTCAGCCAGTGTGAGTGAATTCCGCTCCACGGGTTTATCACATTGACGAAATAGTTCCATTCCTTTAACGCGGGCTGGTATTTGCTAGCCGATCAATTCTCACTCGATTCCCAAATTCAGAAGAAAGGTCAAAGCTCGTAGCACGCTATGCTGATGACGTTTGCATGTAGCGGACAACACGTCCTCCGCTTACGCCTATAGTAAACACCTTACATTCATCAGCTTTTCGAAAGCTGTAAGAAGTGTTGCCGCTTGAGGCTACATATTAGACATGCATCAACACTAAGTGCTGGAGCATCACTGATGTCCCGAACGTTGCAGAAATTCATGCAATAGGTTGTCACTTCCTGACTTCTTTTTTAGACACCGGTGTCATTATGTCTGACCTCCCGTTGTAATTTGATCCCGATTCATAACTCGCAATTTGTAAACCGTAACACATACCGTCATATTTTTTATGCCGAATACCTAAGACTGTTCCCCTTAAGAATAGGCGAAAACAAGCAAATTATCATCTTTGGTGGGACCCGCGAAATCTAGGTGTGCGCTTGATCGCGCTTTGTCAATTGTCTGATAAGGATGAGATACTGTCCTCGGGGTGTCTTGGAGACCATTAACCCCTTGTAGCAATTTTTTGACTAGTTTTAACAGTTCTCTGTCCCGGAGAGGATAGTGTACATAACGGTGCGCCAAGGCTTTCCTTCGGTTTATTCTAGCACGACCACCATGAAATTGTCTTCGATTTAAGTACATTCACAATCACAATTTTCTGAGGAAAGAATGCAATCGTACACAATTGAGTGCGGGTTTCTTCTTTATTCGAGTTGCCAAAGCTCGTCGGTTGTATTTTTTGGCTAATTGATTCGGGGATAGTGAACAGTTTTTCCATGGACAGAAGATCCTACACGGTAGCGTCATGAATACGGTCTTAAGTAACAATTTTGTGGCGGACATCATTTACAGTGAATTTTCTGCTTTTTTTATTGTAGTCGCAATCACTGTATTTGTAAGGTTTAATGTCATGAGGTAATGCTTCTGTTTGGTCAATAGTTGTTGTTTACTGGCATCAAATCTTGAGATGACAAGCCAGCAGCGTTGCAGATGCTTGGCTGTATTTTATTATTTTTATTATTCAACACTTGACCAATATACAATTGGCAGTGCCACAACGCATAGTTAAAAACAATAATAATAATAATAATAATAATAATAATAATAATAAGGGGAAACAGGTAGACAGTGGAAAGTTCTACAAGGTTAGTGTGTCGTGCTTGGCTGTACACACTGGTGTTCTTTTAGAATCAAAGATGGGTAGTAAGGGTTTGCGATCAGTCAGAATTATAAAATGATGGCCATAAATCGTTTATAAAACTTCGTCACTGCTTGAACACTGACTAAGCTTTCTATTTCAGTGTAGCTGTAATTCTTCTTGGCTATTTCTAGAGCTCT
The DNA here is from genome assembly GCA_944474145.2 of Dicrocoelium dendriticum. NCBI lineage: Eukaryota > Metazoa > Platyhelminthes > Trematoda > Plagiorchiida > Dicrocoeliidae > Dicrocoelium > Dicrocoelium dendriticum. The sequence continues at coordinate 174,527,060 of OX104063.1, forward strand.
ATCAACATGCGCTGTAACTTTCTGAGAACCATGAAGATAAACATGTGTTATGACTTCCTGCTTCTCTCTACTGCTGTGAAACATCCGTCGCAACAACAGTTTACCGGGATTGATCATAATGTGTCAGTAACTTTTTCATACTAAGGAATGATCTTCGGGTTTTTTTGGAGCACCCACCGTGTGTCTTGGATTGCAACGCGCAATCTCACTGGTGGCGGCGGTTGACTTGGAAGTCAGCCTCTGCCAATACGGTCACTGGGACCGTCACCGAAGTGGAGGGTTTCGGTGTGTCTCTCTCCTATTCCTGGACTACACGACCGACAGATTCGTCTTTGTTTAGACTCATCTGGTAGAGATAGCTGAGCAATGATCTGTTTCTGTTGAAGGCTATTTGGCATTTTGGCGACCACCAGCATAGTTTTTAGTCAAGGAGGGTTCGGTGGGGCACATAGATGTATGTATGGCAAAGGTGATGTTGTGGCTAGAAAACTTAAAAGAGTCCAATCGAGATCAAAGATGCTCTTGCAGGCATACTCTTGGTGGCTTTAATGTTATTCGGATCTGGACCGTGATTGATTTCATCTGGAGTAAAACCGAAGACTTGATGCACACGAAACGAGGCTACACTTGTTCCATGGAAGGCTGAAACCATATTCTTGAATGCGAGCAAGCACCTTGTTTAGTCTACCAAAGATATCATTTTTCGTCTAGCCAATGACATCACATCGACACATTATTGCTCCAGAGATTCCAGTTGGCATAGTGTCCATCAGTTGTAGAACAATGGCTGGTGTTGATTTCACTCCGAATGTTGGGTGGTTTTACGGAAATAAATTGCCAAAGTGTTTACCATCAGGAATCCATTGTTACCCCTGCATCTAGCAGAAGGTAAACGTACGACAGATCTGTCTTCGAGATATGCGCCACTGTTCCATTTATTTCATATAATATACCCTGGCACCCGAGTAGGGTGGTGATGATCCTGTAGAGAAGCGTTAAAACCGGTCGGAAAATCGACACAGAAACATAATCTGCGGTTTGGCTTCCGCATCACGGCAATGAATGGTGCTGGCGCATAATAGCTCACAGTAGTAGTGACCCATCTTTACTGTAAGCCATCAGGTTCTTGCTTAGGTACCTGATCGGCTGCATGTGGCACTGGCCGTTTAATTGTTCCTCCTAAACGTAACACTAACGATGCCTCAAGTTTTGTCTATTGACTAAGGCCGTCGACAAAAGCAGGACAAATTTCAGTTTGAGTGATCGTTTTGTTGTGAAAAGTCCTGATAATGTCGCCGCCTGCTCGATTCCAAGCATTTTAAGCTCGAATCTATCACTAAAGCGTCGGTTTAGTTGATTTCGTTAAATGAATTATTGTTATTTAACTACGCGACGAGTTTAGGAATACCACTAGACGCATCATCCGCTACCTTGTTAGTAATCATCATTGGCATCATTACACATTAGCTGAAGTTGAAAAACACAAGCTATTGTGACGCAATACATAATGATAATGTGTAAGAAAAAGCTATATACCAAAAAGACAGCCAACACACTGCTTAGTAACATATTATGCTTCAAGAGAAAGATCGTGCTGGGAGGGGAAGACAAGCGGGATGGGGAAAGACAAAGAAACGCACAACGCAAACGCCATTGATATCGGCTCCTTGTCATGTCAACAAGTGTATCCTACCAGACGTGTTCATCTTCCTTTGCTCCCCATCCAGGAAGCCGAAAGGCTCCAACCGAGGCCAAACTTCGAAGTAAGGACCTTCATTCCTTTAGACCAAGTCATCGCTTGACCATCCCTCCTCTTCTTCCATCCACACCCCGGCGAGCAAACAGCACACGTCGCGGGAGTCGGTAGGCTGGCACGCGCAACACGTGGCCCGGCTATCGCAGCCTGGTGCGTGAAATGACGGTGCTGTGCGGTTCGCTTCTTCTTTTTGCGCTATAAACAAGATGTCGAACACGCTCATTGCTCACACGGTGTTCTCACCAGATGAGCCAAACTGCGAACGCACCGGTAGTCGAACATAACTAGCCTCTTTATGTCGGCTGATCTAATGGGCCAGGTTTCACAATCGTACAGTAGGGCCGAACGTACCGCTGCATTGTTCACTCTACCCTTCAAGGAGAAGTGATATCGCGCCGGCTTCATAGGTGGCAAACGTTAGCAAAAGCACATCGTTGGACCTCGTCTTAAATCTCAACGGCGCTGATACAACTACCTGGGTAGTTGAACTTTTGAACGAATTCTAGCTGATCCCCACCAAGGGTCAGCGCAGGAGGCGGTTCCTGTCAATGTTGGAGGAAAGCTTTGCACTTTGAAGGTGTAAAGCATAGCTCGAAACGGTTGGCAAACAGTGCTAATCTGTCCAGTGCCGCTTGGCGCGTTTGGGAGGTGGCGGCGATCCATTTCCTCGCAGAAAGAGGTGATTAATACAGCCATTATTTTGACAAAACCCGGCCTGCTGCTCGTAAATCTGGCTTTTCCTTGTGCCAGTCAGTCTATGACGAACAACAAAAGCAAGTGTCAAAGTTGATAGAGATCAGACTGATACTTCTACAATTGGCGCATTCCGAACTTGAGCCTTCCTTGAAAATCGGGGCTATAACGGAGCAGCTCCGGTCTGTTGGGACAGCTCTCTTATCCAATCATTTCAGTAATACATTGTTTAAATCATCCACAACAGTAGGTCTACCGAACTTGAGATGCACTGTAGGAAGAGCTTCAAGTCCTGTCACCTTATACGATTTCAGCAGTCTAGTCTTACCTTGGACTTCTGCACGAATGGCATCAAATGGCACACGCAGCTTTCTGTTCATCACGGCCTGTGCTGGTGGAACTCCATACGGCACTTGTTTGTTTGGCGTTTATCGGTATAGGAAGAGGAATCGGTCAATCCCCTCTTCTATACGTCCCTCCCCATTTTATTTGAGGGGAGCTAGCTTGGAAGTATCCACGAATCTCTCTGCCTGATCCTTCGATTGTGGGTAGAACGGCGCTGAGCCGATGTGTTGGACGGCGCATTGTCTGCAGAACTTCGTGAAAACTGCTGAGGTGAACTATGTGCCGTTAGCAGTAACAAGTGTCTCTGGACAGCCGAAGCTGGCGAAGAGTTGCCGTAGTTTTGTTACGATGGCTTGCGTCGATATGCTTTTCATCAGGAACATTTCAGACCATTTGCTGTAGGAGTCGACAACAATGAGAAAACTTTGGCCGTTGATCGGTCCTGCGTAATCCACTTGTACACAACACCATGGTCTCGTTGGTCTTAGTCATGAATGGAGTTCCGTCTTTACTGCTGGTGCCCTTAAAGGCGCAGCGCATCTGTGACAACTTTTGGCTATTTCTTCCGCTTGTGTCCTTGAATGACCAGTACACAAAGCTTCAGGCAAGCGCCTTCATCCGATTGACCCCAGGATGTCCTGCCTGTAACTGCCCAAGTACGAGTTTTTGAAGCGCCTTGGGGATGACAGCTCGTTCCGAGAATAATATGCAGTCGTCCACGATGGAGATTGCATGCCTCTTTTGATAGTACTGCTCCAATTCGGCTGATGAACAGGTGTGGCCAACCCGTCCTGTTGAATTGTGCGACCATCTTTAGTACAGGGTCACGAAGCGTTTCTGCTTGTACAGCTTCAGCAGTCACTGGTAGGTCACGTACTGTGTCACTCACAAGAAGTCTGACATTCGGTTCAAGCTCAACTGCGGCTATGACCTTGCTGATGGGAGTCTATGAGGCGTGATAGTGCGTCTGCTTAGCCCACGGAAGCGGTTGTTTGGCAGCTGATCTCAAAACCATAGCTCAGCAAAGTGAGTACCCAGCGTTGGAGACGGTTAGCCGCATTGGCAGGGATGTCCTTCGGTAATGACAATGGGTATTGGTGGTCGTCGAGCGCAGCGTTAAGACCTGTTGAGAAATCTGCGCAGACGCATCCTTTACCATTCGTTTTCTTGACTGCAACAATGGGTGGGGCCCATGAGGTGTAGTTTACATGTGTAATGACGCCGGTTCGTTCTAGACGCTCAAGCTCTTGCTCAACGATTGGCATCGCTGCATACGTCACCGGTCGTTTAACTTTAAAGACTATCTTGGTTCCTGATTGCTGGGTCAGCGTCACTAGGAATTTGGTGCAATGGCCTGGGCCATCCTGAAACACAGGGTCGAATTTTTGCTTCAGCAGATTTATTATCTCTTCGACCGAATTTGTTGATGCGTCTTGATTCGCTCGAATTCTTTTGCAAATCTGATTCAATGGAACATCAAGCAGTCGCAATTTTCAATCCAGTCTGACCCAAGAAGGTTCAAATTTGGTCTATCTGACATGCAAACTGTTTTTCAATCAATTTCTGTGGTTAAATTGAGCACACCTGGAGATGCGTTGTTGGCTATTATGTGAGGATCATTGTTGACCTCTTTATGTGCTTCCAATTGTTCCTGGAAATGTTTCTGATGTCTGAGGTTGTGTCAAATTGCAGCTTCGTTGGGATACCGTTGATTAACACAATAATGAATCATCTGCGTGGCTTAGGCTCACTTTGAAATCCGACACTTACCGAAAACGATTCTTCGTGATTCTTTCGAGAGTTCTTCGTGGGATAGAACATCTTCGTGTTCTTCGGCCGGACCTGGCTGCAGATATTCTTCTTTATGGCTCCGCTTACGGCACTTTTCGCAGATGTGACGTTTGAATGGGCAGAAACGCGCAAAATATCATTCGCCACACGACCAGCAGACTGTAGGTGGTTTTTTCGGAGCCCTCTTAAATGGTTTGCTTTGGCTAGCATATCTGACATTTTTCACAGCGTGAATGGCATCGGATGGTGCAGAATGACACTGTTCAGTCAGGGCGGTGTCCTGTTTCAAAGTGAGCAATAGCTTCCATTCGCCTATAAGAACTTTTAGTGTCAAATCTGGGTCTTGATCAAGCTTAGCAAGAAGTGTTGTGCGGATTTCAGCAATAAGGGGACTGCAGAACACTGACGAAAATGATACACTTAAACTGGTCGTCCGTCAAAGATCGGAGCCTGAACCTTCACATTCACGGTTAACTATATCTGCTAGTGCCCCATAATCGTGTATATCCCGTTTGACAATTTTTAGCCATTGTGAACGAATACTGAATAGAGTAGCTGATTCACCAAATATTCCACTGAGCTGTGCCACAGCTTCGTCGAAAGTCAGGTCCTATGGTTGTTTAGGCAGAATATGGTCGATGAGTCTTGAATCGTTGCTCGTGCCGAGCTTGCGGAGTAACAAATGCACTTTCCAGGTATCGTCCTGACGACTGAAGTCCGTCCGGAACATATCCTCCCCGCGTTTGAACTATGGTGTAACCAGAATCTGCGTCCTACTTAAGTTCCGTGATCGCATTAGTGCGGAAATCACTGGAATTCGCCTGCGTGTCCCGCGATGCTGCTCTTGCAGACTGCAAACTCAACCAATTCGTCAACTTTTTAATCATCTTCATTTGAGCTCAAATTTATGAATTCTGTTACAAAAGCAGCTTCTGAAATTGTTCAACGGAAAAATTCACGACATTTTCAATTTTGTCCGTGGCCATTTGTTAAATCTTCATTTGCTGCGATTCCGAAAATTACTCTTAATCTATTCCGCACGACCTCAAACCCAAGTGAAAAAGTCAAAACGACCTTGTCCAAACTAACGTGTTAACCGCAGTCAAACTGAAACTGTACATAGGCGCTAGGTCGCCTCATGACCTGCACTTTCTAGAATTAGCTCGGCGACCAAGGTTCGTTTTTCCCCATAGATTTGGCCGATCCTCTGGGTAGGTTGGTAGTCACGTGCTGGCTTTAAAACATTCTAGAACGTTCGAAATCCATGCGATGATCGTTAACAATCGATTAATCGCTGAAATGATGGATTTTCTTTGCAATTCATACTTTCTCTCGGACAGAGGAAATGTCGACTTGAGGCCCACAAGATTCTCTGTTGAGCCATCCCATTGTATACTTGTCTTGTGGAGTCTTTTATTGCAATCTGGTTCCTTTTTCCATAAACAATAGCTCGCCTTCCACTTACACTGACTAAATTTAATGAGAATAACACTTTTCACGTGAAAAACAAGTGCTTTTTGTTGGTGTAGGCATTCATGGAGTTTGTTAGGAAAATTTACCAACTTGTTCGCACTAGTTGTTGCAGTGGGTGTCTCGCTACTTTTGGGTCTAATTTAGGAACAAAAATGATCTGCAAAGATCTTCGAATCGGAATATGGTGTACTTGCGCGTGGTTTTGCAGGTGCCCCCCACAACGGCATGTGAGATACTACTCAAAATATCAGCTTGTATTAGACAAAATAATAGCGTATTGAAACTGCTGATTGTATGGATAACAAAGTCGCCGAAGTACTGCAACGCTGGGGCACATTGGGGAGGGGTGTTTCTGCATCATTATAGAGCTTTTTGTTTGTTCGGGTCTAATGTTCCAGTTTCCTTCGTTCAGATTTTGTTCTGTTCTCCGAACTGAACAGTTTCGTTGCAGACGTTTCATCGCCAATCGAGGTGACTTCTTCAGTGCTTGGTAAGCAAACCGAGTGGTTTGTGGACTCGACGGACGAGCGAGTGACGTTTGAACTTGGTCGCTTCGATTCACGTCCCGTGACCATTGTTAGTTCGCAGTTCGGGAACCGCCTCTTTTCGTTTCATGTGGTGAATGACCTACGTAACTTCTTTTTTCCCAGCCGTTGGTATACCGGATCTTAGTCGATGCGCAAGATGATTGAATTCTCTGTAAAGAACCACGCTTGGAGGAACTCTGTTCTTTTTTTCGTCTCTCCCTGCGCTAGCACCTTCGTTTTCTCCCAATCAAACGAGACCATTTTTATCAACGTTTGTCGAGACCATTGATGATTAGTAATGGTTCCGACAGGCTCGGTTATGTTCTTGTAACCTAGTAGACAATCTTCTCCCCGTTTGGCCCACATAGTTCGTATCACCATTTTTACACTGTATCCTGTAAATAACGTTCCGTCGTTCGTGCGCTCTGGTTTTCCCTTTCTGTCTAGACAGGGTTGGTATCTTATCTAATAGCAGATGGTGAGGCTTGAGGAGTCGAGCAATCAATTAAGATACGTTCTTGATGTACAGCAAGGCGATCCGTTTCGTTATTGTTGGTTCAGTTGTGGTATTTGCACTCTTGCAGTTTGTGTCTTCGGATGAAACTGCGTGGATATCCGGTGCGCATGAAGGATGTAGACAGCAGGTTTTCTTCTTCGCGTTTTGCTTCCTCAATATTGCAATGTGATCCTATCTTGCGAAACAAGGTCCGTATGCGGCAAATTTTGGATGGTTGCTTTTGCAATTTAGGATTTGATCTATGTGCGTTTTTTCCTGTAAACTGGTGTTTGTCCTTCTCCGTAAAGTCTATACCGTCCATTGTATTGTTCAACAGGCTTTGTGCGGTTTGCATCTGACTGCGTTTGAGTATGACGAACATGTCGTCAACATATCTCACCCGCAATTTCGAGTTGATGACTGAGAGTAGATTTCCCTTTAACGTTTGCATGACAATCTCTGCAATGAGTCCTGATATAGGGATTCCCATTGGGACTCCTTTCACTTTTTCATAGAATGCCCCATCGCAGGTAAAGTAGGTCGTGAGATACAAGTCAAGAAGCTCACATATACTATCAGTCGTCAGATTCCTACTTGCTCCTCCTCCAACATTCAGGCATTCTCTGATGTTTTCTTTTGCCACTTGCAAGTTGACAATAGTGAACAGTTCTGTAACGTCGAAGGACACCATTATTTCTTCATGATCGATTCGCAATCCTTGGAGCTTCTCCAAAAACTGCTGAGCGTTGTTGATAGAGTACCACGATCCACTTATCAAACGTTTAAAGCGCCTCCATAATTTTTTAGCCAAGTTGTAGGTGGCATACCAGGGGGTGACACCATTAGCCAAAGTGGTATACCAGCTTTGTGCACCTTCAGAAGTCCGTGAAATCGGGCGATGTTTGAGTCACGAGCTTTCATTCTGCAACGAAACTGTTCAACTCGGAGAACAGAACAAAATCTGAACAGATAACCCGAGCTACAGGTATTCCGATTTATTGTTCTTATTCATTGCGTTGAATTTCTCCATCCACAACATCTGTGTGACTCTATTTCTTGTAGCATTGCCATACTTGTATTTACTTATCCCTGTCGTTGTGTGCTAACTGATAGGTCCGCAATTCTACCGACGGGCGAGCGCGCCTTACCAGGCACGATCAATTTAGTTTGAATACTTTTGACGGTACACACACGCTAAGGCGTCCTCCAAATAGCACTGGAATTACTTTTTTCCAACATCTTTGTTGATCATTCGTCTGAATACGTCTCCGTCTTAGTGATGGTGTATTTCAAAATCCAATTAGCACCTTATCAAACAATAATTTACTAACATCAACACTACGCATATCTGCATCCTCTTGGCAGTTGTTTAGCTAAAAGAACGACCAATAATATTCTTCCGAATGCCGCTGAATTCGTCTAAAGTCTTTTTCCTGATCATCAACACGTGCATGTTCTGTAATTTATAATACTTTTCTTCGTGTACCTAATCATCTAGGGAATGGGAAATAGCAAGAGGGGAAAAGGCGGAACCTGGTGTTAGATCCACATACCCTGAGCAAACATATATATGAGAAAGATACCCGTAACTTTTCGCAAACACTTAGTTAATCTTGCGTTGATAAGTCGGCATCGGAGACAGCTTTTGTCATAACCCGCCATTATTCAACAGATTACACCTCGTCAGACCCATTTTGAACATATAATACTAGTAAACGAGAGTAACTCCCCTTGGATACCGACTGCGAGTGCCTCGTTTAAATTCTTGAGCCAAGCACACATTTACTCGTGTGTATTCCAGCGCGGAAAATGAGACGGATCAACCGTACTCAATTTGTTCATTTTAGCAAGATCTTTCCCCTGACTGCACATCTTTGAACACCTCATGGTTGACAGTGACTTGCATGGAACTCCTGAACAACACTTACGGTGTGGTATTCTTGGGTTTCCTACAGCCAGATATCTGCTTGCAGGCGTTACCTGGTTCGATAGATGAAATTCGAATCACTTATTAATCTTTTCTCTGCTGGTTCTACTCCTTCGCGGTCGCTAGAATAACATTAATCACTCCTCTCACTTTCCCCTCTTAATCTTTAGGTGTTATGCTCTGCAACAGTGTTCCTTAAATTTGGCCCCGGCATGGGTCTTTGCGGACTTCAACCTTCATGGTAAGTGTGCAGTTGTGTGAAACGGTGGACCCACACGATGGGTTTCTAGCTCCATGTTTGTTGAGCCTCCATAAGCCCCGTAAACCTCATGTTATCTAACTTGGCAGTCGAACTGTTCGCTGAGCTTGGCAACTTTTTTGCAAACGTTTCGTCACCAATCGAGGTGCCATCATCACTGCGTTGTTGAGTAGCGTGTAGCAAGTAGCGTAGCGTAGGGAAGCCTCAATGGCGGTGCCTCGGGAGTAGTGCGCTTGCACTTTCATATGTTCCCCTGTTTGGTCGCGGCGATGAGCAATCTTATTGGCTGGGACCTATATCCGTGTTCAGCTTGTTGGACAGGTAGCTGACTTTTGACCTCTCAGACTTGTGCATTTTAACCTTTGCTTGTGGTCGATTATATCATCCGTCCCGTTTGTCTGATGTTCTGATACACTGGATTTCATCGATTAGGGTGTCGGTCCTTCGACCGTATTGTGGCGTGTGCTGCGTCCACTTCAGTGTGTCAGTTAATTGAATTAGCTGTGAGTGCCATGCTATCAGAAATTCCCCCGCATGTTTTATACTCCCACGCGCCAGAATCTTCACCTTTTCGAGATCGAAGTGGTGGCCTTCTTGATCTTCATGTGCGGAAACCAGCAAATTCGAATCAAGTTTTCTTACGGACGTTATGTGCTTGGTGATTCGTGTACGTAGCTTCCTTCCAATTTGTCCAACCTAGTTTTTGTCACATTCGCTGCATTTTATCTGGTAGATGACATTGTTTTGGTTGTTCTGATCGACTTTATCCTTAGGCTTGGATGTCAGTTTCCTTAAGTTGACACTTGGTTTGTGGGCCACCGAAATGCCATTTAAGTGTAGTAACCTTCCTGTTAGTTCATGTATGTTCTTGATGTACGGGAACACTACTCGTTTGTTTGTCTGCTCTCGTGTCTGCTGTTGGTGAACCGTTCGTTTCCTTAAGCTTCCTCTGATGAAGTTTCTCGGATAACCGTTGTTTTGAAATACTCGGTATAGGTGGCTTTCTACTAGCCTTCTCATTTCCGTTGTACTGCCGTGTTTCCGCTCTTTTGAATAGGCCTAATCAAAAGTCTAAGGATAAAATCGATCAGAGCAACCAAAACAATGTCATCTATCAGATAAAATGCAGTGAATATGACTAGAACTACATTGGACAAACTGGAAAGAGGCTTCGTACACGAATCACCGAGCACAAAGCCACCATACTGAGACATGATCATGACTTGTTTAGGGTTTGTGGACTACATACTTCTGTTAAGGTCGGATCCACATATGGTCTGTTGAATAGATCAGCATTTTTCAGTGCATTCTCTTTTGAGTATTTCACAACTCTGAAAGGCTAGGTGCCTGGATTAGGGCTGGGCTGATGTATCATCAGGGCCCGCCATCGCCGAACGGCCGCACTGAGTGTCCTATCTAGTTAGCTGTATCGCATGTTGGTGGCCACTTCACCGAAGAGCTTATTGCGCTTGTCGTTATAGCCTGAACGACATGTCTAAACTTCAGTCGTCTATGGGGAGGATGAATTATCAGCGCTACAGTGCGATTACTGTTAATGCTTGAATGAGAAACCCAGACACTGCCTGCGGAGAAAGTTAACATATTGGTTTTCCTTTACCACCAGAGCTAGTACAGTCTAATTGTTCTTCATTACTGCACGCTCACCTCACGTCACGTAGCATTATGGCAGTTTGCGCTAGTCACTGTGTTTTTGGTGTGCATTACCCACGGTCTGTAGATTATACGAATCATTCGCCTACTTTCTCTGTTTGAGCACCCCGTTTCTTTTTCCCACTCACATGGCAGCCTTTCTGTACAGCTGTCGCTCTTATTGGAGGTATGAAGTACCAAGCATTGCCGCGGACCAGCACACTGCTGCACTTGGGTCATTGCAATGGGAATCAATACGTTCGGATCCGGTAATGAGCAAGTACTGGTCACAGCGCTTTCGTCTCTTCTCTAGGCTAAACCAAGGGATTCAAATGGACCGGGGTAAGTTTGTGCATTTCCAGCAATCATGTCATCTTTATGCCGCTGTATTCGGGACTGTCGACGCATTCGAGTGCCGTAGGCCCATTTCACTTTGTCTGCTATGATCCATGCAACGAAATGCGGTGGATCCAGTTAGCTTTACTCACGTACCTGAAATGATGGCAGTACTTCAATGCACTTGATGCAAGAAATAAAATTGTCATGGAGGATACTGAAATGTCACAGAGAGAGAGAAAGAGGGGGAAAGAGAGCTAGGGAACACGATTGTGCAATATCCTGTTGAGTTGCTAACCACTGATGTGACCGATCTCATGATCTGCAACAGCCCAGTTCTTCGTTTCAGCAAGCTTCATCATGTTGTTTCACTTCGAGATTTCACTCAATTTGGTTTAGTATCGACAAACACCACACCCCGAGGCAAACAGCTTTCAGTCATGCGAAGCGCATGGCTGCGTCACTGCGGAATTTGCAATGAGACTTCGGGGATTTTTTACCAAGCACCACATTACTGCTCGCTCGATTCCCCTACTCAATGTGTGATCAGTACTCCGCAAGCGTCGACGGCCAATCATTTTTGGTCTCCTAATGTCGTCAGCGCCAAGGTCTCTGATCCGCAGAGTAACACTGACTGCACCGTAGCATGGTAAATTCTTCCTTCGACCAATAAGCTTACATCTCATCATTTTTAGCATGCCACACAAACTTTAGTAATACACTGATATGACCGCCCGATGTGGTACAGCTGACCAGATAGAGACCGATCGTCGACATCGCTCCGCTTTCGATAATAGTACCAACTGGAGACAAGTCGGGTTACTTGACCTTTTAGCTAGGTAATAGCCATACCATTGTGATGGGGCGTTACTGCATGCATCACTGATTTGGCTGATGTGCATTACGAATATAAGGCAACCGATCATCTTTGACCACCGACACATGCGGAGCATCGCTTACAGTTTTACGCCTCTCCTAGTCGAACGAAACAAATGGCTGCATCGCACGACCTTCGATTGCGCGCAGAATAGCTGACAGATTTCGGGTTGGTAACATCATTGCAAAAATCTTAAGCCCTAAGTGGACGGTAAATAAACTATTCACATACGCGAGACGGATCACAAAACCCCACAGCTGGTCTTTGACAAATGCGCCCTTATTGACGCAGTTACGGACATAGGTTTTACATCTTCGAATTTAGGGCATAACTCACTCCATGTCCCTAGGTATGAATCTCAATTGAAGGTCAGTGACAGTGCTAACCTGTAAATTGTACTATAACAACAGGTCACGCTGCTTCTACACGAGGAAAGTTCGAGCATCTGGCTTATCCATTCCTAACTGTGCCCACATAGTCAATCGTAGCTCTTCACGAACAAGTGAACTGGGGCGTAGGCACAGCATACATTATGTCGTGAACGCAACTCGAACGCAACTTTGGTAACATGTGAGGTCCTCGCGAAATGAATTCTAGCCGTCGACGGAGTAATGCAAATGTCCCTTCACCCCAATTAGTATGTGGCGCATTCCTAAGCTATCTTTTCCTTTCCCCACCTTCGCTTGATTGTTGATATCTTATTTTGATCCGTGTTGACTGGCAACAATGCGTTCAGTTAGGCTAATCCACAGGACAACCAGCCTTTAACGACCATTACGAAGCGTAGACAAAGTAAACCGTACGAGACAGAAACGGAAAACTGTCGACTAATAAATCTAACATTTGTACACGGTCCGCACAGAAACTATAGGTACCTTCCTGTAACCCTGGTTCTATAATTCAAATGCAAGGATAGTAGACAACAAGCGAATGAGTATGTAACCGTAATGAAACGCGCAGGCATAGCAAAATATTCATAAGTTGTGTCTATTCAGGTATTAAATGCATCAAAATTGCGAACAATACTCGGATAGTCATTGTGACCGCCCCATTGGCCAATGTATCCGCGCTTCGTGCGTTCTCGCGCGTCTCATGACGTCTACCACCTGATTGGATCGACTGCTTTTGAAGCACCTCGAGAACAGTGGTTCAATCCCAATTCTTCCGACATTGAGAGCGCTTCGCCGGTCTTTGAGTTGTACCGGGTTTGTTGTACCTGGTAATCTCCTTTCCTCGGTGTGTATTTACAGACACAGTCGTTGGTCAGAGGCGGAGCATAGTTAACGAACGCTCACTTCCGCGAAAGTGCTAACCTGACTGTTTGTTCCTACAAGTTATCACCAAAGTAAGGTTGCTTTTATTCGGAGATTTCGTCGAAAATGATGGCTAAGAGCAATGCCTATTGGGACGCTCACTGTGAATCTGCAATACACAGCTAAAGTTTTGGGCTATATTTTCTAACCCCTTTCCAATTTATTTGGTTTATTACAATTATATTTCAAGCTACAAAGATCGATTGCTGATCCAAAAAGCACCAGCTGACCGTTTCGCCCTATTGGGACTGGACAGTAATGCGCATTCCCTCGGTCCCCTTCCAGGGATCGAACTCATGGCCACTAGTGGCTTGTACCACTAAGCAGCAGCTTATGTCACCAAGCTATGGGGACGATAGCCGACCATCATAAAGTAATATCTGCTTTTTGGTTATTTCGCACATTATCTAAGCGGCTTTAGAGGAATGCTATGGGACCCAGCCACGTTTTCACGATATCCTATTGGGCGACTGGCGCCGCTCTCTGCTTCTGCTCAATCAAAAAGTCTAGTCATCTGTCTGTATGTTCACCATTGCTACCTTTTTCTTACATTGTCCCTTCACACCCGATGCATCCTTTTGTCATCCTCATGACATTTTGGCGGCTAAAGTAACACTGCTGTTCAGACTTCCCTTTACTTTCGCAGATAGTTTCTTCAGCGCCACACCCGAAGCCATCGCCGTTCATCATGCTCTGCGTCTTCGCCATGCGCTATCTTTGGATTGCGATCGTCTTTATCATGCGACCGTCGTAGACGCGTTCTGTGGCACCGGGTGCAGCGCTATCCAATTCGCTGTGATGGGATTTCATGGTGAGTTGGCACGCTATAGCTGTTATTGCATATTTCGTTCCCCACCTCTGCGTCGAATTGTTGTCAGAATGAATATATTGCTTCGGCAGTGCGAACCGGATGTCCTTTTCAATATCGTGGAGCAACGCTGACTATTCATCGTATTGCATGCATTGTGACACCTGGTCTCCCTCTGGAGTACGACTTGCCCTGAATCGAATTTCAGTAAATTAGGTCACGGGGGCCATGTTCAGACCAGATCAGTGCCAGACATTACCTACTCGCAAAAATTTTGTATTCCAATAGATAACAACACTGCGATTCGATCCAGGGACTCAGAGGCTGGCGGCAGACCTATTTGCAACTACGCCATCGAACTACAGGCGATGCTGGTCACAACGGCTAGTGACTGTTGGTTCCTTTAAAGCGCTGGTTGTGCGGAAGCATTGCAACACACAGTCTCTGTGTAGACCACGAACCCTCTTTGCTGCGTGGGTCTAAATGCCCAGGCTATCGTACAGCCGCTTCCGATTGTATGGCTGCACCAGTGCCTTGCTCATACTTTTTCTCTGGAGGGGCAGTGAAAGTCGCAAGTTGTCTGTTTTGCCGATGCGACTCTGTCTACATGCGATAGCCAACTGTCTGAGGCCTACAGTATTGACAGTATGTATGCACCTTGATCCTTAATGTTTACTGAGAACACTTAACCTCTTACGTTCTTCTCTGACACTACAGTAGGGTTACTCTCCATTATTCACGGTTACGTGTAATCGAGGTGCAAATAAAAAGTATTGCTTTACTGCTGTTGATGCCAATGGTCGCGTTGAATCCCCTACACAATGTCTAGCTGTTGTTATCGTTGTCTTTACCCGCTTGTGCTCCGCGTCACAAGTGGGAGGCACCGGACTTGTGGATAGGACCCAAGGGAAGTGCAGCATTCCCATTTTACTTTTTCATCCACGTGATCCATGCACTGAACAGCAGCATCGGAGACAGTCTGGCCTGCATGTCAATATCTAACAATTCATCATTGCTTAACTTCACATCATCGGCATTTCGAAGTTGGCCCATTTAGACCGGGTACCGCAATCAAATCAACTATATATCCCTACTTGGACTTAAATGATCCTGTTTCTCGGGTTATTTTTCGGCTAATGTTCCACTGCGTGACTAACCTCAGTCTCCTGCATTGCTGCGACTGGGATAATTTCACTAGTACTATCGTACTTGTATCATGCACTCTGTATCGAATCCTTGAATGCTGTTATGTGCAAGAGACGAAACGGGATTTTAAGTCCGCTTCATCCTCTACAATTCGCTGCCATCTTGCATAGGGATCTCTCCACAGTCTGACTCTATTCAGTAAAGAGAGACCTGTGGCGTTGAACCGCAGATGCATTAAATGACGGCCCACCTGAATCACTACGCGACCTGTATGGGTCAAGATGGTTCCAGCGACGCTGATTTGCCCACCTAATCATTGTGTGACTCACGCGCCGTCCACGATATAGCCTCTACATGATTTTTTCTTCCTCGCTGCACAGTCATCCACGCAACGGTTGCACGCATTCAGTCCAACTGAGTTGTGGTGTTTAAGTGACATCTGGCCATTCTGGCGAATTGTTACTGTGGTAGAACTTGGAAGAGAAAATGTTTTCCACGCACACGTTACTTTTAAGTATCCCGATACATATCAAAAGGTGACTCTAGTCGCACCTCTTTGCTATCCACAGGGACCCTGCCTGGTCAAGGTACCTGTTTATAACGAGCCAAGTGGCCTTTAATCGGTTTGAACAATTATTTTATACGGGTTAATAAGCACTGCTTTACAAGCCCCGTTGAGCGATCTGATGGGCTACCAGAAACCGTTAATGAAAAAATGCAGTTAGTAGTTCTGCTATCAAAAGAATGAACTTATCGTATGTAATGCAGTAACCCTGCACTCCGAGTATTTCCATTGCTTCAATAGGCGAAAAAATAAATCCATGTTATCTCCCTGGAGTAGGATGGAGAGTAACGTCAAGTAACAAAATGTAAGTGGTGGAGTGCGTCATCCAACCCACTTTTAAATATGGCTGGTGTGAGTGCAGGAACAACCAATTCGTAGAGAGCATTCCATGATTGACACACTCGAATGGAAAAGTAATTTTTACGTCACTCCAGACGGCTGTACTGTTCTGCTAATTTCAAGAAGTGGCCTCAGTTTGGTGTTGCTGCTGAGTTGCAGTAAAGAGCGGTGCACATGATTTGGATTGTGTACAATTAAGTAACCCATATTCAAGTCGCCGATACTGTTCGCTAAATACTCCTAAATGTTTCAGCGTCTGCTCGTATGGAAGGTACCGCATTCCAACGATGTGTTTGGAAGTCCGGCGTTGAGGTTGGTCCATGCAGTATGGTCGTGCTTCAGCCACGACTTCCAGGTTGGGTTGCATATTCGACATCGGGGCGAAGATACGCAATGAGCATCTGGCTGAAAATGGAATTGTCTAGTTGTCCGAACGCCCCTCGTAACAGGCCGACGTGTTGGTTACTACTTTTCGATGCCTTTGCGAATTGCTTGGAACAGCCCAAGTTCTCCTGAACCAGCACGCCAAAGTGGCGTTCTACGGATGATCGCTGCGTTCCTAGCCTGTAGGCATAGGTACTCTGGTGCCATATGGAAGGCACATTGTAGTTGCTCACGTTGAACAGTAGCAGACTCTGGGTTGGCCACTGATATCCCATATGTAGATCACACTGAAGCAAATTCTGATCGGCATCCGGCTAAATCATGTGCCGTATTTTTATGTAATCTGCAAACAGCAGGAAATTTGAGACAATTATCTGTGTAAGGTCATAAGTAAATACGAAAAACAATCGTGGCCCTAGAACTGAGCCCTGGAGCACACCAGACTCGACTTGTATGGGGTCAGATATGGAGCTACGGACTCTGACTACTAATTATCGTTGGAGGAGAAAGTTGGAGATCCAGCTCAAGAAAGGGTCACTGATCTCGTACTATTGGAGTGTGGAAAGGAGAATCCGATGATCTAAACAATCCAATGCCTTTGGCAATTCCAAGTAGACCACATCACCGGTCTCTCCATCTTCAGCTGACTCGGCCCAACTATTCCGTGCACGATCTATGTCGACGAGAGCCTTGTTGCTCGGGCGCAATAAGGTGACAGTTTTTAGATAGCACACCAACGCATTGGTAATGATGGATTCCATGACCTTGGACAGTACAAGAAGAAAGGATACTGTTCGGTAGTTTGAGGACTCAGCCCTGCTTCCGCCTTTGTAAATCGGAGTTATTATTTCAAGCTTCGACATCGCAGGAATCTGCTTCTGATCTAAGCAGCGCTGAAAGAACTGGGCCAAAGGTTTTTCCAGTTGTCTTGCTGCTGCTCCCAGTGCCTCTGGGTGAATGGTGCCCACTCCCGTGGAGCTGTGGTTGCGCAGAGTCGTCAGCTTCTGTAATACAGATCCAACACTAAAAGAGATATGGGTGAGTCCTGGAGGCGGTAAAACAAAAGTTGGAAGATGGCCTGACGGTAGCACCGGAGAGGTGGCCAAGCAATGACTTGATCAAGAGGAATGAAGGTCCTTACTGCGAAGTTGGTTTAGATTAGAACCTCTTGGCTCTCTGGTTGGGGACCGAAGGACGATGAACACGTTTGGTTGGATTCACTTGTTGACATGACTAGGAGCGGACCTCACCCTCTAACCGCGATCTCAATTAATAGTCATTATATGACTTTTTACGGCACACTAGCTGGTTGTTAGCTCTCCGGAACGATTTCCATCCGTTACTGGTGACTCAGCCGACGTGCCACTGTTCCATTTTTTCTTTTGCATTGCGACACCATCGCTGAGGTCTTTTCCACCTGCAGCTAGCGTGTATAAATAATGATGAATGATGGGAGCATATTGCGTTTGCTCCTTCTATTACTCTTCTAGTTAGAGCATCAGTCGTCCGGGGCGGAGGAATTCCCTGCCTCACCTTTACGACGACCATGGACATACTTGTACAGCAGTTTGTGGTTAGCGCTGAAACTTTTCGCCACATTCTGCTGATATGCAATTTTATCATCTTTGAGCAGTTGAGTACGATGGTTTCAATGGGCTGCGTAGTTGTCCCAAGTATCTGGCGTTGCGTACGGTCATCTATTTTTGAGTTCTGCTCCTTACGAATGAAACGGTTTTAGGCCCACGGCAAACCCTTGTCTCTGAGACATTTGTGATCAGTTGCTTGAATTTGCTGTATTTTTTACTCTAAGACAGATGAAATCAGAAAAGGAGAACAGTCCAAGTGTAAGCCATGCAAATACTTTGAATCAGAGGAATGAGCTACGTGTTTGAAGCAAGGGACCGAACGTTGTTGCGTACTTACAGACGCGCTCCTTTCTGTGAGAACATCATTGGGCACACGCCATCGATCGGCATCTGCTCACTTTCGCTTTGCAACAACTGCCCGTGCGGTCAGTGCACGAGGTGGCACCCGATGCGCATGCACACTTGGCCGCTGCGTCACAGCTGATCTGCGGCGCAATGAGCATGTCGACGCACCCGCTCGCCTCTCATGTGAGGAGGTTACAAGGCTATCTGTACTCGAATACTACCGGGAAAGACACTAGTTTGCTGCGATGATAAAACTTTCTCTGCGGTCACAATTGAAGATTCAGCGAAATTTCTGCCGTGCTAACCTACAATTCCGTGCTTTCCCCTCGAAGACTAAAATAAAGAGAAATTCGGGCGCGTTCATCCACTATATAAATGTCAGGTGCTTCGTGCTATCGTCTGAAAGGTTGTGATGCTTGTCAGACACAACACTTTTGTAGGCATTTAAACTCCCTTCAGCGTCTACCGAATTCACTGGGATTTATAGATAACGGCCGACAATGGCTGTTAGTTGTAGAGATCTGTCATGCATCCCGCACCAGAAGGACATCGTCCTCACATTTTCCTCGTGCAGTTTTTTCACCAACTTTGGATAGATTAGTCATTCCGTTTTCTTGAGCTGGTAAGGCAACCAAGCCTGGAACATCGCCATAGCTGCATGGATTACTTGGCAAGGTGATGAGCTGGTTTGGGTCGAGCACTCTAATGACTTTCAGAAACGACCAGTTAGCGCCTGTGATGTCAACAACTTCTGGGCTTTTTTGGCACCTTGGGAGAAGCAGATTTGCAAGTCCCTTTGGATTTTACTAGACGCACCAAAGGTCAATCCCTCTGCCTGCAAATGCTGCAGCCAATTTTCCTCAGCGGCAATTGTCAACGACATAGATCGGAGAGGTTACCGGAAACTGTGACTCGGTCGTTTTCAAGTGATAGATGATATCCTTGCCAACGGTTGCAACACAACTCAGTTACCACTTCAATGCTTCCCGTGTTGTTTCGTTGGTTAGAAGATCCACAAGTTCACAATCACCAGCTGAGTCTCCAAACGTATGTTGTTTAGCTTGCAACATGGCTGAGTGATGATGGAAATACTTGCTATGATATGCGACAGCTTCTAGCCAGAAGTTGCAGCCGATGATGACCTGTGCAGGTGGACCGGTCGGGGTCTACACCCCTTTCTGAGTTACATGATCAATGTAGACACTCCTCTTTCTTCACTTTTCACTTTTGCAACGAATTCGTCGACTTCTCTAGAGAATTTGCGAACCGTGTCTCCAATCAAATAAATGCAATCGACTGCACGTCTCTGTGAACTGCATCCTCACAAACACTTAATGGCATCTCGGTAGCATGCTGTCATATATCTTGCGCCATCGGACATGAAAATCGTCTTACGACTGAATTGAATACCCACCATTGTCAAGCTGCGCAGAATGTCTCCTCCAACTATGGCAAAATTCACTCTCTCTAAGTTGACCATGTCGATGAGGTATGCTCGCAGACTGTCCTTGCTGGACTTCGATGTTGAGCATAACATGATTTGCAGTTCCATCTTCCTGCGATCTTTAGTTGTTTCGTCTAGTATGACGCTGATAAAGGTGTCACGGAACACCACTTTCAATAACTTTTCGTGTTTCCCTTATAGCTGGTGAATTTTCGGAATTAGCGCGTTAGACTCGGTAATGCTTTTACAATTTCGTATGTGTCTGTGAAGCGATTATTCCAACTGGGAGTCTTCGACCTTCTCCATATTAATAATCGCAGATACCATAGGAAATAGAAAGTCGGATACCACTGTGTCGCGAGCTTCTTGGGCAGTATTTGCAATAGCGATGGTGCGACCGGTGCTTGCTTGTCGAGCTTTCTTCGGTGCCGGTCTTTCTTGGCAACAAGCTTAGCTGCTTGCTTGTCCATGTGAGCTTCTGAAAATGCTTCTGGCTGAGGATATGGGCAATTTCAGTTGACTTGCGAGATGCATCCACAGTCATTTCACACATAAAACAAAACAATACCTTCTTGTCCCCGTTATCGACATGTTATTCTCTGGGAAATCCCTTCACTCTCCACAGGGTAGTTTTTCTCCCGAATAATGTTTGTTAGGTCTCGAACGGCCTGCTCCGAGAAAAATTGCGCTGTCTGAGAATCAAGTCGAGTTGACGCCACTGATTCAGGCCAAATCTTGCAACTTCCATGGAAAAACAGAATTTTACACAGACCAAAGTCAAATGCGCACAGAAACGAAACAAATTGACTTGTTCGAGAAGGTAAGTGCGCAGTTTCCCACAAGTAACCTTCCTGGTATCAGAACAGTCTCAGTTACAAGCAAACTAGTGTTTTTCCGTGTTGCAGAACAGTTGTTACTGTCGCTTGTTTCACACCACTCACACATCCCTTGGTTCTTGGCACCTATAAAATAAAACGAGCACACAACTGTGCTTCGAACTGTATCGGTGTGTTTTCATCCCACGTCGGCCTGTTCTGTGTTCGCCAATATACTACTTGTCCAGTGGGTTGTCTTTTGAATCACGTGATGCAATCTAAGGAGCTGCTAAGTTGAACCCCTGAGGATACACCAATGTTTCCTTTTCTGAGATAACGACTAAAAAGTCAAAGCCTGTTGATCATATTAATTATAACAATTGCGGATTCAAAGTTGCTTACTTGATGAATTTCTTAATTTTTTGCGATTCTTGGAAATTGTTCATTTTCCACGAAATTTACAAACTCTGCGTTTTCCCGGAATCGCGGAAAACTGGTGTCTTTGACTATCGGTCGTTGTATATTGACTGATCCAAATGGAACCATCTTCATGCGTCCGCGGAACTGATCACGACCCAAATAGCCGGTTTACTGTTCCAACTCGCCAAACTAGGCTGGCACACGACGTTCTGGTTTATGAAAGGAGTTTCTAATCAACGTTTGGTCGATCGACTTGCTCGTCAATGACAACAGGCACCTCACAATTTACAGTATAACAAGAATAAACCACATTTGACAGAGTATACTGAATTCAGCAGTTTCGCGTATTCTCCGGTTGTTTACATACAATTTCTGGAATGGGCATGTCACATTAAAGTGCGATCTTATCGGTGCAATTTAAGGCTGTCGAAAGCCATGGAATTTACGTGCTTCTTGTCAGAGGAAAAAACAATCACTAGCGCGACTGGTCCGAAATCCCTTTGTTTGCAAAAAGCGTTTCAACCACCGAATTGCTAAGGCGACGGTAAACCGAAGTAAGCAGGGAGTACTTTGTCAATTACCTTAAGCCATGCACGTGGGTTTGGCACACGTGCTCTACAAACCTCGCTGTCAGCCTTCTTTCAGTTCGGCCAATGTATTTGCTACCACAAGTACAGTTAAAGAGGTAGATGTATGAAGTGGTAATCTGAGAGTCCATTCTCTCCGGGCTGGATTTGCACAGCAACCCTCTGACTTGGTGCAATGCCACTAGCTCAGCCGTATGATACCACTTCTTAATAAATTAAAGGAGACGATACCGACACCTTTTTTCCAACTTCGTCCTTTTTAAACGACAGCCTAATAAATACTTTTTCCTTAGAAACATCTGTCAGGAGTGACGCATTCCATTTCTCGTTCGATTGTCTCCGGAGAGCAAATTTGACGAGCTCCAGCAAAAGTGGTACGGACTAAAGCTCATTTGTAATTCATAGGGCAGAAGCTATTGAAGTTCAGGTATTGTCCCGTCCGTGTTGGTTTTCTGTACACCGACCGAACGAGTGTACCGTTTGGCTTTCTCTCTATGTTAATATCCAATAAATGGAAGGATCCATCAGATTTGTCTTTTGTCGTGAACTTGATTGTGGGAGGGCACATATTCATCATTTCCATTAAGTATGCGGCCTACTGAGGAGTATCAACGACGACGAATGTGTCATCCATATATCGGCCATAAAAATATACATTTTGTATAAAGAACGTAGTTCGGTGTTTTCCAGGTGACCCACAAGGATATCAGTAAAAACGGCCCAGTGGACTTCTCATCGCCACGCCATCGATTTGCCGACGCACTGTTCTATCGGATCGGAAGTGGAAATCTTTTGTGCATAGTTGGAGTAATGACTGGTGTTGGGGAACTGGAAACTCCACTTTATCAGCATGTCTCGCTCTAATATACAACGTTTATTCCCAAGGGACGTTCGTGAATAACGAGCATACACCGAAAGTGACAATCTGCTTTCCCTTTACGTCTAAATTATATATCTTGTTGACAAGTTCTGGCGTACCCGATGTGTTTCTTCCGGAAGGACTCGATGAGTTCCGCTAGGCATCATGTTAATTTTTAGTGCAGCACGTCTACTATTGTTACGATTGAACATAGGGGGATACCCTCTTTATGTATTTTTGGTAAGCCATACATGTGAAGAAGTCAAGATCTCCGAGCGCGGAGCTGTGTCATAGTTCTTACATCCGTCAATCCCGCGTGCATTAGCTTTTCAATTCTCGAACTATTAACTTCTCCATCTGCTCGGTTTTGTCGCGGCCTGTCACCTCACGAACGAAACGGTTGGGTACTACAGGAGTTATTTGAACCTTCTGAATGTAGTCTTGCCTTTCCAACATTACGATGCCTGATCCCTTATCTGGTCTCAGTATTACCACATTTTCATTTCGGCGTAGTTGCATTAAAGCCTCCCAATGATCCTTCGGTAGAGTTCTGCACTTTGCCTTTACACTGACAGAATTGGCTGACTAAATCTACCATTCTAACTCTAAACTAGCCACTTACGTCCTGGCTGATCGGTGTTAAACTGGAGATTTGTTTGTACAGACACTCAAACTGAGGTTCATTCCCTATTCTGTCGCATTTATATGGTGGAACTGGAAAATTGGAACCCAGCGATAAAGCTCCAAGTTGTTGGCGACTCAAGAAGGTGGTAGATAGATACTTCTCAGATTCTAACGTCATCTGGTTGTTGAGCGATTCCGTTGACATAGAATTCATTAGTTACTTTCTAGTACTTGGACGTGTTTTAAGCGGTAGTGTGCTAAGAAAGTTGAAGAATTTTGGCGCGGCATACAAGATTTGAACAATTCAGTACTCGATCTACACATTTTCTGGTGTTTAAGTCGGTAATGCACTGAGCAGAGGCTTCGATGTGGAATCTAGTTAGTCTTCGCAAGTTCCGAGCTTTAACTGACAAATTGTCTTTACGATTTGACGCGTGCAAGTAGAAGTTCGCAGGCATTAGCGGTAAACATTCGCATTTGTTGTCTCGTGAGCAATGCAGCAACGTATTTTCATCAATTCGTCTGAGTACATTACATTTCTAACAATTATAATTTTAGGATATGGTCCCACTTGCCGAACTGATCGTTGCATTGACCAAGAACCAAGTTGCAGTCAGTCGCATTGAAGATGGGCGATAAAAGCGCTTTGTGTACGCGTTGACCTTATCGACTTGAACTGTCGTCGACATATGTGTACGTATAGGTGGGATCTGATCTAAACGTTAGCTCCCGTTTTGAGTTCACTCGATGCTTATCATGGGTGTACAACACAACGGCGGCAGGGCATCGTGCTTTCATTCGCTGCTTTTTTTGGTGTGTTTGGATTTGGCATTCAGCTACAACTGAAATCAATTCAAATAAGTCACCTACAGCAGTAGCAGTGAGTGCAACTCCGACATGGTCGGTACTTCGAGCAATCGGTTTTGCATCGCGGGAGACGCGGAACTATGGATCCTCTTCTACGACTGAGGTTTATTGGAACAAAGCCATGGTGTGATACCAGTGGTGGATTTTTAGTAGTAAACCATTAATTCTTCTGGTTTGAATAGCTTCAATGCCGCTTGGGATTGTCATTAAATAGGGCTCAACGGATCACGGAAGTCTCGAATCGCTTCATCACTTCAGGGACCAATCTCGTGGTTATAACCCAAGTGTTCATCTTGCATAGCTGCGATCGCAGTGGCTGATTTATTTCCTTGAATTTGCACTGCAGTTGACGCTCCTGGAACATCACCTCGACTGTCCTTTTGCCTAGGCAACACCTGCATTATCCATTGAGCACATTGAGCTCCACGGAACGAACAGCGTGTCAGTCAGTCTCCTTTTCAACCTGTCCTAGCAGGCCTACTCCCATTCTCATTGCGCATAGTTGCATAAAACCGTTGTTTAGCCCAGAAGGCACTCACAAAGCTCCTTTTCTACTTCAGCTGCTAATCAGAACTGTGTACGCCTTATATGCATTATATCCCCATACTATATTTGTTCATTGTTTATACAGTTCGGTACAGTAACCACAATAGTCCTTGTCAGTGGAGCCATGCACTGCTTCCAAGGACCCATGGACCTCCCCTTTCTGACAGCATTCAACGTGGCGTTACGTTTGCCTCCATTTCTGCTCCCATTTTGTATATTCTATGCATCCGGGTTCTCGCCTTAGTTACAGACACGCCTTGCGAAACTTGCTTCCTGTTCCGACTGTCTGAGTACTCGTCATGCGGAGCAGTATCACTGTTATTCAACACCAGTGTGGCAGTGGTTGTGCTGTTGTCACCGAACTGATTGGGCAGCTTTCGATCATTTGCTCCGTAGCAGTTATTTACTCCTTCGGATCATGTCTCATCGGGCCACCTGAATCCGACATCGCCAAGGAGTGCATGCTCCAGCCTACGCAGCTTCTCTACGCTGCTAAGAGAATAGCTGCTGACTTCCTGTCTGTTCATAGTAGAGTATTTCATGGATTTACTGACATACATATGTAAATTGGTACGCGCCAACTTATTATCGATACGACATTCAGGTGCTCACGCTACATGTACCGTGCACACTTCGCATTCGTCAAGTTGACGTGTGATATAGCCCGGCAGATGAGGATGTATCTAAGTGGTGATTTCATTAATCTCAAACGAATCTGAGCGTTGATGATCGTCATGCCATGAGTGGCTTTTGTCACTGCCAGCGGGAGTGGAGTGGAATCTCGGTATGCGTGCTTTTTCGGCTTTCTCCATTGACTCACGCTCATCTTGTGCCTTATTAATTTTTGCATGTTCCTGCAATTAAACATATTTGCCGTTACTTTATGCTGTTTGTCGTTTTTCGGCCTACGACTTCATCGTATCCATGTCTACCGGATTCAAGCCACTCTGTGATTCCACACATGGCGTCGCGGGTTGCAGGCACTTTACTTTTAATATGACCACTCATGCAATTCCTAACGACACACTACCAAAGCATATTTGCCCTTTCAGTTGTCGCAGTGGAAATCGATCCCTCACGGCTCGCAATGGCAAAACATAACGCCGCAGTCTACGGTGTCGAATCGGAAATCGAATTTGTGTGCGCCGACTTTTTCGTTTGGGCCAAGTCCAAACTTCGAGACGGGTCCATGAAAAGCGCCATTTCCACCCGTGATC
The DNA here is from genome assembly GCA_944474145.2 of Dicrocoelium dendriticum. Classification (NCBI taxonomy): domain Eukaryota; kingdom Metazoa; phylum Platyhelminthes; class Trematoda; order Plagiorchiida; family Dicrocoeliidae; genus Dicrocoelium; species Dicrocoelium dendriticum. The sequence continues at coordinate 174,553,055 of OX104063.1, forward strand.
CTTATTCTGCAGTTTTCATGTCGGCTCCGTGGGGCGGGCCGGACTATCTGAACACCGCTACTTTTGATATCAATTGCATTCAGTTCGGAACGGCGTGTGAGGAACAGCACACGTTTTTTCACGCGGTTCAACTGGCCAGCCAACTTGCTCTAGGCCGTGTCATTCTGTATATGCCACGCAACACGAATATGGCTCAACTGCACGCTTTGAGTACCGCGGCGAGGGCTGCATCTTTGCGCGTCGCCGAACCATCCTCTACCTTTTCTTTCGATGTTCATGAAATCGAGGTAGAAGCCAACATGTTAAATTTTAAACTAAAGTCTTTAACCATCTATTTCGGGGATTTGTGTAACGTGACACGTAGCTCAGCGAAACCAAATTCCTTCCCATCGCCAGCTAACCATCACAGTTCCCCCACTTACTCGAACACGGACTACTGTGATGACTCTGACTCCTCCTCTCCTGAATACGCCACTGCCTTAGAAGACTAAAATCATTTGTAAATCATCCGAACGACTTTCTTATTTCACCTTGGCCACAGTTTCTGTACATTTCTCTTGTATATTTTATCATATTTTTATATAACTGAATTTTGCCCACTTCTTCCGTATCTCGTCTGTTTTGTTCGTTGGGGATGCGTGAAATCACCTTAGTGTTTCTGTGGATCTAAGAGAGATAGATGTACGAACCCCATCATCGGATGGCGTACCGTGGACATTCGTTGTTATTTTTCGCTCTTTAAACCTTTGCCCCTGGCTACGCTCTTGATCATCGCCAACATTTAGTAGCCTTCCAATTTTCAAATCGGACTCTTGTCAGTGAACAAAAATCTGTTGTTCTTGGAACTAGGAATCGTTTAATCCCCGCAAAGATTTGAATTGCCATCCCGTCATAGCTTATTTCATCAGCTAACCACTTTACAAGTCCGTAGGTTCATTGCTCCCCAGTCGCTGATCGTTCGTTATTACTCAGACCAACCAACAACTACTGTCTGGGGCTACGTTGAGCCTCGTTCGCGTTATTCCTAGCCACTTCTGGAGTTCTCTACCTATGCGATTACCGTTGGGTTGTGTGAGTGGCATCTATCCGTCTGCTGCCACACATCCTTTCAATTTCCCCAGTTGGCTAATGTGGCGCATGAGTTACCATCTCCAATCAGCGTTCACACCAGTATCAACCGTGTGCGCCTGTCTGTCTATCGATTACCCACTCACCAATGGTTGGCTTCAGTTACTCTGTACCTGTTCCGGTCAGAATACACATTTGCACGCGACCAGCTAGACGTGTTCTGTTATCTTTGCGTCGTTCGGATAAGAGCCATTATTACGTTCGCGGGCTAGCGTTACTTCAGCTTGTGTAGAGTTGAACAGCCAGCTACCATCGCACTCTGCACTGCCAGCTTAGTTCGTTGTTTTAGTTCCCGATCCACTTGGCTTTGTTTGGAATAAAATGGCACCTACTCGACTTCGGAGCGACTCAGCGCCGCATCGAGTTCTCTAAAGTTTATGAACGAATTCTCGTCTGTCCACACAGCATATCCCTACGTACCCAGTTGGCTTATCGATGTGGATGTCTTGAAGATTTTCGCATCCCTGGTTCCAGTTCAAATTCAGCTATACCTTCCCTGAGAGACAAGGTTGGGATGACCTCAATCACGTAGTGCGGGGTTTGGAGCAGTCATCATCATTGCGCTTTTGCCGAGTACGGTCCCAGTGCTTAAGCTGACCGAAATTTGATTTTATGCGAAGCACCGGAAACCCAAAAATCTTCTGACGTCAGGATGTCATGGGTACAGTTCCTGGTTGAGCCGGGTGATACGTACTACTGACGAGCACCATTGGGATGAAACAACCGTCCAGTGCTTTTCTGGATGTGAGAATGACTGTCTGACTAAGTTGATAGCGATGCAGTTTATTCACTACATGTTGCGACCAGGTTACACTGCGTACACTGCTCGTTCAATCCAGGTCTCCATTTGGGTGAACTATGGCGTTCATTCACAAGTGGCATCCGAAGCAGTTGCCGTTACAGGACCCACTGCCTGAGTGCCATACCTCATATTCGGTCACATGCACGCAGTTACTTGTTTTTCCACGCGGTACCTCAGAAGGTGAGCAACGGTATTCGTTCAGGTTAAACCGTGTAATGCTCACACGTGTTCTTTCTACTGTTCGGGTTCTGGATCCAATAGGGTATACGCGCTAAATACATACACTCTAAATCGAGACTTATTAGCTATGTGTAGGCTTTTCTCGTTTTGGCGTTGGGATACGACCGACGATTGGTGACAGCTCGTAAAATACAAAGTGTTGACAGGTCGTGTGCTACTTATTCTCGGTGCATCAGAAATTCCATACAAAGGATACCAGAATAATGGCACAAAGCAAACGCGCCGGTTTCACAGACAGAATGTGCTAAACTGTTTTGATGATGACTAGGTTGGCTAACCTACAGCGTGTGGTTTAATGCTGTGGTTACGATTTGTCATAGATATCTCTGCGAAGGATTCTATGAGGTGGTGGACAGAGCGCAGCCGATGTTCTCTAGTGATCCATTCCGTGATATACTATCCTGCATAGAGCACACTGAGCTTTTGCGATATTGCATGCAATGCTTCGGACAAACTGTGTTATAATCGCGGTTACTTGAGCCTAGAACCGTTAGAGCAAAGACTTTCAGTGCACCGGACATTGTTTTGACCAGATCACAAGTCACATGAAACATGCAAGAAAACTGACATTATCGGTTAAAGTGTGTGTAGCTTGATGCGGTAGCTTGATGCAAATGGGGGAGAGTGAAGCTCACGGTCAGGTGTGTGGGACGACATAGTACTTTTAAAGCACCGGATCACCTGGCGTAACATCTCCTTTGAAAGCACGTTCTCCAGACTCATGGGAATGAAGTGTTATGTTCACCTGTAAACGTCGGATCGGTTTAGTTTTCCGCATAGGTCTCCGTGGCATGACTCTGTGCACGTTTCCGTCGACTCACTAAGACCCAAAGTTTTTGTTAGTTCGCACATGTCCAGCAGTATATCGAACGGCAACTCGAAAGTAGAAGTGATTATGTTTTCGATCCGTCGTTTTCTTAACGGATTACCGTGCCGTACTAAAGACAACGGTCCGATAAACACCTCGAACAGCACAGTGCCTTTTCTTTATCGCACCACTGCATGTTACCAGGTTTGGTGGTTCGGCCTTGTATCCAACGCGTACACCGGCTTCCCTGTGAGAAAACTTCTTCTCAAACCTGACGCGAGTGGCCGTTGCGTAACCATAGGGCGTATTGCATCAATTGGAAGACGTATCTCGCCCCCGAACATGGCTTCCGCTGGGGATTTGCCTCTTGGTACAGCGGGGTTAGGTGTAGCCAGATAAGTGAACTGGAACAGCTGTATGATCTAAAACTGCGGGAGGAAGGACCGACAGAGGAGAAGTGAACGTTTGAAAGTATCCACAGATCTTTCTGCTTGATTGGGTAT
>OX104063.1:174556948-174711948 GCA_944474145.2 Dicrocoelium dendriticum
ATATATATATATATATATATATATACAACGGTCTACGAATAGACATAAAGTCATCAGAAACCATGGGGTACAGAAATAGTAAAAGAAAGCACAACACAAAACATCAAATTCCATGGTTTCGCCAGAGGGCGAGATACTACCCGGTTGCCCAAGCCGAAGTAGGGTGTTGACTTAGGGGGACACCACCCCGAGTCTTTGGCTGAATAGCCTGCTCGCAAGACAGCGGAGCGAATTCAGGGAATCGCGCCCACTGGGCGCCGGTGACTGATTGTTCAGTTCATACGCCTTTCCTTTGTTCCTTTGTCAAACAGGGGCCCAATGCTCCCCAGTTACAGCATAAATTTGCTGGAATACAATGCTTCACCAGGATGAAGCAAGGGGCAGTGACTTTATTTAGTGGCGAGTCACGTCCGCCACGTCACAGTGTTGTTAAACGGACATATGTGGCTTTTTATAGGGAGAAGGCTTTCCAGGCGGAAACCCACCACGTCCTGGAACACTGCCGCCGAACCATTTGCTGGAACGGGAAAATCCCGAACCACCCAGCTGGCACCACGAGAAGGTTGTTTGGCAAGCCAGCCAATTACAGTACTGCTTGTGTTCATTTGTGCCCAGCCCCCATAGCAACAACCGTACGCGGGCCGCATCATCAAGCGTGGTGGGGTCAACCAGAAAGATGTCTTCATACCGCCTGTACCAAGTTGCGATGTGATGCCGTTCTCCGCGTGATTGGAAACCTCGCATTCCGTTCGCCAACGCCCCAGCTGATGTGTACTCGGTTTTCACTGTGGTGGGTGTTCGATTTCGGGATGATAGTTTCTCAGTGAGTGCTTGAAATAAGAATGTCTGTCTTTGTTCTTGTTGTAGTATAGCCCGCTGTTGTTGTCGGATGTAATCGCGCCGCTGTTGTAATAATTGGGCTAGCTGCGAATGATCAGCCATCTCCATCACCAATGTTAGAATCGTGGTTATTGGGGCCTAGAGCCGTCAGAACAAAGCCTTTCACCGCACCGGACAGTGTATTGACCAGCTGTCAAGTCACATGAAACAGGCAAGACAACCTGCAATAGTCAAGATGAGAGTGTGTCAGATTGGCCTCTCGCATAGTCGGCGTCCCCATTGCATATGAACCGCAGTAGACCAATGGGTGAAAGCGAAGCTCACGGTCAGGTCTGTGGGACGCCGTAATACTTTTATGGCACCGGACCGCCTGGCATAACACTATGCTTCCCATTCCACCCGCTGGTTGCCTTTGTGCAACTGGAATTCTCTCATTCGGTAAGTGTGCTTCACAGATTGGCGGTTATGAGGCGCCGCGAATCCCTTGACTTATTTCCACAGAGGAAGGACCTAACATTTACTATATCGCCGAAAAGCATTTAGTGAAACTGTGGATAGTTTACTATGTGCACGACTCCCGCTTTCATCAAATCCACTACCATTTTCCTGCGTCACATTCATTACAAGAGATCTACCAGCGGTGGTTGTAATAGTGTGAAGCTTTTTTGTAGGTTATACGCAATCCACTACATTCTCGCTACGACGCAGCTTACAGCTTCGTCCAACACACTCGAGCCGAGCCAAGTTGAATCGCCTGTTAAGGTCACCATAAACTAACAGTTCCAAAGAGGTCCTAGTCACCATTCATTTGGCGCTTTATGCTCCCAGCAACTATGTTGTGATAGTGTTCACCCGTGACATCATGCGACAACCGTACAGACGCCTAGAGGCCATGCATGCGGCAGATCTTTCAAGCGCTTTATAGCCTTATCACAAGGATCTCAAATCTCCTAGGTCCTATAAAGCACTGCAATCCAGCCAATTTCAATGGAGACCGATAGAATCAGTCCGTCGAAATTTCTAAATTTGCAGTGATACTCAGGGTGGATAGATCAAGTTTTGCAGACGTTTACACGTCCCTGCTAACACTAAAGTGCCTCAGCTGTCATGATCTTCCGGCATTATATATACCGTGATGAGATCGTGAAAGTTTGGTGTCGAAACAGGCTTAGTTTTTCACGAAATGCCCACTATTTCACCTTAGGAAGCTCCGGTCGTAAACGGCGTGACCTTCAACTCGGATGTTGCCTCTTCACTGAACGTCACTTACAATTTCTCGACTGCGAATATATAACTTTTGAAGGAATGCTTTGACATATTTTTCTCCGAAGTGCTTCCAAAGTCACGAAAACCGTCTTGCTTTCCACACACTGAATAGTAGGTCGAGATACCACGCACTACTCGCGATTTGTTGCTTTTGGTCACAAACTTTTCTTCCCGTTGAAACCAATTCTGACGGAATATCTTTCTAAAGCTCTACTCTGTCCGATGAAAAATAACCAGAAGATTCTGTTTATCAGTCTGCGCTTAGTGTCCAAGGACACTTCTCATCTTACTCGAGTGATGTCAGCGTATTCTTCACTTTTGTTTATCCCTTTATAAAGTTTTGCAATATTGATGATGTCGTTTAGCTTCATTCGCAGTTGATACTGTAAAGTGCTGAAAATGCACCCATCCGGGAGCATAAAACTTACCTTCGTTTGACTTGTACAGTCAGTGCATCTGTAGGGATGACTCAGAATGGGATAGAAATTAGGATTGGTAGAGTGTGTTTATTGTACCTTAAACTACCCGGGCCATTGATCGCACTCCTTCCTTGGTGTTCCTTTTGGTCCGTCCTCACGAGCAAACGTCGAACGTGAAATCAGACTGTTGAAATTGAATTAGATCACGGGAGCAGATAGACCTCAGTAGGTCCGCTTCAAATTCGGTAGACGTGCTCTTGTACCTAATTTACAAAACACTATATCATTTCTCATTTGACTGCATTCTTAAAACAATCGCTTTCATCCGTGGTGCAGCAGCTCTCTTCCTTAGCGCAAACAATTTCATCTGATAACCATGGAAATTGTATCCACGACGCACTGAGTTGTCAACTGCTATCAGCCAATAGCAGTCGGACAATATGCCAGTGTGGCTGCTTATTCCAGACGCGGCTGCGGCATAGAGTAATCCCGCTTCGGAGCGGGGGTGGCAAAAATTGGAAACTCCGACAAAGCCCACATAACACAACGGACACACGCGTGTCGAACCGAAATAATTGGCTGTTGCGGCTTTGCTACACGGACATCAGTCATCCGTTGGCAGAGTTCCACCGGGCTGCAGCGCGAGAATCCCAATTAAATAATTGGTGGAGAATACTAAAATTCGATTTCTGTATTAACGCCCAATGTCACTTTTGTTGCAATAAACGATTACTTATGTTATTTTATGGAATTTCGACCATTAAATTGGGTCAGTATGCAGCTAAATAAGGAAACTCAATGTAGTGTGTGGAAACGAATAAGTGTTCCCTTGCAATGGATGGAAATGGTAAAAGCGGAATTTTCTGATGAATGAGCGGTTGTCAAAGTGAAAGATGTGGGCGCATATGGCTGCAAACAACTTAATAAGTAGATATACTGCGATCTTACAGCTAACCATCAATAATTACGGCAGAAAACAGAGATTTGACACTTATATACAAAATAGTAAAAAAGCTTCGTTCTAACAAAAATATGGTGAGCTCGATAATTTGGAGTTGTTGCAATACACTATTGTCCAGATTCTAGTTGCCAGTTAATTGTTTTCATACCAATAATTTTATAGAAAAACCTTTGTGTTCATTTGAAATACAGACTGGTGGAACACTGTATTATCCGTTCGTTTAGGTGCGCACCTCCATTAAACAATAGGGGGTGGAAGTAGGTGCTTGTTCACGAATTGCTTCCAAAACGCAAAGCGTGGGATGTGAAACTAAGGCGAATTTAGCACAGTCCCAGAATTAAGACGAACGTAGACGCTGCGGTGGACATGTCCGGGACACGGAGTCACACCCCCCCTCTTGCTTGAGCGAGCGCATTGGGAACGGATTCAAAACGGTCTCGAAAGAGGGCTTGAGAAAACTAACGAGATGTCCATTTGAGACGAGGGAACAGGTGAGGCACGGATGGCCAGAGTGAACAATGTTTACTTGCTATTCCGAAATGCTCTCCACAAGGGGCAGATCGGTAACCTCATTATGAGGCCATTCCGACCGGACTATCTCTCTCTCTCTCTCTCTCATTTAGTAGCGTAGTGCTAGCTACCGTTTGATCTCATGGTCAGTTTGTCAATAACGTAATGAAGGGAACGATATCCAGCGCAGCGGAATGTCTACAATGTGCTCAACCCAATCTCACATTGTTGACGGTTCCTCATGCGAATCACACAAGTGAAATCTGATCGAGCTAGAAAGAACAGCTCGCAGGCGGAATGACATTTTCACCAATTTTACGGCTGGATACGGCATCTTGCGGATGTTTGATTACATCTTTGCAAATTCCTTTCACATGTGATGTTAGACAGTCAGCTCTTTTACATTCCTCCCCATTTTACCAGTACGCACACACCAAAACAGCTGGCGCAATTGCAATATTTCGTGGAGAAAGGATTAGCTTACAACCAGATGGTCTCATGGGATTAGCAGTAAGATTATGCTCAATGGTTTGTTGTGGATACAAAGGCTTACGCTAAACATACCGCAGGATGGTGCGTTAGGCTTTTCAAGCAAGGAATAACAACCAGAGAACTTGCAGAGTAAACTTTTGTTCATCTGAATCGTTCACAAATGCTTTTATGCAATTTCTAAAATCACCGTTTTTGGTTTTCCAAGCGAAACGAGTGTGAGTTGATACGGTTTCGTTTTCTGAATGTGAGTATGGTTCCGGCGTGTTATAGGACTTGGTGTAACGCGACAAGCGCATTGTCTACACGATTTGTGAACACAGTTAGTTTAGGGGCTGCATAACGGATCCCGGTGATCAAATCCAGCACTGCCCGCGCTGGTTGCGTCAAGGAGGAACTGGGGCCATTAGCAGTGCCGTTTTGGCCCATATTGTCGACACGGGGCACCAAGTCGATCTAAAGCGTACCTTCAGGATAATTTACAGGGTCCCCCAACGTCAATCAAGAGGTTTGCGCCTCCGTGCGCTCGCGACAGCTGAATCGATTTGCATTCGGTTGTTTCAACCTTCATTATGCTCGCAAAAGAAGTTGCTCCATGCCTTACAGCTTCCCTGGCCAGCTAGAATGAACGATGCTGAGGTCGATTGCCACAGATCAAGCTCGGTACCATATAATAGACCTGTCAGGTCACTGAAACATTAATTAACTATGTAATTCGAGCTAATGAGTCGATTTCAGTTCAGTATTTTACTCTTAAATATGATTGTAATGTTCTGAAGAGAATCATCGAAAACAATTGTTCACCTATGGTCTCGTGTTCTTTTGACTCTGAATGGGAATTTTCAAGCTGCTTAAATCCATATGGGTCAAACACGTGGCGAGCAGAAATTCCACCTACGTTCTAGTCAGCTGGATTGTTCTACCCTTTTTGGACGGTGGTCTCTCATTCCGTGATGTCTGTTTCAGCAGGTGGTAGCACAAGTGATCAGAGTTGCTTAAAGTTTCGTTAATCATGATGGGGTCACCATGCGAACGCTGATAGCGTCCACTGAAGACTCGCAAAACGCTCGGACGCTGTTCATTTTTGGTGGCCTGATGTTGGACATCTTCTGTGACATGGTGATCCCGCTTCAGCTATGGCTGCCTTGCTTGAATTAGATAATTCACGTGTAGGTGTATATAAGCAGCAAGTTGCTGCTGGAAAAGCTCTCTTTAACTGCCCCTAGTTTGGGATGTCTTATTTTGATGCTAGCGCAGATTTCTCTGAGAAACCTTGCTTCTCGCAATTGTACCCCGAGGTATTTTACCCGGTATTTTACCAGTCGCGCGGTAAATACACTGCGCCATCCGCAAGATGGATGACGCGATCTAGCTCTGGTCCCACGAACTGTTTGTTTACCCACTCTATGCCGCAGGGTTGCCTGCCATCCCGACATAAGTGTTATGTAAGCCACAGGATGAGTAACGATTTAAGTCTTGACTCCTACCGCCTATTTGCTCACCTAGTTTATGTGCCATGGTTAAATGCCAACAAACATAACTATTATCTTATTAGCAAGACATGTCGGGATCTCACTCTGGATGACCAAAGCAGACGCCTGCCCCATTTGATGAACGCCGGCTTACCGATTATCCCCCATGTGATCTCATATCGATGTTGCCATGACTTCACTTCACCTTTCACTGTGAAAACTGTTCGCCCACACTGTGCAACCCGTCCAGACCATCCTGTGATAGAATTGTGCAAGCAAGCTGCTAGCTTTTATTGGACGCCTGCGCATATTTGGTCTACGCGCTGATTGGTTTGCCGGTGCGAGTTTGTTTAACTGCTTCAAAGGGACAATCTCATGAGTGCAGCACCGTCGTTAGTTATGGAAATGACGTAATTATTTATCTCAAGGTTCCTACATGCCTGTCCGCCTGTCATTTTCGCTGTTTGCTTTGTCGGATAAACCGTTTATCCCTGAATGACCGAGTTCTACGACGTAGTTCAGAGAAAACCAAGCCAAAATCACCCAATAGTGCTCAGTTTCTGCTTGGAGCGAAACCAGCTGTGCAACCACCTGCTCCGCTAAACATGGAAGAATGAAATTTGGCCAATAATTGACGAATCTGGAAACGCAAGTGGGTCACTTTCTGTGTACTGGTGCGGATGAATAAACAACTGATGTATCAATTGGCGATGTTTATACATACGATCAGAGACGAAGCACGCCGCGTCTTGGAAACCATGCAGTACGAAAAGAACGAGGACCCAGCTGATCTGGCGTCATTGTTTGTTTCGCCAAGCTGATGTCGGTTGAGGTGAAGAAGGCAGTAACATCGAAAGAGACCATTATTTCGTCCCGTTCAATGGTTACATTTTAAAGTATCTCAAGGAACTGTTCTGCCGAGTTGATCGAGTGTTCCGATCCTTCAATTAGGTGTTTTGGATGTCTCCATAGCATCTTTGCAAGCCTGCAATTTGGTGCTCCAGGTAACGACACGATGGGGCGAAGTGGCACTCCGCTTTTGTGTACTTTAGGTAATCCATTGAACCGCGGTAGTACCGAGTCTTGTGGTCGCATCATCTTGTGTTCCAATTTTGTGATTTTCCCCATTTGTTCCAGTTTTTGCATAGTACGTCTGATGTCGCCTTTTAAGCGTTTTGTCGGGTCTTCGTTTATCGACTGGTATGTGTTCGTATCATTGAGTAGGTGCTGTGCTTTCACCATGTAATCAGATTTGTCCATTATAACAGTAAGACCTCCTTTGTCAGCCGGCAATATGACTATGCTCTTGTCTTTCCTGAGGTTCTCTAGAGCTTTCCGTTCAGCGGCGTTGGATATGTTGGTTTCAACTTTATGTATGGGAGCAGGGATGATTCTGTGTCTGACCACTCGTTGTGCTTCAGGCGCGATGTCGTACGATTCTAACGTCGATTGAAATGCAACAAGGAAGTCGATGGGATTGGAGTCCTTAACATTGAGTTGCATACTTCGGACAATGACTGTTTTTTCCGCGTCCGATAATCTTCTTTTGCTATGTTTGCACTCTAAGCATTGTCTTCCTTAGGCGGTTTCTTTTCTGAGGTCGAATTCAGCCTCTCTTCAAGGCTCTGTTTGGTCTTTAACTTTTCTTGTGTGCTTAGACGGCTATCGCTTTTTCCAATTCTTCAATCAATTGTGATCCTAGTCTGGATAAGCAAATTGCCTCCTGTCCGTCGATCATCATTTGGTATTTATGGTTTCGATTGGATGCATCTGTACTCAACAGGCGCAACATTCTTCGCCCATGTTGTTCCCTTATCTTCCAAGCCAAAAAAAGGTTGATCGGAGGACGCTAGTGCAGACTTGGCAGCAAAATGTGCCGCCACCATGACCATCCTACGAGACCTGTTAAGCATTAGCTTTTTTACCCCTATGAAACTATTGTTTCATTGTGCCATTGTTTCTGAAACCAGGTTGCAAGACCCCAGTCCCGTCATAACAACGTCCTCTCTGGTAAACCCTGACTTCATGTAGCACTTGCGTCTTTCCGAAGACCCAGAAGCTGCCGCTCCTGGCCGATGCACAATGAACAATGATTTATCACGGGATAAAAACAAGTGTTTGGCACTTCCGGTTGGATGGTTGGTGTGACTACGGTGTAAGTAAAATATATGTGGGTCATCTATCGAGCATCTACCGAGGTGAATGCTTTGATAAATGAGGTCAGTGTAAAATTTGAAAAAATCGTGTGTAAGCATACATGGTTGGCGTAATCCGCAATAGCGTAGTTTAGGTAACAAATGTTGTGAGCTAAAAGCAAAATCCAATCGTTTTTTGAAAGCGTCCAAGGTCGGGGAGAATACGACTGGGTCTGGGAGTGCATTCTAGGGTTCGAAAACACGAAGCGAAAAGTAATTACGTCAACAATATAGACGGCTATATTGTTCCTGAAATTTCAAGCAGTTACCCATGAGCTGCGTGTTGTGTTTAAGTTTCAGCAAATGACGGCATACGTGGTTAGGGTTACTCAATATTTGGTACGCTTATGTGAGATCGCAGCGCAGCCTTCGGTAGCGTCCGTTGAAAATTCCCAGCAACTTCCGCCTTCGATGGTAAGACTGATAGCGCAGGCCCTTTACACTCTTTGTTGCTCTTCATTATAATGCCTTTAATGCCTCTAGGTCGCGCTTTAACCAAGATTACCAAGCTTGGATAGCATATTCAACATGCGGGCGCACGTAGGAATTGTGTATTAATGAAAATTGATGGGTCAACTCCCGAATACCCATCGCAGCATGCCGACGTGCTGGTTGCCTCTTTTCGCAGCTACCTCAGCCTGTTTTGAACAGTTGAGGCTACTCTGTACGAGCACACCGTGGTCACCTTCCTGGGAGCTGGTCTGCAATCCGTGTGCCCCAGGCAAATACGTGTAGTCATATCTATGACGCAATAGCACAAGGTGACATTTGTCTACGTTGAGTGGTATAGCGTTTTGAACTGACCAGTTTGACAATGTGTTAAGATCGCACTGGAGCAGTTCGTTATCGTCCGGCCCTCTGATCCGTCGCCATACCTTGATATCATCCGTGAAAAATAGGTAATCGGAAGCAATTGTTCTCGCCAAATCGTTAATGAACACCAAGAATAGACGAGGTCCAAGCACAGAGCCTGGGGGTACACCACACACCACATCGATTGTATCGGACAGAGTTTCCCGGACTCTCACCTCCAACCGTCGTTCGTGTAGAAAATTGCTAATCCAACTCAGGATTGGGTCGCCAATGCCGTAGTTCCGAAGCTTCTGAAGGCAAATTCGACAGTCTAAGCGATCAAATGGTTTTTAGAAATCCAGGTAGATGATATCTGCTCTATCATCAACAGCTTCAGTCCAGCTATAATGTGCAACTAATAGGTTAGTTGTACGTGAACGCTTTTGACGGAAGCCATGTTACTCTGACCCTATTAAGTTGTGGCTTTCTGGATACTGCATCAGCGCATCTGCGATGATTGATTCCATAACTTTGGATAGTAAATGAAGTAGCGTTGTTAGAAAGCAGTTGGTAGGTTCAGTGCGGCTACCTCCTTTATGTATAGTAGTGATGACCCCTCGCTTCCATACTGGTGGACTATGGTTCTCCTCTAGACATCACTGATAGAAAACGGCCAGTGGTTCTGTTAGATCACTAGCTACCGTCTGTAGAGTCTTTGGTCGGATGTTATCAGCTCCAGGAGAACTGTGGATACGCAAGGATAACAACTTCCTCAAAATACCTTCCGCAGTGAAGGTGATGTTGTCTAAACCCGACGGTGGAATGATAGAAACGAGGAGAGTATTTGGACTTCTTACCTGCTGGAAAGTTTGGGAGTAATGCAGTCGTAGGAGATCGGCTGCTTCCATTGCTGACCGCGTGCATCTATCAGCCGTGACTAATGCTGGAATCCTCCGCTTCACCTTTCGAAGGCCGTTAACGTGCCTGTACAGAAGTTTGCGGTTCGTGCAGAATCGCTTCATTAACTCCTGCTGGTGCGTGACCTTGTCCTCGCGGATCCATTTCACACAGTAGTTACGATATGTCAAGTATGTAGTCAAGGTTTCGATATTCGAGCAGGCCTTGTGAGATCCCCATGCCAAGTCCTTTAGGGGCATACATTTACGTGTTCTGCTCCTCGGAAACGACTTATATTTGCTTTTACGTTGAGAGGAGTTCTGTTCCGATGCTTGCGCTACCAGTGTACTAAACGTCCTTGTACACGTCTCCCAGACAACATCTGGAGGACATTCGGTTAAGAAAGTCCGAGATGTCTCCTTAACAAGCGTAGTTACCATTATGCACTTTATCATCCTCCTTTTCTGGGTATTCCACACAGCATATATTGTCAAAGAATAGTTACATGGTCACTACAACCCAGTGGCATGCTTGTAACTATCCCGTCAACCATAAGTTCTTTGTTAATTAGCACAAGATCCAATATCGACAGCTTGTTAGCACATCGAAATCTGGTGGAAGAGATTACGTGATTGTACAGAGGGTGGCTAGCAATAAGCTCTGGCAAGCAGGCTTTAAACTGCGCACCATCAGTTGGTGGCTTTCCATATCGTCCACCTTAAAGTATACAGCGATAAGAATGTGAGCGTATGACTTGTTCAAAGCAGACTGAAAGACGTGGTTCAGTTTGGAGTCCATTTCCGACGTAGAGTTTGGTGGACGGTGTCCTTGTTCCGAAACCATATGCGGTACCAAAGCGAACCAGGAGCGTGGATTTCCGGATGATCGATAAGTTCAGATCGAAGGTTTGTATTATAATAAGGAATCACACCACCACACCTTCAGTTCTATCGTTCCGAAGCAGCGACATACCGGGTAATTTGATCTCAGAATCGGTTATCCCAAGGTTTAACCAGATCTCTGTAATCGTGACGACGTCACGCGGTTGTGAAGCACGAAGTTCTCTAAGTTTGGCCAACTTACTTAGAAGGCATTGTGCGTTTGTGTACATACCTTGAGAGAAGTTGAGTGCTAATCACTCACTTGTGCACTCGTGGTTTTTTAACTGTGGTTCAGCACACCTTTGGATCCATACTTGTCGTGCTTTTACAAGCTCTACTTTGTGATACCAGTTTCCCGAGTATACCCCAGTGCATCCTACATTTACCCTGATTTCTAAATTCCAGGCAGTCTCACCGATATCCAAGCTCTAAAAGTTGCCTAACTCTAACCCTCGAAGACATTGTTTGGTCTCACTCGATAGACCATTTCAACGGCTTTCGAACGAGCTGTCACTCGTTCAAATCCAACATTGCTTGGTGCAGCTACAGGTTTCAAAGCAAATTCACCCGGCGCGATCCATAGGCCTAACCACGAGAATTCACAATCACACTTACGTGTATTCTGCCCCACGTTCCAGCTGACACATTCGACTGGTACGCCAGAGAGGACAGTCTACAAGCACACAACTGCAACGTGAACATTGTAATCTTACCGACAACGTCAATAACAGAACGACATTTTACCATAGAGGGTGAGTCATTCAAATGGTTCGTAACATTTGCTCAACAAGCGTGATACCCGGTGCGCCACCGACTAAAGACCTATGAAGATCATGTCCCAAACTTGTTAAGGGGGGCATTTTGTGTCGTAACTGTTGCAAGTTCTTACATGCGAGATGCCTCCGAATTAAACCCAGTCAGGCCAAGTTATTAAACAAATCAGACTCGCTATGGTTCTGTGTGGAATGCACACCGATCCCACTGATAAAAAGCATGCTCCTATTATCTCAGAAGTATGACCAGCTACTAGCCAAGTTTGAGGAAATGGTGACCGCCAAAATCACTACGGTTGGGGTAAGCATAGCGGACTGTGCAACCCAATCCTCCTCCTTGGCTGCTGCTCCTAACCTGCGAAGAACTGGTAATAACACCGTAAGCAACACGACACCTAGAGTCCAGAACATCAACAGCTGTCCCAATACCACACGTAGCTCACATTTGACTAAAGCGGTTCCCAGTTCGATCGGAGTAACTACACGTAAGGCTACTTCCAAAACTCCCGACGGAGTGTGTAGAAACAAAGCAAGCCGGTACGAGCACAAGTTGGGTTACGGTTGCCTCCAAGAAGAGCCGTCATTTAAAATTAACATCACCCCCAACTGGATCTGAAACTGAGGAGTGTAGCGGAGTTTTCTTAGTGCAAGCACCACCGGTTTCCTGCGGTACATCTCCGAGTACTTCAATCACTAACCGCGACATGTCGAAAGGTGTAAAGAAACAACTACCTGTACTGAGCGTACTGTGCTCTAATATCCCAGAATCAAAGTCGACATCGATAAAAGGCAGGCAGTTGGATGACCTCAACCAGTGGGACATTATTAGTAATCCAATCGGAGTTGTACTGAAACCTGTACACGCAGTGCGTATTACACAACACCCAAACTCCAAACATTTCGGTGAGCCAAGACTTCTGCGCGTTGTGCTGAAATCCATCACTGAAGTAGAATCAGTACTACTGTCGACAGGTAGTCTCAGAAATGAACGCTGCTCCATCCGTATCTTTCCAGACATCCCATGGGGCGAGCGTTATCGAGTTAACCGCACCTTAGAGGACTGCCGGAAAGAAACTTCAATCAGAAGCATACTTCTACACGGGGTTCCTGAAACTAAAGCATGTGATGAGCATGAAGAAACAACCCATGATAAAGAACAGTGGTGTTATATTCGTGAAACACTCTACTTGGATGATGTATTAGCGAAATCCGTGTCACGACTGCGTACCTCACCGAACTACAAAGGAAGTGGCCCGAGAGTGTTGAAGGTGGTCATTCAGTCAAAACATATGGTAGCACGGATGCTAAAAAGCTGGTACATGTTCCGTTACAGGCTACTATCTGAGGTTCGGATGAAAACAATCAGCGATATGCATCCTAGAGATGATATGTCACTCAAAGAACCAAATGCGTTAGGATCCATGAAAGAACAATGCACCAGTAGTGTGCCGAATGAGCCCATACAACCTGTAGAAGATGATATTGACCAGACACCTTACACTGTACGTCGAAGATTAGACACGGGACTAACAACACGGACAATGAATAAGACGTTAAACCCTTCACCAAGTACACGTCGGAAAAACGATTAGTCGCCGGCCACTCACTGGTCGGCGAAACTTCACACATGAGTTGTACAACTTCCGAAACAGTGATTAAATCTGAGAAACTTTCATGTATGTACACTAACACCCAGTAAAATGACCGAACTTTGACTACGTCAGGTTGCAAACGCTTGGGACCTAATTTCTATTACCGAAACTTGGTTACACCAAGAGGTGACTGATGCTGAGGTTGAGATAGTCGGAATGTCACTCATCCGGAACGACCGCCCCAGCAGAGGTGGTGGGGTCCTATTCTAATACCGCAGCGATCTACAGTGTACAATAGTTGATGGTCTGGAAACACACGTTACCGACTCACTCTGGTGCTGTCTCCGACTAAGACACAACGACGCATGTCTCGTAGCTGTCGTTTATCGCCCCCCAACGTCCACTCCGGAAATGGATTCCCGCTTGATCCGTGGTCTGAACAGAGTAACACGCACTAAGTACAGCCACATTCTCATCTCCGGGGACTTCAATCTACACAATCTGGAGGTTTTGGCATCGCCCAGTGAACAGTTCAAAGCAGACTTGCATGAACTGATCGCTAATATCCCTTTGTACAATCATGTCACCATGCCCACTAGATTCAGGACAGCAAACAAACCGTCCATACTAGACCTTGTGCTCACGAATGAAGAGCTCATGGTTGACAAGTTTTTGATGGATAGTCCATTAGGTCTCAGTGACCATGTAGTAATAACGTTTAACTATGTGTGTTTTGCAGAGTATCAATCTGAACACTCGGAACTAACTCATACAATCACACGCTACCACGTGTTAAAAGAACTCGCCGACGTAGCTGCTTGGGAATTCTCAAACAAAAGCCCCATTGACAACGTCTGCGCAGAGTTCGTTAATAGATTCAGCAACATCGTCAACAGAGCATCAGAGACCAAGCCCCTTCGTCCCGCAAAAATGCCTTCAATTCTAAGGAGCAGGACTCGAAAATGCCTGGTGATAAGGGATGCAGCATGGCGTGCTTACAAGATTAACCCCGACTCAGAGACTTGGGGCCATTTCCTGATCCATCGCAACTATTGCACTGCACTTGTCCGTGAGGACAAAGTAACTTATCAACAGTGCCTAGTCAAAATATTCATGGCAAACAACAAACTACTATACAGGCATGTCAATAAGCTTCGTAAAATGAAGCATGGAATCACTCCACTTTTCACTACAGGCGGTAGAATACAAAGTGCCGAAGAAGCATCTAATACCCTGCGGCTGCAATACGCCCCAATTTTCGAACTCGCAACCTCTACTTGTCCCATAACGCCATGCACATTACCGACACCATTGTTTACAAATGTAATTTTCAACCCACCAATTGTGTTAAGGAAGTTACTCTCACTGCGTGAGCATAGTTCTCCGAGAGCAGACAACATCCGCCCGAAGGCACTGAAGGATGTGGCCAACAAGCTAGCTGAACCACTGTCACAGTTCTTCCAAAGATGCTTTGATGAGCAACAAGTCCCCACTATATGGAAGTGTGACATTATCACCCCTATTTTTAAAGGCGGTAGCCGTTCAGATCCTGCAAACTATCGTCCAGTAATTCTTCTCCCTGTGCTCGCGAAGGTGATGGAAGCAGTCGTCGCTGAGGCTTTAATGGACTATCTGGGAAAATGCAACATCTTGGTACCGGAACAGCATGGCTTCCGTCAACACTGGTCATGCACCACCAACCTTGATCCAGTGTGTCAGTTGTACGCCGTAACGGCGCTTCGCTGCCGCGCAACCAGCACCAGTCGTGCGCGGGCTGAGTATACCGCGAGGACGCCCATCCCTAGGCGGATTCGAACCGGTGACCTTATGGTTTCAAAGCAAACGTGCAGACCACTCGGCCGTTCACTCTTACGGGGCATTCCCATCACATCCTCCTTTTATCGTGTCCTTGCGCATCCATATTGCGAGGCACTTTGTACACGTTGCCACTCCGTGTCGTCTTCGCTGCATCCGCCGCAGTGATTTCTTTGCCCCATGCTACGGGACACCCCACTCGCATTCTGCATTGTTGTCTCAGGTGTCCTCTCAACGGCACTCGATTTCTTCTGATCGTTTTCCCTCCAGAATTTATTTCGTATGACCTTGCATCGACCTTCGCGGTAGTAACAAATTTCTTCCACCACTCTTAACCATCGGTTAATGGTTACACCCACACATCCTCCCCAATATCAGCTCAGGTAGTGACCGTGCACCGCGGTCGTAGTGCCGTTTCTGAGTAATCAGTCGTCTTCGCAAACTGTTCTGTAGTTACACATACTATAGAGAAAATGAGGGCGAAAGTGTGGCGGACGCTCGCATCAGAGTTCTAGTCCTTTGGCTGTATAGACGTTGCACTGGGCTAAGAAAAATATCCGTTGAAGGAGTATTGTGATTCTCCGGTAGCATGAGGTTTGCGTCTTCGCCAGTAGCTATAACCTTAGACAAGAGTTGTTTGGCTCCCTTCATTGCCGACGCCGCCTTTCAATTCGATTGGTTGGCATATGGGCTCATTTGCTGGTGCACGAATTCCCACTTGGTTGCGAAGAGTTGGAACGCAACGCTACTAAACTGGGGAATATTGTCGGAGACCAAATGTACCGATATTCCGCGCCGAACAAACTGACATATGCTTTTTTTGATTACTGCTTCAGCGGTCGTAGTAGGGTGTAAATCAAATTCAAGTTCTCTTTCCCGTTGTTACAGAAGAAATCCACCACCACTTGTCACTGTTATGATATTTTATTTGTTTATTTTTGCGCTGTCACGATCGCTCAGGGATAATATGCAGCATCATTGGTTCCTTCGTCTGCCGGATTTCGTGTGAACGGCACGCCTCGCATTTCGACATATCCCTGATTTGACTCGTCATCTCTGACCAGAACATCAGTTGCTCAGATATTGATAGGTAGGTAGCACCCAGAGGAGCACGATGAACGTGATTAGACATTCCTCCTGGGAGCAATGACGGGATAACAGTACGGCTTTCCTTGAACCGTAAACCATCATAGACGGAGAGTTCATCCCGAAAATTGAAGCAGGTTGTTGGTTACTTCGGTATGCACAAACATATTTAATCATCACAAGATGTGGTTCAGATATTGTGATGTCAACGGCTACTACTTTCTGTGACCACTCAGTTAGTGTGTCTCTCATGACTGTATGACGCCTTAGACGATCTTCCATCACTCTCAGATGCTGTACGAGGTTAGCTGCTTCGACCACTTTCGGTTGTTGCTCGGATACCGCCAAATGATCTCTTGACGGTGTATCCGCTATAAACATTTGCGCACCTGGCATGTACGCAATATCCGTGTTGTAATTTGAGATAGGAGAAACATGCGCTGAAGAAGACGAGCAAAGTTGTTCAGCGGTTTACTGGCTATCGACACAAGCCGAACTTAAACATGGTCTGCAATGATTCGAAATACCTATAGCTCGGGTTGGTAGTTAAGTTTTTGATTGGTCGGTAGACACAGTTGTCCTTCTTCATATAGTATAATCGTTGAAATGCCCCATGGTATAAACTACCGCGAGCATCTCCTTCTCAAGCTGCGCACAGCGCTGCTCTGTCATGGCGAGTGCTCGACTGTAAATCCAAAGATTCGACATTCTGTAGAAGAACAGCACCTACTCCGTCCTGGCTGTCACACTGTACCTGCGCTGGATCGTAATATCTGAGTACAGTCGCGTGGCTGATAAGGTGTTTAATGGTCGTAAATGCGGTTTCCTGTTCGTAGTTCCAACTTCACTTTAATCCTACGTAAGGTCGCTTCCTCATCGGCCGGTGGCCAAGTGGTCTGCGCGCCTGGTGTGCAACCAAAAAGACGCCGATTCGAATCAGCGAAGGGGCAGGCGTTCTCGCGGTATACTCAGCCCACGCGCGACTGGTGGTGATCGCACAGCAGGGAAGCGCCCTTAGGGCGTACAGTTGGCAAGTTACTTTATTTTGTTGTCTTTATCACGAGTCTTGGCATGAAACGGCTCAAATAATTCACCATAGCGTTTAAACGATGGATCTCCTTCAAGTCGTTAAAAGTGGCACCTCACGTTTTGCCTAATATTTTTACTGGATCGGCCTTCGTTCTTCGGTTGTTAGCACATATCCATAGGAAATAACCTCATCTTTCCGAAGCTCAATTTCCTCCGCTTAGGCTTGCCATTCTTTACATACAACGTCGCAAGAAACGGTGAAGATTAGCGACACGTTCTTCTTCCGTCGAGTCGCAAAGCAAAACATCGTCTGCCACACACGTCACATCAG
Organism: Dicrocoelium dendriticum; assembly: GCA_944474145.2. Lineage (NCBI taxonomy): Eukaryota > Metazoa > Platyhelminthes > Trematoda > Plagiorchiida > Dicrocoeliidae > Dicrocoelium > Dicrocoelium dendriticum. The sequence continues at coordinate 174,574,297 of OX104063.1, forward strand.
CTGTCGTCTATAGCTTGCACTAAAAGTTTTATTTTGAAAAATTTCGCTCGAAACCTCCAAACCAAGCGATAAACGCAGGACAGGTATCAGAGACGAACTAAGCGTTCGCTTAACTAGCGTCCCGTTTAGTGTGCCAGTAAGCGAGAATAGCTCCCAACACTTCGAGGTGATAATATATTCTTGCATTTAGACTACTATACTATACTGTATTTGCATAGGCTTCTTGCATATGGTTAGAGGTTGAAATGAGTGTTCACAAGAATTCGGAGAACAGGGCCAACCACATTCCATCCAGGTCTCGCTTGAAGTCCTCTACCGTCCTATATACCAATAATGCAGACTAAAGTTTGTTCCATGATTTGAGAAGAATTTACCTCTTATATGGAATCTAGATCGCTGCTGTTCCAACTTTAGCCTATGGCGTCGCAAGTGGGCCGACGTAGCTGGTTAAAAGAGATCGGTTGGCCTGAGATCGATGTGACCCTTCATGATTTTGAATGTCTCTATTAAATCCCTTCTTAGTCTGCGTCTCCTCATTGAGTACAAGCTTAATTTGGCCAACCGAACCTTATAAGGTAATCCCCACTGGCCTTCTGTTATTCGAGTGACCAGTCTTTGCACATTCTCAATGCAATTTACGTCCATCTGCAAGAAGGACGCCCAGGTCTGAACACAGGATTCCAAATGTGACCTGACCACTGCTTTATACAAAGGGAGAGACTTCTGACCTGGTACATACAACTCAGAGCTCCTAAGACGAAATCTGTCATGATTTGTAAGCAGGATGCTTACATCGCGCCAATACCTTCAAGTTATTCGTCAATATGGTGCCAAGATCACGTGCTTCGATAGTACATTGCATTGCCAGGGACCCAACAGCTGCTTGCAGTTCCACATTTTCGCCACTCTGAGTCAAGATTTAACATTTGCTGGCGTTTAGAGGCAGATGCCATGAGTATGAGCACCTAACAACAGTAGCCAAATCGTTAGATGGAATAACCTTGTCGCCCTTGTTAACAAACTTGAAACCATCAGCATAAATATGTGAAGGTTCCTCAAGTAAAGGGGCCAAGTTATTTATAAACATGAACAACAGTACCGGACCCAGTACTGAACCCTGGAAGACTCCACTATGTGCAGTAGCTGTGCTCGAAATACCATTTCCAACTCTAACACGTAATATCCTATCACAGAGGAACGCAGACAGCCGAGAAAGTAGTTGAGGGTGTAGTCCAAATCAGGTCATCTTTTCCAGCAAAAGTGATGGTTTACCTATTCGAAAGCAGCTAACATAACGTCCGAATGGTGTGGCAAAGGTCATATGGAAACTGGGTTCTTCATTTAGCATGCCGGAATCTGAAAGACAGGTCGTCCTTTGTGAAATAATTAGCTTTGGCGAAACGCGGCAAAATGTCTTCTGGGGTTGGTTGCGCATAGTGCTCTCTACACAGGGCCTCTTCCAACGTTTTCGGATCAATTCACAAGCGCAAGTCGCCCATCTTATTCGTAATAATTGCGAGGTGACTAAACCAACCGCGCACGACGCGGAGTAGAGAATATTATGCGCTAATGACCAATGAACAATTAGCTGAGTGCCACAACACATGGGTAACAGCAAAGCAAATAGAAGAATCGGCGGTAAAGGGAACGGATACGAAGGTTTATGTGTCCGTCCACAACAGTAACTAACGACCATGATGAGCCAATGTGGTTCCTCTTTTGACTCAGTAACATAGTGGGTAATGCACACTAAACTCCTCCAATCCGTGTCTAGTGATCCAATCCGTTACGTGGGTCTCAAGTCGGTTGTTTAATCCCTCAGTTTACTCTAATAACATGCATGACCAGTCACCTTTAAAATATCCCATGGAACATCATAGTACTACCTTTTGCAACGCGGGGATCAATTTTTACCTGGGGCTGAGGCGGTACTCAGTGTCATTTAATCTACCTGCCAGCACGTGAATGTACCGATCAATGATGCTATTCGAACTCCAACCACACCGCTAACTTACTTGGTGGACACTGTATTTGGGCCGTAGCAAATCGCCTCGTAAAGTATCTAACGAGGAAAAATGTATCCCGCTGATAAGTCCAATCATGCGAATGCAGATACAGATATTGGGCCCGGCACATTTGCCCTCCATTCTGAGCCATCTTTAGAATCGTATTGCAACATGGATTCGTGGTCTGAACCAGGAAGTGAAGATTTAGTCTTTCGGCCCGTTATGCGCCGGCGCCGGGCACAACCTCCGCGAGGAAAACTTCGATGTGGAACTCAGTATTGGAATCGTAATCTGAGCAATGCTGACGATCAGTTGGACACGGCGGAAGTAACCGAAGATGCAGTGGACTTGGAGAGACTCCAACGAGAGAAGGTCCTGGAGGCCATGTCGCGAACATCATGGTGGCTTTGGCCGTTCGCTCAATTCTTCCGCTTGTTAGGTACAATATTCTGCACCTACAAAATTGAGATTGGACTGCGTGGCAAACTTCGCAAAGCACTTGGTGACCCGACAAAAATGTTGCGGCAAAACATATACGGATTATTCATTGGCATACTGATGGGCTTCGGGGCGTATCTGCTATTCCTTCTCACATTCTCCAACAACCCGCGCTTATCCACGCTTCTCAGTGCTTACTTCATGTTGGTGTCTGTGTTTGGAATCGCTTTTTCTGAAGACTTTCGTTGTATCGCCTTGCTCACGGTACCCTATTTGGCGGCTAGTCGAGTACGTTGGTTACTTATGCTTTACGCTACTAGCCTGTCTATCACTGGACCGGGGCTTAACTTTTTGCACAATTCAGGTAATTTTCGCAACGCCATTGCATGTATTCTGTCCCAAGTCACTACCAATATGCTTCTCATTCAAAAGCTTACCTCAGCACCCTTTTCATTGCTAAAAAATCAGTTGGATAGCTTGATTGATGGACTGAACCAGACGATCGATCGGTTGCGGGACACTCTACGCAAAATCAACTTTGCCATGTTCAAAGTTACTAGAGTTATGGAACAGCAATCCAGCTGGATCGCTTCGTTAGTCGAAGCCTGTGGCGATCCGGTAGCGTTGAAGAATCAGTGCTTATCTTTTCTGAACAATATTTACTTCAACTGCAAAGCTTCGATGGGCATCTTCGATTTTGTGTGTGGACTGGTCAGGCAGTTCGCTGCCGATACTTGCGGGGGTGATATAGCCATGAACAAAGTATGTCAGAGACAAAAGGAATTGTTGGACGATAAACTTGAGATTGACTCCACTACTGATTTGGATCGTAAGATGAACGATATCCTGAAACTGGTCGGGGAAACGAACTTGTCGTTGCAAGGCGATTTCGATGAGTACCAAAAGATGATAATCGAAAGTGACGATTCTGTCATATCTTTGTTACAACAGCGAATGGACGCATTTATTAATACGGTGGAACATGGTAAATATATTTTGTCCTGGATACTAGTGATTTGGACCTTGTTGACGATGCTACAACTGGTGATCCAGGCTGCTATTTTCCGTAAGAAGTGGATCGTAAGGGACACATTTGACAACGTCTACATAACGGCTGCGTTCGTGGCACAGGTAGGTTGAAACCTTGGCTGTTGCAGATTCTGTCGCTATGCTGTTTGGTTAGTTCCTAAACAGCTTTATCATGTTAAATGGACTAATTCTGAGACCGACATCGTTTCGAAGTAATTGTCAATTACCGAGCGGTTGTGCATTTATGACAGAATCTACATTCGATAAGTAATCAATTTAATTAACCACGTGCCGCCTAATCAAGGCTTTTCTGTGATGGCACAGTAAAATGCGTACAGATCATTTCAAAATGTGGGCAAGTCGGAGGTGAACTCGCGACATAGAAACATCCTCACTGCTGTTCGTTGCAATAGCTGATTCTAGTATCGGTTCTCTCCTAGGCAGAACCGTTCGTGTTGGTAGCTGGTTCATGTTGGTAGCTGGAATCCAGCCGTCAGATTGGTTGGATTGTTTAAAGCATCGAACCTGGTCATGACTTTGTATTCATCGGGAACATTATCAAATGAGCACTTATGAGATGAACCAAGGAATACACAGTCAGTAGGAAAGGTTGGTGCACAAAATTCAGCACAAATCAAAGCTTTGTATTACGGAATGCCTTAACAACACGACCGGCACTGAATACACATCTCACTTATTCATGAGCATAATTATTATTGTACTACTGATATCTAATCCGGAGATAATCTGTCGCATACTCGCAATACACGTATTAGAATTACTTATTATTATTTTTATTATTATTATAAACCACGCTGGGAAAAACGTTGCCAGTGTTGTTGCAGCCTATGTCCCCACGATTTGTAGCGCTTTCGGCGAAAGACTACTTCTATCACCAAATGAACGTGCTCCTTCGTTATGGAAAAATTAAGGATAATCTGGTACTGTCTGGTGAGCTGAACCCTTAAGCGGGATAGCTCCACTGATGGGCAGTAACTGGGCGGTCAACAAGGTGTAGGCTCCAGTAATGATAACGACGAGCGGTTGCCACACCTATGTGAGGATGCTCGTCTATTCCACACGAGCACTAACTTCCGAAACAGCATCCACAAAAGAGTCACATGATGTCTACCAGCCTCGGGCTAGCCATGGACTTAAATCGACCACGTCGCGATCAGTTGCCGTTGGACAGACTGCATCCAAAACTGTCGTTCAATTTTAAACATGAGCGTAGACTCCCACCACGTACTTGTATGAGCCGATCTCAGAATCCCCTTCGGCGGACGCATACAACGACGCTGTGAGCGCATAGACAAAGAAAACTGGCGAAGCCAGATGTTCGGAATGTACATCAAACTGCGCTGGCATGCGGGTTGAGGAAGTGGCACTGAACGCATACCCCCAGACGTAATTGGCAGCAGGCATGTATTCATGCGACAGATCAGACTGTCAACCTGGACATTGCATTTTCACGCAATTTCTCCTCGATGCTAACCGATCAGTTTCGGTTGGAATGTAAGGTAATGAGACACGCAGAGAACTCAGGGCAAAACTGTGTGCAAGGTTGAAGAGATACTGCGAAACCTGATGGTCTCATCGTTCATTGGAGATGGAAACAACCGCTGCCCTTCAGTCAAATAGGGGCAGCACGAGACCTGGTGCTAGTAAAGCTACATGCAACGAGAGTGGGCAGCTAATCGTCAGCAGGTGGTCGAGTGGTCTGCACGTCTGGCATGCACCGGTTTGAATCTGCGTAGGGGTGGTCGTCCTCCCGACATATGCTCAGTCCACGCGCGACTGGTGGTGGTCGCGCGTCAACGAAGCGCCGTTAGGGCGTACAGCTGACACATGATTTTATTATCTTAGGACAGCCAATCAAGAAGTTGTCAAGACGCTTGGAATGTTGGGCTGAACACTGAAAAGTGGTTATTCATTCAGAGTTCCCAGTTTTCTTATTCGCCAGTGAGCACTTTTTTGGACTATCTCTTTGCATGCACCCTGCGCTCAGACATCGAACGTGAGATCAGACTGTTAAATTAAATAAGGCCGCAAGAGCAGACAGTCTTCCACCAACCCTCTTCAAATTCGACGGGCATGCTACTGTGGATGATCTACACAAATTACTAGTGAAGTGATGTGAGCAAGAGCCAGCGCAGACGGGTTAAAGCCGCTCCGTAACAGTCCTAATCTTCAGGATAAACTCAGACTCGGAATGCGGCAACCATAAAGGTAGTATCATAATAATCATCATCGCAAACACACGTTAGCCGAGGGTGAGAAAAACTCCTCAAGCATTACGAAATGCAAAATCTAAAAATGCAGGTAATATGATGATAAGTGTCATATTATGTACAGAATGTGAGATCGTGATAGTATAGGAAGGCGAAGTGGGAGGGAAAGGGACAAAGGAACTCACAACACCAAGGCTATTGAGGTCGGTTCTTCGACATGTCAACAAGTGTATACAAACAAAAGTATTCACCGTCTCTTGGGCGCCAACCCAGCAGCCAGGAGGCACCAGCCGACACCATGTTCGAAGCGAGGGTCTTCATTCTTATTAACCACGTCATCGCTTGGCCTCCCTTTTCCTTCCATCCATATCCCGGTCGCGCGCATCGGTGTGCTGACATGCGCAAAACGCGGCCCAGATATTGGAGCCTGGTGCATAACATTATGGTGTTGTGGTTCACTCGCTCCTCCTGCAAAAACACAGGACGGCGAACACGCTCATTGCTCAAGCGGTGTTCACACCAGACATGAGTTAAACTGCGAAGATAGCGATGGTCAGGTAACGACACCAAATTGAATGGCAGAAAGGCGAAACCGAAGAGACTCCCATTGAAAGGCATTTGCGGGTTAGGAGAATGTCATCGGGTAGTAAAAATCGGTCTGGCTTGTTCGCACTGTTTGGTTTGGTACCATACGAAATGTGCAAATGTGTCCCAATAACAGTTACGGGAGCGGAATCGCTCCCAATATGCATTTTGGTTCTGTACTGCGTGTTCCACCATCCCCCTCGTTAAGTGCTTGCTTATCCTAGCTGAGAAATGCGACCGGTTAATCGCAGAAGCAGAGGATAAACAATAAGCTTACTTCAATGGAAGCGAGTATGGACCACAGAAGCGTAGCGGCTGCTAAGTAACGGAACGCTGAACAATCCGCTTCCCCTGCACCGCAATCAGCTACGTCTCCATCTCCGTTGTCTTCTCCAACTTTGGTAGAACGCCGGGCGAAAACAGACTGTACCTACGTGAATCAAACAGTACTCACAGCAACGAAAATCAGGCACCATTCAGAACGTCTGGTTAAGCAAATTCCACTAGACCTGACATCTAGTATTAACAAGGATGAAGCAGCCAAACACCAACCCTCAGTACCTGTAGCTCAAATATCTCTTGTCGAGACTAAGCCTCCCAGAACATCGGTTACATATGCAGAGATTGCTGCAAAGGTCCACCGAGAGGCCGCCATTACGTCCTCTGCCATTGTAAACACCGTTAACGCAAATAGAGAGAAAAAGAGCGAACAATCACTTGTCAACAAGTCAAGACAAATGAGTACCATACCTTGTAGATCGATCAAAAAGGGATCCAACAACAGTGCCCGGACTGTTGTATGCTCAAATGCCCCTGAATCTACCGCCATCACATTGCGGGATAAGTTATCAGACGACCAAGACCAATGGAACTCATTGTGTATACAGATGAGTATCAAAGCCAAGCCCATAAACTTGTTACGAATTACTCGTCATCCGAACTCGCCATACTATGGTGAACCCAGACTTATTCGAGTAACTCTAGAATTCTCCACCGACGTAGAAAACGTTTTGTTCTCCGGAAGCGCGCTAAAACACGGATCCTGTGGGATACGTATCTATCCTGATGTCTCTTGGAGCGCGCGACAACCAAAACGAAACACCGAAGAGGGGCACAGCAAGCAAGACCGCCTAAACACAATCTTCATACATGGCGTGTCAGAACATCCTTCTAACGATGTTCAAGAGACCGGAAAGCACGATTTAGAACAGTGGCGGTTCATTCGCGAAACACTTTCTTTGGATAATGTTGTGGCACTGTCGCTCACCAGGATACCTCTCTCATCGAATTATAGAGGATGCGGCCCTAGAGTCCTAAAACTTGTGGTTCAGTCAGAGCAACAAGCAAAGGATGTTTTGGATCGATGGCGGAGAAATCGGAAACATCTTCCTTCCGAAATTCGGTTAAAGGTCGCAAGCATTTTGCACAGCTCAAATATTAAAGCAACTGAAGCAGCAATCATACTGACGAATGTACAGAAGTGTAACTTGACTGCTGCTTTAATTGACTCTGACGTAGGTCTAAACGAAGGCTGGGACGCACCTCGGCCGAATCAAGTTGCAAACGAGATATCATTATCTCATCAAAAAAGAGTAACTGCCGATCTCCCATCGGTCGGCATTCTTCAACAAGTGACTCCCTCACACCTCTGTGGGCTCCTAGAGACCGAGAAACTGGGCTGCTTGTATACACATGCTCAGGGACTTTCTAACAAACTGACTGAACTGAAAGATCGCCAAGCTTCCGGCTCGTATGATGTCATTGGTATCACCGAGACATGGTTGCACACGGGAATGGACGCTGAAGTGTCGCTACCCGGTATGTCGCTGATCAGGAACGACAGGCTCACAAAATGAGGAGGGGTAATAATGTACTACCAAAACGAATTACAGTGGGAAGCCGTGGAGGATTCAGACTCGCAGTTCCCTGACTTTCTTTGGTGCCGCTTGCAGTTAAAAGTCAGGGACGCTTGCCTTATTGTCTTAGTGTACCGCGCCCCTAACTCAACACCCGAAACCGATTACCACCTAGCGGCTGCTTCCAGGTGCAGTTTAGAACAAAAGTACACTCACATTCTTATCACGGGTGATTTCAACGTACATTGTTTAGAAGCCCCTGCCACGATCGGAGAACAATTCAAAACCGATCTACAAGATCTAGCAACTACTGTTCCTCTTTACAACCACATCACTTTGCCCACTCGGTTCAGAACTGGTAACAGGCCATCTGTGCTAGATCTTGTGCTTACCAACGAGGAGCATATGATTGATGCGTTGGTTTTAGACTGCCCGTTGGGTCGCAGTGATCACGCAGTCATCAGTTTTAACTTCGTCTGCTATGCAGAATATCTGAATGATAGAGATGAGACTGTGCGAACCATCACAAGCTACGACCGACTCGCCCAGCTAGTTAGCGCCACAACATGGTCTTTCCTCGAAGAAGAACCCCCGGAAGTCGCCTGGCTCGAGTTCGTCAACACATTCAGTCAGCTGATTGCACAGGCTTCAGAGATAAAAGCTTGCAATAAGTGCAAATCAGTTTCTTTCGTTAGGAGCAGAACCCGAAAATGGATGACAGTACGCAACGCAGCATGGCGAGTGTACAGAGAAGCTCCAGCACCGGAAACTTGGGACAACTACGTAGCCCAACGTAACCACTGCACTCAACTGTTAAGAGAAGACAAAGCCGCCTATCAGCAGAACATCGCAAAAACATTCAGTGCTAACCACAAACTGCTGTACAAGCACGTTAATAGCCTACGAAAGGTGAGGCAAGGATTTCCTCCACTCAAGACGGCTAATGGCCCAACAAGAACATCTATGGAAATTGCAAACGCGCTGCAGATTCAATACGCGCCCACGTTTCAAGGAGTCTTGCCACCAAGCGATCTACCAAGCTTTGTATTCTGCTCACCAGGACTAACCCACATCAATTTTACCGCAGAGGCTGTATTGCAAAAGCAGACTTCTCTACGCAAACACAGCTCGCCGGGTGTCGACACCATACGTCCAGAGGCATTGGGAGCAGCAGCAAACCAACTGGCAGGACATTTAGCTCAGTTTTTCCAGCACTGCTTAGACCAGAACCAAGTTCCCGCCATGTGGAAGCTTGGAATAATAAGCCCGATTCACAAAGGTGGAAGCAGAACTGATCCCTCCAACTACCGCCCAGTAACCCTTCTTCCTATACTCTCCAAGGTCATGGAATCCATAGTTACCGATGCACTGGTGTGCTATCTGGAAAACTGCAACCTCATCACCTCTGAACAGCACGGTTTCCGTCGACAGCGGTCATGTACAGCTAATTTACTAATTGCACGCAGTAGTAGGACCGAGGCAGCCGACGCTGGAGAAGATGTTGATGTGATCTACCTGGATTTTTCCAAAGCTTTCGATCGTCCAGACCATCGGATACTACTATCCAAGCTGCAGCATTACGGGATCGGAGACCCTCTTTTAAGCTGGATTGCCAACTTTCTACTTCAACGGCAATTAGTGGTCAGAGTTCGGAGCTCTTTATCGAACCCCATACAAGTTGAGTGTGGTGTGCCGCAAGGCTCAGTTCTAGGTCCACGTTTGTTTTTGGTGTTTATTAATGATCTTGCACAGGGAATCGTTTCAAACTTCCTAATGTGTGCCGACGATATCAAGATCTGGCGCAGGATCCAGGCGAACACCGACCAACATGTGCTTCAGAGTGATATAGATAAGGTGTATCAATGGTCAACCCAAAACTTATTGCATTTCAACGTCAGTAAATGCAAGGTGCTTTCCATCCGACATCAAAGCAGCTACTCATACCGACTCGGAACGGATGTACTGCAACAATCAACTCTCGAAGGTGACTTGGGTGTCCTGGTTCAAGATGACTTGGGTTGTTCCAGACAATCCGAAAAGGCCTCGAAGACCGGGAACCAACACGTCGGGCTGTTGAGGCGGGCGTTTGGACAAATAAACAGCTCCATATTTCGACAAATGCTCAGTGCGTATGTTCGCCCCCATGTTGAATATGCAATTCAAGCCTGGTATCCATGGCTGAAACACGACCTTAATGCACTGGAGCAGCCACAACGCCGGGCATCTAAGAACGTAATTGGAATGCGCAATCTTTCCTACCAGGAGAGGCTGCGACGACTGGGATTGTTCAGTGGAAGCTATCGCAGACTAAGAGGCGACCTGATTATGGCATACTTGATTCTGCGAGACCCACATCATGTGTGCCGCTCTTTACTGCAACTCAGCAGCAATACAACTCTGAGGGGCCACTCATTAAAACTCGCAGAACAATACAGTCGTTTGGAGTGCCGCAGAAATTTCTTTTCCATCCGTGTCTGTCACCCGTGGAATGCTCTCCCAGAATCGGTCGTCTCTGCACCGACACTAACAGTATTTAAAAGACGATTGGACGACGCACTCATCCACTTACACTTTGTTACTTAACACTACGTCCCCATCCTCTATCTGGAGTATACCATGAAATTATTTGTTGTTACCTGTGGATGCTGTGAATCTAAGAGGATCGCAAGACTGCAGCGAAGCAAACGATAAGTCCTTATTTTCATATTTAAAGTATTAACTATTTTACTATCCTTATCATCATTATTGTTATGTTGATATCCCCTGCAACTAACCAACGGGACTTGTAAAGAGACGCTTCTTAACCCGTATAAATTCATTGTTCATTGTAGCTAGACTAGAGTTATCCGTCTGATCTCATTTGCCTCTACTTGCCCCTGTCGTTCTCCATAGACTGGCTTACACCCGTGAAAACCAGATTCGCGAGAAGCAAACCAGTTTTCTTCGAACTGGTTTGTATTGACCACATCTTCACATTAGGTTAGGTGTTGGATCGTCCATATTAATTGCTGTTCCACCGTAGTTGTGTTTTCCGACATCAGAAGTGCCTTCTATTCGGTGGATCGATGTCCGCTTTGAGACTGTTTGATCAATAGAATGTGTAATTTAATAGGTATATATATTTATACGATACATGTAATATAATACACAAAGATTATCAAACAGCTATGAGTGCGTAGTTCGGAGAGGGCTTACGGGAGCTTGTCGCAATCCTTCAAGATCTTCAACCGTGTGAGACAAAATAGCATGCTATCAACCTTTATAACTTCGCCATCGACGCAGTCATGAAACTATGTTCACTGGGCACGACAAGCTGTAGGGCTTCTCCTAGGTGATCGACTTCTTAACTACAATTGCGCCGACGCCATTGTCAGTATCTCTGACAGCTCCTAAACGTACTAAGCAACACTGGACAGATTAACATTGGCTGTCAATCGTTTTGGGCTTTGGTTTACACCTTCAAAATGCTAAGTAATTCTCTACGATTGGCGAAGATCCATCCCTGCGCTGACGCTTGGCTGTGATCAGCTAGAAGTCATCCAGAAATTTAAGTAGCTGGGCAGCTATATTAGCACCCTCGGGAATTAAGATGAGGTCAGGAATCGTATAGCGAAAGCTCGAGGCCATTTTGCTAACCTCCACCACCTATGGCGCTGCTGACATCACTCTAGCCCTGAAGAGCAGTTTACAGCGCCACTATGCTTTCAACCCTCCTGTACGGTTGCGAAACCTGGCCCAGTAGACAGACCTTTCCAAAGAGAGTCGTTGCGTTCGGCCATTGCTGCCTTCGCAGTTTAGCTCAGATCTGGTGCGAACACCGACTGAGCAATGATTGCGTCCGGAGTCGCGTATATGGTGCAGGAACAGCGAATAAACCGCTCAGCACCGTTACATCACGAACGACACTTCCATGGTTGTGCCCCTTGTTGCGCATGCCAGCGCTTCGACTCGCGCGCCGAGCATTATTTGCGCACCCGGGGGTGCGGATCGAAGAAGAGGAGAGGAGGCCAAGAGATGACTTGGTCAAGAGGAATGGAGACCCTCACTTCGAACATGGTATCGGCTGGTGTCCCATGACTACTGGGTTGGAGCACGAAAGACGATGAACACGTTTGTTTGGATACACTTGTTGACATGGCGAAGTGCCGATTTCATTGGGGTTTGTGTTGTGAGTCTCTTTGTCCATCCCACTCCTACTAAGCTTCCTGTCCCAATCATGAGTACATACATACGGTGAAATGTAGTTTATAGTTATTCCGCAAAGTTTAGTGTCTTAGTTTTCATATACGGTAACTTTTTGTATTATGGTACAAGCGCTAAGTTGTTTCTCACCTCTGGCTAGCCTTTAATGATGATCAGTGGACAGTAATTTATCACGGGTTAAAAAGCAAATGTTTGAGAAGTCTCGTAGGATTGTTGGGGTGAATACCAAAAAATAAAAAAGGTGACTCATCTATTGTTATAACGCCTGACTGTAACTGAACGCACCCCGAAAGGGAAGCAAGATCACCACCGTACTGACAAAGCTGAGCAACTGGGACGCAAAAGATCAATAGACCAACCACATGAAAGGACAGTCATGAATGCTGAGCGGTCTAGCACTGAACGACTGTCGTGCGTGTGTCCAACACTATCACGTGACGAGACAGTCACGAATGTGAGCGACTGTGAAGCGCAAGCCTTCTAACATCTACCGAGCGTCTCCAAGTTAACTGCGTCGATAAATAACTTGTGCATAATAAAAATCGAATGTAAGCATACGGTAGAACATGCGGTGCAGTGATCGTTGATGTAAAGCGCGAGAAGATTAAATTATGGTCGCTCACTGATGCGCCGCCGCCTTGGGTCCATGTGACACATGAAGACGCTACTATCATCAGTTCAAAAAATTTCGGAAGCTTGTGTTCAGAGGTAGGTTAAGACAGCACATCTGATCTTGAAACGGTCATGGGCCGTTTTGAGATCCCAGCCGTCGGCGCGATCAGCATATCACTTGGTGGCGGTACGGAGCATCCACCGTCTTTATTAAAGTGTGATTGATTGTTTTCACCCACCAGATAGGTACGAAGTGGAAAATGTGGCGGTTGCTCGACCAGATCCACTAAATAAACAGTGTGCAGGCTACACTTGGGTTAATAATCGGCGAGCCATGAAAGGATGGGACGGCCGACCTCTACTTTTGCGACCGTAGTTTGTTGTCAGAAATTTAACAGATTATGGCAGGGCATGTTACAGCATTCGTGTGAACAGATTGTGGGACGCATTCTCAATCTGGTTCGCGATTCAGTTAGAAATGAACCAAATGCACCGAGATTTGACAGACGCTAACATTCTTTAATTTGAATTTCTCATACTATCGCAATTCTTTGACTACTGAAAATGCCGTATATATATATATATATATATATATATATATGTCGCAAACACAAGTGTTAGGAAATAAGAAGCGGAATGTATTCCCGTCCTTCGTAGGTTATTTCAAGGCAATGACTGGATAACCTCAGTTGCACAATGCGGCCTTTTGCCCTGAACGATAAAATAGCTCAGCGATTAGCGTACGAAATGCTATTGAAGTAAATATAATGTGTTGAAAATGGTTAAATTGAGGTATGGTCAACAAAAATTCACAAGCTAACTCGTCATGCTGTGCTACCTTTGTGACAGGAAAAACGTGCAGTTTCTCAAGGGCTGATTGCTACCGTGCCCCTAATAGGCACAGAAACATGGGAATACAAGAAACTTAGCAGCTTCACCTGGACGAATTCGGAAAAACGCAAGGCATTTCGGTCATTTGTTATACTTTTCATGTGGATGACAACATTATTGGTTGTCTTGTTTGCAGACTATGTTATGTACGAAGTTTTAACTACCATAACGCCTGTGTTCTCTGAAGAGTTCTCCACATTCGGCGCAAAATCCAGCATGGGAGATGACTACCTGTCGGCAGAGGCGGGTGCATCTGCACCGAGAATTACTGGAACATCCTCTTACGCGAATGTGGTTCGCGCACTGTTGGGAATGCTGAACCCTATCAAGGATGTGGCACTGAACGTCGATGCTGCGGCCTGTAAGCCCACAGCTACTCCACCCAATGCGAAGACGAACGGCTCCGTGGTGATTATGCTTGTTTTCACTTTGCTGTCCATCTTCTTCGAGGTGAGTTAGTTAGCTCGGTTAAGCTGAAAGCAATTGACTTATGCTTAGCTTTTAATCATTGCAGTTTGATATATGAAAGAGCCAGATGAAACAAGTAGCCGCACAGTGTAATTAGGAAATCAGTCGCTAACTACATGGCATGGTCGGTTGCTGTAGCTGAATAGGAAGAAGGACGGATAATTGCCGGTGACACATGCTCTTTCGGCTTAATCCACCGCCTCGGATGAGTTAGATGGGGCTACACGTACCAGGTGCGTGACGCCTGTATTATCAAACTTGACTGTGCATACCGTTAAGAAAAAGACAGCGATCACCTTAGTTTACCACAGCACTGCATGCGTGAGCATGCTGCACATGTAAATACGATCTGTCCCTTTGTGGGAGGTCTCTCGGTACCACCAGAAATCCATATACCTTCTTATTAATATTACTATTATTGTATACAATGGAGATTCTGTCAGCATCAATTTGTTAAATCTGTTTGGCTTCGAAAAGGCTTACTAGATCAGACCCGCAATAGCACAGGTTAGTTAGCCGATGGGTAAACGGATACAGAATGAAGGATTGAGTGAGAGACGGAATGTCTCATATGAAAGTGAATTATATGACAAAATAGCATGTCCCTGTTGTTAGCGAAAAAAACGTGCGTAATGCCTTTGCATAGGTGCAGCAACTTGCATAACAACGCGACGATCAGTAAGATCGTTCTGTAGCCGAAACGATGATATTAGCTATTTCGACGATCAGCATGCAACAGTTGCGCATAGCTCAGACATGGACACCCATCCGATCGTATTCGACTGTTTTGTCTGTGGCGCAACCTGAACAATTAGCCTTGAGTCATCTTCGTGTGGTAGCATGATTCAGTAATT
Organism: Dicrocoelium dendriticum; assembly: GCA_944474145.2. NCBI lineage: Eukaryota > Metazoa > Platyhelminthes > Trematoda > Plagiorchiida > Dicrocoeliidae > Dicrocoelium > Dicrocoelium dendriticum. Next base: position 174,589,470 of record OX104063.1, read on the forward strand.
GTCAGGTCCAAACGCTAATTAGAAACAATGAGGTATGACAAAAGATTCATCGGTACGCAACTGCATGAAGCTCACATAGACACATTAGACATAGTGAAGCGGGACAAACCTACGGAATGAAAGCGGTTGAGTATCCGGCTACACATGTGCCGTCGTGCTTCACCATGGATTCAATTCATTCGGTGACCGTGCTCTGCTTTAGAGTTCAGGGTAAAATTCTGGATATCTCTCTGAATTGTATCGAAGTGAAACGCTACCAAGTTATTCGTCAGAATCTCAATGCTTTTTTAGTTGTAGATTGCCAACTGTCGACATAGGTGCCGCGTTGTAGAATCAAAGTTACTCTCACACAAATACAACGTTTCAGAGGCGGGTCACAGTTCAGTGAGTAACGTACAGTTCAGCTGATATGATAACCGAAGTGTGATGTATCCACTTACCTTCAGTGATGCTTAGAAACCAAAGGAAAAGTAAAGAGTGAGGGAAAGCGTTAAGGACAAAAAATGAATAAATATCGTCTAGGGAGTGGAATATAGAGGCATAAATACATGTAACGGACAAATTAACCTGCTCAACCTCACTGGAGATTTCCCCTGTTGATTGACCCCAAAACGACCACTCACTACCCCTTCACTGCTTATCGGACTTTGCATTATAAAACCTCAGTTACTTTGTTTCGCGTTCACAGTTGGACCTTGATTAACCACAAGAATTTATCCGCTTTGCATCGCTCAATGGTTAAGATTGCTACTCCCGTGTTCCATGTGCACTGTTCCTTGGCTGATCGACTGACGATTGATCACTTCGCTTTAAACCACGCTGCCATTAGAACCGCTTCGCTTCATTGTGCCTATCTGTTGATCATTGCTGTTAACGGCGCGTAGCAGTTGAGAGCCGAATTAGTGTTTGAGATTTGTTATCAAATTGTTGTCTAACCATTTGCAAATAGCACCTTAGCTCTTCCGGCTTTGACTTTTGGATTGACCAGGCTGCGCTAGTAGTTACTTAGGTCCTAAGACCGATTTGTCGGTTACAATACAAGAATAGCACTGACATCGGGGCTACGCCATATTCGAAGAGTTACCCGGCCATTGGCATGGTCGGTCCCGACGCCTTCATGCAAGAAGACGACAGCCATCAAATCCAATAAACTTCTAAGCGAGTAGCTTGATACTCTCTAGCCATTTAGAAGACTATCAAGATGATTCACGCAATCAAGGGCTGTGTTAGTGAACCGAAAACACAGCTACGCAGCTCGTAAGCATACGTAAGACATGACGACCTAATCAACGTGAGCGGTTCGAGTTCACCAAAGACTACCAGTTGACGAATTTCAGCTATAGTAACAGCGTTTCCATTAGAGGTTAGAAAAGCATTACCAGCCCCAAACGTCAAAAATAACGAGTCTTTCGGTTTCTTCACTGTAAAGCGGGTATAATTCGGATGCGTACAATAGTATCTACCACACCACAACATTATACACTCTGATCTTATTCAGTGAGCTTACAATCTGCCGTCCAGTAAGAGACGGTTCCGACTTCCGTATATTGGTTTACCATGAACTGAGCGCGCCCAAACTCACACTGTCCACCTACCACTCAAATTAAGAGGCACAGGAGTAGAAATAAAACTCGCGGAAACGAGGTGAAACATAATTGCAATGACACTCTGAACGTTGATAACTTATCAAAACGCCGTACAATCCAAGATGTAATGAGTAGCATAGCGTACGATCTGGATACCTCATTAGTTTGGACATCTTGTGGCCGTCGACAGCGATAACTAACTGCTCTAAGTAACCAGCCTGTGAGAGCACGGAAGCTGACATGGGAATTTGCCGTCCTGCGGGAACTCAAAGAAAGAAAAGTTGCGGCTAAAATGCTTAACAGACTTGTCAGCTGGTTGCTCAAGCGTCTGGTTCGTAATCCACAGATCGCCAATTCGAGCTTACGCTGATGCGGGTTACCTCGCACGCGACTGCTGATAGTCGCGTGGCAGCGAAGCGTCGATTACGCGTATTGCTGATGGCTCCTTCTTCATATTCGGGGTGACGGAGCAGGTTATCACAAAGCAATTCGTGCTTAGGAGCTGTGCACCTTCCGATCCAAGACTGTTCTCTGAACGAGACTGGACATATCTTTTGATATAGTTCCACACCATCCAGAACAAAGGAGGTTGTCCCTAACGCGAGCGCTTCGGAAAAGAAGCCCCCCAAACCCACTCGTGTCCGTGGAATACCTGGACGATTCTGTGCTTATTAACGCCATGTTGCAGCCCATTCGGGGGGACTTTGAAAGTTCCGTTGAAGTCGCTTTGAGGCCCTGAGTTGTCGACTTGCACCAAGTGAGCTGAAGTTGCTGAAGTGCTCGTAGAACCGTGTACATTAGTGCTGTGGATCGCAGTAGGCGAATAGTACTGTTTAAATAACGCCATGGCAATAGCTGCACTTTAGCAACTTCGATTCAATGAGGTACAAACGGACACTAGTCACGATTTAATCAAAGAATTTGCAGCCCTAACTGCCTGAAAGCCGGATTGGAGTTGTTGACTAATACACCCTTGAAAGATGGTTATACGTGCCGTTTATTGCAAAACAGCCAGACAAGAACGATAATAGACGGTACTCACGGTGGACAAGATAAAAAATCTTTATGAAACTACCATTTAAGAGGGATTTTGACACCATTTGGGCGATAAACCGCACAATGTTCGTTGTTCATAGGACCTACTGTGCTACCGAAGCCGTTTTTATTAACCGAACCAACAAGTACTTGTCCCCCCAACGTAGGAAGGATAACCTATCAGTGTCAGTTCGCATTGTATAAACCGAATCGACAGATATCGTGTGTGTGACCGCGTGACGCGCGCTTCAGGATAATTGTGTTACTTCTCTCTATTCGCCTTCCATTTTGTGCCACATCTTCGGAAGTACACTCAATCGTCTCGGATCGTCGAGACCTATCCAACGGATTCAGTCTTTCTGCAGTACTACTAACGACACACTGGTAAATCCTGAACACCGTCTTTGACAGATCATTCGGTAAGACCTGCTTGTGAAACTGCGTTCTTTTTTATTTTTCCCACTACATTGGGATACCATTCGACGGAGCTTTTTTAAGGCTACTAGACAACACCTTACTTATTGTAGTGCACCTCTAGATACCACAAATAGAGGCTATTTTGTGATCACGCAATTACCGCTGTAACTCCCTTAGCGCGTTTTGCCACGCAAAGTCTTGGTGATATTCCAATGCCCACTGTTCGTGTGCACATGATGGGCCGATGCAGTGCCTCAGCTACGCCAATGAACAACAAATCCAAGGTCAGTAGTGGTCCAGACACGTCGGCCACCAAATGCTCGCTTTGTTCCAATTCCTTCGATGGGGCTACAACACACTGTAGGTCGATCGACGGCTTGTGTGTGTGTGTGACGCATGTTCAACCAAACCGTGGGCTAGGGTCATTTAAGCGCTTATGGCGAAATGTGAAAGTTTAGCCCTAACGGTCACAGAACAAATGGAATTGACCGCTAGCTTGGTAAAAAACCCACTGAACTTGAGTAGCAGATTAGTGTATTAAGTAGCCCGAATCCCAGACCTGTCAAAAGGCGAGAGCCATTTAGTAAAGAAGCCACACAGTACGGTAAAAATAGCACACCATTGTTGATGGACGTCAGCGAAGACAGACCTGTCGAACGACCTCCCAAGTTTTGTGAAATGTCTCAAGGCTTAAACAGCTATGCACAAACTGCACGCTCAACCCTGTCACGGGTTGGACAGCAACATTTGACCCCCACAAACAGCACAAAAAACGGCGTTCCGCGTATGCAGCCATGTAGCAGCGCAGGCTCTCCCTGCACAAGGGACAAGATGAGTAGTCAACCTAGACAAATGTCCACCAGTAACAACTCTCAGGATAAGCAGTTAGTGTACAACAAAAACGCTCTGACAATTATGTGTTCAAATGTACCAGAGCCCACGAGCGAGTCGCTAAAAGGTAGGCAAGTGGAAGAACAAAACCGCTGGGCAGAGATATGCTGTGCTCTCGAAATTAACGTTCCTCCAACTAGTCTTACGCGCATTTCCCGAAATTCATCCTCGCCGCATTTAGGACAACCTCGGTTATTACGAGTAACATTTGGTAACACACGCGACCTGGAGGATGTGCTCCTGACAGGCCACAAGCTGACGAATTCCTCTCTCAGCGCCCGCATTTTCCCAGATAAACCATGGATAGAAAGGCAAAAATGGAAATCCGACCCAGTCGCGTCACGACATGATGCGACGAAGAAAGTAGTGCTGGTCCACGGTGTTCCAGAACTTAACCATGGCGATATAAAAGAACATCAGAAGCACGATATAGAAGAGTGGAGGTACATAACGGAGCTCTACAACATAAAAAATATCGTGACTTTCGATGTCACCCGTCTAGCGGCCTCCTTAAACTATCAGGGTAACGGGCCAAAAATTTTGAAAGTCACCGTGGCTACACCTGAGATGGTATCAACGGCCGTCCAAGCGTGGCACGACAACAGAAAAGGTGGGCCACCTGAAATACGTTTAAGACCCTTCCTAAACAAAGTACGGGCCACAGATACAGACGAACCGGACTCGGTTGTTCCTAAATCAGGTCAGACAAATGTGCAAACGCCTGTGACAAAAAACGTACGCAGACCGGCACAAGATGTGCCGGTCAACCACAACGAACCGAGCTCCTAATGTGTCAACAGATACAGTGCTGCTACACAAACGCTCAGGGGCTCAACTCTAAGCTACCTGAATTGCGCCATCGACATAACACAATCAATTGGGATATCATAGCTGTAACTGAAACCTGGCTCTCCAATGACATGCTCGACACGGAAATCGAAATCAGTGATATGCCAGTTATTCGCAATGATCGTCCATCTCGCGGTGGCGGCGTTGATCTGTACTATCGGAATTGTCTAAGATGTGAGGCTATTAACGAATGTCACCTTGCTGTCTCCGACGCTTTGTTTTGCCGAATGCAGCTAAATGGCCGAGGTGGTGAACCTTCGAAGAAGACGTGGGATGCTTGTCTGTTGGCAGTTGTCTACAGGCCACCGAACTCCACCGCAGACCGAGATGACATTCTGTTAAACGCGCTTCATTATGCAGTTCCTCAAAAGTACTCACATTGTCTAATCATGGGCGATTTTAATGTACCCTCAATTGTCTCAGTGACTTCTAGTGGTCCTTAAATCAAAGATTCTCGAGTTTATGGATACAGCAGCCCTGTACAACCACGTGCACCGACCAACTAGACACCGCGGTTCAAATAAGCCATCGCTTCTAGATTTAATCCTAACCAACGAAGAGTTGATGATTGAGACAATTTCATACGATCCACCATTAGGCAACAGTGACCACTCAGTGTTGAATTTTGCCTATGTGTGTTACGCCAATACTACTGAAATCAGACATGAAAACAGACGAACTATAACCAACTATTCCGTGCTTCACAGCCTAGCGACAACCGTCAACTGGGACCTCAATCTACAGAGCACGGCAGACGACGCGTGGAACGAACTAAAAGACAAAATTAGTTGTGTCACGCAAGCAGCCTCAAAAGTCATACCATTACGAGTGCCGCGCCGGACCAACACCTGGATCCGAAGCAGAACGCGTAAATGGATTAGCACCAGAGACGAGATCTGGAGACAATACGCGCTGAACAATGGCGACGCCACCCGGGAGAATTACAAAATAATGAGGAACTATTGCACATCACTGATTAGAGCCGATAAGCACGAATGGCAAAAAAACATGGTACTTAAATTCACGAACAATACAAAACTGCTGTACAGGTACGTGAACAGCAGAAGGAAGTTAAAACAGGAATACCACCACTCAAGACGGATGGTGGCCTAACGACTACTGCTGTGGATGCTGCGAACGCATTACTTCTGCAGTTTGGCACAGTGACTGCAAACGCCATAGAACCTTTGCCAAACCAGCATTCACCCAACGTGGTCGGCATATCAACTGTCACTTTTACCTCAGCAGCTGTCGCTAGCAAATTACGGTCTCTAAGAGAAAATAGCGCTCCGGGAGTCGACAAGATCAGACCCAAAGTTCTTAAAACTCTTGCTCCCACCATAGCAGCACACCTCGCAAGCTTCTTCCAAAGTCTACTCAATTCCCAAACACTTCCGTCTGAGTGGAAAAGCGGGATAGTCACTCCGATATACAAAGGAGGTAAGCGATCGGATCCTGCCAACTACCGACCCATTACTCTCCTCCCTGTTTTATCAAAAGTAATGGAATCGTTAGTTGCAGATGAAATTACACGATATTTTGAGAGTCTGAAGCTAATTTCTCACCTCCAACACGGCTTTAGGCGCAAACGACCTTGCCTCACAAATCTGCTTCTTGCTCGAGATTCATGGACCAAAGCGCTTGATGAAGGATCCCCCCTTGATGTGATTTACCTAGACTTTTCGAAGGCATTCGACAGAGTCAGTCACTTAGCTCTGCTTCATAAGCTTCGTGCCTACGGTATCCATGGTTCCCTACTCACCTGGCTAGCAGCATATTTGCATGACAGAACGATCAAGGTCAGAGTCGCCGATGCCCTCTCGGAAACCCTCTGCATCTCCAGCGGTGTTCCTCAAGGATCCGACCTTGGTCCCCTCCTTTTTCTGGTCTACATTAACGACCTCCCGGATAATATTCAATCCTCGATGCAAATTTTTGCAGATGACGCAAAAATCTGGTGAGTCATTCGCTCAACATCAGACTGTGCCCTCCTCCCGAATGATTTGGATAGAATCAACAAATGGGCAGATATAAATCACCTCCCCTGAATCCTGCCAAGTGTCACCTACTGTCATTACGCAGCAATCTTGCCAACACGTACCTCTTGGGGCAGTACGTTTTACGGCGGGTGACCACAGAAAAAGACTTAGGTATCATTGTGCAAGAAAGTCTGGGGAATTCGCTCCAATGTTCCAAAGCAGCGAACGTGGCGAACATGAAGCTGAGACTTTTGAGGCGAGCTTTTGGTGTTTTTGAACGACGGTTGGTACCCATGCTTGTCAACTCCTATATCCGTCCCCACGTCGAATATGCCGTCCAGGCTTGGTGCCCATGGTTAAAACGGGACATTCATCTCTTAGAGCAGCCCCAACGAAGAGCTACGAAGGCAACACGCGGATTATCTGGTCTCCATTATGAAGTGCGTCTCAGTTTAATCGGAATGTTTTCCTCCGAATACCGACGACTACGCGGAGATCTCATTCTCGCATACCGGATATTAACGGAAAGCGATCACCCGTGCAAATCGCTGCTCATCCTAGCCTCATATAAGCGATCGAGAGGTCATAACCTCAAGCTGATAATCCAACACTCCCGATTAGAGTGTAGAAAATATTTTTACTCTCTTAGAATCTGTTCACAATGGAATGACTTGCCAATGCATGTGGTAAACGCTCCGAACATTACAGTCTTCAAACAATTGTTAGACAATCATCTGAGTGACAAATAACACATTGTGGTGTGATGTACTAGGTTTAGACTATTGGCATTTCAGTTCCATGTCGGAATCTGATGATTTTTATCTATTTTGCATTTACCATCCTATGGGTCTTGTAAAGCCAATGCTTTTTATCCCATCATACGCTATTGAACTATTTGTAGCTGTGGAACATGATATGCCAGCCGAACCGATAGGGCGTTAGACTGTAGAGTCAGAGAAAATGTGTCCAAGTCGTTGCAGAGTGAAAGCACCCTGTCTTCGGTTTCCCCTACCGCTTGATCACGGAAACTACCTCCTCCATCCATAGGTAGACACCCATTGACTACCGGTCATCAATCTGATCCTGCCACAATGTTGCTAAAACAGTAACACCCGCCTGCGACCAGTCGGCACTCCGTGTGCAAAAAAGATGTCCATAAGTCTAAGGCTCCTATGGACGGAGGGGTGTCATACCTGTCCTCCATCCTGTCTCTATTATATTCGATCACACACTAGCTGTAGTCATATATTTTTCCTATATTGTATTGGTACTGACGAGACAATACGAAATGATAAAAGCTGTCAGTTTTCGTCTTTTCATCACATTATTTACACCGCTAAAAGGATACACCTGTTCTGAATATGCTGTGCCTACATTTTAAACTACGTTTCATGCGATGCGTACGCTGTTCTTGCAGGTTTACGTGCTTCGTCTGCGTCATTTGATATTAATTTGGTACTATCCCAATCGAGGTATGCAACGGGCTGCCTGGTTGCGGACTCATATCCGAAACAATCGCGGACTGTTTCATCGCCTGATTCACAAAATGCGAACGGTTGATGTGAAACCCGGACGACAAGCTCCAAAGACTACTCGGTTGGGTAGAATGATGAACCGATCACCATGGTTTCGAAGGTTCATGCAATTCTTCGGCATCAAGCGAGTCATGTGTTCGTATTGTGGTGAGGAGGGGAATCCATCCAAAAAGGCAGTATTCGAGGATAACTTCTCCCGATGTGTGGAGTGTGGCGGTTACTACTGCCGCGTGTGCCAGGTGGATTTGGACAACATTTGTATGATATGCCGCACTCCACTCTTTGCCTTGTCTGTAGAAGTTGACTTCGAGCAGTTCTCATCGGACGAAGAATTTGACGCAATCTGCGCTCGTTATCTTCGTCGTGCTGAGCAGACAACAATTAGGGCGAGGAAGAACCAATCAGGTGGTGAAAGATCACGCATTTCCATAAAAAGAAGAGCGTGAGCTTGGTTTATTCTTTCGCAACGAAACCTCCTTATGAAATCTCACCCAGATCTCTGCTCGTTTAAGTCCACCTCTTTTATCATCTGAACTGGCAGCCGCCACAGTTCTCTTTAGTGATGAAGTCAGTCAGCGTCTGGTCTTGTTAACTGAGAAAAAACTTTACCATTCAGTTTATTCGATTTCTTTCTGCATGAAGTTCATAACCTGTCGAAATCTCGAATGATGCATATTATATGCAAATTCCATCAAAATTACTACTTCGGGGACGGTGGATATATTTGGCAAAGATGTAGCAACACGTACATCTTCGAAATGCCTCTCGAGTCACTATTTTAACGCGGCTCTGCTGCCACAACTGATCACACTTTTCTTTGCGTCAGTAGTATTACGCAACCCTCGACAGCTAAAGCAAAATCTCAGCTGCGATCGAAATCCACTGTTCGTGGATCACAGTACCATTTTACTCCATGCAAAGTCGAAATGCTGTTTTACTAACAGCTTTGTACTCGCCAGTTCTGATGTCCCCTCCACTCGTGTCGGCATAGGTTCATTGGTCTGAAAGGTTGCACCCAATTCATGCCAAGCCGTGTCGATTCTGCCTCGACCAGCCGGCTTGTGCACTTCTGGGAGTCTCTTCTGGGTGACAGTTGATTCACTCTTCGTCTACTCAGCTGATCAGTCGCCATTGCACGCCTTATCGCCGGTCTGGGTTCGCTAGTGCGCATATGCTCTGCACTCCATGCTATTCAGGCCAGTTGGGCTTATCAATGTCTGTGACAATGCCGCTCTTCCTAGAGGCTTCCGCTCAGGGATGCATGGTAACTGAAAACAAAGCGCATTAGCCACACAGCCTCAAGATGAGTGAAGCTCAGGAACAGCTAGAATCATGCAAAGTGCAATTCAAGGATAAGAAACAAGTGCGAGAAATTTCACGCAGTAAAACAAGCGGACGATCATCACGCAGTAGGGCAAACAGAAGCCACTGTTACAAAGTGCCGAAGGCGTAATGTCTGAAAGTTCACCACAGTGGCCACTGTCCAGAAGGTTAACGGATTTCGATGAGCATGTTAAATGAGGAGGAGATAGGCGTGCTGGGATGTGACGATGGAGAGCTAGATGTAGTTCGCTGGACGCCGATTTGGGGTAGCTTGTTTGTGTCATACGCGGGACGGAATGAATCATTGGTGGATCGTTGAAGTGGGCTGCTTAGAATACAAAAAGCTAGTTAATTCAGAACAAAGCCTAGGATTGCCGCTGAACATTTAGCATCGAATTTAGAGAAGAGGCGAGTGACGGTTGGCATACATGATGCACGAGCAGATGGAAATGGCGAATGTGGCAAACAACTCATCTCACTTCGAATTATCAGCTATGGATTGAGTGTCAAGGAGTAACATGTCCGCTGCTCTGAGCCACGTAGCCATAATAATTAAGTTGACGAAACCAGGAAAAAGAGATAAAGGGCAAATAATAAAAAAACAAAAAGCAAGGGTAAATGGTGAACTGTCAATCGTTAGGACGGGTGTGGAAGATGGAAGTTGGGAGTACCAGTACACCGATGCTGTGACATATCAGGAAAGCACTGAGCCACACCATCTTGTGAATGAACACTCATTAACAGGACCAAGATCTCGATCAGACCCCATACTTTATTGTCACATCAGTGACTGGCCAGGCCGGAGCATTACTAAGCCAGGTATCGTACCGAAAAACAATATACGGAAGCAATTATTGGTTGCACGTTAGGTGCTTGACTGTAAGACGACATCTCACCGCCTTCAGAGGTGCTTTCGGTTTTTGGAAGTCAGTAGGGACTCGTTCATTTGCGGTAAGTTGAGGTCCATTGTGACACAACAAACAAATGAAAGCGGTTGTTTGGTGCTACCTAAGACCACTGATAATGGTATCTTGCATCTTAAAAGTGAGAAACGCGCCAGGACCGAAAAGGACAGTGATTTATAGTTTTGCGAGCACAATGTCGATGGGAGCTGGAGGCGTCAGATAGCCATGCTGCATCGTCCAAACCGTTGCGAACTAATAGGCTGAGTGCGATCTGGGACGGTGATATTGACAGCACAACATAGGAGGTAATTTCTTAAGTGTGCCCTAAGGTGAAGGACCGATTGAACCGGGAATCTGGTATGCTAGAAAAAAGGAAAACCTTCTTTAAATTGCGCAGAGCACGGGATGGTTGATAGTAAGATATATCGAGTGGAATGCATGACAAATGTACTCGAAAACACAGATCTCGACACATTAACAAGATCCAATGGTACACGAAGTGATGGCTCTGCAGTCAAAAAGCAGGGAAGAATATCGCCAGAACGACAAACATGGCCGAACAGACGGCGCTCAGGTCCAGGTTGTCAGGAGGTGATCGAAAAAGGCAAAAGTCACCAAGGCACGATTAAGATAGAAGAATAAAAATCAGATAAAGTATACAAAAGTGAAATAAAGCAATAGGTTCTTTTGTGCAGCTAAAAATGACTCAGTGAATCGTGATAATAATTTTGAGTATACAAATGGAATCATGCGATTAGGACAAACCAGATGGTCCAACATGTCCAATCGATACACAAGTACCGTGAAGCTGATCACTTTAGCCATATGAAGCAAGGCTCCAAACAAGTAGAGTAGAAAAAGTCCAAAAAGGGGCAAAAATTGAATGAATGAAAGTCAGATGAACTGGCTACCAGTGTTTTTAATGCTGATATTATGCATTGACATCAACTGTGGCTTTTAGCGGGCAATTTTCTGAAGGAGACGAGCAATCCTTCCGGCACTGAGAACGAATGCGTCGGCTAATTCGCCTACTTTGGTGTAAGATGAGCTGCGCCAGCTGGTGAACACGGAGCCACATTCGTCTTCCTGAGGGAGTGAAGAGCAAGGGAAAAACATTGGCGAGTTGAATCCACTAGAAGCAATGGCAGTAAGATCGAAATAGTTACGCCGAGAGTAGTGAGAGAAAGACGACACAGTTAAGCAGCAAGCGTGGCAAACAAAAATTGTACCACGCAACTGACTGTTGGGTTTTGGAGTATCCGCCGTGTGTTTTGGATTGCGGCATGCAATATCAATTGTGGCATCGGTTGACTTTGAAGTCATCCTGTGCCACCCGATTACTGAGACCGTATGGAAGGTTTCAGCTTTGCTCTCTCATCCTTGTGGAGTGCATGGATGGGAGAAAGACCGAAACACCCACTTCCAATGGGCTGAATAATCTAGTTTTCCAGATATGATAACTACTTGCGGTACAATGGCTAAAGTGTCTCTCACGTCCAACTAACGTGTGCAAGAACAATAACGACGACAACAACTGCACCCGTAATAAAGCGAATACAATGGAGGTCAATTTGAGTAATTAGTTGTGGAGGGAGGTTTATCCGGGTAGTTGGCGAACACTTAATAAAGCTAAGATGTGATGAAATATGATGCTGGAGAGCGATTGGATGCGCCACACATGCCACGACTAGAAAAAGCTGTTATCACACAAGCGATTCTTCAAACTCCCAGCATGCATCAAGTGCGATGACAGCTGGTGGTTTGGAAACGGGGGTTCAATAGAGGGCGCGTGGACAGAAAGCCAGTAAGACACAGCCCACGAGAGCTAACTACCAAGGAAAAGATAAGAATTTCCCGGAAACGCCATTATTTTGGCGACTAATCGACTGTAACTGATAATCGCACCAATTTCGAACCGTCTGGAATGTTCTAAGATTTGTACGTGAAAAAGCCAACTTCCTGAAGATTGGTGGGGTCAGCATGGAAATACTAATTTTGACAGTTGACCTTCCTATTCCAGAAGTCGAAGGTCAGTAAGCAAGCTATAAATACAATTAAAGTCTGCTTCGATTGTGCAGTGTATTTTGGGAACGATTAACGCGTTATTTTGTCAAGGCAAAATCATCCAACCCTGAATGCTAGCCTTCAAGCCTTGGAAGAGAATTCACATTGAATTTGCTGGTCCAGTGTAAAGCCAGTTTTTTAATTGTGGTTGTTGCGTACACCAAGTGGACGGACGTATACCTTATGAACACAACCACGACAGCGGCCACAGTATGAAAACTACAACAGGTATTTGCACAGTTCGGTTCACCGAACGTCCTGGTTTCCGTTAACGGTACACAAATTATCGCACATGAGTTTGATGCTTTTTGTCAGCGCAATGGTATCAAGCACTGTCAGTCGGCTCCGGAGCATGCGCAATCCTTTGGGCAAGCAGAAGGACTCGTGGATACCTTCAAGCGTTCACTTCTAAACCTGCGGTAAGAAGGATCGGCAGAGATCATACAGCTGTCATGTTAAGTTTTTAGGATACGCCTAACCCCGCTGCACCAGGCGGCAGATACCCAGCGGAAGCAATGTTGGGGTGTGAAATATGTCTTCTAATTGATGCAATAGGCCCGAAGGTTATATAACTGCCATTAGTGTCAGGCGTGAGCAGGAGTTTCTACCAGGGGAGCCGGGTGAACCACCAAACTTGGCAACCTGCAGTGTTGCGAAAAAGTAAAGGCCCTGTGCTGTACACGTGTTTATGGGATCGTAGTCTTTCGTTCGGCATGCCAATCAGTTACGAATACGACGGATCGAATCCACAATCTCTTCCCCCACCGAGTTGCCGTACGATGTACTGCTGGACACGTTTGAACTAACAAAAACTGTGGAGTTCTGTGAACCGACGGAAACGCGCACAGAGAAATGCCATAGAATCATTTGAAGATCCAGATGGACAACACAACCGACTCAACGTTTACAGGTGAGCCCATGAATTCATTCCTACGAGGCTGGAGAACAAAGTGTTTTCAAAGGAAGGATGCTACGTCAGGTGATTCAGTGTCTTAAAAGTGCAACGTAGTCCCATACCTCTGATCGTGGACTTTCGCTCATCCGGTGCTCTACTGTGACTCATGTGCATGAGGCAGCCAATCATGCGAGGCGATCTGTCTGACACCCTCTCACTTTACTACACTTTTCCCAGTTAATTGCATTCATAACGCTTTCAAATTCCTACTTACGCAAATCGGGTTCATCCATCAATCCTTAACACAATCAAATATCATCCTACAGGCGCGAACGCTCCAAAGTGCGCGCCACTCGTTGAGTGATCAATTCCAAGTCAAGCACAAGCATTTCAGACGACTACGACATGAGTTGCCAGAGAAAGCTTGGTAGGATGTGGCGTAGATCGCGTGCGATTTGGTGGGTGCCTAATCGCGCTCAACACTCATGTTCAGGCACGACTGACCACACTGAAGCTTCATGCATACTAAAGGGCATACTCGTGAAATACATGGCATCATGGCACAGCTGTTGAATGGATTATGAACCATTCGACACATAACTCTTGTTATCAACAATAAATCATAGTATACCACAGAAATGGAAATTATTCTCCTAGGCGGAGGTAAGTCTCAGATTGACACAACACAGTACAATGACGTAGTGGAAAAACAAATCCCATCACGACGCGAGTGGACCTTAACTTGGTGCGATGGTTTGTGTACCTCCGTTACCTATTGAGCTACGCTGGGTGGCACCTTAAAAGTACCATTAGGACTACTCATACCAAACGTGTCAGTGGTTAGGGGTCAGACTAACTCAGTCTCACAATCATCTTCGGGGGCTGGTAGAGGTTCATGGCCCTCTTCCCTTAAAACAGCCATGGGAGACAACAGGCTACGGAGTGTCTAACAGCTCCATTGCCGTAGAGCATTGTCTCTGACCGTGGGAGTGCACCACGCCGTGTTTAATGGTTTGCTACCGCGCGCCTCAATCCAGGCAGCTCCTGCAAGCCTGCCAAAGCCCACATGCGAGTAGCTGTGATTGCAGGTGCGTAAGATACTACTGTCGAAAAACATGAATTGCCCTAGATCCTCAAAAGCCGCATGTGGCAGGCCCCAAGCAGATCCCAATGAGAAACTGCAATAACCCTCTCCAGTTGGACTTGGTCCTCATCGCGTTGTGGGTCAGGCTGTTGAGCCAAAGGCTCCGGGTTGAGCCACTCAAGTGAACCTCTATATACCTCACTGTGTTGTGTGTCAGAATATTGAGTGGAAGTCTAGGGGTAGAGCACCCGAACAAAAACAGTTTCTGGAATGGGCATCCGGAGAGTCTCATCTGTCTTCTGGACCCCGTCGCCAACACTTCTCATCCTCTACCCTTACAATTCTCTTCTCCCCCGTCTATTGCGCATGGGACTGCCACTGATCTCGCAGTTGAAGCTATCAAACCAAGCTTCTCATTTCTCAATGGCTCACTTAACGTCCATACACTGTTTCAGTTCGGCCAAGATGCAGCACTAACTCTCAATATCCACTCCCTTGGTATTCGTGTATGATGTCTCCGAAACACATATACAAGATAACAGCGTCGTGACGAATCTTCGACTTTCTGCTTCCGAAACTGCTGATAACGAGTACACCGTACGCGTATTTGAGTCAACGGTTCAAAGTTACTGTGGTGTTGGTACTGCCCTCAGCAATTATGCTGAAGGCCATCTAGTCGACTGGATACCAGTGAACAGCCGCATGTGTGTTGTTCGACTTCGAAACGTTATTGGGGTCAAGGAGAACCGTCAGAGGACAACGTGCCTTTCCAGTGCTTCTGTTGATGGCCTCAATGACTGCAGGGTTAACAAGGGTTATCTGTCGAAAGGTTCACAATCCATTCAACAGCTGTGCATCTGAAGGACTCACTTCTCATAGGTAGGGTGGCTGCCTGCGTGTAAGATACGCTGCATACAATACCAGAGCTTCTACTCCTATAGGTTCGAAGCGCATGCCCTACAGTTCTCCACCGTCGTACGTGACCTAGGTGCACTGGTTCCTGTTGACGGGTTGTTTTGAGTAAATGGAAATGGCATTACAAACTGGTAACCATCAGGTAGAAGAAGCGAGTCAAACGAAACTGAAGCACGAAGTCACTGATCTGGAGCAGACTCTTCAGAGTGCGTGACTTGAACGCGTAATATGTCACATGAAAAGAGTCGGAAAAACGGACTTCGCTGATTACCTGATGATCTGCTAATGACTACATTGTTCTGAGCGATCCAAATGTTGTGCACCGCTCTTTACTGCAGGTTGGCAATAAGATCTAGCCGAGTGGCGCGGTTTGGGGCATTCGAGGCCGTATGGTGATAGTTGATGGAGTTAAAGACCATCCTGAAAAATGGATGGAGGGACCCTGTTTCCTTAAGGAGGAGTTTGAAAGCATTATGGATGCAATTAACTGTCTTGCATGGTTCATGTCACTTGACGTTAGGTCAACACAATGTCCAGTACGGTGAAGTTTTGTTGTGACGACTCTACGTCCCATCAACCGCTATCATAACAGCCAGAGAACCACACAAATTCCTACGCCGAAACAGTTCCAATAAACCCAAAACAGCTAAAACCAGGAGAGTACAGTGCGTCAGCGTGGCATCCCCAGAGTGGTGTAGTACTTTGGAATTCTATGGAAATAACCGGTGCACGGTCACTATGCGAGGCGTGCTTGAAAGGATATTTCAAAATGGTGCCAACACGTGGTCGGGTTGAAGTATGAAACTAAAACTATTAGGATGGATGTCGTCATTAGCAAGCATATTTTGGGTAAACTAAAAGAAATATGAAACACCAAACAGCAGAAAACATGAAGAGTGTCGCATGGAGTTTGGATGGCAACATGCGACTTCAAATGAAGAAAAAAATCGTTCAGAGGCCGAATTATTCGAGGCCCACAATAAGGAAACCGAACTCACTTTGATCCGGTACGCAATTCCATACCCATCATGGTGAACTGCGGCGAACCCTCCCATGGAGAATGCAGGAGCAGAGAGCGTACTGGTGGACAAAACGATGGTGTTGATTAAGGCATAGTTATCATCAAGAAATAGGTCTGGTAGGGCGATTCGATTCTGTCGATGTGCAAAATGGCGCAAAGCGAACAAATGGCGATCCCAACCTAAAAATGGAAGCAAGGAGAGGAAGCACTGAAGGAGAAACCTCTCGCATAAGATAAAGGATGCACTGGATATGAAGGTGTGAGAACATAGCTGTGGTGGGACATATGGCAACTGAAGTCAACTACAACGCGTGGATGCAACACTGCCAATTGCACAGGCGTCCAGAGGCTGAGACTAGCTCAATCCGAGAGGATAGTGCGGCGTTAGTTGTTGCAGGCATAGGCGACATTGAGAGGACTGGAAAGCAGGCCAATCGTACCGACAAAAAAGGGTACACGCATACGATGAATCCAGCAAGTAGTATGTCGGTGTAGTGTGAAATGATTGGCACTATCGGATGACAAGATAAAACGCCTAATATAAACATACCAAAGTTGGCAGATGGAACGTACCCTGACCCATAGCGGCCTCCTTCGTTAGCCGTGCGTGGCGGACGGAGCAAGCAACTAAGGCCTGCAGTAACTCGGCCTCAGAAACAGCGTTGTTTGCGGGTTTTCTCCCGCCGCCAAGCGAGTGAACTATATTTGACTCAGAGCGCATCAATTCCACAACCCGCCGGGTTTCCACTGTGGCAGAGCGAAGAGTCTCGGTGCGTCCGTGCTTGAAGGCTGCGGTGCTGCATGATTCGTAAGTGGCTGCTGGTCGACCATGCACCAAGTCATGTGCGAGCTCAGTGGGACGAATGTAACGAAAAAGTGAAACGGAGAGAGAGTGAAGCGAAACAGATAGCTAAACATGATTCAAAAGTTATAGATCAGAATCACCTCATGCTTCGCTGTTGTAAATCAACTCTAAGGATCCAGTAAGTAAATAGATATCAGCTAGTACATAGCGTGGGATCGCTAAATGCACAAGACGGACAGAGGATAATAACAAGTAGGGAAGTGACTGTAATTACAGCGGCTAAATGCGTCATGTTCAAGTAATGCGGTTCGGCAGAACCACTAAAGTCCACGAACACAGCTGCATTGGATCAGGTTGCCTTGATTCACACAGCAAAAACGAAAGTAATGATAACAAGACAAATTGAGGATAGTTTTAGGGCCCTATTTATGTAAATGGATTGCGACGCGCAACTTTAGAGGGAACCGGGATTCGCAATGAAGTGAAGTGAAGTCAAATCGGTCACTGGGACCGTAACTAATAAAGCAGAGAAATGTGGTGTTGCCAAGTCCCAACACGGTACCACTGACTCCGTGCTTGGTTGCAGTCTTTAAGTAGAGATAGCGACGCTGCAACTGAAGTCCGGGACGTAGAGGCTGCGAGCCGAGGTCAGCGAATCGCCAGCAACACATATCAAAACGGTCAAAAATGCATTGACAATAATAGTACCAATGAGAAAAATGTGTAAGAAGTGAAGCAAAGAATAAAAAACGCCACTGGTTGGCTGTGTCATGTCCGACCAAGAATGTAGCCTTTCTGGAAGTCACCGCAGAGAAAGGAGGCAAACAACAGCCTGAGTGCCTAACTTAGGGGTTTCATATAAGTAGACGCGATATTGTGAAACGATATGTGTCGTGGCAACTGCCGAGTAGTCTGCAGAGCACATGGCCGAGTCACAGGAGGCAAATTGAGTTAATCAGGGACTCAGATAAAGCGCCGGGAGGTTTGATGGGAAACAACAACGTTACTTATTTAGTCTTCGCACCCGACACGAGCGGTATTGCGTAGACATTGGTGGTTATACACGGCCGGCATCCACGTCGCTGATCCACACCAACACTGGTGGTACCGTGGTGTTGTAAATCCTTGCTTCAACCCACCTTTCCCATAAATGATTGAAGCTGTGAAAATCCTCACGAGCCTTGGTCATACATTCACCAATCTAGTCGGCAATGCGATCACAGAGGGTGATACAGTGACTATTTCTATGGCTGTTCCATGAGTGTGAAAACAGGTGCTGTATCGGCCTGGGGATGCACCTTAAGGGTGCAACACACATACCAAAGCGTGCAGCGATATACGTCAGTCAACTCGTTGCGCTTGCATAGCAGCGAACCCCGATTCAAAGAGAGCTATATCGTGCGTGTAATATATGTCTGACAATCGGTCAACTAACAGTACTACTAGCTCAGGAGAAGCAGGAGAGGGCCAGCTACAAAGTTGGAGAGGGGTTAACCCAGAAACCTTCCGCTTATCGCGGCGAAGGGATGGGAAAGTTTCTAACGAACCTTCATACGGCCCAGGTGAATTAACTGATAATCAAACTAAGCCACGAACTGCCCGTAACATGGGAACTAGGGTTGCACTGTAATTCACAGAGTCGGCACGGAAGCGACGAGTTCATGGGTGTACTGAGTCACAGCATATTCATAGTCGATTTCCTGCGGTATATGGAGAGAGTGCGACATACAAGCTCAAGTTGGAGCGTAGCTATTTGTAAAGTGAATTTTTGTCAATTCGATAACGGTGACCAACTTCGTGCTTGATTGCACATCTCAGACAGAAGTAGCTGAACGAAATTCGAACATGCTAGGCTAAAGCAATAAAGCACGAAGGTATAACAAGACAACAGTCTTGTACAGAGCGCGGAACAACTGTACACAAAATGGAAGGTAAAATGCTGTGTAAGTTGCGTTAAGTCACACGTGAGCACTAAAAATTCCAAGTTCCCGAATCGTCAGTAGCGACAGATGAATCAGAAGACAGCAGCACGCAAGCATACGGACAGGCAGAAAGCACTTGATACTTGTGTGTGAGAACTCAGACAGCAGAGATTATTGGCTAAGGAAATTAAATCTACCAGAAAATAGCGAACAAATGCGAACCAACTTATATAATGACGGAAGACAGTCGCCGGCAAACTGAGCAAAGCTGTCATTCTGTGTCCGAGCCATGCCCGGAGCATGACAATAGTGCGTACAGCAGCGGAGGATTAGCCGTGTAATAATACGAACAGTAATTTGACCGTGTAAACTGCTGTCGCTATCACCCTAACCCCGCGGCATAAGCTACCGACATCCCGGTTACCTTATGGAATCTAAGGAACTGTGCACTATTGGTAGACGTCGACGGGATCAAACGACTGCTCGTCATCCTATTGGATGAGAGGGGACTACACCATTGAGTCCGGCAATTCGAAAGGTTTCAACCGCTATAGTACTTCCTTAATGTTTTGGGAAGGCAGTCGCTGTTGGCAGACTGTGGATATATTGCCAATTCAACAGTGACTCGCTGGAACAACAACAACAACAACAGACCCTTAACATTCACACTCATAGCTGCGGCTGTGCTGTACGAACCGAATGCAAGCAACCGCAACGTATGTTGGTTAGCACAAGATATCAGCGGTGTATTGATAACTGACAGTTCGGAAAGATACGAAGTTCACCGAGCAGACATCACCGGGGGGGGGCAAACAATCATTCAAACAATGACGATCTTGTGGGACTGAAGCACTTGACAACTGGCTCAGGATGACAAGGATAAAGCGTAATCACTACTGGATAACACAAAAATGCAATTGGCTCCCGAAGCGATGCAGGTCGAGCAGTGGCAAGCAAAACAAACCATCAATCACAAGTCGCACTATCTGAGAATCGTCATGACCAGTCGTACTCTATGGATAATGCATAGTTAATTATGAAAAGGATTTTCATCGGATTCCAACACCTGCTCTGCCTTTTGATGGTTGTGCAACAAGGGGTGTGGGAAAGTCTACAGGGTGTAAGTGCAAGACGATATGGTGCTGTCAGTGGAGATATACTTGAAAGCTCAACTGCATCATAGCATCTGGGCTGACTTGCGTTTTCTTGCACAAACTCTTCGACAAACCGTTGTGTTGAAGCGCATACCGCAAAACAATATCTCGGCGACGGGTGTTATAGGCTTCTCGACCAGGTAACAGCCGATCATGAATGAATGCATCGTCGAGAACCCACTCCAATCGGCGCACAGAAGGTGTCATGAGACTGTAGAAAAAAAGGTAGTATGTGTACAGAATGTTAAACAAAACGACAAAAAGTGGCAAAATACTGAAAAGCGGGGATCACCAAAGAAGAAACCAGTGAATCGGTAATACAAGAGCCACTTTTAAACAATGTTCTCATGGTGGAAGAGAAAACAGAAACAAGTGGCAGCCACAAAGAGAGAAGCTACCACTATCCTTCTAAGCACATGCACATAGGTGGCTACATCTGGTATGCCCCCTGCTGTGATAAACATTAGTTGTTTCGTCCGTCTGCGTTAGCCATGAGTAAAGGTCGGAATGCTGCCGCTTTTGGCTGGCGTGCGTGGTCGGTGACTTGATGTCTACGAAGTGATCGTAGACTCTTGATGCTAAGAAGCAACAAACTAATTCTTCGACAAGTTGTGGTTGGCACAAGTAGAATGCCAAACACTAAATTCATGTCACAACGAAGCAAATGTCTGTAGTTAGTCAATCGTTACACAAGAAGTCGCACCCGGTACACATGAGTCCACAGTTTGAAAAGTGCGTGAGTTCTAGTGCCGTCTGCAAGAAATGGCATTTTCAGCTATGTGTAGAGATAACATATGGATGACTAATAAAGCGCTTGCAAGGTAGCCCAAAAAACAAACTGTCATGTGACCAGACAATTTGTACTTACAGTTTTCAACTTGTCCGTGTCGTAGAGGAGAAACATGTGGGAGCAAGTACGGTTTAACCCGATTAGACCGGTGGTAAGTATCCTAATCCTTCCATATTCTCAAACGTCGCTGCCGTGCAAGATAAACGTATAAATGTGCGTGAGATCAAGTTTGATGTGTATACAGTTAAGTCGCAGTGATTTGAGATCTAAAATGCGGTTGGACCAGTTACTACGGATTGCACTTAAAAATTAAGAGGCGAGAGGAGAACAAACAGGTTAACAGAAACCCGGCTCGAAGAGGAATGAAGTGGATTATTATACTCGAATACATGAGTTAAAGTCGGGAAACAAGAGCGTCACTGCTTCGGTCTTTGGCTACACTCTGACGTAGTATCCATTTTAGGAATAATTACAGCCTGGAAAAACCCAACGCGCTTCGCCTACGCGTACAGTGACCGATTGGGAGGAATGAGAATGAAGAATGTGTCAGCTTATACGCCGTAACGGCGCTTCGCTGCCGCGCGACCACCACCAGTCGCGCGCGGGCTGAGTATACCGCGAGGACGCCCACCCCTACGCGGAAGGATGGACGGTCACGCAGATTAGTGAGCACATGGACCACTGTCATTGGCGGTTCCGAGTTGCTGCAGCCAAGTACCGTAAAAATTTATGTCGGCGCTACGGATGTCCGGCGCGTATGCCGACATTCGGGTAGTCAAATATATGTGCTACTGTTGCATGAGCTAGATTCTACAAGCAAATGTACCGGTGGATTACATAGTCTGGCGAACACTTCAGAGGCGGCAGGTAGCACGGAATTGTTTGCAGGTGGTCCGTCAGTAAAGTCAAAGAGAAAGAAAGGACGACCACACGGAGTTTTCACTAGCAGTGATGAAGATAAGAAACAACTTCCCATAGACGTTTAAACGAAGTCGCATAGAGTAGTTGATGTGATTCGGAAGTGGAAGTAATCTCTCTCTGACACCCCACTCATCAACACGCAACGACACTAACGGTTGAGGTCACTAGAGTCAAAGGCAACCCCCAAAATCAAGGTGTTAGATCTGCATAGTTCTGTATGATTCTGGCCAAACTGATTTCGTTCCCTGCAAGCTCCAATCGCAACCGAAATTAGCAGTCAACGGATTGATGCAAAAGTGTGCTAGAGAACAGCTATCGATATGAGTACAAGCTGTGTAAAATCAACTCAGAAATGTTCACGTTTCAGCTACGGCAGTAGCTCTGATCACCAATTCAATTCCGCTAGCCAATAAGTAGTAGGCACGCATGTCACATGATAGAGGTGAATGTTCTTGAAACGACTTTATGGTTCGGCTGTACATCCTTGGCGCAAATAGCTTTCTCATTAGGGTTTCCATGGAGATTTCACTCATCTCGTATACAAGGCAGAAGACCTGAGTGCGTGAAGATAGTTGAACACACGATTCCCTAAGAACCAATCACCAATGTTGCTCCTGCAGCGTGAATGCACAATGCCAGTGGAGATAAGACACATTGAGTGAAATGCTAGCAGATACCGAATGAAGTAATTGGTTAAAACAAATGTACAAGAGATCGAGGCGGTGCCGTAAGCGAAGTAAGGTACAGCCACACTGTACACTTTAAAACAGAATCAAAATAGCGCACCAGAGTATGCGCAAAGTTCTTTCTTAATAAATATGCAATCATCTGGTGTAGGCTTCCATTGTCCGTAAAATCCTGCGCGTTCCCGCTTGTGTTTCATGATCGGTTAAACAAACTTCTCACCATAGACAAATCACTCGAGCTGTCCTGAATAAACATACCATAAAAAGAAGCCTATTGGAGTGGGCTAAATAGTATATAACGTGCACAGAAAATGATGAACACAACCAAAACCGAGTCGGACAACCAGCGTAAACACTAATTCATTGGAAGGTCGGATATTACAGCCCCTATCTCCAAATTTACAGCTCACCTTGTCATTTAGTCATTACTAAACTACCGTAGTAGGTGGCTGCAATATCTACCATTAACTTGTGCAAACACAGTCACACTAGCTGAATGATCACGGTCTTAAACTCCATCGTATTAAAATGCTGACACTCACCATCAGGCTTCGCTTTACTATATGGTAATACTAACATTGGTAAAGTAGCAGCTTTATTAGTTCCTTTTCTCCATTTAGTATTATAAGTATAAATTATCTATGCACGTCTCCATCAAATCATAAAGTCAGAGTTTCGTGCTAAACTTAACACAATCGTTAAGTTCTCTAAGCACAGTGGAATCAAAGTGTTCGGCGACAATGTTCCACCTCCGTGGTGCATTGTATTCCAGCAATTGTGCTGACTTCAGGGGGAGTATTGGGCCCCTGTTTGGTAATCCACCAAACAAATACGCATGAACTGAACATTCAGTCAACGCTCCCCAATGGGCGCGATTCCCTAAATTCGCCCCACTGCCTTGCGGGTAGGTTATTTAGCCAAAGGCTCGGGGTGGAGTCCCCTAAGTCAACTCCCTACTTCGGCTTTGGCAACCGGGTAGTATCACGCCCTCTCACAAAACCATGGACTGTATTACAACGCGCTCATCAGCTACCGTTCCTGCTACTCACTTTCACGCTACTTCATCACACGCCAATTATTTGTTTGCTAACAATCCTCACTTTCGGTTACTCGATTCATGTGTTCAGCAATATGGCTGCGATTCCGGTTGCTCCGCAGATCAAGGAGTTCAACCTATGGCTCTCCTTCGTCCCCGATCCTCGTTCCGTCTGGTGTGCTTCAACGTTCGGACACTCATGCAGAATGGACAGCAAGCCGGTCTAGCGCGCACCCTAGATTCCCTAGACATTGATGTCTGCTGCCTTTCAGAAATCCAATTGCAAGATCCCAGCACTGTGCTTAAATTGACATCCCCCACTGACCACGAAGCCAGATATCACCTGCGTCTTTCTGGAGATCCAGAAGCAGCCTCAGCGGGTTTGGCTGGTGTAGGTATAGCACGGAGTGGCAAGGCCGAGGCGGCACTACTGGACTGGTTCCCGAGTAACAGCCGACTGGGTGCAGTTAGGCTTCGGGGTTCATGTAGAATCAACAGGCACCGCGAAGAGAGACGCAATCTGTTTGTGATCTCCGTGTACGCTCCAACTGACTGCAATGGCAACTCGGTCAAGGACGAATTCTCCCGAGATCTACATGAGCTCATGACTAATGCTAAAAAGTCGGATGTCGTTATCCTTGCTGGGGATTTTAATGCACGGGTTGGCCGCCTGTTACCATACGAACGCCACCTTGGTGGTCATCACTCGCTCGATGAGAACCGCTCTGATAACGGAGAGAGACTTCTCACATTGTGCGAAGACAACCGTCTGTTTCTTTCGAGCACTAACTTCAGGCGTACGAAGAAGCGTTCCGCAACGTGGCGTCTCCCTTCTTCAACACAACCGTGGTCTCAAATTGATCACATTGCAATTAGCTTCAGATGGCGCGGCAGCGTATTAGACTGCAGGTCCTTTTGGTCCACCTTCGTTGACTCAGATCATGCTCTGGTCTGCGCGAAAATCTGTATGTGTTTTGGAGGATCCCGAAACACGAAGCACCGCAAGATTGATGTAAACAGATTAACTGATTCCTCTGTCCAGGAGAGCTATCAGTCTTCACTGGCATATGCACTCAGTTGCAATCCACCGCGAGAAGTGGAACAACACTGGATTTGTATCCGGAAAGCGATGACCATTTCCGGACAGTCATGCTGCGGTCTAACTCGACGCCCTTTGAAATCTTGGATCTCTGCTCGTTCTCTGGAGCTGTTCGAACGCCGCGAAGATATCCCCGCGGAATCAGATTGCAACGAGCGGCGCCGTTCTGCCAACCGGCTGCTCAAACAAAGCCTACACAAGGATCGCGAGACATGGTGGTCTGAGCGTGCTTTAGAGATGGAGACCGCTGCCCTCTCTGGCAACACTCGCAGGCTTTTCCAACCCATTCGGTCCAATGGCCTCAGGTAGCCTGGTGTCAGTGAGGTCATTTGTGAGGTGGATGAGTCTCCGATCAGCCACCAACAGAGGCGTATGGACCGCTGGGCCGAGCAATTTCACTCGCAGTTCAACTGGCCTCCACCATCCATCAGTACATGCAGTACATCTTGTTGTCCACCCTGGCTCGTTCCATTGAATCCACCCAGCGAAGCAGAAGTCTGCCTCGAGATTCGACGCTTGAAGCGCTTCAAGGCTGCCGGCTTAGACGGACTACCTCCGGAGCTATTCAAGTACGGCGGTGTGGCGATCATTAACCAGCTAACCGCGCTGTTCGCAAAAAATTGGCATGAAGAGAAAGTGCCTTCCTCTTGGGGCGAATCAGTTATTGTCCCAATTTTCAAGAAAGGCGCTCGTACTTCATGTGCAAATCATCGCGGGATTAGTCTTATTTCGGTTGCCACTAAACTACTGGCATCCATTCTGCTTCGTAGACTATCCCCAGTACGTGAACCATACTACCGTGAAGAACAAGCTGGTTTCCGTCCTGGCCGCGGATGCGTGGATCAAATCTTCACGCTCCGCCAGCTCCTCGAACATCGCCACATTTATCAACGGCCCACTATCATCGCATTCCTAGACATACGTGTCACTTTTGACTCCGTTGATCGTCCTGCTTTATGGTGTTGCTTACTAAAGAACGGGGTGCCAGAGAAATATACCGCCATCTTCCGAGCACTTACCTTCATACATCCGGCAGAGTGAGAGTCTATGGCAAGCTTTCCTCGCAATTCACTGCCAAGCGGTGTGCGACAGGGCTGCCCTATGTCCCCATTCCTCTTCAACTTCGCAATCGAAGACGTTCTGTCGAATGCCCCAGAAAATTCCCAATGCTTTGGCCTAGAGCTTCTACCGGGTGAGCGCGCGACCGACTTAGATTATGCTGATGATATCGCCTTACTTGGTGACGATCCTCAGGGTATGCAACTTCTTCTGGATCGTTTGGCGGTTGAAGCATCCAAGTATGGCATGAGCTTCGCCCCATCGAGGTGTAAAGTACTGCTCAAGGATTGGCTTTCACCTGCTCCCGTGCTCCCTCTCGAAGGTGCACAACTTGAACAGGTGGATAGTTTCGTCTACCTTGGGAGCTGTGTTTCTACTGACGGCACTATCAACAAAGAAGTTTCGCTTCGTATCGCTAAAGCTCGATCAACATTTGTCAATCTGAGGCACTTGTGGCGTCGTCGTGACGTCTCACTCTCACTAAAGGGCCGCATTTACAGCGCATCAGTTCGCTCAGTATTGTTGAATGGGTGCGAGTCCTGGCCGATTCGCGTAGAAGACATGCGTCGTCTTTCTGCCTTCGATGCCGGTTGCTTACGGAGGATCGCTCGTGTTTGGTGGCAACACCGAGTTAATAGTAATGACGTTCGACGTCGCATCTTGGGGAAGGCGAGTATTCCCTTCAACAAACTGGTTTTGTTGCGCCAGTTGAGATGACTCGGTCACGTCCTACGCATGGCACCTGAGCGTCTACCGCGTCGCGCTCTATTCGCTCATCAAGGCCCTGGCTGGAAGCGACCGCGTGGTGGTCAGCCTTCCACTTGGCGGCAGCACATGAAATCGCTGACGTCGTGTCTAGCCGCTGTTGGATTCATACGTCTTCCAGAACGGGGACCCAAAGATGAGGAGTGGCAATGGCTTGGGACTCTTGAAGACATGGCCCGCAACCGGAATCAGTGGAAGAATTGTGTACAGTATTGTATTGATTCGTATGTTTAATACTACCGATATTGAAAATGACAAAAAAAGAAAAAAATCGGCGTGTGACAAACAAGCTAAAAAAGGTTTGGTCGATTTTTTGTCAAAATGTTCCATTCTTCTTGCGGCATATTAGCTGAAGTGTGTTGCCCACCTTCAACTACCATGCCACGATGATTATGGCGCAATGACTGTCTCCTATCCACTGATCTCCATGGCTTTATTGGCTCTATGTCTAGTTGCTAGACTGTTGAGATTACATATATACATACAGTGGAATCATTGGAAAGCTTTAGCTGAGAAAATATTCCCAGGGGAGACAGCAAAGTAAAATGTTCATCGCTGCTTCAATCAGGTTTTTTCCACTTATATTTTTACCGATACTGCCTAAACTATACCTCATCTGTAATTCAATTAATAGTTATTCTCCTCTTCACTTTGGCATGTTACTCTGTCCATATACTGAGCGCCTGAAGAATTGTGACTTAGCCTAAAAACGTTTACGTAGTGATTTGTCTTTTCTTTGCGGAACACATCCTGGGAAATATTGCTGGATTTGAAAATATGCATGCTCGGCAAGTAACAATCTAGTGAAACCAATGTGAAACATCCCTAAACACTATCATTGGTCCATGTGTGACAAACCGTGTCTCACCTTAAAGTGAATCGAGTTAGTTATTACTGATAGTGTCTTTAATTCCTCATATTTATACTCTTCCTTATTTCATTGTTGGCCGCGACTAGACTGATCTGAGATGTTAGACTGACGCCGCTAATAATTATACCCACGAAAAGCGTATTGACAATGGTTCACTGGCGTCTAAGGAGTGCCATGCTTGAAATGAGTAGAACAATAGAACGTGATGGCTGGCTTGTTAGTCCATAACTTATGCATAAAAACAGCAATAAAGGTGTGTTAAAGAGGTGTTGGCATACATATTGGTACGCCCCACCAGCACACGGCTAGGTGGGGCATGGAAGTGCACGTGAAACATTTCGATGGAATACCCTACATGGAAGCAGGTCCACAGGAGACGGTTCCACGGATAACCGTAGTACTTTACTTGAACATTTGACAATTCGCCATTTGTAATTGTTCCAAAGTTTTCAATCCATCTGACATATTCAACTGCAGTTTACTCCAAATTCGTTTGTAAACCGCACTGAAAAACAGTTAGCTACTAGATGCGATCCCGCAGTACCAATTTGATAAGACCACTGAGTTGTACTGTGTCTCGCAGTGTTGAGAAACATGCCAGTTATTATTATTAGTATTATTATTAGTATTATTATTATTATCAATTACGTCATGATTTTAATATATACAAGCAGAAGAAAGAGACCTGCCCAACCTGCTAGCCAAGTCCTCTGGACCGACCACCGGATAGGCCTCAGAGCGTTCGTAGATATTCTCACCAAGACGAACCACTGCCACTCCGTCGCCCCAGCTGTGTTCGAAATTGATGGCGGCCCGACCGGCGCGGTCGATCAGCAAGCTGACACTCTTGTCGAACCATCTGGAACCAGCGGGTCCGGCGAGAAAATTGAGCAACTGAAAGAAACAAGATGAGAGAACTCGGACTGTGCACTGAGCAAGATGAGACAAAGTGGAGGAGAAATATTCGCACTCCAGTTCCTAGCATAACAAAATCGAGATTGACTGTCAACTGTGATCCGACCGCCGAGATGCGGTGGATTTGGTTATCTTGGTTCATAGAGCGATAATAGTAACTCGAATAGAAAGACGGACCAGACAAGTAAAACAGTCAAGAGAGGAGTTAAATGCTAGAGAAAGGAAAATAATGCAAGAACATTATTGACTTGGCAACTGTACCACACCCGAAAAGGTAGCTAGTAACCGAGAAAAACGAGGTTGAGGCCTAATTCAGGGGATCGAGATAACCCAATTCGCAGTTGGCCTGCAGAAGTGAATATGCGTCTGCTGTCACATGTCTGACATCACCTGGAGTGCATCCCTGGTTTGGCTGCGTTTAGGGCGGATTTCGACAAGGTGCCAACATGTCGAAAACGGCCATAACGATTACTGGCCTGAGAGACATACTATTCATTGTTGAGGAAAACGAGATACATGGTCTTCGTGACAGCACTAGGCTCAAAGAGTGGTTTCATTCCGCTCAGATACCACTTGTGTACCCCCGGCATTTATGTTTGTCAAATTCCACAGAAACGATGTGAATGTCGAAGGAGTGTGAGTTGGAGCGCCACGGAAACAGTATGTATCAGTGGGAAATATGCAGAGAGGTAAGAAGCGAAGTTGTTAGCACGCAAGTACGACTCACAACATCCCGCATACGATCCGACAGCGGTTCATCGTCAAAGACTAATGCGATCAACGCCGAATCGATAAATGCTAAGTTGTCGTGATTTTTCAGGGCCAACAGACGTTGACGTGCAGCAAAGGCATCATCCCGGGGTAACGTGGTGATCACACCCATGTTTGGGGGGTTTGGACTTGCCGGTTGTAATAGGATAAATCGGATATTGGTGAGCAGTTGAAGAGGCGGAATCGGATTACCCTGTGAATTGACAGACGTGCAGAAACAAAGGACGTGAATAAGGATGAAGGAAGCAAATGAGGTGAAATGCTGGATCAATTCAATATTATTGGTGAGAGATGTTAACGTATAGAAAATGATCCTTGTTCTAAAGTCGAAGTCCCATACGACCAGCGATTGAGCACGGGACCTGCCACTTGACTGGTACAAACTGTATTATGAACATCATACATTCATTATACATGTTAGGTTAGAGGTAGAAAACTCCTCAGACAATGTGCCTCAATAGATAAGAAAAGAAAAAACATGCAACAGATGTGTAATAAACAAACAGGGAAGAGTATTGCTTACAAGATAGCAGAAGAATGAGTTAGACAAAGCAAGTCAAATTCGGCACAGATAGATGGAGTTTGATGTCTATCATGTATGCAAGAAAGCACTGGACAGCATTTTCATCATTTCGAGTGTCGCCCAGCTAAATTAAACTAATCACGAGTCCAACATAACCCCCCACCTTCCCTTTGAAATCAGTAAGCAGACTAAACTAGTATGGGAGGTTGTTACTTTGGAGGGGAGAGTTGTCCCCTCCTTTGTAATGTGGCAACGTGAAAGCTAGTGAAGAGCGAGCCAAGCTATACCACATGTCAGTCGTTGCAACCCTCCCGGACACAGTGATCTCAATCAGTGACTCGTAAGAACGAGGTCTTAAGCGCGGCAAACAAGACGCTCAACAGCAACGAGTCGCCAAAGGAAGAAACGGTCGATCAGTGCTTTCCCGGATGTGTTATGATCGTATGATTGTCTAACTGAGATGGACCTAACTTATAGGGCAAAACACATTAAAAACAGAACACCTTACTCTGAATGAACACGTGCGCGCTTTGGCAAACTGCTTAAAAGCAACCTCTCATGGTTGGCTGGATCATGTCCTGCGTATGACCGTTGACCGGCTTCTTCGGTATGCATTAGAGCCGTCGCTATACCAAGATGGGCAAGGCCGCTAGGTGGCTAGTCCATGAAGTGGCATAATGACATGAAGAAATTGACTGAGAGACTTGATCAGCCTGGTGCATTCCGTCTTCGTGGATGTGACTCCGGTATGGTCCACACCAGTGGTGGAGACTACCAAATATGGCACTGTCACGCAATCAGGGCATTGCGGCATTGGGTTTCTTGCATCTAACTATCAATGTTCATTCCATCCCTATTAGCTCTAAAGCTTTTCTGTCCTGACTCCAATTTCCTTACGTTTTATTCGCATTAAAGCTCATGTTCTTACCGTTGTTGTTATCAAACGTTGTTTGGTGTTATGTCATTTACTTATGGCCAATGTTGCAATTTTTATGGCGACATAAGTCGTGGCAACTGGATCAAGTGCATTTCAGTGCCTGGATCATGGTTGTTCCACTGAACTGTACTGAACTATAGTAGACTACAATCCATAGTCCTAGTGCTGCCATCGGAATGACCGTGAATGCGGTCTCTAAACGTCAATGGTCATACAGCGGTGCTGGAGCGAAACAGCGGCCACAAGCTAGGGCAGAATATACGACGCTCTGGAATTTATAGCCAAGGAAGCATTTGAGAATGAGCTTTTGTGGACGGCCAGAAAGCCCAAGTTATCTGCGCTTGGTGTGTGCGCAAGCGCCAAGTGACCGCAGCCGCGAAATCGCCACAGACTAAGTTGGATTAATGTCAGGGCATAATTCCAGGCGACACACATCCTAAGTGGGAATGCTGGAGATTTTCCAGAAAATTTATTAGAGAGTATGTTCAAACTCGATACTAGGCTAGAGATGAAGCTTAACATTCCGCGTAACTGAGAGTCGACGAGCAGCCGCTTCAGAAAGGCATGAAGTATATGCAGGTTAGATGCTGATACACTACACAGTGCTCAGTAACAATAGGTCTAAGATGACCACGGCGCCATCAGAGTCGGGTGATAAGACGGAAAGGCGCAAATGATGTGGCTCGGTCATGTAATAGCGGAGGCATCAACGGGTAACCTCTACATCCGGGATAGAGTCACAATTCCGCTATATCTACCTGAAAAGCGCAAACTGGTGAGAAACTGAGTTGTGAAATGCAGTGTTACGAGTGGACAACACTTGGCAGTTATCTAGAGTGACACGTCCTAACCAACATATACGACGGTTACCAAGCTGCCAACAGACAGTCAGAAATTTGGATACAATCGTGGATGGTTAGAAACAAACAAAACCCGAGTTGGTCACACTCACACTCGGGTCCAGCACGTCAAACACGTACATCTCCCCCTGCCGAATGACCAGCACATGGCGAGCGGAAGGCTTGCTGAACAGCTTATCCTTGCAAAGTTCGGGAATGCGAGTCGCGTTGAACATGTTAGCGTACTGCGATGTGTCCAGTGGATAGGCCTATGTGAACGTCAGATGAAACGGAAGGAAAACAAGCAGGTACACAGAGAGGAGAGGTCGGTAAGACGAAATAGAATCTAGTGTAATGCAAAGAAACTGCAGTGGCATACATAACGTGATCCTATTCGATGCAGTAACGCAAACGAACAGGATGGTGAGCGCAGTAGTGCCTTGTAGATCACAAGGCCACAACAATAGTGGTAACTGGCCAGGTGAAGTCCAGGTGGCTGCAGAATGCAATTGCACGTAATGGTAACCATTAAAGCCAATTTAAAATAAGGTTTGTGCTGTCTAATCGGTTCATCTCAAGCATTTACACTACGGCTGCGAACGCGACAGATGACAAAGTAAATGGAAAATACATAAGGAAGGAGCAAGATGAAACAAATACACAAAGCTCACTAAAACAAATCGCGCATGGTACGTATAACCTTAGCTGTGTACCGATTAAAGGCGATAGTTAAGGTGAAATATCATCATCATGAGGCGAGAAACACACCACAGCTAATGTGACGAAGTAAAAAATACAAGAGATTAAACAATACAGACAAAAAACTATAGCAAAGTAACAATATGCTAAATATCACATTACGCATACAGTTTCAGATCGATGTTGGAGGGGGAAGCTAAAGGGGAGAGGTGGGACAAAGTGACTCACAACACAAACCCCACGGAGGTCGGCTTTTCGCCATGTTAACAAGTGTGTCCAACCAGACAGGTTCATCATCCATCGGACCCAAGCCAGGCAGTTGGAGAACACCAACTGACACCAAATCCGAAGTGAGGGATTTCACTCCACTTAACCAAGTTATTGCCTGGCATCCCCGCCACATTTACCATTCAGATCCCAGGCGCGCAAGCAAGACACGACGCGGCAGTCGGTGTGCTGGTACGCGCAACACGTGGCCCAGCTATCGCAGCCAGCTACTTGATATAATGGTGCTGAGCGAATCAATCGCTCTTTCCGCACCAAATATGCGGAGCTGAACACGCTCATTGCTCACGCAGTGTTCATCTCAGGTATGCTATGCCACGAAGACAACCATGATCGAACGTGACTAGCCACTTTAACTCCGTGGACTTGATGTGCCAGGTTTCGAAACCGTACAGGAGGGTTGGACAGGCGGATGCATTGTAAACTATGCGCTTTAGAGAAAGAGTGGTACCACACCAGTGGCCGAGATTGGCAAAAGCGACTCGAGCTTCCGCTATACGGATCGTGATCTCGTCTTTAATCCCACAGGCACTAACAGTGCTGCCCAAATACTTGAATTTCTGGACAACTTGTAGCTGGACACGACGAAGAGTCAGCGCAGGAGCGGGTCCTTGCCAATCATAGGGAAGGACCTTGCCTGCAAGAGTCGAGCTCCGTGTTTACCCTGCGATCCCCCACATGTGACACTTGCGACACATTCTCCTTGCGCCCGTCCGTAGATAACGAAGCTTTAAATGTTGGTCAAGCAGATGTAAACATTGTTTTGGGTCTCCAGACTGAAGCTACCCTGATGAAGCCCAGTCAACAGCTGGATGTGCGCAGTTAGATTGGCTAGCTCGTTCCAGACTTCGAAGTAGCGCGGGGAAAACGGTGCCTGCTTGTCACTGCGGCCTACGCGCCCACGAACTGTATCACTGAATCACTCACCAATTTAACGATCTCCTTATTACAAAAAAGTACAGATAGAATGGTGCTTGTTGGTGATCTCAAGGCCCAAATCGGAAAGATGTCCGTTGATGAGCTTCATCTAAGCGGCCGACATGGTGTACGCTTCCATAATGATAACGGTGAGTGACTTCTTCAGTGGCATTACATCCGTTGTTAGAGCACTGCCATGTTTAGTTGCGACCTACCGTAGTCGTGTTCCTGGACATAAAAGTTGCCTTTGATCCCGCTGATCGATTTGCCTTTGGGACTGTCTGCACATGAAGGTGGTGCCCGAGAAATACACATTATCAGAGCGCTTCACGAGCATAGTTCGAGCAGAGTGAGGGTCTATGGTAAACTGTCGCCGCCCATCAATATCTCTAACGATGTGAGACAAGCTTGCCTGCTGTCACCTTTCCTCTTTAACTTCGTCATTGAAGAAGTCATGGAAAGAGCGTTCGCTGGATAAGGCCTATGAGGTGTGAAGCTGCTTTCTGATGAGTGACTTCTTGACCGGAAGTATGTTGACGACACTGACCTCATCTGTGATAGGGCCAAAGGTGCAAGGCAGTACTGGACAGATCAGCACTGGCTGTCAAATGATTTGGGCTGTTTGCCTCCTCGGAATGCAAAGTTCTGCTCCAAGATTGGCAGCGAGGAACACAACTACAGTGGGTCGCAAATAAACATGGCAGTGCTCTAACAACTGACGTCATACGAAGATGGGGTCAATGCAGTCTCGATTTTGACGAAACGTGACGTGCTCCTCGCAATTCTGGCACTAACGGAGGCTAGTCAGTGTACGAAGGACGACAAAGGCAAGTAACCTGGAGGCGATGGAGACCAGACTGATTCATCTATTATTGCCGAGTTCTGAACGGGACCCTGCCCTGAGAATAAGGACTATTACGGAGCGGTTCCAGTCGGTTGGGACGGTTTTCTGCTCCCACATTTTCGGCAGGTCTGTCGAAGTTTAAATGCCCCTGATGCCTTATTCAATTTCAACAGTCTGATCTCACGTTAGATTTCTGCTCATGAGGGTGTATCCACATGGACAGCCCAGGGAGTAGGGTGATCAATGGCCGCTGGAGAAGCTGGCAACTCTCACTGACTGAATTGCTTCTCAATATTTGAACTTACGCTCCAAGCGCTTTGACAAGCTGTGAATCGGCTGTCCTCTCTCGTCGCGCATGGTCTCGATAACACCAGGTCTCCTGCTGCCCGTTTCCCGAATCAAACGTAGTAACTTAAGAGAGTTACCAACGGCAGCGGCTACAACAACAACAACAACAACAACAACTATTACTACTACTACTTACTACCGCCTATTAGGCTGTCATCCTATTGGGTGACAGATATGAAGGTGTGGAAGGCATGTTCACCATTGGCGGAGTCAGTTAAGGAACTCTTGCCATTGGCCAAACTATCTTCTCCGCGTCTCTGTGCAGTCATGTGAGGTTACTTGTTTCGTCTCCAGTCTCAGCTCGCGTGTACACATCTGCCGGCTAGTTGCTCTAGGCCATACAGATCAGAAATTCAAACCAGCAGTTTGCGCATGGGGCATAATCGGTGAAAAGCATTTTGTTTATTTCGATGAGGAGTCAAAATAAATACGATTTGTTATAACAGAGACGGCACCAAGCGCACCACTGGTGATAACCGCGATTTATGCTCCATAAGGAGGCGAGCTACGGACGGCATGGGTTTTGTGAACACTGACATGGACAGACAGTACCCGGTCCAGCGATCAGTGACTTCATTTTCCAATACCCCGCCATTGACTATCGTTCTTCATTGTCGATCGTACACATAGGATGTAGTCTTCCTAAAGCACTCCAAGGGAGATATTACCATCGCCATCAACAACACACGTTAGCTAAGGGCGAGTAAACGCATAAGAAAAGGTACCGTTATAAACAATACGGACGAAAAGAGAAAAAGAGACAAGTAACATAATGCTAAATATCATATTATCCTTTGAGGCCGGCTCCTCGCCATGTCAACTAATGTGTCCAACCAAACGTGCTCTTCCTTCTTCGGAATCCAGCCTGGCAGTCAAGAGTTACCAACCTCGAAGTGAGGGTTTTCATTCTTCCTGACCAAGTCATCCATCCATCTCTCATTATATTCCATTCACAACCCGGTCGCGCAAATAATGTATGTCGCGGGAATCGGTCTGCTGGAATGCGCCTGGTGCGTGAGATAATGATGAGGAGCGGGTTCGCTCGTTCTACCCGCGGCAAATACACGACGCCGAACACGCTCATTGCTTACACGATGTTCCCGCCAGCTGTGAGCTAAGCTGCGAAGGCAGTGATGGTCGTACGTAGCTAGCCTCTTTATATATGTCGCCCTGATGGGACAGATTTCGCAACCATGCAGGAGGGTTGAACGCACACCTGAGTCGTAAACTCTGACTTTCAATGAGAGTGAAGTCGCATCGACGCCAAAAATGACGGAGATTGGCAAAGGTAGCTCGAGTTTCCGCTATACGGTTCGTGACTTGCGAGTAATGGTTGACTGTGATGCGTGGCAGTAAAAGCCGAAACGAAGTTGTCTCGCCGATGCCCCCAATCATTGCACGATAGCCACCTATTTGTGAAGGTATGTTGTTGAAAAGGTGTAGGTGTTTTGACTCTGGGTGTTTGCTTGGGAATTAGGGTTTAACACTAGGAGTGCCTTCACTCCCTCTAATTATTTTTCGCTCCGTAGATCACCATGGTTGTGTGGCAGTGAAGCATCAGTTCAAATAGTTGATGTGCTGCTGTTGGCGATAATGAAAGAACAGTTATGGAAAACAATGATTGGAGCCTTGTGATATTCTCGTCGGAGTAGTTTCGTCAAAACTGGTTTAACTGTAGATGAAATAATACAAATTTAAAAGACTAGTCCAAACTGTTAATAAGAGCTGAATTTAACATGGAAAGCAACTGCCCTTTGTGTAAACAGCGGCCAGCTCCACATGCAACGATGACTTCATTTCGCTGAACAAACATCATCATCAATACACGTTAGCTAGGAATGAGAAACACATTTCAGCT
This sequence comes from Dicrocoelium dendriticum, assembly GCA_944474145.2. Classification (NCBI taxonomy): domain Eukaryota; kingdom Metazoa; phylum Platyhelminthes; class Trematoda; order Plagiorchiida; family Dicrocoeliidae; genus Dicrocoelium; species Dicrocoelium dendriticum. Next base: position 174,626,014 of record OX104063.1, read on the forward strand.
AATGTGCCACAATACAAAAAGAGAGTAAAAAGGTACACTAAAAATTTCAAGCAAGTAATATGATGTTAAATATCATGTTATGCGTTTTGCATGAGATCGGAATTGGAGGGGGAGTCTAAGGGGCAGAGAGGTGGACGAATAAACTCACACCACAAGCGCCGGCTCTTCGCCATATCAGCAAGTGTCCAACCAAACATGTTCATCATCCTTCGGACGCCAGCCAGGCAGTCGGGATGCACCTACCGACGCCAGCTTCGAAGTGAGAGCTTTCATTTCTCTCGACCAAATCATCGTTTGACCTCCTCACCTCCTCTTCTAACTACCTCCCCGGCGCGCAAACAATGCACGTCGCGGGAGTCGGTGTTCGGGCATGCGCAGCACGTGACCAAGCCATCAGAGTCTGGTGCGTGAAATAAAGGTGTTGATCGGTTCACTCGCACTTCCTGCACCAAATACGCGGAGCCGAACACGCTCATTGCACACGTGGTGCTCCCACCAGACATGAGCTAAACTGCGAAGGCGGCGATGATCGAACGTGACGACCTCTTTATGTCGGTCGACAGTTTGGCTCACATCTGGTGGGAACACCGCGTGAGTAACGAGCATGTTCGACGCCTTGTTTACGGTACAGAAAAAGGAACTTAACCGCTCAGCAACGTCATTTCACGAACCAGGCTCCAATGGCTGGGCCATGTGTTGAGCATGCCAGCCCACAGACTACCGCGACGTGCATTTTTTGCTCACCGGAGATGTGGATGGAAGAAGATGAGGGGTGGCCAAGCAATGACTTGGTCCAGAGGAATGAATACCCTCACTTCTGAACTCGCCTCGGTTGGGGCGTCACGGCTCCCTGGTTGGGGTCCAAAAATGATGAACACCTTTGGCTGCATACACTTGCTGACATGGCAAGGAGCCGACTTCAGTGGCGTTCCTGCTGTGAGTTTCTTTGTCCCTCCCCATCCCTTTTAGCCTCCCCCTCCACCTACGATCTCATTTCGTAGCGTAAAACATAAAAATTTTCTTCTGGCCTAGTAGTCGGCTGGTAGCTTACCGGAACGATGCCTATCCGTTGCTGGTAGCTCAGCTGGCATGCAACTGTTGTATTTATTTTCCTTTTCCTTTATGTAGTGCGGCACAGTAGCTAAGGTGTTTCCCATCTCTAGCTGACGTTTATAATGATGATGATGTCGGTCGACCTGATGGGGCAAGCTTCACAACCACATGAGTAGGTAGGTCGCTTTCGCTCTCCCTGTTACCAGCGTGCCCACGTTCGCGTTCCCTTTGACTCCGTTGCATGCCGCCACTGCCTCAAACTCATCCAGCTAATCTTCCGCGTCTCGGTGTGCAAACTGAATTGGCCAGCCTAACTTCATTCAGATTGGACACGGCATTAATAGAGCGAGAATGAGGCGTCAGGGACGCGCAATCTTTTTAGACAACGAACAACGAGCTAGTAGGCTAGCACGTGGGCTCGCGTATAGGGGATAGTATCACCCTAAAACGTAACACAAGTTAGCCTTTCTCTCGTCATCACATCCATGTCCCGATTGGTTTTAACCTACTGAGTCATTCTAGGCAAGTTGCCCTCGTATCTTCGCTACCGTCCCTCATATTCTGACCGGACTGGATCCGTACAAATTCTCTTGAATTGTTCACGCGTGTTTACGTTGCTCGCCTTGGGGTTATCTCTGGAGTCGTGAGCAAAGGCGCCTCTCTGGAAAATCGGGCTCTTCATCACCACCATCCCCGTTCTTCTCGGCGTGGGTCCGATATTGTTTGTCGCTCGCGAAACACTCCCGGCCTTTTTCAGAATCCGCGAGCTGCTTATTACCCCGGTGCCAGCGTTATTTTCTTTCTTCCTCAGTCCCTGTGGCTTTTCCGTGTTGTCTGTGATTCCTGTCTTCGCGTCACCAAAACGGTTGCTGAGTTGAACAAACGTTGCTTAACGGGGCTGCAGCTCTCCAGGACTATGAGATCTGATGTGAAAATAGTCATGGAGTAAAATAATATCAGCTTCCAAATCAATACGAAATCAACTTTCTTATAACAGAATGAGACCTGTGGTTACATACGCTCTTCGTTGCATAAGAGCACTGAGGTAAACAATGTGTTTCAGGCGAGCGCATATTAGTGGAACATATTAGCGTCGCTTGTGCTACGTCAATAGAACAATGACTGAGGCCAAATTGCTAATCAGCAAAATGCTTCAGCTAGTTTCCAAAATTTTTCTTCACAATTCGTGTAAATATGATTCTGAATGTGACCAAATTCTATGAAGCGCGGAGATCGTGCATTATCACGCAAAGTTTGTAAGATAGTGACGGAGTAGCACAGCATTTTTGAGTTTGAGTAAAGACTCAGAGAAACAAAATGTACCAAAGATGCAAATTAGACGTAAAGTCCGCAGCGCAAAACACTGTTTCAAAGAGAACAACAACGACGGAATTTAGAGGCTCCGCCTTTCAATGTGCTAATAGTCTCGTTTTAAAGTGTAATACAGCGCCAGAAATGTTGTACGTAATAAAGTGAGGCATCGCGGAATAAAAACGAGATATGCCCGTACACAGATGTCAATCAATGCTTGTCAGTCAGCCAGTTAATGGGAGAATACATATACTACGCACTTACTTTGAACAAATAGGCAGCGTAAGTGGCCAATGATGTGGGCACAAGACGCACTGTTCGGTAGAAAAGAGGAGTTTTGGACTTCTGTGGGTTCAAGTGAAAGATATCCGGTTCTAATTTGTTGGCACGCAGCAGTTGACAGAAAGAAATCACATGGTAAAGTAAATTGGTAGCGCGTATTGCAGGCTGTGAAGTAAAGAAAGAGAAGGCGATGAGAATGAAAGGTGAATGAAGGCGAAAGGAATCCTCCAACAGAAAACGGTAATGATAGAGACAGGTAGTAAAAAGGCTCGTGAGAGAATTTCAACGAAGAAAAACTGAAATGTGTTGGAGAGTAGAAATTCAAGTGACAACAAGGTTGGAGGAATGCCCTATTTTCAACAGGGGACCAATTAAATCTAACAATCATGATCTCGGTTGCTAGCATTTATGAGTACAATAATAGTCGGAAGGAAAAAATCGGATAAAACGCAGTAGCATAGGAAAATGTGGATAAAACTGAGACTGTATTTAATAGCAAGTAGTAAGGTTTCTGTACAACACCATGGAATCATGAAAAAATCAAACATTAAATTGCGAATCGTCAGTGGTAGTGTTTGATCAGTTAATCGTTTATCCTTGTTCGGTTAGGAATTCGGATTGGTGTCATTTTTCCGGGTATACGACGTCTTCTTTCGGCATTGCGTGCGCACCGTTTCACAAAAGCACAGGTTTCCGGAATAATCGTCCATACGTGTTTTAATACATTTCACAGAATCGGCCACTATTAATCCTTCTGGCAGTGTATGCCAAAAGTCGAGTTTTCGTTCTATGCAAAATTGATGTGATGCCTTGTTTATGCAGGGGACACTAAGTTTGTAACGGGGTCCTCAGGCGTTAGAGGGTTCCCGCAGGTGAAATATTAGCCGCAGTATGGGGATGTGATTCAAGTGTAGTACTCGATGGGTCATAATAAGGTCAATTCTTATTCAGCGGTAGGACAGTGTGTAGAGTCCGAGCCTTTCACAACCTTGTTCATACGGAAGCTTCCGTAGACTGGGTATCAATCTAATTGCGATGTTGTATTTTCTCCAGCTTTTTAGTTTTTCAATGGGTTGTCGGATGGTAAGCTGGGGCACCGCATTCAAGGATTGGTCTAATGAGTGAGGTGAATAGATGAGGGACGATTTTTTCGGACCATGTGGAGAAACTGCATTGTAATGCCCAGAGCATACGAGGTCCCGCACGGTACAAGTTCTCTGTATTTTCTAGTGATCTCATATGATGTCGCGAGAGCACTCCTGAGTCTCTGACAGATGTGTTAGGGTGGAGCAACTGACCGTCCAAGGTGTGTGATCAAGTGGCTGGATGTCTGGTGATACTGATGAACTCTGACTTGCTTGCGTTAAGTAGAAGTTGCATTTCAGTGGACCACATTGACAGTCGATCTAACTCATGCTGGAGGCGAACTCAGTCGTCCAGGTTCTCAATGATCCTCCAGATTTGCAAATCATCTGCAAAAAGGGCACATGGTGACTAGAGCTGCTGCGGAAGATCGTTAATATGAATAAGAAATAATACTGGCTCAAGTACAGTTCCTTGAGGCACGTCAGTGGTCGATGTGAACCAGTTTGTCAGGTAGTCATTGACCTGTACTCTAAACTTTCATTCCATAATAAACTCGTGTAGCCACTGAAGTAGCGTGCCACCGATTACGTAGGTCCTCAGGTTATGAAGGAGTACTTTGTGGTTCACTCTGTCAAAAGTCTTACTAAAGTCGATGTAGATCACGTCAACATCCTTCTGTTCGTGGAGAGCTCGTACCCACTGGTGGTTCGTGTACACCAAGTTAGTGATGCTGGATTGCCCTTTCGTAAAGCTGTGTTGTGCTGGTGTAAACACGTCCTTCGATTCGAATAATGATAGTAGACACTTTTTCACAATCTTTTCGAGAACTTTGGATAATATGGAAGTCAAACAGATCGGTCTATAGTTTTCTAGTTGACACGGATCACCACCCTTGGGAAGCGGTCTCAATATCGAGGATTTCCAGTCGTTAGGGACAGATCCTTCAGAGAGTGATTTATTGAATAGGTTTGTGACGGCTGATGAGATGATATTCGATAGAGACTTGAGTATTAGTGGATGAAGTCCGTCTAGTCCGGGGGGGGGGTTACATCATCGAGGTTGGCGAGTAACTGATACACTTCGACTGCATCCCATTGTAAGTTGTCGAGCAGGACTGGCGCAACCTGTGCCGGTACTGGAACAGCCGCCGCTTTACTGGAAAATACGGTGAGGAAGGGTGTAGCCAAGATGTCCACACGCCTTGCGTTTGAAATCAGCGTCAGTCCGTTTAAGCTCTCTAAGACCGGTAGATCGCCCCCAGGTTTAAGTTGACATTTCAAGTAAGCAAATATTCTTTTAGGCGCAGTTGTGACCGAGAATGCTAGCTTCGCTTCGAACTGCCAGCGTTTCTTGATCTTTGCGGCGTTACTTAAGTCAAGCTGTTTCCTGTACACCGTGTAACCTTCATCACAACCCGAGCTGATGTCTCTATCCCAAACTTCGCGACGTCATCGCGCTAACTGTCTATTTTCCGTGGCAAACCAAGACAGTTTGACAGGTCCGACTTTTGAATACTTCAGGGAAACGAACCGAGTACACAGTGAATTAAGTTCCCCCTTCATTAATGACCAACAGGCCTCAAGCGACGCATCCTGTGGTAGTGTCCAATCAGTCAAACTTGCGGCTTAGACGAACCCGTTGAAGTCCGTCTTCCAATACTTTAATGTCGGCTTCAGTTGGTTGTAATACGGGAACGACAGTTCTATGCCTGTCACAATGGTGCAGAGGTCACTGTTCGCCACACGTTCAAGGACTGATCTCGTTCAGCTTGCCATCACAGCTCGTAAACATTAGGTCCAGACAAGATGCCGAGTGCGGAGTTATGCGCGTCAGTTGGATATGTTGCGTTGCCCCGATTTCAATAGTCATTTTAGCGAACTGAGCCTCAACATCGCCATGACCCGGAAGAAGCCGAACGTCTGTCCGGAATATCTTAGATAAATTTAGATCCCCCACCAGTAAGAACTGAGGGCGGTTCATGTGCTTCTGTATATGTGGTAGCCAATCGCAATAACGGATTCATGGGTTACGGTAGATAACACCCACTGTTAGTTTTGCTCATCTGTGGCGGGTTATGCACCACAATTGGTCGCATAACTTATCCTCACTCCGATAGATGCTGGTAAGTTTGCTAGATAGTGACGATTTTATGTACAACAGAACACCACCGTGAGCCATTGGTTTTCGGTCGCGTTGGAAAAAAAGAGTATCCTGACAACGCGACTTCTTGGGGTATGACGTCGGAGTTCAGCCAAGTCTCTGCAAGTTCTAAAACGTCCGGCCGCTCCGAGACAACCAAGCGGCACAGTTCGTCATGTTTATTCATTAGGCTGCACAGGTTGGCGAATGCCAAACGGAGGCCCTGTGATGTAGCGCGGGACGTGCCTGGATGTTGAGCAACCAGTTGATACGGGTTCGAACACCCTTCTTGATCACCCGAAAATTTACAATTTCTAAGTCAATCTCACCTTCTTCTGTACGGCGTTTAAGCTCAATGACCCCTGTCTTCGGGTCCCAATTCTCGGCGGATTTGAATTTTTATGCTTTTCAGCCTTGAGAAACGAGACAGTATGAGCTACGGCCTATTGTGATTTGCAAAGGTGATTCTCCGAGGTCGACATGTCTGATTAGTTTTCTGGCTAAGTCGGACTACTTGTTTACTCGTCACACTCTCTTCGCCCACATCCAAGAGTCTATCGATGAGCCTCCGGAGCAACTCATCATCGTGATCATAATGTAGCTGAGGGTTTTCATCTTTTGACTCTGGTATGTGAAAGACGCCTCAGCAAAATCGGTAATGAACCTGTGGGAGCAGGACTAGAAGCGCTTATCTGTTTGGGTTGTTTTTTATCAGCAGGAGACGCCTGAACTCCATTACGTGGCCCCTTGTGCTTTCGATTGGCCCATGGATCCTAGGTGTTCAGAAGTTAACAGACAGGCTCTGGGAAATTCACGGACCGATCAGTGAAGCGGCATTTCGTAGGTTCTGCGTCTGGGTCTTCTATCGCTGGGAAACATTGAACCTCGGCTGGGGTCGAAGACGCTGATGGTGGTGCAGATCGCGGAGTGACAAGGGAAGGTGAGGTGAGAGAGGTAGTTTCACGAGGGAATTTGACCCCACATGATGAACGGTTTGTTTCTGCTTGAAAGTGAGGTTTTCCTGTAGTTGTTGACGGTGGCTGTGTATTCTGATGTCTTGCACCGCAACATTTATCACATATAACTTGGAAAAACTGATTTCGGATGTCGAGATTTTCGAAACACGTCAACGGATAAGCCAATGCACAAAATATGGAACAAAACATCGCAGCCGAAGCACCGAAGTGCATGAGCCTTATATCCCAAAACTTTCGAACACGGACCACAAGTAGCTTGAGACGGCGTCAGAAGATAGAGGAAATCCAGGATAACGGACAAACGTGGCAGTAGGGCCAATCAACGAGATCTCCGGAAATAGCCAGAAAATATCCAACAAATTTGTACCGATTGGAAAATACGCCAAAAGAATATTGATGCACAATTCGGGTAGAAAAAATTCAACACAGCAATCCGAAGCAAAAGTAGTATCCAGCACACGGTGATTCAAAAAGTTGCGGCGACCGTGCGTACAGCTCAAGCTGCGGAAAAAGGACGAAAAATGCTAACGCCTAGCTGTAAGATGTTGAGTGCGAGAACGCCAGTGATTTTGCGACCGCGTCATGTCGGATGAAGTATCCAACCACCACTAGGACGGACCAGTTAAATTCCGCTTAACAGTTATAACGCGCAGGCACTGAAGTACGGTGGATCTGCTTGTCATGATTTTCGTAGCCAGGATACCAATATTAGGCGGCTAAGAGGAACGAATACTCAAGCACTGCACTAGGCTGTGCCAAGAGTTTGAACGGGCGTCACGACGAACATGCGATTAGCATCGATTGTGTGAACGAGGGTGTACTCTGAATTACAATCAGCCGAACAATTATGGAACACCGGTGCAAAGTGAGTGGCTGGCGAACCCGGGTAAGGGTCGAATGAATGAGCAATGGCTGTAGCCTGGCGCAAACAGAAGGTCAAATATGGCAACCAAGGCAAAAGGGTATATGCTCACATTGGCTGAGATCAAGACGCCGGTGACGCGGGGTTCAGGGTTCGATAAGTAGACGTTGCGTTGACCTATAAATAGAACTGTTCCCTTTCACAGAATATACACCGTCTAAGGAATCTTAGCTATTGATTTTGCCACGGATTTGGCACAGGTAGAAAGGATCATAGGCGGCAGTCTCGCAAGCGACGCAACAAAATAAACAACAATGGTGGAAAGCAGGCAGAACACAAACGGAATACAAAGAAAAATGGGTTGGGAAAACACGTAAGCCCGAGACTACGAAATATCTGACAAGGTTCCTGAGCTCAGAAGCTGCCAACACCTAGACCCCCATCCGTTAAGACAGTCGCACCATCGTGACCAAGTTCCTTGACAAATCTCTTGAGGTTCTTAGTTCATGTCATTAACTGGCCAACCGCCCCGTGGCCTTAAGGATCACAAGCCTGCCTTGTAGTTCTAAGGTCGCGGGTTCGAGTCTGTGGACCGAGCAACCTTCGCCACATCCTTGGCCCACACGCGACTGGTGATGGTTGCACGGCAGCGAAGCATCGGTACTGCATACCGGCGTACTGTTAGTGCCTTATCAATTGGCCAATTAGCTGTTTCGCCTAACTCGGTGCTGAAACAGCCTTTAAGGCAAATTGTGAATGGCGGTTAACAGACATACGGGAATAGCAGAGCCATGATCGAGTTAACGTGAGGAGTTCGTGGTACCCAAACGTTCCGGTGCGGCATCAGAGGTTTCCATGCCAAACACCAACAGGTGGACATTAGTATGGCTCACACTAGTTGAGTAATAGTTCACAAGCACTGATGAGAAAATGGACAAAACGTTGGAGGCCTTGAGCGTGAAAGTGTCAGGTTTCGGATTTAAACACTAACACCAGCCAAATCGCAGCGTGGCACACCCTACCTCAAAGTGAAAGGCATAGATCCAGCCTTCTGAGAGGTTTTTGCGATTCATGCAATAATCTCCTAAGTGAGGTTACAACTTAGGTGAACCATGCAACCAGTTTCCGCAGATGTCTGGTTATGTTTAGAACTGGTGTCGTGACGACCGAGTTTTGCGATAGTGGCTTGCATTTCCAAGGCGCGAAGCACAGACTGAAGCGTGCAGCGCTACACGTCAGTCTATTCAGTGGCACTTGGACAGCCGCTAAATCCAACACAAGAATAGTCCCATGGTCAGCATGCTCATGGTTTGTCAGTCGATCATGTGGCAGAACTTCCCTCCGGAAGAGATTGAGAGGACAGAGTCAGTTGTGGTTTCAGTCACGAAGTTCAAGAGGAAAGGAAAAATAGGATAATCGTGGCGCACGCAAGTTGTAGTGCGGATAGTTAGCTAATAGGTAGCCTCATGGGTCACTCACAAATCAGACAGAATCATCATGGTAGGTTGTATGCATTGATGTCTCGGAAGGGCTAAAAGCCGGCAAGCACGTAAGTTCATAGAAGCCTGGCATTCGAAGCAGAACTCGATCAATAAGCACTTGGACACTGGAGTCGCTTACGAGGCACTGCGAACCAGGCCCCTGAAGCCGCACTGATGATGTTGCCTAGTCACGCAACGAAACGTTTGCAAAATAATCACTCAGCTCGGAGAACCGCTTAAAAGCCGCATTGATGTCTCTTCTCCAATATGTTAATAATCCCATATCAAGTGCCCATCGTGATAAACTAATGTACGTGAATTTCAAAGCATATAAGATCCGCTCTTTAATGGGTGGAATTAGCAAAAAGGCATGGAAGAAAAGTCAGAGCAGTTGACTGCTCGTGAGTATGAGGATGGCTGGATATGTATGCCAAAAAATCGATGCGGAAGAAGCAAACTTCTTAGGGGCATTAGTGAACATGGTTCCTAAAAGGGCTCACTAGCTGTGGTCTGTGTAACAGTACTGATGGAACGGAATCTCTTAACCAGATTATGCTCGTAAGTGCGTGGAATAACAAACTGACAATTCCAACCGAACGAATAAAAGAATATATAAAAGCACTACAATTCCTTCTGATTAGATGGTAGTGAGTGAATTCAACCCAAGGCACGAGTTACAATGAACAATCTGGAGCAGTCAAGTTCCAGGAACAACTAATTCCAAGCGATGTCCTAAAAGATCGGTTTCGTCCCTGTATGGACTTATACGGCACAAATAACCGGAGCAAGAACATGAACCCGATGCATGCTAGTTGCCAATTAACACCAGCAAAAGACGACTGAGCTCCAGGGACAACACAAGCCACAAAGCACAGAAGCTCAGGATCGCTTTCTCTGGGGTACTCACTGTGTTTGGACGGAAACAAGTGAAGCAATAATGAGTCGCGACTTAGTGTGGAAGAGGTTTCGGCCAGTTGGAGCAGATGCCGCTTGTTTCCAACACCGAAGTTCACAACCGGCCTAGCACAAAGTTGAATGCTGCAAGTACATGTGATCGGAATAAAAGCCTAAAGCCTAAAAAGTCAGCTACCGAGGATACCAGAGAAATGCTCGCAACCAGTGACGAGGGTCACCTTACTAGGTTTAGACTAATCTCAGTGAATAGCACACATAGCTCGGCTCAGTTCAGTAAACGACTGCGTGGTAGCTGTGGCCAGAAAATCCACTGGCCACCATGTGCCTTTGGTCAACCAAGTATGTAGATGCAAAACTAGGAATCAAGTGGCCACAGGTTCAGAGGACTGCTGAGTGTGCCTATAAGGGTAATTTACAAAACACCTGATAGTGGGCACCGGAATACTCACCACTGGACACGAGAAATTGTAAGCGTAAATCGTGGATTAGAGGTAAGCTGCCTCTTATTCACTCACAACGTGCAATGGCAATTACCTTGATCAATGGGGCAACGCTAGTTGTGTGGCAATCAACTAGATGGCATTCGTATACACTTTGCGCGTTTCGGTCTGAAGAAGTCACTATCCTTTCAGGGAACATGACTAACCAAAGTGATACAACTACCAATGGAGGTAGACTGTTGTTTTAGGAGCAACCGAACATCTAGTGGAGGTAGATGATAGGTTCGTTTACCTTGGTAACCATGTCACCTCTGGTTGTTGTCACATTACGCACCAGCAATACCAGGTGGATTTTCCGAAGTTGAATCAGTTATCGAGATTGTGGAATATTAACCTGTCAATCAGTGTGTACAGCGCGGCGATAGGGTCTAGGTCACTACAGGGACCAAAAAAGACCAAGTATCACAGAGCACACCAAGAAAGCATTCATTTTGATGAAATATGATGGAGATCTAAGGTTATACCGAAGCCAGCCAATTGGTGCTAGGAAAGAAATCCCATGGTGTTGCAACGGGGTGTTTAATAAACGTGAAGCACTACGGCATGTTCTCCGCATGCCCTCTGATCACTTGCCTTGGAGTGCATTACATACTGTGACAGTGACCGGTTAACGAAGGGGTAGAAAGATATGATAAAAGTAGAGTGAGGGTTTGCTCGAACTGATACCTACCATCGTGAATAGAGGTCTTGGAATAGGTCACATCGATGGCTGGAGATTTTGTCTGACATGGATCAGTTGCGAACTCAGTGGTTTCTCTGAATTCGCTTTCTTGCGTCTATCATCTGATATCCCATTCAGATTACTCCAATTTATTTTAGTCTAAATCTCTTTGTGATGCGAACCACAGTAATTGACCCAGTGAATTTTGATGTGCACAGCACAGCAGTTTAAGCGAACCGAGTCGATAAGTGGACTGGTTAAACACTTCGAAACCTGCTGGTCTGTCTGAGCTACGGGCATGGATAGGGTTGAGAGCACAAACAGTTAGAAGAAAGACTGCTTACTTGCTGATATCCAGTCCCCAATTTTGTGTCTTCAAGTCCAATAGCAGGATTGTGGGTCAGAACTACAGGTCGACGGTCTTTCAAGTACATATCAAACCACAGCCCAGAAATATAGCTGGTGTGAGGATTGGCTCGTGCGTAGGCCTTCAGTTCTCGCTGCAAGGTGGGGCCAGGACCCGAAAGAAACTCCGATGCTATCTTCTGAGTCCGTTGCAGCGCATCAGGATCCAAAAGTGCCTTCTGCAGGGGTAGGAGTGAATATGAAAACCACACAATAGGAATAATAAACCAGCGGAAAGCATACAGAGGAACTCGTAAGCGGAGAACAGTAAAGGTGGAGGTCAGACAGCAAAACTGGGGCAAAATAATAGAAATACGAATGGGTGCAAGTAGGAATTTCTGAACGAATCTATAGACAACGGCGGTCATGTGCTCCGTATCCGGTGACATGGTCAGCTCCTGTTGGCGGTAACGGAGTGATAGGGAGGAAGAGACGGGAAGATCAAATCACCAGTTAACCCTAACCGTCTAGCAGCTGACAAGTCACATCCAGCGTGTGTATTGCCGACGAAACTAGTGAGGGTCCTCCCAAAGCCTGTTTGAGTAAAGGTAAACTGAGCCGGCTCATTCAGAGACACATGCGCATCTTCACGTCCAGGTTCTGACATTTAGCAAGTGAAAAGCTGATGTATCATCAGTTGGAAGCACACTGAATTAACCGCCATGTAGTGTGGGCTAGACACTAAAGCGTTTAGCAAACCTTCAGACATGCGGGCGATAAGTGGTCTCAGAAAGCATTTTATGCCCTCAGACGCAAGATGCTTTCAGTATCCCATAGTTTAGTATCCAAGTGTTGTGTCGCCGCAGACTGTTCGCGCACCATGACCGCGGAGAGACCAGCCAGCACCGAGATGTATACATGAGAATTCAACTTCATTTAAATAAGATACAACAGTAGTTGAAGCAAGATTACTATAACAGGTCGGAGCCAACAGGCAACATAGGAGGCACTAAATAATAAAGGCGAATAGGAAGTAGTAAAAGAAAGAACCAATCATGTGAGTTCCATGAAACGGTGTCAGCGGAAATGAGCCTGCCAATCAAAGCAATGATGCTTTAAACAAATATGAAGAAATAAATGGCAGCGAAATGAAAGCAGGCAACAAAGGACTGTCACAAAAATATAAGTGCATTAGGCATCCTACTAACACTAAAGTTGTAACTTCATGTATTATATTTTATTGGTTATATATCTCCTCTTGGACCGAGAAGCCTGGTGGTCGCATCAGGCATCGGAGATGGGAATAACTGTTGCCGTTGATAACCACCATAAGTTATTCTGTCTGATACGGGGAAGGAGCAGCAGGAGACCTGGTTTTAGCGAAACCAATCGTGACGAGAGTGGATGACCAATTCATAGCTTGTAAAAACGCCTGCAGCGTTGGGCCGCACACTTTGAGTCATTATCAACCCTTCCGGATATTGAATGCCGTTCTTACTGGGACGTGACTTTGGATCCACCATCACGCGCAGAAGCCGAACGTGAAATCAGAATGCTGAAATTGAATAAGGCCGAAGAAGCAGACCGACTTCCTCTATTCCTATTCGAATTCAGGGGAAGCAGCTCTCACGGATGGTTTGCACAACTTAGTAGTGAAGCTGTGGAAGTAGGAGACTGTCCCTACAGTCTGGAGCCACTGCGTCATAGTCCCAATTTGCTAGGAAGGCTGAGGTTCAGAATGCGGAAATCATAAAAGCATCAGTCTGATCTCAAATGCCTCTAAATTAGTTGCCCCAACCTACCTGAAAAATCTATTAACTGACCACGTTACTTATGCTAACCGTGGTTATCTTCGTTAACATTATCGCGTTTGTCACCTTTTTTGAGTAACTTGTGGACAATTTGTACTTACCATGCATTTGTTGCTAACCAACTTACTTCATATGTCAATTTAGCAAAGAGTTATGACAGCATAACCGGATGCTGTAAACGTCATATTTTATTTGATAATGCCATTTCAAATGATAATCTGTTGGTTGATATCCCCGGAGTGGCTGCGCTTGCTGTGCATGTTGACAAGGTGCCTACCTGTCTAGTACCCACTACCTCCTCCATACTGGCTCCAGGAGACAGTTGGTCGTTGCTGGAGGAGACGGGGTGCACAGTCCTTGTGGCCGTGCTAGGCTCGAAGAGTGGTTCCATGCACTCAGAGTGGAGCGGACTACGGTCCAGCCACCGCCTTGTGTGCGATTGATTTCCCAACTACAGCGTGCTTGTGTTTGCCTGTGAAGGAGTGTGGGCCGGCTCCGTTGATGAAACCTGGCTCCCATTCACATGCCTCATTGTCTTATTCGGTTTTACACTGCATATGGGGTGAGGGGATGGAGCTGTGGGTGGTGCAGCGCAAGCCACTCATGGTCCCTCTGTAGCCGCAGGCATCCTGTGGTTGGCCACAGCGACAGATAAATCCGAAACCAAATTTCACTAACTATGGTTGCGAAACCAGGTCCATCAGATCGACAGAAGTAAGGATGCTAGCTATGTACAACCATCGTTGCCTTCGCAGCTTAACTCATATCTGATGGGAATACCGCGCGAGCAATGAACTACTCAGCACTAGTATATCACGCACCAGGCTCAGATGGCTGGGCTACATGTTGCGCACTGCATCAGATCGATTCCCGCGACATGCGTTTGCCCACCCGGAATCTGGAAGGAAGAGGAGGAGCGGGGCACGCCAACTGATGAGTTGGTCGAGAGGAATGAAAACCCACATTTCGAAGTTGGCGCCCATTGGTGCATACCGACTGTCGAGCTGGGGTCCGAAAAACGAAGCACAAGTTTGGTTAGATACACCAGTTGACATGGCGAAAAGCCGACCTCAGTGGCATTTGTGTGCTGAGTTTCTTTGTTGTTTTTCTTTAGCTTCCCCCTCCAACAATGATCTCATATCAAATGCCTAATATTATATTTAGCATTATGTTAGCTTTTTAGTTTTTGTTATCTGGCACGTCTAACAGCTTATGTTTTACATTGCGAAACATTAGCCGAGGTGCATTTCTCACAATCAGCTAGCGTGTGTTCATGATGATGAATATTATGAGAGAGGTACATCATCACAAACCCAGTCAGAGGGAGCCTAAAATTGCAAGCGTCGGTAGCCAATGAAGTAACATCATCGGAGATATGGAAGGTGAAAGCTCTATCAATGGAAAGCGATCTTAGTGAGTGAAGTATTAGGACGCCGTCTTTCAGTATGAGTGTTTCGGATAAACTCCGTGGGAGGGTGAGGTAACGGTTAACGACGGATGTTGAACGATGTAACATAATGTGTGGAAAGCAACCATATATGTGAAAGGTGATAAATGAAGACACAGGTGAGCGTTTAAAGATTAGCACAAGAATATACCCAAATGAAGAGAACGGAAGTAGAACGATCAACACTGAGGATGCTTTGTGGATTGATGATATTCTCCGGTTATCCAGTTCGAAAGAGAGAAGTTTTTCGAAAACCAAGTCCCAGTGTTTTACTCAACAGTTTGACTCGCAAGGCAATAGCCAACATAGCAGGCTTGAGAGTAGGACAGGAGAGTTCCGTGGGGATTTGCATGAGACCGTCTGTACGGCATTGTAGTAGTTATAAAAATTCATGTGTGCTATTTATAAGGCCGACAACGAAAGAGATCGAGCAGCTTGCAAAAAAGTGAAGAAAAGCAACCTGACTTGAGGCAACGGTGACAAACCAACGAGCACTCGTACCAGTGTGTGAGCTACATGTCATTCGGACTGAGTTTATAGGCAGCTGTCACCTCAGCAAGCAATGATGGAAGCCGAGTTTGTTTGGCACCTAACTGCTGGCGAGTAGGGCACAAATGACTTTGAAGGCGAACATTAGATACCTACGGAACTACGCAAATCAGCTTGCTATTTCACAGTGCTGTTTTATCACGAAGGATAATCTGGTGATTTGCGAAGTAGTGATAAATTTCCTGCTATGCCTCCGGTTAGGGCTAATTTCTTAGCGAGTAGATGTGCAGATTTCAGGTGATGGTGAGTTCTACAGCTGTTTTAGACCTAAGGTAAAAGTAGTGATGGCAGAGTAATCTTTACATAAGTAATTTTTAAATTAGAGTTACGTGTCGTTATAAAGTTTTGTTTCTATAAAAAAGGTAAAGAATAGAACCTACACAAGGAGCCATCAATAAGACTGAGGAGGGGGTCTCACCTATAGAACTGTCAAAAAGAAAGAAAAACATTAGCACTACGCCGGTACGCAGTAGCAAGGCTTCGCTGACGCGAAACCACCACTGATCGCAAGTGGGCTAAGGATACTGGGAGGGTCGCCGGGCCAAGTGCAGGCTCCAACCCGCGACGTCCTATTCCAATACTGGACATTAATTCATTAAAGATGAGGCCCGTAGTGGACAACCCCTAGCCTCAGTCGATTCGACAAGTTGCGGCGCTATTCACGAACTGATTGCGGAGGACTGGCGAATAACCGGGAAAAAAACAAGCTCAGCTACCACACATCTCAAGTACCGTGTTGAAGTAATTATCTCCATGATGCTAAGCTTTCAGCGAAGTGGGTGCCGAAACGCCTGAGGGGACGACAGGAACAAGCTGAAGCCCCAAAACCATTGCGGTTTGCTTTGAGGTTGCATATAATTTTTTGGTTAGGTTGTTGAGGGAGAGTAAAACGGCTTCAAATGTACGATAGTGAAGTCAAAGAACGAACAAATGATGAGTATCAGTGTGAATTCATGCGTCTGGAAATCGACCAAAAACCATAGCGTCCGTTTTCCGGGACAAGGACCATATTCCGTTGATTGACTTTCTGCATCAGGGCTTTAGTATCATTGGATGATTTAATGTCACTCTCCTGGACCACATGAAAGAAACACATACGACGAAACGATGTGAGAACTTCAACAAGAGGATCCTTGTTTTGCAGGACAATGCATCTGGGCAAGCACCCAAATTTTAGACTGCCAAATTGAACACCATGAAATTCCGGTCGATCCAGGACCACCACCCCTCAAGTACTTGACCTGGCTCCTTTGAACTATCATCTGTAACCAAACTTCGAGAACTACCAAAGGGTACAACGTTTAAGACACTTTTCTGAAACCCGGCATACCGCTTGCAGTTGGCTTGATGGACATTCATATATTTTATCTGAATGGCCTAAAGAAACCGAAACTAAGCTGTACAAAATGCATCAGTCTCAGTGGTGAATAGGTTGAATAGATGTACCATTTCATCACTCTTGGTCAAAGACAAGAACTGATCTGGGATTTATCGGCGCTAATTTATGATGCGTCAAGACCAAGGCACAAAGAGTGTGGAATCATAGTGCCATATTCGGAGACGGTGATTATGGCGCGTAATAAGAACTCGGAGAAAATAAGCTGTGTTGTCATAGATCATCCCAGTTATCTAGGTCGACAGAGAGCTAAGGACCTCACTTGGATCTGTACACAGTAACGGCTCAAACCACAAAGTAGTGGGCGGATTAACGTATATCGTGGAGTGTTGCGAGCCGGACTGAGTAACAAGGCATCCGTGCTGTGGCCAATGAGGGCACAGTAACGCTGGGCAAAGAAGGCTTCCTGAGTCAGCGAAATAGTTAGAATATCAAAGGATCGTTGAAAGCCAAGTGGTAAGCACACCTTCATGGTGCATGAATAACGCCGTCATGTAGAAGTCGTTCTGCGCTGTGTACCAAGCCCACGTAGCAATAGTGAGCGGTTGGTGACTAGGTGATCGATCACATTACTGCGTGCATCATAATCTGGACCCATGCTAGAACAGTCTCTGGCCTTGTCAAGGAATAGAAATATTATGAATGCTTTAGGTGAAAAACGGAATGCTGTGCGCATTGCTAGCGATGCACTGGAGCTGGGTCTCGCAAAGGCATCAGTAGTACACCAATACAACGTATAGAAGCTTCGTTGTCACATGACTACCACCAGTCGCGCGAGGGCCAGGTTTACCGTGAGATCGTCCACACCTACGCGGATTCGAACCGGCAACCGCAGGATTATAACACAAGCGTACAATTCTTCGACAACCGGTCGACAAGAGGCCTCAGCAATAAGTCGGCAGCTCGTACCGACACTTAGCCGCCACGCGATCACTATCAGTTGCGCGTAGGATAGATTTACCGCGAGGTTACCCTCATCAATACGGATTTGAGTCAGCGACGTAGCGTCTACAAGATAGTCGTGCAATTCTTTCAGTTATCGCCTGACCAGGGATGTCTGGATCGACAGGAAGTGTTAGCACATGACGAGGATTTCAGGTAACGAATATGCTATAGGCACCCACGAGGGGTGGATATTCCGATGTAATACACCCTCTCTGGACATGAAAAACTAATTAAATATAATATCTCGACCAAGTCATCGCTTGGCCACCTCTCCTCTTCTTTCATCCACATCCTCGGTGAGCAAACAACGTACGTCGTGGAAGTCGATGGACTGGCATGCGCAACACGTGGCCCAGCCATCGGAGCCTGGTGCGTGAAATGACGGTGCTGAGCGGTTCAGTTCCTTCTTCTGTGCCGTAAACAAGGCGTCGAACACGCTCGTCACTCACGCGGTGTTCCCACCAGATGTGAGCCAAACTGCGAAGGCACTGATGCTCGGACGTAACTACCTCTTCATGTCTGACGACCTTAGGGGCCAGGTTTCGCAACCGTACAGTAAGGTCGAACATACCGCTGCATTGTACACTCTACCCTTCAGGGCGAGAGTAATGTCGCGCCGCCGCCATAGGTGGCGAATGTTAGCAAAAGCACTTCGAGCTTTCGCCATACGGTTCGTGATCTCGTCTTCGATTCCAAGAGCTCTGATACAACTTCCCAGGTAGTTGAATTTTTGAACGACTTCTAGCTGATCCCCACCAACGGTCAGCGCAGAAGGCGATCCCTGCCAATCTTGGAGGAACGCTTTGCATTTCGATGGTGCAAAGCAAAGCCCGAAGCGGCTGACAGCCAGTGCTAATCTGTCCAACGCGACTTGGCACGTCTGGGAGCTGTCACAGATGAGAGCAATGTCGTCTGCGCACCCCAAGTCGAGAAGTCGTTCTCATAGGAGTAGTTCCACACCTTCCAAGTCATGTCCTGTAAATGCAATCTCCATGACTTCGTCAGTAGCGAAGTTGAAGAGGAAAGGTGACAACGAGCATCCTCGTCTCACACCGCTGGAGATATGGAAGGGTGGCGACAGCTTGCCGTAAGCCCTCACTCTGCCTGTGCTACGCGCGTATAATGCTCGGATAATATTTATATATTTCTCGGGCACACCTTTCCTGAGTAGACAATCCCAAAGGACACATCGATCAACCGAATCGAAGGCATCCTTGATGTCGAGAAGGAACACGACTACGGTGGGCCGCCAATATATGTGACGGTGCTCCAACAACTGACGCAAGGTGAAGATGTGGTCGATGCAGTTACGACCCCGACGAAACCCAGCTTGCTCCTCACGAATCTGGTTTTCACGAGCGCCAGTCAGTCTGAGAAGGATTCTGGAGGCGAGTAATTTGCAAGCGATGGAGACCAGACTGATTCCTCTATGGTTGTCGCATACCGAACGCGAGCCTCCTTTGAAGATGGGAATAATAACGGAGCGGCTCCAGTCGGTTGGGACAGTCTCCTGCTCCCACAGTTTCACTAGTAATTCAAGTAAATCTTCAAAAAGAGCAGGACCTCCGAATTTGAAGAGGGCTGGGGGAAGATCATCTGATCCCGCGGCTTTGTTCAACTTCAACAGTCCAAGCTCACGGTCGACTTCTGAGTGAGGGTGGATCCAAAGGGACAGCCCACGGAGCAGGGCCATCACTGGCCGTGCGTAGAATCGAACAATTCTAGCCGATTAAGTTGCATTTCAAGATGTTCAGCTCAACGCTCCAAACGTTTTGACAAATTGTGGATAGGCTGTCCAGTCCCGTCACATATAGTTTCACTAACACCAGGTCTCCTGCTGCCCGTTTCCCTTATCAGACGGGATAACTTACGATGGTTACCAAGGGCAGCGGCCACTTCCATCTCTGACGCATGATGAGACCACCAAGATTCGCAGTCTCGCTTCAGGCTAGCACGGAGTCTTGCCCGGAGCTCTTTACGAGTTTCATTGTGTTCGCTTCCAGCCAGGATATGCCGGCGAGCAAAGACTGCGAAGAGACCCAATATCCATGTTGGCTATTAGACATACCACATGAGGATTTGCCTGCTGCTAGTAAGGTCTGGTGAACATGTGAACAGTGACCATCAATTGTCCCCAGTGAGCGCTTACTCAATTCGCATGTCAGCGTACTTCGATACGCATTCAGAACAGTTGGTTTTGTCAGTTGACTGGTGTCAATGCGCTCACAGCATCGTCGTGGACGTCTGCCGAAACGCATCCGCATGTCAACACATACGAGTGCATGATCGGTGTCCACATATGCGCTCCAAATCGAGTGACAGTTCTGGACGCAGCCTCTTCCAGCTGTAACTGACAGCAACGTGATCGATCTGCGTCCAAGGCTGGTGGGCACCAAGTCACCCTCCGGCGGGTGCTGTGTCGGGTTAGTGCTTGCAAGAAATAAGCGAGTATCTTCACACAATTGAAGTAATTGCTCATCGTTATCATTACGGGAGTCTATACCATGTTGGCCGCCCAGATGCATTTCATCAGTGGACAACTTTCTAACTTGTGCGTTCAAATCCCCAGCCAGCACAACAGTGTCCGTGCTTCTTCTGTGGCGAAGGAGCTGGGTCAGTTGGCGGTAAAAGTCGTTCTTTACCGAAGCATCGCTACAGTTTGTGGGCGCGTAGACAGCGATAATGAATAGACACCTATTAGTCCCGCGCGACTTCGAAGCTTTGAACGAGCCAGCCAATCGGACCGCACACATCCGGCTACTGATTGGAATGCAATCAACCAGAGCAGCTTCAGCCCGGGGACTCAGGGCAATACCAACACCAGCTTAACCGATGCTCGAAGATGCATCGTCACCAGATAGGCGCAATGAGAGAGTCTTGCTGGTGTCAACGGAAGGGATCGCAGAGTGAGCACAGAGCTCGAGTCTTGCAGGCGGGTCTCCGAGAAGTAGCAGTTATCGATCAAGGTCTCCAATATTCGGGCAAGTGCTGCCTGTTGACCGATCTGTAGTAATGTGCGTACACTGAGGCATGCCAATCTGAAGGAGGATCGAGGTCTCCAAATGGAAGCCGGTGAACTGGAATGGACCGCTTGATTGGACAGGGGCTTGTCGACAGGAAAGGAGTGACGCTCCGCGTTCACATGTGAGTTGAAATTAGAAGATAAATGCCTAGCAAAGCATGTTGGGGGAGGGCCAAGAATCGGGGAGTTGAAAACTGGGGGGATATAAGTGAAGTTGGAACGGGATGGTAAGAGTGAAAAAGCGTGAGGGGGAATAAGAAGACGGGAAGGCCTCAGCAGTAGCATCCAAACCTCTATCCACCCTGCTCGATGCAGCAGATAGGGCACCGTTGATTATCCCCAGCGGTGGCCAGAGCATCAAAAAATTGTTTGAGGAAAGATTCATTGTATTATGTGGGCAGGATACTGTCAGGTTGCCCAGGTCAAGACAGGAGAACGATTAGGGTTCTCAACCAAAGCCTTTGATTCAAAAACCTGACCGCAAAGCAGCGGGTTTGGTGTTGGGCTACAAGGAGTCCGTTTTAAGGAATAAGATGCCACCCTCATTCCAACCCCCAACCTAGAGGACAAGGAGGCTGAGTTTGTCTGGCTTCTAACCATTGACCCATCTGGTATGAGTGACTCTGAAGATGCAAAAGCACTACCCAGCATAGCTCAATGGATCGCTGAGGCACACAAACCATCGCACCACGGTAAGATCCAGCCGCATTGTGATGGAGCCCCCCCTTGTACGAGTATCATTAGCCTGGCTGCTGTCTCAATAGGTTGATACCCCCATCAATGTTGTTAGTCCCCCCTAGAAATATCTTAAATAAGTCAAACTATAGAACTATGGGTTATTGAGGCCCTGCACAACACATGGGTCGGCCCACCCAGGCAGTTGGCAAGTGATGCAAATATCTGAGGTCATCAGTTATTAAAAGTAAGGAAGCAGCTTGTAGTGGTAATCCTGCTGTCGATGAGCGTCCATCAAATGAACGAGTGAAGCATGATACATTTGTCGGAGCGAGCTAGTACCTTGCGGATGCTATGTATCACCGACGACTGCAACCGATGGGCAATGGTTAATCGAACGTTTGAACTCAGTTGTATTTCTCTTCAACTTCACATAAAGGATAGTGTCTGAACAGTCGGAGTGGACTGTGTGTAAGAAACAACCAAAACTATTTTAACGGCCGAGTGGAAGTTGGATAGTTGCCTCGGATGTAACAGTAGGTTTCGGCCTAATTTGCACGCCGGGGTTGGTCGCTTATTTGTAACGTTCAATGCTGGAAAAGCATCAGGGACAGTTAAGGAGCGTACCTTACGCTTCCATGAAGGAAAAGGAACAGAGCATTACAGCACAAACCGGCAGCATTGTCAATCAGAGTCAAAATTTCGCTCGCGCGCTAATATGTTTTCGGTTGTATCTCAGAGATGCAAGGAATGCCAAAAAAGACAATAAAGACGTTGAGGACAGGAGGTAGAGAAAAATCATGTCATTATCTACTCGCTAAATTAACGTACTTGAGAATTGATGTACCTTTCTATGGTCTTATGCAGCCTGGGAATCGGCAACCTCGGCAAGCTCGCTTGAAAGTAGTCCGTGGTAAGGCCGCAATCGGTGGAGAGATATCCGAAATTAGAGCATAGTTGTAGAGATAGACGTAATAGGGGACGATACTCCACATAACCAATTGAGGAAATAAATGTCATCTGAAACTAAAAGGTAGTAGGTAATGCAACTGATGAAAGGTAGATGAGTGTGTTTAACACAATGCATACCGATCCATTGTTTCATGGGAGACAGAAGGGAAATTTTGAAGTGGTTTAAGAGTGAAGTGATGGTTGCTCACGAGACTAGAGACTGGCTAGGAAGGCTGTTGGCTGACGGGACCCGGTTGGCATACGCTACTGAAAACAATTCAGTATAATTACTCATCCTTTGAAGCAATGATTAAAAAGAGAAGTGAAATGGTTGTTAAGAAGGCTGAACAGCTAATACATTAAACGTGACGGTCAAACCAGACTTGTCAGTAATGTTGGCCAGTTCACAGAAACAAACTTGAATTGTGGACACTGCGCATCCGTGCTGATGAGATCCGGAGTCAATTCGAGAAGGGCAAAGTATTCTCGTTGCAGACGAAAGAGGAATGCAATTTACTGTTACTCTACAGTACTGTTAGATCTGCCTCTTTCTATGTGATTCCGGTTGAAATGATCGCGTTCTCTGCTAGCTTCGAATCCCATGGTAGGATATTTGTTGCAGAACTAATTGTCTGAGTTGGATCCTTAGGAATCAGCAAAAGGTATGAGGATAATTACCTACTGACTTGTCCAAAGGCATCCTGGCACTCTTGTGTCCAGTGCCAAGCACGGTCTTTGGTAAGCAGTTTGTGCAGTGGAGCACGCAGGCGATGCGCTGTAGTGACTAATAATATCACAAAAGGAAGGTAATGATTGCAAGTCTGTTAGCAGAGACACTTGCTTTATGGCTTCTATGTTCGCTGGATCTGGGCGACGGCCATATTTTTCAAGCATGGTCAGTGTGAAAAAAGTGCATTTATCTTCACGGATCCGGAAACCACGCGACCGGATACGACCAAGCACTTCATCCAACCGGTTAAATAACTCTCCCTCTTGTTCGGTTCATTACAATGATATGCGGTGACTCAACAAACTGCAAGCATGGTATCCATCAACGATTGGATAATGGCTGGTGCCGTTTTCACACAGAAATGCAAGTGATTGCACTAGAATAACGCCCGATGAGAGCAGATTGTCAGCAGCTCTTTCGAGTCCTCGGCAACATTCACCTAGAGGAAAGAATGGAACAAAACAAACTGAGCAAAGCACTTATCTCTATACAATTCTGCGTAGATGTCACCCGGTATTGATAATGGGTTTTGCTTGTCGTCGAGCGAAGCGTCCAAATTAGGTGAGAAGTCGGCCCAGACGCGCGCTTTGTCACTCGCTCTCTTCACTGCAACAATGGATGCCGCCTAAGAAAAGTACTTCACAAGTGTGATGACGTCAACGCGTTCTAGCTGGTCGAATTTTTGATCAACTGTTGGCATGGTACCGGTCTTCTAGTCCTAAAGACTGACATGGTACCTAAGGGCAGGTGCAGTGTTGCTTTGAATTTTGTGCATTGACCGAGACTATCATGAAGCAAAGCGAAGGATCACCGCTTCATGCCATTGACTGATTTCGGCGAAGGGTCCGAATTTGCTTGATTTCGATTACAGATCCTGTTCAGTGGAACATCAAGTTATAGCCCTTTGATCCAGGCGATAGCAACAACGTTAAATTTCGGTGGGTTCCTGAGATAGCATGTTCCAGTTCCGTTAAATATGACTTTGCAGATGATTTCTCCAACCAGATTTAGCACTTCATTAAATGTTGTGAGCCATCTTAGAAGATACGACAACCTCTGGCCTCATGATGTGGTCCCAGGTGCTTTTGGAAATAATGGTTACATCAGATGGTGTCAAACTGCAGTCTGAAAAGAGTGCCGTTGATAGGTACGATAATGAACCGTCTACGGGGTTCAAGCTCAATCTGGAAAGTAGGCACGACTGATAAAGTCTGCAGCGGCATTTTTGGCCTTCTTCTTGGAACAGAATGGTTTTGTGTTCAATGGTGGCAGAGCTCTTCCTTATGACCCCGTTTATGACAGTTGGAAGATGTGCGCTCTGGATAGGCAGAATCGGGCAAAATGGCACTCACCGTATGACCAGCAAGCAGTAGGCGGCCTGTACTGTGACTTGTGAGCGGAACTGTCACAGAATAGACATTTCGCGGTTGCGCGGGCGAATGTAGCTCAACAATTGCAGGATCGTGTTTCAGAGTCAGCAATCGCTTGCATTCGGTTGGAAGAGACTGCGTCATGATATAGCTTCGAGCGCAGTCTTGTGCGAATGTCGGCATCCTGCGGGGACTGTAAGACAAAGAAAGAATAATATGAAACATTGGAATTGGTCATCTTTTATAGAACGTAACAAAGGTGCAGCTGAGTGGACAAACCACGGATGACTTTATTGTTGTCTCTGGTGTGAAGGAAGACTGTGTTTTAGCCACTGGCCTGTTTAATTTTTACCTAAACACTATGTCGTGTGCTTTTTATACTTGTGATTACGGTGTCCGTGTGGAATACCGTATTGATGGTGGGTTGTTGAACATCCATCGCTTCAGGGCGAGAACCAGTATGTTGCTGTTTGCTGACGACTGTACGTTGTTTGCACACAGCGCGGATGAGTTGCAGTACATGATTTTAGCTTTCGCTTCTGCCGCTATCAAGTTCGCTCTCACCATTAACATAAGCAAGACATTTTGTCGTTTTCAGCAGAAATAAAATCAGTGAAGTTGCCGCAAATCCAGATGGGCAGCGACGTTTTAGAAATCGCCTCCCGCTCTTTCTACCTGGAGAGCGTACTTGCGACGGATTTCCAGATGATGATCGAGCTACGCATCCGTGTATGAAGGGCGGCTGCTGCATTTGGAAAGCTGGAGGATCGGATGTGGAACAATCACCAGCTGACTATTGGGACGAAGCTGTCAATGTATCGGTAAATAGTGTTGTCCATACTACTTCACCGCAGCGAAACATGTGCACTGAACTGGAAGGACATTCGTTATTTGGAGCAATTTCATCAACAGTGCATGCGTCGGATTCTGCACATCGGCTAGAGTGATCAAGTTGCTGGCACGAAAGTGCTGCGCCAGTGGTAAGCATGCAGTGGACGGTATACTTCTGCTGCGGCAGATGAGGTGGATTGAACATATCAGTGGTATGGATTCGACGAGGATACCAAAGCAGCTGCTATATGGACAATTGCGTGCAGGGAAGCGGCACGTTGAAAGACCGAACTTTGTTATCAGGACATGATCAAAATAAGTTGATCGTGAACTAATGTTGATTTCAGGTGTTAGGGATCAAATGCAGGGTATGAGCGCCGATGGCTAGTGTATCAAGTGGGCGGTAGCCTAGGTGCATGAGAAATCACTATCGCATGCAGAAGCGACAGGCGCCCATGGATTCTAGCCCATCGACGCGATTGCTTGAGCCAAGCAGGCCTGTTAAGCCATCAACGTGGATACATGGGACCAAAATCTAAGAGAAGACGAGTCAGCTGAAGAGGTAAACATCATAAACGCGCCTACTAAATACGCTGCTTCCGATTCCATTTACTAACCAAAGCCAATAATACCGTCGATGTGGTACGTGCACCACGTCATCCCTGCAGTTGGTCTGTACGTGAGTTTGCGCTAATCTTTTGCGTTTCGGGTGGTGGTTGTTGATTGTTTCGCACCACATTTGATTTGACTGAACCCATTTTTCTTTGCTCAGTTCTGCTGTTGGCACCCTTTTTATCGTGTTAATAAATAGATAATTCCTGGCTTAGCACGAAAGTTGTCAAAGATTACCATTACACTAGATCAGACTTAGAATACATTTATTTGATTTGCTCTGTTCTTTCATTCAGCTGCATATTTACTATTCATTTTGCGTGTTCGTTTTCTTCCATATTCTGTGTTCGCTGTTTGAGATCTCCGGTGTGGTTGCACTTGATGTGAATTTTGATAATGTGTCTCACTGTCAAAATATCGCTATCTCGATTATACTGGCTCCAGGAGACAACTAGTCGTGGCTGAGGGAGACGGGGTGTGCGGTCTTCGTGATAGTGCGGTGCTCAATGAGTGGTTTCATCCCATGTGCGGCACAGCCACCAGCCTGTGTGCACCTGGTACGCATGATTCCAAAATAAGATAGACAGGTATGCCGCTGCCGTGCATGCTGAATGAGAGTGTGCCGGCTCCGTTGATGAAAAGTAGCGCCCATCCACATGCCTCCCGGTGTTATTCCTTTGGTATTACACCGGATATTGGTTGCGTGGATAAAGCTGTGGGTGGTAAAGCGCAAGGCACCCATGGTTCATCTGTAGCCGCAGGCATCCTGTGGCTGTCCTACGGAGGTCGGAGTGACAGGCAAATCCGGAACCGGATGCAGCCAACTACGTTAAGCACCTGCGACCACGGTCAGTCGCAGGCGGAAGTTGGTTAGTTTGCATCAATTCGACCAGGGGCTGTCTGGCTTGAGGCGCGCGGAAGCAAACCATTGAGAACCGGTCGGTGACCTCAACGCGTGGCGCTCGTGCTCTACGCTAACCGAGCTATGGTCTTACAACCCGTAAACCTGTTGTCTCCCATGGATACAAGTGGAGGGATAAAAGTCACCGGCTTCGAAATGTTTCAGAACACTGGTAGCTCGGGTTGATGATTCAGTTGCTCATTCGTTTGCCGAGTTTGGAAATTTGTTCGCAAAAGTTTCGCCACCATGCGAGGTGGCATCGCCAGTGCACTGAGATGCATTTCAAATTTCCAAGCTCGGCGAACGAACGAGCAACTGAGCCATCGACTTCTCCTTAATCCCTGAAGAAGGTAAGACTGTTAATCTGAACCTTAACCATCAACCTGTCTTGTATCGGTGGTTCTGAAGGCATTTCGAAAGTGCCACCAAAGGTAGCTTAATGGGTCAGATAGGTACGCGGATCATCACACCACGTTAAGGTCCACTCTCGTTGCGATGGACAAGTTCAACCTCAAACAAGTGGTAATGGCTGATTATGACGCAGGGCAGTGAAAGCCGCAAGGAAGCTGTCTCACTGAAGCCGCCTTATCTTTGCACGATAGCCAGCTGTTTGTGCCGGCAAAATGGTCTACACAAGATGTAGGCGCCTTAACCCTGAATGTTCGATTAGAGCATTAAGGTTTTCAAGTAAGTCCCCTTCTCTCCCTCTTATTATTATTATTATTTATTCATTAGGTCGTCATGGTTGTATGGAAGCGAAGCATCAGTTCAAATGGCTGATGTACTGTTGTCGTTGTTGTTGTTGTTGTTGATGATGATGATGATGATGATGATGATGATGATGATGATGATGATGATGATGATGATGATGATGATGATGATGATGATGATGATGATGATGATGATGATGATGATGAAGCGGACAACGACAGCCCAACCGTTTCTATTTGTAGCCCTCGATCCTCGCTAAAAGTGACGTGCTTCAACGTATGCACCTTGTTGCAGATTGGACAACATGCAGCACTTGCGTGAAAAACAATGACCCTACTGATCAACAACTGCTGCTAATCGGAAACCCACCTGTAAGACGCGAGCTGTCATTACCCTATGATCGCATTCATGTGACAGTGGCGGCACTTTCTCATTGCGTTTGTCCGGAGATAATGTAGCTTCAAATACGCGTCAAACCGGTGTGAGCATCACTTTGAGCCCCCAGACTAAAGATGTTTTCATCAACCGGGTTCCACTTAGGAGCCAAATGTGCGGTATCCCACTAGCTGGCTCGTACAGGGATTCAAAGTCACGCGAGAGTGGAAGGGAGCGCCGTGTTGTCACTGCAACATACGTCCCTACAAACTGTAGCACGAATTCGGTGATAGATGACTTCCATTACTAAGACAACTGACCCCATTGTTACAGAGAAATTACGGATACTGTGTTGCTTGCTGGTGGTGTGAACGCCCAAGTTGGAAAACTGCCCACTGATGAGCTGCATCTGGGTGGCCAACACGGTATAGACTCCCGTAATGATATTGTCATATGGTGCCCAGCTTCTAAATTTCTCACCTGTAACTTGAGCTTGCAATGTGCAGTTCAACAATATGGTATTGAACTGGCCTACCAAATGTCAGTGATGAATGAAGTTGGTTTACCGATACTGAACTGAGATCGTCTCAAACTAAATCCCCACGTCGGCGACAGTAATCCAGAGAGAACAGGCTCAAGTGTTGAAGTCAGATGGGGTAAGGTAGGTCACACAACTCAGAAACAGATTCAGAACCGCACCATTGTTACATTCGAACTTGGTGAGAGGATAGGAGGCAGGAAAAGCGTATTCAAGAATCAGACGTACCTGCGGGGTAAACAGGAGTCAGAAGAGCCTCGGCATCAGGCGGCTGAAGCTTCGTCGCATGGCATGGAACATCCTGTAGACAGCGGTGACCCTCTTCGAGGTGTTCTGAGTGATCTTAGGTCGGGAGACACGATTATGTCTAGGTCTCACTAATGAGACGATTTGGAGCACGCTGATAAGATTGGTGATGCTGTGGAACAGGAACTGGAACATGAGAGTGCTTTTGTCCAACAAAACATTCAGACGAAAAAGTGTTGTGTGTTTCTTCAGCTTTAAATATCGTTATACGCAGATAACCACCTGTCAGGAATGCATGCGGACGCTCACATAGGTATGAGTGGCCACTACAGTAGTATGGGAGCAAGCTAACTTAGAACAGTGGTGCTCGATTTGAGATGTTTTGCTTATGCCTTTTGGCGTGGATTCCGGAGAGAGATTCAGAAGTCAGATCGGATTGCAGGGAAACATTTATTGGCACAGTAAAAGATTCCCTGTTGCCTAGCTATAAAAATGACACCATTGACGCTCTAGCTAGGGGAACGGAGCATGCACAACACACAAGGCAGTGGCGTGTTGCAACCGAAACGGGCGCCAAACAAAAGTGGCGAGGATAAAGTCAAACATTCGAACTCAGCAATCAGTTCAAAAAACCACACCGATCGCCTAGGTGTATGATAAATTAATCTTAGTTATACTTTTATACAGGCAAACCGGGGAACCTCCAGACTACTACACAGCCTACCCCCAGAAGGGACTGTGTAAGCAGTCTTTCGATCTACGTAAAGACTGTCCGTCGCTGATCAGTCTTCTGCGAGACCATGTTGTGGAACCTGATGCAGCTGTTGGGGGAGAACCATGCAATCCGACCCTAGCGGGATCCCACCCGTATCATCCCTACGGTGTCGAAAGGGTAAAAAAATGTGGGGGGGGAAAGTTAGTAAAGTTCACGAAGTGGTTGAGAAGGAAGTTCGTTCTACTTCTAACTGACGTGCGGGGATCCAGCGAAAAGTGAAACTAAGATGTAACCAACCGACAGCGTATATGGAAAGCAAAATGAAAAAGAGCAGTGTAAATGCATAGTAACACACAAAGGAGTGCAAAGTGAAAAACGTGCAAAATTGTTTTTGGGTTTTCAAAAGGTTTTACTCTTTTATGGTAGTTTCAAAACGTTTCGATCACTTTTTGTGAATTTTGGAAAAGGTTTGAGCATAGAAATATGTGGGGAATGCTCTATGTGAAGTAGCAAACGTTAAGGAAATCGGAGAAAAGTGCTGGGGGTTCCTTCCCTAGCACTTCAGTTGATAGTGGATCTTGAAGGGGTGAGGTCGGTAGAGGTTGCGAATTCCGCTGGAGCGAACTGACTGGTCTGAGGGTGCGGTGTTAGCTGTGATGGCACAGGCTGTGAAGGTGCGTGTTGCACCGAAGAGTCAGAATCGCTGAGGAATGCTGGTTTGAGTCGATCGATGTTGATCGACTCAGCCTTACCATTATAGTCAACGGTAAACGTCTTGTCGCTTCTGCGTACGACACGGTACGGGCCAGAATAAGGGGGTTGAAGCAACCAGTGTACGCTGTCAGTGCGAACGAAAACATGAACGCAAGTAGCAAGGTGTTAGTCAATGTTTGTACGCAAGCTCTGTGCTCTGGGTTGCACAGGCTGAAGCTGTCGCATGTGTTGAGATAGGCGAGCTGCACATTCACCAGAGTCCAAGGTTGTTAGTGCTTTTGGTGACATAAGCCCACCAGGCTACCGTTGTGTGTAGTCAAAGACTAGAGGAGTGGCGTGCAAATCCGCTTTACTCGTGTTTCTTATGCCTAAGAGAACGAGCGGAAGTACTTAGTGCCAGGATGTACTAGATTGGGCACAGTGGTGCTTTGAGTTGTCGGTGAAACCGTTCTAACAGCATATTAGCTGCGGGGTGGTATGCGGTGGTTCGGTCGTGTTGGCAACCAAGAACGTTGAGAAGTTTGCTGAAGGATCGGTCAAAGTGTGATCCTCTGTCGGTGATGACTACGCTTGGGCAACCAAATTGAGCTACCCAGCGTTCTAGGAAAGCCTATGCAACTGTCTAAGATGAGCAGTTGGCTATCGGCCTCGCTTCTGACCAACGGATGAATCGGTAGACACAGGTGAGGAGGTACACGTAGCTTTAGCATGGTGGTAAAGGTCCGACCAAGTCGACATGGATGTGTGCAAAATGAGAGTCAGGAGCTGGAAAGACGTCAAGTAGGCTTTTGGTGCATCTGCATACCTTGGCGCGCTGACACCCTAAGCAAACGCTAGCGCAACAGTGGACATCGTGATTGACGTTGGGCCATACGAAGCGTTCGGTTACGAGCTTCTGCGAACCTGCCGGCATGAGACAGGTTATGTAGAGCGCTAAAAACAAGTCGGCTCATCGAAATAGGAAGTACGGGCCGGAGAGAATTTTGTGAGACGTCACAAAGAATAGTTCCCTTGGATGAAACGTGTGGAATTTCGCGTAGTTTCGGCCAGGTATTGCATCTAAGCTTGTCCATGTCGGGATCAGCTTGTTGCGCAGCAGCCATCGCGGCTAGATCGAAATTGGTGACAGGCGATAAGCTGATCTAATGAATGCGTGAAAAAGCATCCGCGACGGGTTTGTGAGCACCCGAGACATGTCATACGTCCGTCGTGAACTGAGAAACGTAGTCTAGGTGTCCAGTTTCTCGCGGAGAATACTTGTGGGTCGCGCTATTGATTGCGTAGATCAACTGCTTGTGGTCAGTGAAAACAGCATTGTCGACCAAAATAATGACGGGGGTGTCTGATTCCTAGGTAGATATCGAGTAGTCCCCTACAGGTGCTGTAACGCGATTCGGCAGGATGCAAACGTTTCGATCGTCAATGGATTATTGAAGAACTCCACCGACAACAGCGTCCGATGCGTCAGTTGTCAAGGAGAGTGGTGCTCATGGGTCTGGGTGGGCGAGGAATGCCATGTTGGAGATAGTATCTTTGAGCTCGAAAGAGAGTCTAACGTGGCCTGGAAAATAGAAAGAGCGTTGGTTATCGCAGAGCAAATCAGTTATTGGCGTCATTATGCTCGCGCAGTTGGGAATAAAACGTCGGTAGTAGTTGACCAGGCTTAGGAATCTGTTTGGTATTTGAAAGGAACTAAGAGAAGGATAGTCCTTCAGTGCTTGTATTTTGCTTGTCAGAGCTTCAATGCCAGAGGAGGAAATTCTATGACCAAAAAAGTCAATGGAGCTTTGGTCAAGCTCGCATTTGTCGGGGTTTAGTATAACCCTATGTTGCCTCAAGCGTAGGAAGAAAGGGTCAATGAGATGAAGATATTCCTCGTCAGAAGAGCCGGTGATGAATATGTCATCTATACCATTTCTGAGTCATGTTAGGCCATACAGGTAGCGACTTAAGCTAACCAGATATCAACTTAGTCTGGTACGCTAACAGGTTACTCCTTCCGATGAACTAAGTTAAGTCAGGCTACTGTGACATGCGCGCAACGTCGTGTGGGTTGTTCCTAAGGCAAGCGCTATGGGCCAATAACATGTCGAATGCATAGTAGACATAGCAACGTGTACGCATATGTAGGGTAGGTGGGTGAGGGGAATGACTACAACCCGGAGTTTGCTCGTGTGCGACTTGGTACATGGGCCGTGACGGATTACATGACGGCGGATGGGGGTAGTACCACGTTAACATCTGAGGTCACCCACGGCAGGCTACGAGGAAACGCGGTCAGTGCATGATAAGGAATTTGAGCGCGATTCACAACACCATTATAACAGAGCCCGTTATGGAATCGGGTCACTGGCTACTCGCATTCTGACACGGCCGACAATTCGTGTCACTAAGCTAAACCCCAGGCGCTTGCCCATACGATCTATCGCGTGCTGTGAGCACATGGCGCGCACCGGGCACTGGGTACAATACGAGTGGCGCATTGAAGCGCGTAGGCCGCAGGTTACTTTGGTCACACCGCTAAATCGCATGTGCACCGGCAGGCATAGGCACATGCACTGGTGAGATGGTACCATCGCAGAAATCTTTCTGGCATCCTACGATTGCGATGGGCGATGTATCAAGGTGGACAATAAGGTGGTAATGCAGCTGACATATGACTTGTCTTAGTGCTTGTTCCACGGCTAGCACGCAATGCGCCTCAAAGCAACGTGGAAAAGTTGCACTGAGTATTGTTTAGTAGGGACAATTAAGTGAATGCTGAACGAGTCCCGTAGGTAGGTAGGGGGTAGACCACAAAATCCAAAGATTATAGTGACACCACAGTTAGGCGTATACTAATGCTGCGGTGATACCATGATTTGTTATGGGTAGAGAAGTAGTGATGCAAGACGACGCTGAGAATGGGATGTCTACACAGGGAGCGGCTTACGGGCTGTTTGTACGCCGTCGCGTGCTCCCACAGGAATGCCTTCCTACTGAGGGCAAGTGTGACTGAGTCCCGCTTGTTCCGCAGACAATCAGCGCAGCATATCAGAGCGTGGGAAGTTCGATGCTATCCATCTGGCTATGCATTACATACCACAAAGCCAATGTTTCCGCATATGGAGTGAGTGACCAACCATTTTTAACCAGAATGAAGTATCTAACGGAGGGTGGATGAATAACCTAGATTAGTACTCGCTTCTGTGTGGACTACCATAGACCATTAAGAAGGTGTTTGAGCCACCTGGCTGTCGACTGTGTTCGCAAGCAGCAACGAGTCGGATGCTTCAGGAAACGGTTCATGGTCCCTTTACTGCTATACTCGTCCTGTTTCGGTGCCATAGGTAGTTTGTTGACACTCAAAGCTTGTTATCGGCTCTCGACGGTTCGTGACATATGTTAATCGCCTCACAGCTTAGCTGGTAACGGCTTTAAGAAGTAAGGCGTTGGCTCGGTTTACAGAATAGTTAATCGCTTCTCCTACCTGGGTAACTGAAAAGTTCCATGTGCATACAACACACTTGCACATGAATTTACGTAATCCTCAGATCCTTTGCAGAATACATGCACGCCAAAGTTATCGGGAGACATAGGTGAAGAAGCCGCGGACTAGGCTGGTGTACGAGTTGTGTTTACTGCGCGCGCAGAAGCAGCGCTACTTGTTTGGATTCTAATTAACGATTAATGTTGTGCAATTTAAGTAAAAACCTCCATACGATTGTGCAGCCGCGAGGTAACCAAACACTTTTTGTTTGACGCAACAGTGCATGTTCCCACGAGTTACAGCCCGGACTCAGCTAAAGATGAGTTCTACCGTCAACTATCCTACCTACTCCATAAGAATCATTGCAAGTATATGGTGGTTCTCATCAGAGACCTCAGCGAACCGGTTGGTAGGCTGGAAGCTTTGGAACAAGATGTCGGTAGTCTAGGTTGCTATGATATTCGCATGACGGCTTAAGAAAGCAAAAGAAAAGCATCAGCAATATGTCATTACCCAGTACGGACACCATGCTGCCTACAAGCACCATCGGTCGCATGTGGATTAAGGATGCTTCGAGAGTCGCCCGGTCCCGACCCAGGCTCCAACCAGCGTTGTCAGATTACGAGACAAATGGTTACTTTTAGGCTGCGGAATTGAGGAGGTCGAGCGCCACACATCTCTGCTGCTCACGGTCGTGGATACAGACTGACCACATGGTGATCAATTACCATTGACGAGGCTGTTGATGGGATAGCAGATCAAGTTGAAGTACTTAACTCACTTCTGATCACGCGCTTGTATGTACTGGAATCGTTACAGGTTCCGGCCCTCCCCCCACTCAGAAGGGAGGGTAAACAGGTCAGTTGCAGGTGCCTTGTCCGCTCTGCGATCACATTTTAATCTGACTAAAGAATCCACCTTTGCTGATGAAATTGTTTGTGTGATACGCTTTACTTGTACAAGTAGAAATGAGTTACAGCCGAACCGCGATTTCTTAACGTGCTTTCGGTTATTGGTAAAACGACGGAAAGACCGGCCTGCTAGTTATGAAATGAGCAGACACAACTGAAGAGTAAAGCGCGATGCCTAACCGCATTCATCATACTTGCCACACTGGATTCACCTAGCATCATTATCCTATGGTGTGTTCCGATGCTGGTGGCAATCTTAACCGAAATCTGGACTCCTTGCAGTGTCCTTTCAAACACTAGATTTGTGTGGTGGGGTGGTTATCAACCACATTCGATCTGGAGGTTGCGTTACATCGCCCGCTTCCATCTACCTTACAGGTTTGATTAACACCACTGATGAAACCGAGATTACGAGTCTAACCGGTGTGCTGCAAGAGGGAACGAAATACCATCAGTTGGATTCCTGCGTTCCTTGCCCCTGGATGCCAGGGTGATATACACCCCCTCACGGATAAACCCTTGGCTCCACAGCCTAGATGGTTCGTACACCTCACAGACCGTCGCCATTATGTATCACAAGTCATCGTAGGGGGACAGCCACGTGACCACAAGGAAAAATCATCTGCACACTGGGGTCTTGCAGCGATGACGAATATGCAACGCCGACAGGCAGATGACTGACCGCAAACAGCTGACCAGCTTTGGATCAATGATACAGCCAGTTTCGCAAGATGGGATAGAGGCAAACGGTTGACCCCAATACACAGGCTATTTGGGGAGGGGGGGGTTGGAACATGAGACGTGGAGAAATAAATTATCAGTAAGACTGTGAACGTGCAGTTCACCGAAAAGCGATGGCACGAAGAGGACCGTGTGCTCACAATTTCATGGAAGTGAAGCGCAGAATAATGAAAACGTATGAGGAGGAAGCGGACTGGAAGCAGGTTGCTGGTGTGCTTAACGTGAATGTGATAACCTGCCGCAGCTGGATTCGTATGTGGGAGTCAACCGAACTTAGGGGACAACATGGAGGGCTTAGTCGCAGAGCGTTGGCAGATAGTCATGTAGAAGCTCTGGTTGAGTGGGTCCCTGCGGAGCCAACAATAACCCTTGAAGTTCTTCGATTGCGGTTGAAAGCGGAGTTTGAAGTTGTGGTATGCACCAGCACGGTCGCCAGGTACTTAGACGGCCGATTAATAATCATGAAGAAGTTGCACCCTATTCCGGAGTCTCTGAACACGTTAGAGAACAAGAGAGAACAAGAGAGAAATCCCGTGAGTGTTCCATCATGAGTGGATCGTTGAGCCAGGAATTGATGAAGTGCTCAGTTATTGATGGATCTAAAACGGAAACACCTGTATCGCACCCTGGCCAACCAGTTAATGCCCACAAAATAATGTGCCTCGACGGGGAATCGAACCCAGGCCCACGAATTTCCGGTCCGCTGCTCTACCACTGATGCTTTCATAACTGGATTTGAAAGAGATGTGCGTAGGTCGCTTTATGCTTTATGATACTTGGTAAGATTTATTAGTTGTAATTTTCGCTTTCAATCATCACGATTTCAAAAAATACCAAAAAATACAATAATCAGATTCAGATGGACTGGAACGATAGGAAAATCCCTTGAGAGTTCCATCTTGAGCGAATCGTTGAGCCAGGAAATGATAAGGTGCTAGTTTTCGATAGATCTAAAAGGAAACACCTGAAACACACCCTGATCAACCAATTATTGCCCACGTTCCCTGCACTAGCAGTCCGCGCTGTGTAGGTTACGTGAAGTAAGAAAGAAGTAGAAAGAAAATGGGAGATAAATTGAAGGAAAGTCATTAAAATGAAGGATAAGACCAAAGAGTGAAGAGAATGACAGAATAAGAACTAAAAGTTTGAAGATGGATGCGGTCAGCAGAAGGGAAAGGTTTCGTGTTGCCACCCAAGAGCGTCTAATTGACGCTCGAAACCATCAACCGTAGGTTCACTGACTACACTTTTTGGAAGCGAGGTCCAGTACTCGATAACTCTACGCGATAACCGAGTTTCCGCCCTGATCCGGTCGGAACGCGGCTTGTGTAGCTTCATGGGATGACCGGGCTAAATGGCCAGCTCAAGTCTGGTCCAACCTTCCCTGTTAAAATGCGGTAAGTAAGGAATAGGTCTCCTCGAAGCCGTCGGTAGTGCATTGAATACATACCCAAGCTAAGTAGACGCTCCGGGTACGATTGTCCCCGTAACCTCTCGACCAATTTGGTCCCTAAACTCAAAACCCTCTCGAGCTCCATTTTGTCTGAACAAGGCAGGGCGGGCAAGCCTGGAAGCAGTATTCCAGATGGGGCCGAGCGAAAGCTGAGAACAGTTTCACAAATATGTCGGCAGTTAAGACCCCGAAAGAACGGCGTATTAACCACAACATTCTGAAATCCCTACTAGCGGTCTTCTTCCAGTTGTCACTAGAATGCAAAGATGAGGAATGGACGACGCGTAGGTCTACCTGGTTGGAGACAACGGGGGTTGGACCCCACCGAGAACGTATCTCGAGGGCGGGAAAGTGGTTCCTATACAAAGGACGGAACACAGTCTGATTAATGGGCAGTAGCCATAAAGTAGACCAGTCCCAAAGTCTGTCCAGGGCATGCTGTATGGCCACAGAAACCCAGGGACATTTATAACACTCCGTAGCTTAAGGTCATCAGCAAACAATAGGGATGATACCCCAAGCTCTCCAGGGAGATCGTTTACGTAGATAGAGAACAGCATCGGTCCAAGGACTGAGCCCTGTGGGACAGCGCTAAGGACCGCTGGCCTAAAGGATAAGCTGCGACCTGGAAGAATGCAGATACCCAGTGAAGGGCGAGGCCAGATACACAGTACGAGCTCAGCTTTTGTGATAGTCTAAAGTGGGGTACCTTATCAAATGCTTTCGAGGTCGAAGAAAAGCACATCCACTACGTGGCCATTGTCCACTGCCTCAGCCCAAACTTCACGAGCAACCAACAAATTCGTCAGACACGAAAACCCCTTCCGCAATCCGTGTTGCGCACTACTGAGTAGACTAAATCTATTCAGGTGACCTTCCAACGAATCTCTCACCGGCTTTTCAAGCAGTTTGACCACAACGCTAGTCAGACTGACTGGCCTATAATTGCCTGACAGACTCCTGTCGCCATTTTTGAAGATAGGACAAATGACAGCCTCCTTCCATTCAGAAGGTAATGTACAGCTGTCAAATGAATTCTGAAACACCATTGTCAGCGATCCACTCAGTTCCGCCGCCAACTCATGCAGAAGCTACGGGTGACTTTAATCAGGTCCAGCTGCTTTAGGCGGGTTCAGTTATTGCAGCAGTTTAAGGACGTGCGTTTCCATCACAGTAAACTCCGCTAAATAAGAACCCTCAGGTACTCTGAGGACAAGTTCGCCGCTAGTCAACGCGGCCTCACGTACAAAAGCCCTTGTATACTGCTCACCAAGTACACGAGCCTTATCAGAATCCTCATGCGCACGAGTTCCATCGGCCCGAATAAACTTTGGACTTACCGAATTTGAACCACAGCGTCTCTTAACATAGGCGAAGAACTTCTTCGGATTTTCCGAAGCTCCATCAGCCAATTCCTTTTCGTACAACAGCCGAGCTTTCCTTAAGTGTTGTTTACACCTATTTCTAGCCTCGCGGTACCTATCATAGGTGCTAGTTGATGGAGCCGCACGGTAGGTCCTCCAGCACCTAGAACGCTTCTGGAGCAGGTACTGGCCAGTGATATCTATCCACGGCGGCCGCGCCCGTGTCTCTTTTGTCCTCCCAAGCGGGATGTAAAGAGTAGACACTTCCGTGAGAGAGTACTTAAATTTATCCCAGGCCGCCTGAACCGTACCGATCACCGAGATTTCGCAACGCAAAGTATAGGCCTTGACACGCACTGCCTGACAGTTAGCACGCCATATGTTTGGAAATGGTTTACCAATGCTCTGGTGACATCTGGTCAGACTACACCTGAAGGATAAACGAACATGATCACTGGCATCAAAGAGAGAGCTGTAAGTGATGTCACCTACGAAGTCTAGTGACTTGGCGAAAACTAGATCCAAAATAGACGGCACTTGGGCGTTCATGTACCTAGTTGGGAGATCAATGAACTGATGCATCGTTGGTTGGAGCGCAAGCTCAAGATCTGCACCGAAAGTACCTTCCGCTGAGTTGCAAGAAAGATCTGCACAGCAAACTTCCGGTAAATTGAAATCCCCCAGTATCAAATACCTGTTTGCGGATTGGGAGCGAATAAAGTCAAATACATCTTTAGATGCACTCCCCGGGCTTCCACACACAATCACAACTGTAAGTTGAGCGGAGGAAATGCTAATCACTACCGACAGAGCTTCGACAGTTTTACCTGCCGACTAAAAAGTAGGTACGTAAAACGTCAAGTTCACGCCTAACGTAAATAGCAACGCCCCCGCCTTGTCGGCCAACGAAGTGATCACATCTAAATAGTGCGTAGCCAGATAGATGTACTTCACCGTCCGTGATGTCGAGACAGCCACATTCCAGTGAATGTAAGTATATCGAGATGAGACCCATCTACAAGCAGATCTATCTCGTACATCTTATTCCTTAAGCTGCGCACATTACTTAGCACTATCTGGAGATATGCGTTGGGTCCAAACCTGGGTCGTGCGCTATCAGAATGGGCAATGGTAGGGCGGAAAAAGACCGCCGGCAGACCACCCGAAAACCCACCAACCGGAGAACTTGTTCACCGGCCGCTCGCCTGGTTTTGAGGTCCTTAATGGCCTCTTTTAGCTTCAGCCTATCCGGTAATGGGAGGTCTGGCTGAACGCTAACACTAGTACCCTTTAGTTTGAAGGCAAACGTCAAGAGCGCGTTGTATTCCTCCGGGGTGGATAGGACCACATGAAGTAAGTGCGGTCGAGAGTTTGGGGCGTTAACTGGGACGTTACCCAATCTCGTCAGTTTCCTGACAGTAACACCGGGAAACCAAGGCAAAAGAAGGTTCGTTAAGCACATCTTAAACCACTGTAAGTCGTCCAACGTACGTTCGGCAGAAAGTGCGGCAGTGGACTCTACTGCGTTATGGAAAATCACGCTGCTATCCATGAAAGAATCACCTCGACGGGGTGTATTTACCCCGCAAGTTTTGGAATTTAGATGATCAGCAACCGGCTTAGAAGCAGGCAATGAGACTGGGCGCACATTGTCAGACGACGCTGAAGCAGATGTAGCGTACGTCTTATGCTCTAGCTTGTTTGACTTGTCATTCTTGACGCTTTTCGTACTGTCATGAAGAGTACGGGCAGTTCTGTTCAAATTTTACTTCCGTCCTACAGGCGAAGAAGCCCGTGGCTCAAGGTTCATGCCCGCCTCCACGACCTGTACCCCCGGAAGACAGGGTGAGGTGTTTGGAGTAGGCATCGCAGTTTGATTATCACGCGATGGGGACATCTGTTGTATTCACCTTCTGCTTGCACAGCCTTGGATAAAACTAGGAATTTCATCACCAGATGGTGTTTCCAGCTCAAATTCAAGTTCCAGTTCGGATGGGACTGGAACGACAGGAGAATCAAGTGAGTGTTCCATCTTGAGTGGATCGTTGAGCCAGGAATTGATGAAGTGCACAGAGTTACTGATGGATCTAAAACGGAACAACCGTATCGCACCCTGACCAAGCTGTTATTGCTCACGTTTCCCGCCCTAGCAGTCAAGTGAAGTAAGCAAAGGATAGAAAGAGAAATCGAAGGCACAAAAAAGGAAGTTCACTTTAAATAAGAAGATAATAACAATGCGTGCAGAAAAGCAGATAAAAGGATAGCGAAGTACGGAGATGCGAGTTACTCAGGAAAATGGAAAGGTTTCGTGTTGCCACACAAGAGCGTCAAGTTGCCGCTCAAACTCGGCGTGACAGCCGGAGTTCCGCCCTAATCCGATCGGACCGCGGTTTCTCCAGCTTCAAGGAATGACCGAGTAGAACAGACAATCTAGCGGGACTGTATAGCCAAGATAAATCTGGACCAACCTTCTTAGTTAAGATACGGTAAGTAAGGATTAGGTCTCCTCTAAGACTTCGGTAGTGCATTGAATGCATTCCCAAACTAAGTAGACGCTCGGGATA
This sequence comes from Dicrocoelium dendriticum, assembly GCA_944474145.2. NCBI lineage: Eukaryota > Metazoa > Platyhelminthes > Trematoda > Plagiorchiida > Dicrocoeliidae > Dicrocoelium > Dicrocoelium dendriticum. The sequence continues at coordinate 174,666,667 of OX104063.1, forward strand.
TGTCCGTCCCTGTAAGCCCTCGACTAACCTCGTACCCACTCGTAAAACCCTCTCTAGCTCCATTTTGTCCCGGACGAGGCAGGACAGACAAGCCTAGACGCAGTATTCCAGACGAGGCCGAACGAAAGCCGAGAACAGTCTCGTAAAGATGCCGCCCGTCAAGATACTGAAAGAACGTCGTAGTAACCACAACATGCGGAAACCTCTTCTTGCGGTCTCCTTCCAGTTACCGCCAGAGTGTGAAGCCGAAGAGTGTACGACGCCTAGATCAATCTAGTTAGATACACGGGGGAGTTCGACCCCACGGACCAAGTACTTCGCAGGGCAACCTCTTCCAATTCGAAATATGGAGTACTTTGCCTGATTTACGGGCAGTAACCATAAAGTAGACCAGTCCCAAAGCTTATCCAAGGCTCGCTGAATAGCCTCGGAACCCCAGGAACATTGACAATGTTCCACAGCTTCAGGTCATCGGCAAATAGCAACGATGGTACCTCAAGCTCCGCGGGTAGGTCATTCACATAGATAGAGAACAGCAGCGGTCCAAGGACCGAGCCCTGCGGCACGCCACTGAAAACAGACTGACTAAACGATAGGCCACGGCCTACCCGTACACACTGTTCCCTACCATCAAAGAAGGCAATCACCCAATGAAGGGCGCGACCAGGTACTCTGTAGGTCAGCTTTTGCACGAGCCTCAAATGGGGTATGTTGTCAAATGTCTTCGAAAAGTCGGCGGAAAGCATATCCAGTGTGTGGCCGTTATCCACTGCATTCGCCCAACTTTCGCGAGCCACCAGTAGATTCGTAGTACACGAAAATCCCTTCCAGAATCCGTGTTATACATTGCTAAGTAGACTAAATCTACTCAGATGACTCTCCAATGAATCTCTTACCAGTTTATCGAGGAGTTTGACTACTACACTCGTCAAATTAACTGGCCTGTAATTTGCAGGCAGACTCCTGTCCCCATTTAGGAAGATGGGACAGATGACAGCTTCCTTCCATTTGGAAGGTAATGCACAACTGTCAAGCGATTTTTGAAACACCATAGTGAGCGATCCACTTAGTTCCGCAGCCAACTCATGCAATAGTTTCGAGTGAATTAAATCAGGCCCAGAGGCCTTAGAAGGGTTCAGCACTTGTAGCAGCCTACGAACTTCCGTCTCCGCTACAATAAATTCAGATAGTCCTGAACCCTCTGGGATACCGCAAACCAGCTCAACGCCTGTCAAAGAGCTTTCCATTACGAACGCTGCTGCATATTGCCCGCTAAGCACGCAGGCCTTGTCATAGGCCGTATGCGCATGAGTACCACCATCACGCATCAATACTGGAATTGACATGTTCGAACTGCAGCGCCTTTGACATATGCGAAGTCTTTTTGGATTCTCTAAAGCTTCGTCTGCTAACCCATTATCGAAATTGAACCGAGCATTCCATAGGTGTTGTTTACACCTATTTTTAGCCTTACGGTACCCGTCATAAGTATCGGTGGACGGAGCGTTTCGTTAAGTCCGTCAACCTTTAGACCTCTTTGTGAGTAGATGCCTTCCAGTGGAATCTATCCAGGGCGGCTGTGCTCGTGCCTCTTTTCTACTTGTGACTGGGATAAAGGGAACAGAAACCTCTGTGAGGTGGGACTTAAATTCATCCCAGGCAACTTGGACAGTATCATCGCCTGAGATCTCACAATGGAACCCCGAAGCCTTGGCTCTCATTGATTGATAGTCTGCTTGCCATAAGTTCGGGCGAGACTCAACAGTACTCTGATAGCGTCTAGACAGAGTACAACTGAAGAGTGAACAAACATGACCACTGGAACCCAGTGGAGGTCCGTAAGTAATGTCACCAACAAAATCAAGTGACTTAGCAAATACAAGGTCTGAAATAGACGCATTTGGGTGCCCATGTACCTAGTGAGGAGGTCAATGAACTGATGCAACGGTACTTAGAGCATAACTTCATGTAGATCGGCGCCAAATGTGCCTGACGCTGAGTCGCAAGGAAGATCAGCTCAGCAAACCTCCGGGAGATGGGAGTCGCCCATCACCAAACACTTGTTTGCGGACCGGGAGCGAATAAAGTCAAATACATCTTTGGATACGCTCGCACGGTTTTTATACACAATTACAACTGTAATCTGAGCCGAGGATGTGCTAATCACTACCGACAGAGCTTCAACAGTTTTGTCTGCCGAGTGAAATAAGCAAGTCATCAAAATGTCAAGTTTACAGCTCACATAAAGAGCGACGCCTCCTCCCTGCCGGCCAGCGGAGCGTTCGCAAATAAATAGTGCGTAGCCAGATAGATGTACTTCACCGTCCGTGATGTCCTGAGACAGCCACATTCCAGTGAATCCGAGTATATCGGGATGACATCCATCTACAAGCAGACCTAACTCGTACATCTTATTCCTTAAGCTGCGCACATTACTTAGCACTATCTGGAGATATGCGTTGGGTCCAAACCTGGGTCGTGCGCTATCAGAATGGGCAATGGTAGGGCGGAAAAAGACCGCCGGCAGACCACCCGAAAACCCACCAACCGGAGAACTTGTTCACCGGCCGCTCGCCTGGTTTTGAGGTCCTTAATGGCCTCTTTTAGCTTCAGCCTATCCGGTAATGGGAAGTCTGGCTGAACGCTAACACTAGTACCCTTTAGTTTGAAGGCAAACGTCAAGAGCGCGTTGTATTCCTCCGGGGTGGATAGGACCACATGAAGTAAGTGCGGTCGAGAGTTTGGGGCGTTAACTGGGACGTTACCCAATCTCGTCAGTTTCCTGACAGTAACACCGGGAAACCAAGGCAAAAGAAGGTTCGTTAAGCACATCTTAAACCACTGTAAGTCGTCCAACGTACGTTCGGCAGAAAGTGCGGCAGTGGACTCTACTGCGTTATGGAAAATCACGCTGCTATCCATGAAAGAATCACCTCGACGGGGTGTATTTACCCCGCAAGTTTTGGAATTTAGATGATCAGCAACCGGCTTAGAAGCAGGCAATGAGACTGGGCGCACATTGTCAGACGACGCTGAAGCAGATGTAGCGTACGTCTTATGCTCTAGCTTGTTTGACTTGTCATTCTTGACGCTTTTCGTACTGTCATGAAGAGTACGGGCAGTTCTGTTCAAATTTTACTTCCGTCCTACAGGCGAAGAAGCCCGTGGCTCAAGGTTCATGCCCGCCTCCACGACCTGTACCCCCGGAAGACAGGGTGAGGTGTTTGGAGTAGGCATCGCAGTTTGATTATCACGCGATGGGGACATCTGTTGTATTCACCTTCTGCTTGCACAGCCTTGGATAAAACTAGGAATTTCATCACCAGATGGTGTTTCCAGCTCAAATTCAAGTTCCAGTTCGGATGGGACTGGAACGACAGGAGAATCAAGTGAGTGTTCCATCTTGAGTGGATCGTTGAGCCAGGAATTGATGAAGTGCACAGAGTTACTGATGGATCTAAAACGGAACAACCGTATCGCACCCTGACCAAGCTGTTATTGCTCACGTTTCCCGCCCTAGCAGTCAAGTGAAGTAAGCAAAGGATAGAAAGAGAAATCGAAGGCACAAAAAAGGAAGTTCACTTTAAATAAGAAGATAATAACAATGCGTGCAGAAAAGCAGATAAAAGGATAGCGAAGTACGGAGATGCGAGTTACTCAGGAAAATGGAAAGGTTTCGTGTTGCCACACAAGAGCGTCAAGTTGCCGCTCAAACTCGGCGTGACAGCCGGAGTTCCGCCCTAATCCGATCGGACCGCGGTTTCTCCAGCTTCAAGGAATGACCGAGTAGAACAGACAATCTAGCGGGACTGTATAGCCAAGATAAATCTGGACCAACCTTCTTAGTTAAGATACGGTAAGTAAGGATTAGGTCTCCTCTAAGACTTCGGTAGTGCATTGAATGCATTCCCAAACTAAGTAGACGCTCGGGATATGTCCGTCCCCGTAATCCCTCGACTAACCTCGTACCCACTCGTAAAACCCTCTCTAGCTCCATTTTGTCCCGGACGAGGCAGGACAGACAAGCCTAGACGCAGTATTCCAGACGAGGCCGAACGAAAGCCGAGAACAGTCTCGTAAAGATGCCGCCCGTCAAGATACTGAAAGAACGTCGTAGTAACCACAACATGCGGAAACCTCTTCTTGCGGTCTCCTTCCAGTTACCGCCAGAGTGTGAAGCCGAAGAGTGTACGACGCCTAGATCAATCTAGTTAGATACACGGGGGAGTTCGACCCCACGGACCAAGTACTTCGCAGGGCAACCTCTTCCAATTCGAAATATGGAGTACTTTGCCTGATTTACGGGCAGTAACCATAAAGTAGACCAGTCCCAAAGCTTATCCAAGGCTCGCTGAATAGCCTCGGAACCCCAGGAACATTGACAATGTTCCACAGCTTCAGGTCATCGGCAAATAGCAACGATGGTACCTCAAGCTCCACTCACAGTCTTGTGTTACACGAAGACGGAATTGCAATTTAAGATGCTGCTCAGAGCGATAAGGGTTAGAAGCAAAGAGGCATTCACTTACCCCACTTACCTGACGTCCTACCTGATACAGTGTCGCTTAAAATGCTCGAGGCTGAGGCACAGGAGGCATGCAGGTAAAGCTGTTAGCGAAGATACAATGAAAAGGTGGGAGCAGAATGTAGTAGTGCAACAAGGATGTTTGAGTTGCGAGTGTTGTCCGACGCAATCCTTCTGCCTTTTGTCGACATGAGAATCTTCTTATTCATGCTAAGGTTGTTGTTTCCTCTCCTGGCAAAACACTGGAAAGCAACAAGCAGGAAAGAAAACTGGCAGCAGGTAGTGTAACACGATAGACAACACAGCAAGTTGTTATTCTCAAGATGTCTAATAGGCTAGACGGTCTGGAAAATGAACTTTTCGACCTAACCGTGTTTGCCGCATACTAGTCTCTTTTGGCTTAGCTTCAGATGTTGATGATTGAGGATCATTGTCAAAGTGCTTTGATGACTCTTGCGTACATATGGTGCTTTTAGAACTTGTCGATTGTTGTTCGCAAGGTTGTTCTGTATACGCTGACTTGAGTCGGTCTACCGAAACTACATCGACTTTACCATTCCTGTTGATCATATGATGTTTTTTCTGTTCTAGCGATCACCTCAAATGGCCCTTCGTACGGTGGTTGTAGAGGCCTACGGACTGCATCGTTTCGTAGCCACACATGTGAACAAGTTGTCAGATCTTTTGGTATATAAAACTTGTTAGTTTGCGCGCGTGTGGCAGTAAAATGCAGTTCACACATGGATGAACGTAAGCGATGAACAAAGTTTGAGGGATCTAGAGCGTTGAAGTCGATGGGTTGAACGAGGTCAGCCGGGAGCTTTAGCGTGGATGCATTCCTTTCTTCTGTCTGTGTGGCTGTCTCTGTTCGTTCCCTTTTTCTCCAGAGTCTTCCACATGTACGGCGACACGCACCCAAGGAATTGTCCTCCGTTTCGACAACAATACAAGGCACACAGTTCCTCTACCTGGACATGAGCGGAGAATTAACAACATTTCTACAACTTACTAACTGGACAATTCAATCAATATCTTGCACTGATACAATTCTTCCACGGCATGAACCACTGAGCCCAAATTACCTAACAATACCTCTTTCACATATCTCTTGACTGGAGGAATTCGACTACGGAAGGCACATTCTCCTGCCAATACAAAGCTTGAACAATCGGTCATTCTAAGCTCTTCAATCCGCTTTGACCGCTCAAATGGCCGTGGTTTCCCCTATCTCTAATCAATTTCACTACATACCCCGGGAGATCAGCGATTCTTTCTTCGGAACGTATCCTGTCCTCCAAGACTTCAACATATTTCCACGTATATTCTTCGAGGCCTCACGTGGCTCTGCAGATGATCAACACATCATACCCAGAAAGAATGCTTAGTTCCTGACCTACCGATCTGGAACAGGAGAGGACCCAGGCACGCAATGGCCACTCGCATAGCGCATCAGGCAGCAGAAAAATGGGACGCAACTTGGCTGCGAATAACGGAGCAAAAGAACGTTCAACAAGAAACATAGCCAGTTACAACTTGCCATTCAATGGATTGGCGGCAGTGTTTCAGGACGTGGTGGGTTTTCGCCTGGCAAGCTTTCTCCCTATAAAAAGCCACAAATGTCCGTTTGACAACACTGCAACGTGGCGAATGTGACTCGCCACCGAATAAAGTCACAGCCCATAACTTCACACTGGCAGCTCAATTAGAATCATCATACTGGATAGCTTGCTCTTCAATTATCTTCCAATGGATCACTCAGGATTCTTTATCTATTATTACTCGAGGTATGACTGCGATATATGGCAGAACGATTATGTCCAAACAAATGGATCCCGATCCAACTACAACCAAATCGTTCTTTCGCATTTTCACCATCGCACAGTTCCAAGCATGGACATATGAACAATTTTCTACTGTCACTACAGTTCCCATAAAATGTCTGTACAGCTGTACATACCTGATCATGCCTCAAGTTGCGTGCCTCGCATAGTCGAGAATATTTATTTATTTATTTATTTATACCAGCTTCGCGGCATAGCAACCTAAATCAGCTTTAAACGTCGTTCGTAGACGTAATAGAACCAGCGGTAAGTTTTCTGTCCAACGGGTAGGGTCAGAACATGCCATCAAATATGTTTTGAGGTGGCGGCGAAAACGTTCGACTAAACCGTTCGCTGTTGGATGGTACGCAGTTGTTCTTATTCGCTTAGCTCTGAGGATATTAGTGAGATCTCGAAAGAGGGTTGATTCAACTTGCGCACCGCGATCCGTTGTTATGGTGGATGGGACACCATAATGTGCCATCCAATGAGCCACAAAGTTACGTGCTACCGTCTCTGCGGAAATGTCCGCGATGGGTACTGCCACGGGCCAACGAGTGTAACGATCAATACAAGTAAGTAGGTACTTAAATCCACTCGACGGTGGCAGCGGACCGACGGTGTCGATGTGCACGTGACTAAAACGAGCATCGGGAACGGCGAACTCGCCAAGAGGTGCCTGTGTATGGCGGTGCACTTTTGAACGCTGACATGGGAGACAATTCCTCACCATGGTCTGCACGTGTTTGTTCAGTGCCCGCCACACAAAACGGTCGGAAATGAGTTTGCGCGTTGTTCGGATGCCTGGATGTGATAGACCATGTAATGAATCAAAAATGATTCGCCGATGGGTTGGTGGAACTACAGGTCGTGGCTTTCCTGCAGAAACGTCACACAGCAGAACATCCGAACTATCAGACAGCTGGATGGGTTTCACCTGTAGATTGGTTTCGCGCAGTTGTTGAAGAAACTGCTAATCCTGATGCTGTGTTGTGGCTAGTTCTTGAAGATCAATGGGGAATGCTCAAGGAGGGTATTGATTTCCGCCCGTGATAGGGCATCTGCTACGGTGTTGTTCACACCGGAAAAATGCCGAATGTCGGAGGTACATTGGGAGATATAATCTAGTTGTCTAGGTTCTCGTGGGGAATGTCGATCAGAAGCAAAACGCAGTATATACGTTAGCGGCTTGTGATCGGTGAATATCGTGTATATACGCCCTTCCAAGTGATGTCGGAAATGACGCACATTGAGATAAATAGCTAGAAGTTCTCTTCTGAACGTACTTTAACTTCGTTTGGCAGGCTGCAGTTTCTCAGAAAAAATGGCAATTGGATGCAATTCACCTCCCTGTCGCTGTTGGAGCACACCACCTACTGCTGCATCTGAAGCGTCCACCGTTAACTGTAACGGAGCCTTAGGATCAAGATGCACGAGGAGAGTGGCAGTAGCTAGCTGATGTTTTAGATCACTGAATGCCCGCTTCGCTGATTCCGTGAAGCTGAATGATTTGGCATCTAATTTGAGTAGCTCGGTAAGTGGCTGGGCTAACTCAGAACAGTGTGGGATGAAACGTCTGTAGAAGTTAACCATGCCTACAAACCGACGCAACTTTTTGAGGGAGTCGGGGATAGGGTATTCAGTGATGGTTATCACTCTGTCGGGTAGGGGTGTAATTCCGGGGGAGGAAACATGGTGACCAAGAAAGTCCACCGTATTAACACCAAACTGACTCTTGGAGGCATTGATAACCACCCCATAATGCGCAAATCGCTCGAACAGTTATCGCAGATGACGCAAGTGTTCGTCATGGTTATAACTTGCAACTAAGACATCGTCAATATAGACGAAAACAAAATCAATCTCACGAATAACCTGATCCATAAAACGCTGAAATGTTTGAGCTGCATTGCGGTGACCAAACGGCATTCGCAAGAACTCAAATAAGCCAAAAGTTAAGGTAACGGCGGTCTTATGAACATCTCGAGGATGAACAGGAATTTGGTAATATGCTCGTGCTAAATCTATCTTACTGAACACGTGTTTTCCGTATAGCGAGGAAGAGAAATCCTGGAGATGCGGAATGGGATACCTGTCTGGGACGGTGATAGCGTTTAGTCCCCGATAATCCCCACAAGGTCTCCAATCCCCAGGCTTGTTTTTCGGGACCATATGTAAGGGTGATGCCCATGTACTGCTGGATGGACGTATTATGCCCAATTGTGGCATTTGGTCGAATTCAGCCTTCGCTACGGAAAGTTTATCGGGCGCTAAACGCCGCGGAAGATGGTAGACTGGACTACCTGTTGCCGTTATCCTATGTACGATCTCATGTTTGACATCACCGGGTTGGTATCCAGGCTTTGTTAACCTGGTGCCATACTTATGGCCCCCAGAGTAACTGAGCAGTCAGTCAGCTCTACTGCATATGTTAACATCGCTGCTACAACTTAATTAGAGTTGCGATCCACTGATAATTACCAGCCATCAGGTTACATCAGGGTTCCTTAAGCTGTATTGCGTATAAATAAATTTTCATACATAATTACATTCCATCTTAAATAATAAGTGCAGTGCCGATGATCTCATACTTATGGCCCCCAGACTAAATGAGCAGTCAGGAAGCTATACTGAATATGTTAGCATCGTTGCGACAACTTCAGTAGAGTTACGATCCTCAGATAATTACCCGCCATCCGGTTACATAAACATTCCTTTAGCTATATTGCATATAAATAAAAATATACATATTCCCTTTCAAATATTAAGTGCCGTGGCGATGATCTCATACTTACGGCCCGCAGACTATATGAGTAATCAATCAGCTCTATTGCATATGTTAGCATTGCTGTGACACCTTCTGTGAAGTAATAATATATATATATATGCTGCAATATGCTGCAATATATAATGCTGCAATGTGCAATAGAGTTAACTGAAAACTGCAATACGCTGACCTCTGTGAAGTATTATATTGTATTATATTATATTATTACTATATATATTATTATATTATATATATATGTATAGATATATAATGTGATATAATAATATATATAAAAATAAAATAATATAATGTAATAGAATACTTCACAGTGGTCAGCATATCGCAGTTGCCAGTTAACTCTATTGCACATTGCAGCATTACCGTAAGACAGTATCTGAAGCAACCAACATATTTCAATTACTGCCTACTAAGATATTTCAGTAGCTAGTTTTATGTAACCAGTATACTGCAGCACATAGTCGCCTCGTATTTCATTTGTAGTCCGACGGTAACAATTCCAAAACCCTTTGCAGACATTCAAAAATATTTACAGTATACCGGTTATTTATCTACCTAATTATTTTTAAAAGAGCCTTCCCCCATAAAATAGACTGGAGTTAAGCTCATTCTTTTACCGCATAAAATGCCACTAGGCGTATCTATATATAGACTGCTTATCCAACTTTCGCATTCCCCTTGCATAATCACGTCTTTTTTTACATAGACGGACGCTACCGCATTAGCACATCATCTTTTACTGTACGCAAATTGCTTGCAAATGTCCTAACCATTGAGTCTGCCATTAACGCCCGCTAAACAACGCCGATTACAGCCTACACATTTCGTATTGACGCTCAGTATGTGCCCTTACATAACCACTCATTAAAACCGAAACTAATGCCACGTCAAAAACAAAAGAGCATTAATTAAGCATTCTTTTTTCATACCTTGTTCACACTACGCCGTAACTGTTGTTTACCTTTCCATCTTTTGCAGGTTGATGTACGCTAGTTCCTCGGCCAGAAACTAAATTTCGCGCGTCATACCGATTCAACCTTCCCGATATTTCCCTCCAAACTTTCAAATCATCTGCGAACAGCGCGCAAGTATATGTCAAACGTCCTGGTAAGTCGTTGAAATGAAACAGAAAAAGCGTTGGGCCAAGTACTGTCAGCAGGGGTCAGTTTGTAGCGACCTGGAGATTCCCCTGTATGACTGTGTAAACTATCCTAAAATATATTCAAATTATAGCTTTCTTATGTATTAGGGAACCATTCGGTTTGCTTGTTGGAACGTTGTTCCCGTTTGTTGGAAACACAAAAACGATCTCCGCCTTTGGCGTGCGACTCGACTGCGAACGACGCTCTGTCAACGCACTCGACGCCAACGACATTCACCCTAGCTAGTTCTCTCTGGGTACCCTATTTTTAGCATTAGCTAACGCTCCTCCCGTTCAATAAACTTCTTCCCTAGTTTACTTTTGTGTATGCTATCCACTACTTTTGGTTGGTCGTCTAGTCCCGTACCGGATATATAGCTCACGATCTACGCGCTATAAGTTCGCTACAGGGTCCTCCTTTGCAACACTCAGGTGATTCATAATCAAGTCCACTTTAGATTTGAGCGAGGCAAGCCCGACTAATGCCTTCTCAACTACTGTGAACATGGATGCCAGTGCCTTAAATTCAGTACAAGAGTTACGTATACCCTTATCCAAGCAAGTAAGTAGCTGCAAGCATAACCTTTACATACATGCAACAATTGCATTAACACACATTTGCTCCATAAAACCGGACCGTGTGATTACTGTAACAAAAAATTGTGTTATTTCGGAACGTTCCGTGGCACAAATGGTACATAGCAACGTGCTTACCTAGCGACATTGCCAAGGAGGATGAATGTGCAATAGATGGAAATAGCTGAGTGGTGTGTGGAGAGATGGATTGTGTGTTAATTATGATGCCATCGGAAGTGTTACCGGTAAGGGTTCATATGTGTGATAGCTGTTATAATATTTCGGTGGCCATAGTGGTTTTTCTGCTATCGCTATGGCTGTGGATGATGGTGAGCTGTTCAGATCTTTGGTAATTAGGAAGCATGGAAGTGTTGAAGACATGGATGAGCTAATCGGACGTCTTCAGATTAAATCGTTGACATGTTTTTCCAGCGTGGAAGGCGCAAACACTTGCTGGATGGGGACGCCAACGGCTACATGCTGTACGGTTGCGTACATTTTTGACGTTCAGAATTGCGTGGCAAACAGTAGGTTAATAATATGTAACACGGCTGCTAACGCATGTAAATGCGAATGAATCTGCAAACCGGTGATCACTGCGATATATTTCTGCCAGAGACAACAGTGCTACGCGGTAACTATTCGTTTTGGCGTGCCATACTGATGGAGGTTGTTAGTTGCAATAACGTGGAAAACAGTGGTTGAATAAAGCATTGAAACGAAATTTGACTGTTGTCAAATTTACTGTGATTCAAGATATGTTGGATCGATTAAAGCGGTTCTGGTCAAAGCGTCTTCTGCGCCTACTGGTAATTTTTCCAGTTTTTCCCAGTTTTAACCCCGTTTTTGCCTTTTTTGATGTCGTTTAACTATTGCACACCTGTTATAATCACTCTGTGTTCCACTATGTCAGCCTCGCAATGCACCGAGGCTGTTGTTCCTGATGGCTCGGATTCTGAGGTTATCGCACTTTGTGGCGGCCCAAGCTGCAATATACCAATAACTGACGAATCTGGCGGTATGCAATGCAATGTCTACAACCGATGGTACCATCAGTTTTGTACGGAGCTGAATACCGATCAGTACGCAGCGTTGGCCTCTAGCGGGAAGTTGCTTTTCAGTTGTGCCAATTGCTGCAGCCGCCGGCAAGGCCGCACGGTATTTCGTAGGAGAGACGAATCTCTTGATACCCGGCTGCGAAATGTAGAGCGTTCGTTCTGTTATCAAGAAGAAAAAGCAGACAACATCCGCTATAAAGCCTTCCCGTGAAGTCGATGGCCCTAACAAAAGTAAGACATCGACAATGGAACTAAAAACATACGCTGCTGTTGCTACATCACCGGAGGGGCTAAAGACAGTTCTATCACCAGTGGTGAAGGCACCTGCCCCGAGAACTGAGAACTGGTGCGAAACACCGAGTAGAGGTTGCTCTGCGTAGCTGCATCATTCGTCGTTTTGGACATGAACTCTTTATTTATCGTTTCGCTCTCTGTACTTTGCCTCTGCAAATTGCAGGTCTAGTAGCATCTTGAATTGAGACACTGTGTTGCCTTCTACTATATGCTGAGGCAGGTCGTTCCAGACATTCACCACTGTGCGTTCAATGCAGAGTTGGTGGACGACCCGTTTCAAATCCGGACGATAAGTTTATACCGGTGTCCTCGCGTGCAGCTTGGTGTGCGCAGATGAAGTAGTTGTCTCAACATGGGGTAATCCGCAGGTGTAATATCCGGTGCGTCATGATGAGGTCTACTCTCAGCCGACGATAGGATAGAGTGTATAACCCAAGTTCCTTTCATCGGTTTTCGTATGGCATACCTCGTAAGTTGGGAATCAGCCTGGTGGCTACATGCTGCACCCGCTCAAGCTTTTCTACTTCGCCCCGGGTGATGGGACAGTATGCGGGAGTGCCATACTCCAGCATTGGTCGTATTATCGAGACGAAGAGGCGAGTAGCAATCTCTTCGGACCAAGTGCTATAGCTGCGCCTGAGAGCCCATCGCATCCGAAGGCTGCTTTGGTACAGCCTATTTGTGTTGTCAACGGACTTTAGGTCACAGCGTGAGGGTACACCGAGGTGGCGCACGAAAGGAGCGGGATGCAGCGGTTGACCAGCCACTGTGTACGTTCGGTGGTGATCGTACTTACCCAAACTCATGAATTGCGACTTGGCAGGGTTGATCGGAAGGTTAACCTCTGCAGACCATGTCGAGAGGCGGTCGAGATCCTGCTGAAGTACATGGCATTCATTGAGTGTGCGGATTACTCTGCACACTTTCAAGTCATCTGCGGACAAAGCACTATGTGATCGTAGTAGCTGAGGCACATCGTTTATATGGGTTAGATACAACCGCTGTCCATCCCTGGAGCTTACTTCAGTAATCAGCCGCTACTGGTATGCTTCCAATTTACACGTGCCACGGCCGAAATACTTCTTCGGACGTCACGTTGGTTTAATAATCTGTAACACGTTGTTTCATAACCGGCGCATATCCTCATGACATGCACCACTACTCTGACTGTCTCTTCGTCTCCGGAGTAATGCACAAATACATGGGTATGTTCACCACGGTGTATTACACCACATGTTTCCATGTCACATTTCTTTAACAACATTACATCATTATACTGCCTCACGTGCGCTTTTATCGAATGTCCGGTTCATATTCATTTCGTATTGTCCACCTGGCCTCTGATGAGCCTTCGGAAACCATTTCTCAGTGCTCACCCTTTGTGGGTTTAGAGCTAGATACACGCTCACTCAGCTAGCGGTGAATATTTCTGAATGGTCCAAACGTCCGTCACGTTCCTAACAGCTGTTTTGCCTATGTAACGAACCATTAACGTCCACCGCGGCTTCTCACCTTTAACGTTAAGCTGTATGGTTGTTTCCGTCGCGAATAGCCTTATTATTTCCGTCTTCTGATGGCTTTTTCGCATGACGGTTTGTCAACCGCTGTGAGGAATGCGAATGAAGTTCCCACTGGGTTCAGGAAGACGCAGCGTGGGTTACAACTTCTTGCGCATATTTCTTTGGTTTCCGTAATTCACTTCGCACGGGTTTCTTCCTTCGCATAAACGCAACCAGTATGCCAAGTTCTTCGCAGCGCGGTTCTATGCGGTTTTAGCGGAATTCCCCGGACGATGCAGTGCTTAATAAGTGCATATGCAGCGTCAGGGAGTCGTGTTGTCAGCTTTCCTTCGCAAAGTTTCTTATTTCCTTCATAATTAAGCTACGAAATGGCAATAAATGTCAACCCTTGTCTGTTAGTGATAAACCTATTGCTGATCCGTCTCCTATGGGATCTATATCATTACGGTGTACTGATAAAGCCTGCGATGCAGGTGCCATGGTAGGGAGCAATTTCCATTCCCGGATAACGTGTCTCCATGCCGCCAATAACGGACACACGCGTTAGTCAATTTTAGGAGGGCGCTGAGCAACACTGAGGCGGATGCATTCTTTCCGTTATATCAAGCATCGGCTTCGCCACATATGCAGTGTCGCGGTCAGGCCTCGTCACCATACCTCCGCAGTGACATCATGTGTATAGAACAGATTCCGAAACTTGCCACTACGATGATGGAACGCCAACGATGGAAGTTGTACGAATATCGTCCAAGGATGAGAACATCAGGAACCGTAAATGCAAAACTGTAATCCGTTTCCATAACCTTCCTAGCTATGGCAGGGGCGCCAAATCACTGTCACATGTAGGGTTACGGAGCACAAGTCGTTAGTAAATGCTACGCGAATCAATAGGGCGGATTTCATACTCATTATATAACTCACACGGGTCTCCTGGTACCCGTGTTGTCACATTCCTCTTATAAACCATTTCATTGTATCTATATGCCTGTATTCCCGATCTAGCACACCATCTCATCAAATTCATCACGTGCGCACCGTTGCTAGTCATCGACATCAATCTGCCATTACACTTAATGCGTCTTTGCATTGCAGGTACCTGTTGAGGCGATTCCACAGTCATGGTCCCCCATGTGTTTCACGGATCCACAAACCATTTCTCAGTGCTCTCGATTCGTGGGTAACGAGCCATGAAGCAGCTCACCCATGAGGTCGGGAATATTTGTGAATGGTTTAAACATCCGATGTCTGCAGTGTCGCCGATACCCTTCGTGCCACAGTGCATACATCGAAGTCAAGGAAACTCCTTGCAATACCACAGGTTAGTAACCTTTCGTGAACATGCCATTTCCACCTGTGGCGTGCTTAGATTACCTCACCAACCTTTACCGTTTATCACCGCCACACTATGAGGCGCATAAGTTTATTTCTACCAACAAATTTACGCGTACTCATCTCTCTGCATAGTATATGCCATGCCGTTCATGAATGATGCCTCTGGTCGGCACCAGCAATTATAATCACAAGGACGGGGTAATGCAGTCAAATGGACTGCTGACTTTTTAACCGATGGATAGCTTGCTTGTTTTTTTGGAAGCAATCATCATGCATGGTAATAGAGATCATAGTACACGTCGTTGTTCAGTATTATGTTAAGAGGCGCCCGGTGTTCTCCCAGTTGCCTTGACGCACCCTTAAGTTCCATAACTGACAACCAGCGCGATAGCCTACGGTTGACGTCGACTGATGCATTGCATACATCTCCTACCTGTGCTTGCAAATCATAGCATTACGGCGTCGCCATGGATCACCGTGGTGATTCTTTCCCACTTGCAAACCACAATGCCTGAGCCTCTCCCCACACGTACAGCAGTAGCTATGTGATTATACAGTGGCACATCGTCACAGGTACCGTTGGTGGTAATTCTTTGCATATGTACAGGTATACGTACATGCATGTAAGAAATAAAGATCTGTACATATAGATATTTAAGCTTATATATATATACGTATGTATATACATCTACATTTGCATCAATATACATATACACATACATAACAGTATCTATCTAATCAGATATATTTACCCTCATCTACATAAGTAACATACCTGTAAACGAGTGCCTCGCCTCCTCGAGAACAGAAGCTTCATTTGCTTATTATCAGGCGGTACACACACATGTATATATATATATATATATATATATATATATATATATATATATATATAGGTATATATATATATATAGGTATATAGGTATAGTTATATATGGTTGGCGGCATCCGGTTTCGGATTTGCCTGTCACTGTGGCAAGCCACAGGACGCCTGCGAATACAGAGGGACCATGGATGGCTTGCGCTGCAACACCCACAGCTCCAACCACATACCCCATATCCAGTGTAAACCCGAAGGAATAAGACCGGGAGGCTTGCGGATGGGAACCACGTTTCATCAACGGAGCCGGCCCACACTCCTTCACAGGCAAACCCACAAGCACGCTGTATTTGGGGAATCAACCGCACACAAGGCGGTGGCTGGACCGTAGTCCGCTCCACACTGAGTGCATGGAACCGCTCTTTGAGCCTAGCACGGCCACAAGAACCATGCCCCCGTCCCCTCCAGCAACGACCAACTGTCTCCTGGAGCCAGTATGAACGATGTAGTGGGTAATAGACAGGTAGGCAGCTTGTCAACATACACATCAAGCGCAACCATACCAGGGATATCAAACAACAGCCATTCACTTTAAACGACAAGCTGAAATAAAATAAATCCAATAATGCATACACATACAGTGGCATAACTCTTCGCCAAATTACCATATATATATATATATACATATATATATGTATATATATATGGAGTCAGTCGGTATAAAAACAGCTCCAACGTAGTGCATTGGACCGCCGCAACACTGGTTTAACTAATGGCCGCGCTACATAAAAGTGGAGCAAATCACTAAAGTCGAAATGACGGACAAGCTAGGTTACTACCACAAAATCACAAATTGATTAGAAAGCGCGGTTCCTGACGTTACTCAAATATATTCTGCGGTAGTATCGTAGTAAAGTGACTCAAATACGTGGCGGAGCAACTTACTGGTCAGGAACATAACGATTACCAAGGAGTTCACGATGGAGAACCAGTGGACTTGCCCACCCTGCGAGCGGGGATATATATCCCACCGAGATGCCCAGCGAATGGAAGAGGGCTCCCAAACAACTTCATATGAAAACTGGAGAGAATCGGTGTTTTCATCGATAGTTTTCCACTGGGACATGGGAACTGGCCGTCTTGGCGGTTCGCACACATTTCGCTCCGAAATAAGATATCTTTCTGAAATACTTAACGGCTCAAATTCGAAACCTACGAATCTGTGCATGTTGTTGTCAACATTATAGTCAACAGTATAGTTATATATATAGGTATATATATACATATATATATAGGTATATATATATACCTATATATAACTATACCTATATACCTATATATATATGTATATATATATATATACATGTGTGTGTGTACCGCCTGATAATAAGCAAATGAAGCTTCTGTTCTCGAGGAGGCGAGGCACTCATTTACAGGTATGTTACTTATGTAGATGAGGGTAAATATATCTGATTAGGTAGATAATGTTATGTATGTGTATACGCATATTGATGCAAAAGTAGATGTATATTCATACGTATGTATATATATATGGGGAGAGAGAGAGGTATACATATATATAGGTATATATAGAGGTATATATATAGGTATACCGGTATATATATTTAATTACAATTATAAATATATATATATATACATCCATACACAGATACGTTGAACATTAACGCAGCTGCTTGCAATTTTATTTACGTAAATAGGCATATGTGTGTAAATACCCACATTTGCATTTCAGAATCACGCGTACAATCACCCCAGTTTATACGCGGTTAACATATTCATCTCGGAATATGAACATGTTCCACATGACCCTTACTTGCGTAACACTTAGCAACATACTCAAACTAACAACCAACCGTTCGCACAGTTACGTATTCTCTTTCACCGATAACAATAATTAATCCTTATCACCTCATGATCATTTTCCAGTACCCGTTTACAGACTAGGCATTACGGTAACATAATATAGCCGTTACCCTACATTCCGTATTAACTTTGGTTATTTCATTCCGTATTTCCTCAACTAAGCACATAGAGATGCAATCGTCATGCCCGTTACTCCTTTCGCACTTCTTACCATTTACAAATTCACATTGACTTACAGGTTACCTTCAAGACATCCAAAGTAAGTTTCAAACCTATTAATTACACATTTCCCATCATTAGGAATAAACTTCGTACATGTCTTGCTTTAGAATCTCGCATTTCATATCTTCCGTGAGCATTGTTAGTGCCACTAAAATTCCGTGCTCCTTTCTCAACCTTATATCCACACCATTGTTAAAAGTGATTCCTGTTTACAGTACACGGTTAGTTGCGGTTTCAATAAATGCAACATTTTAATGCGTTACAGTATCGGAAATACCGGCATATCTGTTGACCGCATTTTCTGCACATTCCCATCTGTTGCTTTTCCGCCACCATCTCGGCCTTCCTTAGTTCAATAACTTTACCTCAGTAAAATGTTTACACATCATATCCTATGTAGTACTACCAAACGATTTATATTAATTTGTGCTACCTATCCATAGCATTATGAGGGCAATTCATTCACGCCGCAAAATGGGTGTACCAATTGGCACCACAGAAATTCAAATTTAACCGCGTTAGTGCAAACAGAGGATCCCATGTTGGATGTTAACGAGGACAATGGAGAGAAGCGCGGACCGGGACTCTCACATCTGAGTTTTGCCTAGCGGTGGGTTCTGTTCGGCAGCTATGCTAGGCCAACGGGAGGCTTAGAAGCTAATGGAAATTTTGTATATATATATATATATATATATATATATATATATATATATATATATATATATATATATATATATATATATATATATATATATGGGGTGCACATGTTAACGCTGTGTACTTTTGGTATGCAATAAGGTCAGTGTGATTGTCATATTTTGTTGTTGTGCCAGACTGCATTAGTATTGGAAATCACTTGGCGCCACATTCGTAATGGTCATCATGGTGGATGATTCTGAGAGATTCTGTCTGTTGCTGCGTACACATTATCGGAAATTTGAGGAGGTTGAATCTGATGTGAGGAAATTTCAATTTGCAACTGCCACAGCGTTTTAAAAGCATACGGCGGTGACTCGGGGGCATTATGAAAGGCAAACGGGGAAGCGATTGCCTGAGGGGTACCCGTGCCAATACGTTCAGGATCACTGTGTTCATGGTAAGCGTAGCAATGTTTGTGGGAAACGGTAAGTTGATATTCTCATGGTATAACAAACGCTATATAGTTACAGGATGTTGCATTGAAAGGCGCATTTTTCTTTCAAGCTGAAGGGGGAGTTTTACGAACGAGGGGAGTCAGATTTGTGCCATTGTCACGCTTTCCATGCTGGCAAGCCCTGGCTGTATCCGCAAAACAGGCGGTTGACGGAGGCACAGGAAAATCGAAGTGTATTCCCTGATGTCCGTTTTCAAAAGTGGGAGGGAAATACGTAAGTACATATCCATGGCACATGGGCGGACGTTGAACGCGGATGATGTGAAGCTGCTTCGAAGGCGACACCGGAAGCGAGAAACGGGGGAGGTGGGGAAGGTAACGGAATTGTTGGAGCGGCACAGCGTTTGTCGTGTGGTGAAGGAAGGCAAGGTGGTGAGATTTTTGTTCTTCGTACCATCGGTTATGGAGGCTATTGCGGCACAATACTGCGAGGTGATATTGGCGGATGCGACTCACCAGGTTAATTATGGGGGTATATTTTGTGGCATTGTATGCTGGTGGATGTAACTGGTGTAGGGTATTCGTTTTTCTATGCGCTACTGCCCAATGAAACGTACCGCAGCTACCGGCAAGCTGTGGAACCAATGAAAGAGATGCTACCGTGCACGGAATCCGTACGTACTGTTGTAATGGATAAAAGCATGGCACAGTTGCGGGCAATGACGTTGGCTTATCCGAACGCGTCGGTGGTGTATTGCCGTTTTCACGTGTTGAGGGATATGTCATGCCAGGTTACTCGTTTATCGGAGACTAGTTCAGCTGACAGAAGCGTTCTGCGGCAGTGGCTGCATAAATTGATCTATACACGTGATGTGGAGCAATTCTACAAGGTACTGAGGGCCATCCGCGTGAGGAACGCGGGATGCTATGGTTACTTACAACGGACTGGCTGTCATGTACGTCGTCCTGGGCTACGCAAAGGTTGCGGGATGTATTTTTATTTGGTTGCGTTACAGCGAACCGCGTTGAGAACGAAAACAAGCACCTGAAAAGGCAGCTTACGGAGCAGTCATCGCTACATACTCTGTTTACGGTGGTGATTGATCGTGTAAACACCTTGGTTCATGAGAGACAGCAGATTCTTGGGAGGCGTATCGCGTCCCCGTACATACCACCCCCGGAAATGTGCATGGCGGCACCGATGTTGGCCCATATTCTTCCGTTCGCTCGCAAACAATTTCTTTAGCATTGGAGAAGTGCAGGTATCGTAGCTGTCGATATAGTTGGTCTGCACTGTTAAGTTCGTTGTGCTCGTGGTACTGTTACCCGTTCCTACTCTGTGACCGTGGATTCCTGTGACTGTGAGTTCCATCATCAGTGGTGTGTGCCTTGTGCCCATATGTGTCACGTAACCGCAAGGTTAGGTGTCGGTATGTCGACACTTTGGATTAATTGCCGATGGAATGTTCGGACACAGGATGCAGAGGGCAGTGTGTCGGAGGCTTCGTAGTTGTGCGCTGTAACGATTCGTGAGACAGACCAAATCCTGGAAGTCAGCCCGTTGGACGGGCTACGAAATTGCGGCAGGCGGAAGAGGTGTTTACTGAGTTGAAAATACACACGTGCAGCTTCGGCACACCACGATTTCAGGAGTTGTTGCGAAGTTTTAAACAGCTGTCGGAGGTTTTTGCTACGGATAGCAAGGTGAAGCATTACTGCACTACTCCACGGTGCACGGAACCGGTTCCGCTGAACAGTGATGAATATCACCGATTACTTAGCGTACGGGATGATAACGCCGTTGGAAGTGTTCTACCCGTAGTTCCATCTTCCTTGCCCAGTACTAGTGCTGTCCCCTGCCAGAAGACAACGGATTTGCGAACGGTGATGATGCTTTAACAGGAACCAGGCAGGGTGTGGGTGTCATGCCGTGCTTGCGTTCCCGCAAACGCAAGTCTCCCATTATGTTGCGTGTTACTGAGGTACCGGAAGCATCAACAACGGCGCATGGCTTGTCCTTTCTTCATCTTAGCACCACTACTTCGGCGGTTTATCGGTCCTCCGATAGCAAGCGAAAGCGTCGGACTCACTCCGTAAAGCATCCGGAAATGGATGTATGTGGTGTGTGTTCGCGGATGATAACGAAACGGACAGTGTTGGTGTTCAATGGGTTTGTTGTGACAGTTGTGAAGCCTGGTTCCACCAATCCTGCGTTGGGTATTCTGGGGAAGGAAGGCTCAATTGTTGCCTGTGCGACGAATAACTGCCGTTCTTGAAAAAGGAGGTCCGCGTTCGCACTTAGCGAATTGTTACACAGCTTTATGCCGGTTATCCGTGCTACCTTATTCATTATATAATCGTATTCCCACATAACCATATAGTCAAAGATAGATTAAGGCATCAGCAATGATATCTCTTATCCAAATAATTTTGCAAAAATAGAAACGCACATATTTATAATCAAGCAAATGTTTTCATATATA
Source organism: Dicrocoelium dendriticum (assembly GCA_944474145.2). Lineage (NCBI taxonomy): Eukaryota > Metazoa > Platyhelminthes > Trematoda > Plagiorchiida > Dicrocoeliidae > Dicrocoelium > Dicrocoelium dendriticum. The sequence goes on from OX104063.1 coordinate 174,688,220, forward strand.
TCTGTATATATATATAAGCGTTATTAACCACATTTCCATAAACAGATAAATACAAATTTGTGTATATACGCATATAGTTATTAATGCGTACATACATTTAACATAGTGCTATATGAAAGTAAATGGATATATTAATATATAAATATATGCGTTTACATTTTTGAAAATGTATCCTACTAATACCTAGAGCTGATGCTCCTGAAATCGGTATATATATATATATATAGCATGTTTCATCGACAATTTAGGCCCCCTATAGCTTCCCATTCCGCTGGCTAGCCGAACAACCTCCTCGTGGTGCCAGCTGGGTGGTTCGGGTTTAACCCGTTCCAGCAAATAGTTCGGCGGCAGTGTTCCAGGACGTGGTGGGTTTTCGCCCGGCAAGCGTTCTCCCTATAAAAAGCCACAAATGTCTGCTTATCAACACTGTGACGTGGCGGATGTGACTCGCCACAAAATAAAGTCACTGGCCCATGGACATCCGGAAAATGGTATCCAACCCACGGACGTCAATCGCTTATTCTCACATTCCTACCGATAACAAACAGTCAAAAATTCTGCGGCACATGCAAAAATACAAGCTACATTCATAGACAATTGCATACATATATGCACCCATACACTTACATTCACTGTTATGCCAAATATGTACTCTTTGTTCATTTTGATCACACTATGTTAGCTAAACATGATCATGCCTGTACAGGTATGCCTCGCATTGTCGAGAATAAAAGTTTATTTATTTATTTATTTATTTATTTATTTAAAGAGCATTAAGGCACCACATGTATAACAGGGACTAACACGCATTTCGACCTACCATTCACCTTACATCACTGAACTTAGTGTGCCCCGGGGAATTCCGACCTGCAACTGACGCTTACACATCCTTGTTCCGCTTTAACTAAGCATTACATAACACGTCCCTTATGTGATTATGTATGCACATATCACGGTGTCAACCGGCTTATATCTATCATACACGTTTACCGTGTAATAGACATTTAATTCCTACAGCAATTTCTACTCTTATCCACCTATTTTCCAGAGCGCGCTAACATTCCTACTTATCAATTACGCCAAAAACAACATCACATAGCAGCATGTTGAGGTAAGCATAATACGCATTTTCTGTTTACTTTGTGTGTGTTACTCTTCATATAGTACATAAAAACACTTCCCTTCATTTTCTGATCAACGGAACGTACTATTTACTTATCCAATAACCTAGGTCCACTTAAGACCCTTTAATGCAGTTGGAAAATCCGGGCACCCGCTACCAAGGTTACAGTAAACTACTGTACTATAAAAGCTATAGGACTTCCTTTCATTCATACAGATGCTAATCGATAATTTATATCATTTACAATTTAACTAACTACATATCATTATCCTACGCTACCATTATACTCCTGGCTGTGCCGGTTGGTCTTGGCCCGCAAACCCGTTCCCGCCAGATGTGAGAGTCCTGGTCCCATGGAAACGAAACTCTTTCCCGCCAATACAAAAAGTAGCCCTTCCCCAGTAAGGCGGAGAGCGTCGGATTAATCGAAAACACTTGATTGTATTTTGGGAGCGGTACTGTTTGTTGTACTGGCTGATGGGAATGAATGTTAGGAAGTACCTTTTTAAGGCCTGCTAAGGGTGTAATAAAGGTATATTGATTTAGGGTAACTGAAAATGGTGGTGCATTCTTTTACGTTGTATGAGCTGGTGTTTGTTTCGCAGGTGTTGTTTCGGTTTCGCTCCAATGGCTGTTGATGATACTCTTGCGTCCCGCGCTGCTTTTCGCCAATATTATAAGGCATTTGGTGATTTCGGGGAAGATTTGAGGCGATTTCAACTTCGGACGGCGACGGGGTTTACAAATATGACGTGTTGACCGCTGCGTCGTATAAGAAGCGACCCGGTCAAGAGCTACCCGATGGGATGCGGTACAAATGGGTACGATATCGTTGTGTTCATTGCGCCCGGAAAGAAAACGGTGGCAGTCGGTAAGTGCGAAGGTTTTTTATGCGTAATTCATGTTTCATAGGTATGTCAGCCTCGGTTGTAAAGCGAGCATATCCATTAGTGCTAAGGGCATTTACTATGAGATAGGCTCGCATTGTCTGGTGCATAATCAAAAGTTGCACTTGGGGAATCCAAGTTTGTACGTGGGTAACCGGCGTCTGACTCCCGAGGCGGAGCGGCAAGTGTTTGATTTAGTGCAGTCCTTCCGTAATACTGGAGCATTGCGAGACCATGTCCTGGAAAGATATAACAAACGACTGAATCGACAGGACCTATTTTCTATCCGCCATCGCTTAGGTGGGGTATCTAAGGGGAATGATGTAAACGCGGTAGCGGAATTGTTGAGTAAGAACGGCGCTGTGCGTGTAGAAAGAGACGGGTCGCACGTGCGATTCGTATTTTTTGTTCCTGCTTCAATGACTTCCATAGCGGCGAAATACGGCGACGTACTTCTTGCGGATGCGACGCATCAGATAAACTGCATTGGTTATGTTCTTCGGCACTGCATGGTGATTGACGGTTTCGGCGTAGGTCGCAGCGTGTTTCACACGTTAACATGCCCAACTAGACAGCATGCAGTTACCTGGAGGTTGCTCATGGCATGTCCGAAATACGAAAAAAAATTCGAGTAACCGCGTGGTACTCACATTACGGTGGCTCAGGCGGCTGCAACTTAAGTTCAAGTTCGGGTGATACTGGAACGATAGGAGAATCCCGTGAGTGTTCCATCTTGAGCGAATAGTTAAACCAAGAATAGAGGAACTGCTCAGAGTTATTGATGGATCTAAAACGTAACTGCCGTATCGCACCTTGGCCAACAAGTTAATGCCAACGTTTCCTGCCCTAGCAGTCCCTGCTCCGGCAGTCACGTGAAGTAATGGTCTCATTGGTTCATTAGGCAGTAGAGAGCAGGAGGGGATCCCTCGACAACTCCTTCGCTTAAAGATAATTGTTGAAATGCTCGTCATTGCGCAACGGAAACTCCGAAGAGGCCATCGCACTCGTAGCCGAATCAACACGATCCCGGCATTTTCAACAGGTGTGAACCAAGTAGTCGTTTAAAGCAACCCTCCGTCTGTGCATCAACGACGGGCGGCGGTAACCGGTCCCAATTCACAACGCGAGTGGATAGAGCAAGAATGAGCCGTACTTTGCGCCTCCCTAGTTTGAATATTTTCCATCGGTGGCCTCTAGTCGAACTCCCAATGTTGGGGTTGAAAAATTCCTGCAACTCTCTCCCTAGCTCTCCCCTGAGGATACGACGGTAAAAATCAAGTCCCTTCAACGGCGACGGTAATCCATAGAAAACATACTCAAATATCGAAGCCGGAGTGGATACGGCAGGTCAGGTAACTAGGAGACAAACTTCCATCCACGCCGTTGGACCTTTTCGATCATGTCGCGCTCAAATTTGGAAAGCGGGTAGGCAGCAGGGAGGCCGTATTCCAGAATCGGGCGCACATGCGAGGTGAACAGAAGTCTAAAATGTCCCGATGTCAAGAGACAGAAAGCTCTTCCGATGGCGTGAAACATCCTGTATGCAGCGGCAACCATCTTCGTGGTGTCCTGAGTGGATCTTAAATCTGATGAAATATTCATGCCCAGATCTCTCTCTGAAGTGACATTTTGGAGCAAGAAACCACGTATGTGGTAAGTGCCGAATGGTTCAGGAGCGCCGATAGGCAGGACGGTACATTTGTCTTGATTAATGGGTAAGCGCCCCTGAATCGACTAATTGTGCAGGAGATCGAGCGTAACTTGTAGTCGATCAGCATCCTCTAGAGAGGATACCTCCTTCCATATCTTTAGATCATCCGCATAAATCAAGCAATCCGATTGAAGCTCAGACGGCAGATCGTTGATGAAGATGTTGAAGCGTTCGGGGCCGAGGACGGTGCCCTGTGAGACACCGCTGGTCATATGTACAGGATCGGAATACGTTTAGTTCACTCTCACCAGCATGGAACTACTGTGCAAGAAATCAGAACTCCACGAGAGAAAGTTTTCAGTGACACCGATTCCCCGGAGTTTGCATAGAAGCTGTTCATGCGGGACCTTATCAAAAGCTTTACTGAAATCCACGAACACAACATCCAGGCGTTTGCCAACATCCAATGAATTTGCCCATTTTTCTCTAGCCATAAGCAAGTTGGTAGAGCAGGAGCGAGCTTTGCGAAAACCATGCTGGGCACCGGATATCAGATCCAACCGCTAGAGATGAAGCCGAAGCGCCCGTTTCAGGACCCGTTCCATGATTTTGCACACTATCGATGTAAGGCAAATGGGCCGGTAGCTAGCTGGGTCTTGCCGGTTCCCTCCTTTGTATATGGGCTTGATGATGCCCATCTTCCAAGCGGTCGGGAGGAGTCCGGACTGAAACGATCGACGGAAGACCTGCGTGATAGGTAAAGTAATGTACTGGGCCACAGCTTTGAGGAACAAAGGGTGCAACTTGTCAGGACCAGGCGATTAGTAAGGATCCAACTCACAGAGTAGTTTTAACACGATACCAGTTGCTGTTATATCGACGTGCTCTAACATAGAAGGGGGAATGCACACTGGTCTGTCAGAGAACGACGCTGATGTTGAGTACACTGAAGAGTATTACCGCGCCAGGAGACAGGCCTTGTCGATGTCTTCGTGAACTGGATCCCCATGCTTGGAAGAACACAGAGCAGGGATACCACTGCCCGCTCTAGTGCTCAGTTTGCGGTAGGATAGAAGCGTCTTAGGTGTCTTTCCAGAAAGTGTGAATAGGGAGCGTTCATATTTTTGACGTTTCTCAGGTTTTTTCAGGGTACCTTTATTCTTAACCGTTTTGTAACCGATGTAGTCATGCTCTGATCGTGTGATCCTAAACGGTTCCACAGCTTACGTCTTCTGTTCATTAGGGATCTCAATTCACGATTGCTCCACGGAGGGCCTCTAGAAGGCGGTCGCTTTTTGGAGATAGGGACAACTTGCTAAACGAGTGATGTCACCTTGGAGTACAAAAGCATCAAGGCACCGTCCACACTGAGATGTTCTGGAATACACCAATCCATAATACCTGCAGCCGTTTTAAGAGGAAGGACATCAGTCCGAAAGAAATCTCGACGGACAGCACATGGGTTGTGAGGGGTAAAGCGACGAGTCCATTGGAATAAACTAGCACACTGATCGCTTTTACCAATGGGTTGAGAGACTATTAGGTCCATGCTGTCTGACTGCGCTGGGGAGAGCACAAGATCCAGCATATGAGGCGACTGGTCGGAGAGGCTACGGGTCGACATGGAGACAGTTTGATACAGGCTGCAATGGAGAAGGGTATCAAGAAAGGCGGCATCAAAGGAATCAGGTGGACGATCGCAAAGTAAGAGGTCATTCGATACTAGGAGCATTGAAATCTCCCAGAATAAGAAAATTCTTTCCAGCACGGCGCTTCTTGATCAGTTCCAAAAGGCGAGCTCCCGCGCCCAGTGGGGCGCTGTAGATGACCCCAATCAAGGAAGATCTGCACCCGTTATGAATGCGGCACCAAAGGGCATGGAAATCGCTGTCATTATCACATAAGACCACAACTAGATGGGACTTCAGATCCGCCCTCTAGTAGAGTATTACGCCGCCTCCCGACCTTCAATGACGATCTGCCCAAGGAAGGTGGTATCCAGGGATAGACACTTCAGAGTCAATGATGTCTGGGAATAACCATGATTCAGAGAATGCCATTTAATCAGGACAAACACCTGCGACAAGCGTCCGAATCTCATCAAGTTTATTTCGTAGACTACGAACATTAGCGAACAGCACACGCAGTGCGTGATTTTGCGTTACTGTCCTGGAGTGACAAAAATCGGCCTCCAACGGGTTCTCGGGGTTATCCGAAATACGCGAAAATCCATGATATAAAAGTCCGTTTCGCCACTCGGCCGACGGATCCTCAGTACATCAACAGCTTTTTTCATTTTGATCCTTTTTTCCGGTGAGAGATCTCTCAACACATAAAACGGCTTGCCTTTGAGACTTGAGGTCCGTTGGAGAATGCGTCGACATTCTTCTTCATCTTGAAAGACAACTTTAAGGGGGCGGGCCTTGAGGGAATCTTGTTTCCTACCTAAGCGGAAAGCCGAAATAAGGTTGCTTCCCTGTTCGCCACCGTCGAATAACACAGAGATCAGTCGTTCTAGGAACACTTGGTCGTCTAACATCCTTCGGGCTGGGGCAGCTTGGTCGATTCAGTCGCGTCCATTATGATGAGACATCGATCACGGGAGGGAGGTAGGATACGCCTAGTGGTCTGCGGTTGGGAAGGATTTGCGCTGTTTTTGTTCAGCGATTCCAAGGGGTTAATCTTGTCAGGGACAGATGTGAACTGGGACTGAGGGGGAAGGCTTGGATTTGGACTTCGATCTAGCGTTATACATAGCTGGGAAGTGTACATCAGAGACGGTGGTACTTTCTTTTACAACCGATGAGTATGGCTTTGTCTTGGGCTCACTGTGATGGACGTATTTCAATGGGTCGGAGAAAGAATCAGACGGCCCGCGACTTCGTTTACTTGTGGGGGGTTGGTGCGGAGGCAGAAGAGGGAGAATGAGGAGTAACCAGGTAGACCTGGATATCAGGTGCTTTGGGTTCCGTTGGAATGGGGTGAGAGCTGACCGAGGAGAGCCCATTCACAAGACGTCTGTTGTTTGACGAAGTACGCCAGACCCCACAAAGGAAAAAAGTAGCTGGAGAAGTCATCAGCTATATTGCTTCATACTGATCAGGACCAATGCCACAGCAAGTGATATGCAACCAACCGTCACATCTGGAGCACTGTACGGCTTTTGAACAAGAAGTAACCCCTTTAGCGCAAGACATGTATTTGGACGCCATAGAAGATGTAGTTCAAATATGTAGCGAGTGATTCAGAAAACAATCTCGATACGCTTTTAATCATTAAGCAGACTTCAGTGGACCGGAATGCGTAGTGGGACGTCGCTATCCGCAGCCTTTGTCACTGATAGGAAGAGTAATCAAAGGTACAGAAAAAGGAAGTGCACTTTAAATAAGAAAATAATAACAATGCGTGCAGAAAAGTAGATAAAAGGATAGCGACGTACGGAGATGCGAGTTACTCAGAAAAATCGAAAGGTTTCGTGTTGCCACCCAAGAGCGTCAAGTTGCCGCTCAAACTCGGCGTGACAGCCGGAGTTTCGCCCTAATCCGATCCGACCGTGGTTTCTCCAGCTTCAAGGAATGACCGAGTAGAACAGACAATCTAGCGGGACTGTATAGCCAAGATAAATCTGGACCAACCTTCTTAGTTAAGATACGGTAAGTAAGGATTAGGTCTCCTCTAAGACTTCGGTAGTGCATTGAATGCATTCCCAAACTAAGTAGGCGCTCGGGATATGTCCGTCCCCGTAATCCCACGACTAACCTCGTACCCACTCGTAAAACCCTCTCTAGCTCCAGTTTGTCTCGGACAAGCGATATCTCTCCACCGGGTTTGAGGGCGGTTTGCATACTTTTCTTGCCCTCTCGCTTTTCTATCTTGCCCAGGAGCCCGTGACTTGCCTTCCGTTTGCGGAGGATCAACAATGCCGCCCGAGGCATGTGCAGCAGTTAGCTCAATATGTACTGGAGTGTCCGGTAGGATATACTCGTGTGTGTGTGGTCATTGGTATTATGTTGTTCTGCTAATGTTAAATTTTACTTTTTAATAACATTTCTTAGCTTTTCTTATTTCACCGACTTCATTGAGTTGTTGAGAGCAGAAGGGAGTTTCCGTGTCAGCTCCTTCCTTTCCCGATGTTCTAAGAAGTGCAGGCGTAGCAGCTGTGTCATAGCTCAGGATGCAATATCAGTCATACAGGATCCTGGATTACTCAGTTGGAAGATGTCCGGCAAAAGTTTGCACCTCGCTTCTGACTGCGCACTGACAATATGGTCCGGCAGTCGGTTCCAGTCGTTAATTACTCGAGTACAGAGGGCAACGTCTGAACGGAAGTTGAAACTCCTCGGTTTAAACAGCTTCCAGCTGTGACCGCGAGTCTGGTTGCCTTCTTAGCAGCAAATCTGCCTTTCTCCTTTCCCAGTTCTCCTCATCGGATACGCCTAGTATAGATGTGGTCGCTGCGACGTCGGCGGTAGTCTAAGAGCAAAAGGTTCATGCCCGGTAGTCTGCGGGGTTCAGGAGTTTGGGTAACCCAAGGACAAAGTTCAAGGCTCGTCGCTGAATTTTTGCTATCTTGTCACTTTCAAGCTTCGATAAGGGGAGTATGGCCGGAAGTCCGAATGCAAGGTTGGAACGAATGTGGGAGGTGAAAAGAAGTCCAAATACCTGCGGCGTCCATTTAGAGCATGATCTAATTATGACGCCTCAAATCCTGTTCGACGCAGCAGTTTTCTTTAATGTGTCACAGGTAGTTTTGGGACCAGCAGATACTATTTTTCCCAGATCATTTTCCTGTATGGCAACCTTGAGTAGGTGTCCGCCAATATGCTAGGTTCCTAGTGGTTCAGCAGCACCGATGAAAAGGATATAGAACTTAGCTTCGTTGACCGGCATACCCCAGGTGATAGACCAAGCCCATGGTAGATCAAGCTCTTCCTGTAGTCACTCGGCGTCTTCGAGGCTGGACACTTTCGTCCATAGCTTGAGGTCGTCTGCATAGATCAGACAGTCCGTTTGTAACATACTTGGTAGGTCGTTGATATATACCTTGAAAAATTGCGGTCCGCGAGCGGAGCCTTTTGGTACGCCACGGTACATAGGCACTGGAAATGAAAGGGTATCGCTTACGTTGACTTGCGTGTTCCGGCCTTGCAATAAGTTACTGATCCATAGTAGGAGGTTCCCCGTTATGCCAATTCCCCAGCGCATAGAGACGGTAAGGGACTCCGTCAAAAGCTTTGCTGAAGGCGATGAAAACGACATCTAAACGTTTTCCAGCGTTCATAGACAGCCCACTTCTATCTAGCAACCAACAGGTTAGCGTTGCAGGCATGTCCCTTTCGGAAGCCATGCTGAGTAGACGAAGTGAAGTTCAGGGCCCCGTGGTTTCGGTGGATGAGACATTTAACGAGCCTTTCCATGGACTTGCAGGCGACCGACCCCAAGCAAATTGGCCGATAGTCCGCAGGCTCTGACTGTTGCTGCCCCTTATATTTCGGTATAACTACCCCCGTCTTCCAATTGACAGGTATTCGACCAGCTTTGAGAGAGTGCTGAAAAATTTGACAACGTGGGAAGGCTATGAATTCTGCTACCAGCTTGAGAAAATGGGGGTGTAGGCCGTCTGGGCCTGATGAGGAAGCTGAGTTCAGTTCTAGTGGTAAGTTCAACGTAGCACCTGCATCGATATCGCTAAGTCCCAGTGGTACTTTAAGCGCAAGTACCTGATTGTTTGCGAGTTTGTCTCCTTTCGTGTATCTTGTGGAGACCTGTAGAGCCAAGCAGTCAGCTTTGGCGTAATCATCATAATGTATTTTACCTGGCTCATCCATAGACAATGCAGGAGTTCTATAGCCGGCCTTGGAAGGTCTGATAGGGTATGAAAATTGTTTCCTTGGCCTAGAAAGGGATTGTTCAGCCAGTCTATGCTGTGTGCATGACCGTGTGTAGTTGTGTCTTTTCGCTTTTATGCGGGGAGCAAAAGTTCCTGCTGGCCTTGTATTTAGAGTAGTCTGAGTCTAAGCGGGAAAGTTGGAATCGGTCTCATAGCTTCCTTCATTGTTTCATGTTAGCCCCGAGTTCGCGGTCGATCCAGAGGGACCCTTAGATAGCGGCTGTTATTGTGAAAGAAGACGACCTCCTTAATGAGCAGCTTCAACTTGTAGAATATATCGTTCCAAGCAGCATCGAGTTCCAAGTGTTGTGGAACATTTCAGTCCAGTGTACTTGCCGCCGCCCTTAACTTGGATGCGTCGGTCCGACAGCAGTTTCGACGGTGTGCGCTCCGGGCTAGGATAGCGAGACATTTAGTCCATAAGAAGGAGATGGTACATTGCTCGCTTTTACCAATGGGCTGTAGAAGGGTCAGTTCTGAGATGCCTGACAGAGCCGGAGTGAGCACCAGATCAAGAGTGTGTGGAGTCAGGCTGGGAACAAGCCGTGGGTGATGTTAAATGCTGGGAGAGATTCGTTTTGAGGACATTTTCAAGGAGCCTCGTGTCAAAGGACTCGGGTGGATGGCGACACTGTAGGACGTCACACTCTACATCAGGGACATTGAAATCACCCTCAACAAGACAGGCTGTGCGGTTTCCGTGGGATTTAACAAAGCCTAGCACGAAGGCGCCATATCCCCACGGGCCTTGTTGATAACGCCAACCGTAATAGATTTGAAGCCATCATATTTCCTGTACGAGAGCAGCTCTGTGCCACCATCAGCGTCGATGACAGCTTCTACGAGGTGAACTATAATAGCCGTTCACCAGTCGTGAACTACGCAGCCACCAGCTCTTGTTCCAGGTCGGGCAACACGTTAAAGTTGGGGTCCTGAGATGTATATATCGGAGTCAGAGATATCTGAAGTGCGCTAAGACTCAGTGAAGGCTAACACGTCAGTAAGAAGATTTACGGTAAGCGGGTGTACCTCGTCCAGTTTGTTCCGGAGGCTGCGAGAGTTTGTAACCATCATCTCGTTTTACCGAGAATCTACCATTCATGTATTTATTTATGTAGTCCATTCTTCATCCTTGTTTTTAAGTCCCGTGGATGAAAAACAGTGGCTTCCACCAGAACCTCTGTATTTCTGCGCTGCCTGAAAATCCCCTATGTGCAAGTTGGCCACGTCATTTGCTCTACGGATTCGTAGTTTGTTAACTGCGATCCTCATTTTGGTTCGATCTTCTGGGGAGTGATCTCTAGGAACCTAAAACTTTTCTTACTTGAGACGTGAGGTCCGGCAGAGGACACGGCGGCATCCTTCTTCATCCTGACAGACAACTTTGAGAAGGGTCTTCTCGCTTTCTCCCAAGAAGAAATGCAGAGAGAAAGTTAATTCCTTTTTCCCCACTATCGAATAGAAAAGCGACCATGTGCATTAAGAATGCTTGATCGTCCTGCATTCGTCTGCTTGTGTTGCCCTATTGTTAATACCAAAATATGTTTGTATTATTTGTAATTAAACTTTTGAAGTGTATACGTAAATTTAGGTTTATTTATTTTTATACCATTAGCTACTTACTTGTATCTAAAAGCGTGTGGATATGGTTATAGATTACCTTTACAATGTGCTATTAATGTTAAATGTAAATGTTTCACAACCTTATTTTAGCTCATATCTTTCCAGTGGTTTGTTCCCTTTATTTTAACGTTACTTTTCGTATTTACTTTAACAGTACCTTCATTTCAGTTATATATCCATCATTGAACGTTCGGCTGACTCTGCGAACGCCTACTAAAAGGTGATCCCCGCTAGTTAATTAGTTACGTGTAACCGACAAACTACAGCTCTTACCTAAAATTCCGCTGGTGGCATACTTAAAGTTTCCCAAGCCGACATGCGCCAAGGAAAACAGGGCAGGAATGCCACTGCTTGTTCTGGTACTTCTCGTCTGTTAATAGAATAACCTGCTAGCACATGACGAAATTTCCTAAACTTTTAGAAAAAATATAAGCCGTTTTAAGCTTTCCATTCGATATTCTGAACTAGATTGCCTACTAACTTACTTCCATTAGCGATATTTCTGTTTGTCATATTATGCTTCATTGTTTTTGATATAAAAGCAAGCGCCTCCAACAAATACTTCAAGTGACCTCCTTTGTGTAATGGTTCTACCATCATAGTATCGGTACTTTGGTTTCGATCATTCGCTGGTATAATACATGCTGTAGGCGTTGTTTAAGCTTTTCGCATAGCCCATTACTTACTGGCAAGGACACCGATCTCAGAGTAAGCGATACTAAAATTTACCAGGTATATTTGTTATTTATGGGTTTAAGTACATATTAACCTCCATTTACATGCAGTCAGGCAGGCGGTATATTTAAAGGTGGAGGTGCTACCACGTTGGAACTGCATACTCTGAGCAGCACTGTTGCTTGAAGACTTATGTCCGGTAGGTGAGGCCCTTTTGTAAAATTACATTATTTTTACCTTCAAACTGGTCCATACGCGTGACTTTGCGCACTCTCTCAAGTATTATGCCATCTACCTCTACTTTATGGAGGCACTGAAGGAGATTAGTAGTGTCAGCGAACACGGAAACTTTTAATGCGGACGTTGATAGTAAGGTGGTCTCTGCCGCATTGTAGATTTATTGCCTTTGTCTCCATTGAACTGGACTGCAAATATGTAGAACCAGGCCGATTTGTCAAGCACAGAAATTTGGTCTCGGAAATGGTAAGTTATCAGCACAGGCACGGACTATAGAGTAAAAACTAGCTCTAACCCTTGCGGATGTCAATGATGTTGCGATAAAATTGGAGCGGCGTAACTGGGTCATCCAAAACAGCTCCTCCGTCTCCACGGTGAACAAACTTTTGACCTGGCTTCGGAAGTGTCTAGTTGTGTTACCAGAAGCTTACCTCACGCTAATGCGCATCGCGCTTGTCACCATTACTACCTACGTCTACGCCGGCCTATTCGGTCCCTCGGGGTTAAGGCATGATTTTACCTGTGTATACTAGGGTGCATTTGTGCTGCCTACAGAGAGGGATCGCTTCCAGATTCACATGAATGGATTTCGACCGTTCCACTATTTAAAACTTAAGCTATGGCCTATCCTTTGCCGCAGCATATCACCCATGGCAACCACACAGTTTGCCGTTGCTATCTTCTACAGTGAAAGTAGGCCGGACAACGTCAACGAAGGCCTGGGACCACTGAACTCCAAACATTTGGAGCTGCGAACTCACATTGTCTTCCCGGTACCGGCTCCAATATCTGCTTCGTTTAACGGCTGTTCTTTGAGCTGCACCGGCTAGAGCGCTTGGCAAGGTGCAAAGGACATGCAGGCTACAGCACTTATGATAAGTGTCTGCAGCGGGGTGCTCACCTTATATGTAAGGTGACGTTCTCTGCCATAAGGTGCGCTGCGCGTACAGAGACCGCGTTTAGCTAGCTTACTCGATTCAGCTTGTCGCACGCCCTGAGCGTGAAGGTGGACATAGTGCGCACCTTTCCCATAGATTCCAGGTACTGAGTTTGCCTTGGTGTAAAGAAGCGCAGGTTGGTCTTTTATCTTAGCACACCAGTCCGTCCACCGTTCATGATGAAGGCAGGAAAGTTTCCCAATTAAACGCTGTCAGTACTACAAACGCGCATTGACGACCGCTGGAGTTCAAAAGAGGTTGCAGGTCCTTACGTTTGGTCAAACCTTGGCGGGCAACTGAAGTTGCAATTTCCTCCTGTTCGCCGGTCCCACCGTTCTTCGAGTTGTTCTGAAAATAAACTACAACAAGAATTTCCCTGAGATGCTTTTAGAAACCTATTTGTTGTGTCAACTTACGGCAAGCGCTGAACATATGAGCTTTTCCCGAATCGTGCTTTAGATCTTCTGTAGGAAATACAAAATGCACTATGGGAAAGGTTAGATGTCATTTAATGCACATGGTGTGCCAAATTTGGCGGAAGTTGTTTCAACTCTTTGCCCGCTGGATCATTTCTAAGCATAACCCTTTAATCAAATATACATGTTCTGCAACGAATGTTACATAATGCGAGGAATCCCAAGGCGCATTTAATGCGCAGGTGTTTAACGACGACATACACATGATAACACACATATAATAACCAATAAGAGGGTCTTTCGCTTCGTGTACAAGAAGCATGGTTTCTCATCTCAATCAACGACGTCCTGTACACCTACAAGGTCCACGCCAACTGCAACTTGATAGAAGTCCAGACGTAGGTCATCAGAGCCATTACACCTACGGGCGATGATTTTGGTGAAGTCTTGTGCAAGGCTTCCATTGGGGATCAAGCTTTGTCCTGCCATAGTGTGCCGTCCTCCGGTGTGTTCAGATTTTTAGCAAACAGCATGTCGGAGGAGACAAGGCAGTTCCACTTACACGAAATTATACGCAAGTACATATGACTATGAGTTAACGACCATACATTATCGTCCCTGCGTTACATTCATGTAATCAGAATGGCCTCCGTTCTGTTGTTTCTGAGACTGCTTCAGATACACAGCTGTTTATGCTTAAAGATAGCTGCGCGAACGCACTGCTTTGCCACAAAATCGGTTGAATGCAATTCAAACGTCCACTTTCCGACAGTATGCTAGGTAAAAGTAAGCGTAGAGCATTGCATGCAGTTACCGTACGCTATTAGGTTGCGGTACACTCCGCGGCTCCGTCTGCACGTAGAACGACGGTGTCCTCCGTTATCGTCGGATTATACAGGACTGCTCTAAAGCAACGTTGGTGTAAATGTTACCTCCACATACTTTAATGCGCTCGTAATAATGAAGAACAGTTACAGCCACGGTGTAAAGATAATTTCCATCCGCCTATTGCTGTAACATCAATGGACCATTCCTCTAACTGCCAACATGCATATCGGGTACCGCTGCGCTAAATATTGCTGGAAATTCAAACCGCAACGTTAGTAGTCTCTTGCATTAACTCAGCTATTGCTGCCTGTCCATGACGCGCTGCCTGGGTCCTTGCGAGGTAATTTTCCATCTAACGTACTCATTTTCATGTATCTATCGCAAACGTATGGCGGGGAAGGCAAAATGGCCAGCAAGGCATTTTGGATTGCCTAAACACTGTCTGAGACAGTGCAACAGCAAACGCCGATGGGTGACACTCTTCACTCTCTTGGTGACATCCTGCAAAGAACTGCTGGAGTTAAATGTGTTTGTAGCGAAGGTGGATATGCACAACAATTCGGTAGGTTGTGTACCTTAGCCTCGTAACGTGTAGCAGCAATTTTACTTATCGCGGTTATACGGATCCAATACTACGTAGTGTGCAAATAGATTATTGAGAGCAATAATGACAAGAAAATATTCCGAGTCAATTAAGTTCTCCGGTACTCAGGAAAGCATGCTATTCAAAAAACGTAGGTGTACCCAGCGGCCCTAGTTGAGTTCCCGATTGAATTTATTAACAATATTTTAACCGTTCTCTTGGCTTGGCTCGCCAAATCAGAGGCAGATAACTCCACTATTACCAAAGCAGTGATACTTTGGCTACACCACGTCTACTGCTACCCCTGTGCTTCCACAGCTCGCACCCAATGGTGCACAGAGGAGCAGGTATGCAGAATTCCCTGCTATATGAACCTCAGGTTTCGTTACAGATTACGTCACAGGCAACTTCTCAAGATTAACGACGTACCTCAGTGAGCATTATTAGATGTGGTTCTTTTTACAGAAGCAGTATCAGCACAACACGCAAGTTTCCGTTCCTTAATCCAAGGGTTTATCACTTTGCAGCGTGCATGCAATGAAGGCAAGGCTTTCGAACGTTGATGCTTCGCCTTTACACTTTATAAAATAACACATTCGTCCAGGGGCGGGTTCGTAGTGCTAAGTTTAATGAACAACTGCTCAGCACGGCTAGCACTAGGTGGCACGCCAATACGTCTTTCTCCCCCTTAAGCTTTTCTACCTACGTAAGATCCCTGGCCGACCTTGCCCAATAGTCATGAAATTTAGCAACCCCGAGCTGGCTAAACGATTCCTTGACGCCCGTTGTGTGCTGAAGCAGCACTCGAACCTTGGGCCAATTCCGATAAAACTTGACAGAACCCCGCTGCAAATATTAACTTTGCCTACTAGTTCAGTTTCTTAGAAAAAAGAAACCCGTATGACATCATGCACAGGATCACAGCTCACAAAAGCGCAAGAAAATCCAACACACACGGCCTCTTCCTCGACCCTGTGTGACGTTGAGCTGGATTCCTCACAGCGACTAACATACCGCGATGCAAACAGGCCATCAAAAGACAAAAGTCAGCCAAAAAATATTGTTGCCAAGTCCGTAACATCAGCTGAAAACTCGGCTGTTGTCGTGGACACGACCGAATACAACACACAGGCTGCTGACATGTCTGACTTGCGCGAGACCGACTCTGAACTTGAGAGTGTGGGCTTTCTATCCGTATATGCTCCATTAGTTAGCGTTGTCGATGACCCCACGCAACTCGCTATCGACACAACGCCAGCGACCAGCAACTCAAAGCAACGATGTTCCACTGCTCTCCTTTATCGTCTCCCTTCGAATCCACATCAGTACAACAAAAGGACTATACCCAGAAGTTCCGATTTGGCTGAAGTAAACTCATTGCCAGTACCAAAATCACCACGTCAACGGGTGGCTCGCTGGCGTACAACAGGACCTCCAGTCCCCAATTTTGGACAGAAGTCCACTGCCAACCAAGCACAGTCTCCTCGTCGGAACTATTTACTCAACATCCCAAACCCAATAAAGCACTTCCAAATTCGCAACAAACCCCGATACACTACCGACCGCGCCAAACCAATACCCCTGCAACTACAACCGGTGAATTTACACCTTCTGCTCCGGCTTATCAAGACGTACCCGGAATTGTTGCTCCGACCAGATCTAGCCAGCCATTCAGCAAAGCATATCTACCCGAACCAACAAATCCAACTGCTCAAACTCCAACGTATCAACATCAGTTCGAAACACACGGCTATACGGCACCCAGCCGAAGACGAACGTATGCTGCCATTGACAACTCGATATCCTACATTAATACTACAGCTCCTTTTACTTCGACTAACCGCTTTCACACATCAGGACTTCTGCAGAATATCTCGTCGCCGAGAAGCGTCACACCTACTGCAGCCCCTTTTGTATGGAATACAACAGGGCATGGTCCACTACGCCCAGTTCTCCAAGAGCTCGCGCCTGCTCTGTATCATCTACAGTGACTCATTTATACACTGCAGGCAACCCAAGACTGTTGGTTCCAGCCCTACGTGTAACCCCCCTTAGACCTCAAACCGACTAGTGACACGTCAGCGACCGGCTGCCACCAGTGTAACAATCCGCCGCCATCAACACACATACCCACTTCACATAGCTCACCTATCCCAAGCACTTCCAAACTACCCGGTTACGACACCACTGCAGAAGCGGGCGACCAGAGGACAGGAATATGCGGATACTACACGTATACATTCTTCCTCCTCAGTGCACGACTGATCAAAAATAAAATGTACCACCTAGGCCCCCTCACGCTTCTGTCACGCCCGCATCTGATGTTGGTCACAGAAACATGACATTCGGCCGATGCTCCTGACACTCCACTACACATTCCAGGGTACACGATTATCTGTAGTGGACGCGCCAAGCACCGAGGTTGCGGATGTTTCATATACGTCAAGAACTAGTTTCATGCTACATCTTTCTAAACCTTATCCCTTGGCAATTCTGAAGACTCAGTATAGATTCAGGCCGCTGGAGGTCCACTAGACCTCTTGATAGGATGTTTATACAACCCATCGCACTCCTCTTGTGCTAGTGTTGACAAAAAGGTCAATCTGTTCCAGGAAGTCTCTTCTTCCTGCACGCTATAAAATTATTGCTGGAACTTTTGATATGCCGCTTGTCTTGTGGCTTAATCAGTCAGCCCCATTCAAATATAGAGCCCTGGTAGACACTATTTTTACACACGGCTGGACTCACCATGTGAACTCACCGACTAGACAATCTAACATACTGGACCTAATATACACTAACGGCATTTCCCGCGCATGCGCCAGCTTGTTGGACAACATACCGGGCAGCGACCACAATGTAGTGAAGCTTTATTTAAATAAATAAATAAATAAATGGTATATTCTCTGTAAAAGGAGACACACCTCTAAAGGCATGATCAAATATGCATACAAGCATAGCTTCTTTGGAATATTAAAACATTTCGTTTCAATGAAAGGAAGAAACGAAAAGATGTAGTCCATATGAGCGAGCATATTGACAGGTAATAGTCACATCAAGGACCATGATGGCGCTGTGGCGCGCAAAAACTTTTGCGTCAAGATCCAAGTGGGGGGTAAATTTGCCATGTAGTGATCCATGAGCACAGGAGCCCAAACAAGGTTTAGTGCAATCAATGACCATTACGAAGCCGGGATGATCTGTACTGCACTAAAGCATTCTTCATAGCAGAATTAGTTGCACAGGTTGGATGTAGGAGGCTGAGGACTGCGTCAGTGTGAAATGTATAGCTGTGACTTTATTTTGTGGCGAGTCACATCCGCCACGTTGCAGTGTTGTTAAGCGGACATTTGTGGCTTTTATAGGGAGAACGCTTGCCAGGCGAAAACCCACCACGTCCTGGAACACTGTCGTATTTTCCGTTGAACTGTAGTGCTAGTCGGCTATGCATCGTATAGACCGATTTTGCACTCTATTATTCGCAGTCGGTTGAAAGCCAAAATTCTTCCTTCGTTGGCCGAATGGCTTAGTAATGATCCGGCAGTAGTCGTTGAAGCCAGTCAATGATGTAAAAGAGTCGCAGAGTTGAATGATATTGATGCAGGTGAGTAAACACATCGTTAATAGAGGCCGGCTTTTTCTATTATATTGTCCGGCTCGCAACGCGTGTCCAGCTATCCATACTGGACTTGTCATAGGGACGGTGAGTGCAGTTGTTTCTTGTGTCTGAATATGTCCATAACAGAAAAAAATGCTATTCTCCGCAAAGTGGACTAGTAATTCCTTCAAATGTAAGTGTAAGTGTCTCCATGGCCAAGTGAGAACTCCATGAAAGATCATCGGAAAAGCCGCTTATACGCGCGCAATGCTGTCCGTGAAATGACATCAGAAAAGCTCCAGGTGACTGGAGAATCGGAATGTTTGAGGCAGTGAAGATAATCACGCCAGAATTGTCTGTCTTCGATTGTGGAACAGTGGATCCATGTAAATACATTATTCCAGGTGAGTAAATTGTTCTGCTGTGAGTACGAGGCGAGCTAAACCCATTTGTTTAGACCCCGTGAAGGTAGCTTCTCCAGAATGGCGGAAAGAGCTCCATTTGGAACGATGTGTTGGTTCTTCATCTCCCGGAGAAAAGATCAAGCATGTAAACCAGCTGGCTATTGAGGGTGGGTCGACCAGTCCCAGTGGATAAACCTTGTTTTGGCGGATGTATCTGTGGAAATCTCGGGAGAAAACGGGCAACGGACAAGAGGCAGCCAAACAGAAAGACAGCAATGAATCAAGAAGCACAAACACAGACTGGTGGCGCGCAACGGTGCCTATGATACATTAAAATTTATGTAATTTTGTTTAGTATACATGATTTGCAAGCGCGTTCTTTACATCACGTCGCTGGTGTGACTCAGACTACAACTACTAGGTAGAAAGAAGGATCTGCACGCGCAGGGTCAAGAGACGGATATAACAAAGCGTGTTGACAATGTTAAGCGATTAACATGATTGTTGGAAAGTAACAGGTAAACCGATGATGATGACAGCAGTCCGAATGCGAGCGGCATCTTAGGTAAAACTAAGGACAACTAGGTTGAAACCGAGTGCGGGAGCAACATAGGTAAAGCAACGTTCCAAGGAGAAAAGGAAATTTAAAGAATCAGCTATGAGCGGAAGAATCCGGACGGCAGTGCGAAGAGTAACTCGTGAGAGCAATTAGGAGACGATAGTCAGGATGAAAAAGGTTCACTACTAAAGTGTGGTGAAGCCAAGGACGCTCTCGTGCGAAGTATGAATCGATCAGTTCCGAAAAATCACCGGTAATATCCCGGTAGTCTGAGAGAACTCTGAGAGCCGGAGACCGAACAGACGAGACTTGAATAGTCGACACATCCTTAGGCCTCGTAGTAGTCCCAGAGCATTTCACTGATCAGATGATGACAAAGAAGGGCATGGCACTAAGCGTCGGTCATCCGATTGAAGGTTAGAGGGTACAGGTTACTGATGGAAGTGCCTATATTAATAAAGGGTAAACAAGTCTACCCGGCTGTCAATGTAAGCAAGACATAGTTTTGAGTCTACAGAGATTAGATCGGTATATCTTGCTAGTCTGGAAAAGGTCAAAGGAGCATACCGGTCAGATGAGACTAGGTTAGTACAGGGCACTGAGAGTTGGCAGTCCGATTAGAGAAGAAATGATAGTAGAGAACGCCATAAGGAGAGGAGACGGTCCGGATAGAGAGAGGTTTACTTATAAGGTGTGGAAAAGTCCATGGGGCTCGAGGGGTAATGGGGGCAGAGCATTCGGCTGATCAGCTGAGGCTGAGTTACGGATGACAGATCGTCCGATTGAAGAATGATTGAATACAAACGGCGCTCAGTCATCTGAACGATAGCCAGTAATGTCACAGGAGTCTGAGAGAAGTTGGAAAGCAGGAGACCGATCAGAAAAGACAGGATTAGTCGGCGAAACGAGATTGAGTCCAACAGCTAATTTTTGGAGGGCAAATGGAGTGGGTCGAGAAGTGGAGGTGCCTATATAAATAGAGGGTGAACAAGTCTAGCATGCTGTCAACGTAAGTGCGACATAGCTTGAGTCTACAGAGTCTAGACCGTTTAAATGTTGCTGGTCTGGAAAAGGTCAAAGAAGCAGACCGGTCAGATGAGACTAGGTTATTGCAGGGCACTGAGAGATGGCCGTCCGATTGGAGAAAGATGGAGTGTACAGGATACTGATGGAAGTGTCTATATTAATAAGGGGAAACAAGTCTACCCGGCTGTCAATGTAAGCTAGACATAGTTTTGAGTCTACAGAGAGTAGATCGGTATATCTTGCTAGTCTGGTAAAGGTCAAAGGAGCAAGACTGACCATAAACCGGTCAGAGTGGAGACTCAGGTAAGTAACCACGGGCCCTGGAGGTTGGAGCAAGTTTGGCAGAGTCAGAGGTCCGATAAGAGAAGACAATGATAAGTAGAGGAAGAACGCCAAAATATAATGAAGGGGATGAACGGAGAGTACCTGCCTAATAAAACGGTGTAGGTTCGCGGACTCGTAGACGCAAGTTTCACTTCTCTAAATGGGAGGGTGGGTAGAGAAAAAAGAGTGTCCAACATAAACACTAGGAACCTACAAACTCAAAAATGGTCAAAGACCCAAATCCAAACAAAACAGGTCAAAACGGCACACAAACATAAGCGGAGAAACAACTTTCATTTTTTCATACCCCATTTAAATTTCAACTAAATCACTTTCAATAAAACACTAGACAAAATATCCACCGAACAGCTCTCCAAATCAAACAGAATAATAAAAATACGACGGGCTATTTTCGTGGAATTGGGTCTAGGGTGCAGCTAAGTGTGGTAATGGGGCGAACCAGAGACAGAAAGTTGAGGCCGAGTAGCCTTAGTAGACCTCAATTGGGGTAAAAGTAGAGCGTTTATCGTTCGGATTATCCATACTTTCGTTACGATTTCGTTTTCGGCTTTTACTATTCGGGATTCACGGTCCCTCGGCGTGGTTCTCATCAAATGCCAGTAACGTCACAGCGGTTTAAATGAATTCGGACAGCAGGGGACCGATCAGACGAGACTGGATTAGTCGGTACATTGGGAGTAAGTCGAACAGTTAAGGCGGGAAGATAAATAAGGGGTCAGCAGTGACGGACAGGTTTGGGATGCAAGAAGCTACATGTTGCTGGTCTGGAAAAGTCGAAGATGCAGACCGGTCAGATGAGACTAGGTTATTACAAGGCACTGAGGGTTGGCAGTCTGATTAGAGAAGAAATGGAAGTAGAGAACGCCATAAGGAGGGAGACGGTCCGGATAGAAAGAGGTTTACATATAGGGTGTGAAAAGTCCATGAGGCTCATGAGGTATTGGGGACAGAGCGTTCGGTCTTCCGAGCAATGGTCCGCCACGTCACAGAAGTCCAGCAAGCTGTCGAAGTGAGGGAAACACGGCTTTGAACCGAGCGAGCCCAGACCGCTAACATCCTGTTAACCTGTAGTCCCAGATTGTTTGGCTCATGGGATTAGGCTAAATTAGGGCAGGGCGCTGAGAGTTGGCCGTCCGGTTGAAGAATGATTAAACGATGGCAAGTAATGTCACAGGTGTCTGAGACTGGATTAGTCGGCGCACTGTGATTGAGGCTGTAGTTCATTTGGGGAGACAGTTGGAGTGAGTCGCGAGGTGGACAGTAAAAGATGAATGTGGCTGCAGTAAAAGAGGGTGAAGAAGCGCAGCAGGCTGTCGCGGTGAGGGAGGCATTGCGTTGAGTCTACAGAGCCCGGAACTTTAACATCACAGTAGTATAGAAGAAGTTGATGGGAAGCAGACTGGTCAGCTGAGACTATTTAGAGGGCCGCCTTTACCGGGAGCCCAGAGAGCGATTTGAGAAGACGGATCGAGTTGCAGGGAAACTTTTATTGGTACCGTAAAAGATTCCCTGTTATCTAGCTATAAAAGAACGACACCAGGGACGCTCTAGCTAGGGGCACGGATCGAGCACAGCACACAGGGCAGTTGCGCGTTGCAACCGAAACGAGCGCCAAGCAAAAATGGCGATGAGCAAGTCAAGCATTAGAACTCAGCAATCAGCTCAACAAACCACACCGGTTGCCTAGGTGTAAAATTATAGAATTTTGGTTAGAATTTTACACAGGTAAACCGGGGAATCTCCAAACTGCTACATAGCCCTCTCCCAGAAGGGACTGTGTAAGCAGTCCTTAGATCTAACGAATCTGCGAGACCAGGATGTGAAACCTGATGCAGCTGCCGGGGGAGAACCATGCAATCGGATCCTAGCGGGCTCCCACCGTGTCCTCCCTACGGTGTCGAAACGGTTAAAAAACTGTTTCTGGGTGGGACAGTTAGTAAAGTTCACGTAGGCAGTTGAGCAAGAAGTTCGTTCCAGTTGCAGTTGACGTGCCGGGATCCAGCGGAAAGAGAAACCGAGGTGCAAACAACTGACGGTGTATATGGAAAGCAAAACGAAAAAGCAGCGTAAGTGCATAGTCATACACAAAAAAGTGCAAAGCGGAAAACGTGCAAAGCTGTTTTTGGGTTTTTAATAGGTTTTGCTCTCTTTTGGTAATTTCAAAACGTTTTGATCTTTTTTGTGGGTTTTCAAAAACGCTTATTAAGAGCAGAAAATTTCGAAGGCACGTTCTATGTAAAATAGTAAGTGCTAACGAAGTCTGAAAAACGAACTGGATGTTTGAGCTTCCTACCGCGTCGATTGACCGTGGGGCGAGTAGGAGTGCTGTCGGTTGCGGTTGTAGGTTCTGCTGGAGCGGGTTGACTCGTCTGAGGTTGGGTGCCGGCTGTGATGGCACAGGCTGTGTAGGTGCTTGTCGCACCGAAGAGTCAGACTTGTCGAGGAATGCTGGCTTGAGTCCATCAATGGTGATCGTCTCAGTGGTGCTGCGTCGGAGCTTGCCCATGTGGGGATCAGCTTGTTGGGCAGCAGCCATAGCGGCTAGATCAATGTTGGTGCCAGGCGATAAGCTGACCTGTTGAATGCGTGAAAGCGCATCGGCAACGGGATTGAGAGCACCTGAGACATGTCGTACGTTTGTCGTAAACTGAGAAACGTTGTCTAGGTGACACACACAGTCTTAGTTATATCTCTCTCAAACAAACAACAACGGAGGAGAGGGTGAGGGAGGGAAAAAAAAGATGAGGAAGAGGAAGGAATCTATATAATAACATAACACAAAGAGGGAGCAAGAAAAAGTAGTAACTGTGGAGTGACAAAACCTAGACAAAACACCAGACCGGCGCGGTTTTCTTCCTCCTCTTCTCTTCTTCTCCCTCTACCTACTCTTTCTCTCCCTCTCAGTTATAAAAAACGGAAGTGCCCCCCCCCCAAAAAAAAAAAAAA